>CM056054.1:69380064-70580064 GCA_029574335.1 Rana kukunoris
TTTATTCTGTAGAATTCAAATACTGCAATAATTTACTTTTATACAAACAAAATATATAGGAGACATAAATGGAATGTAACAAATTGAATTCTGAAGCAATGCAATGCCTTTGACCTGAAACCCTACAAAGAAATAAATTCCAGTGTCAATGACTCTGGTGAATTGGTTTGGGAGGCAGCTGTGCAGGTCAAAGTTTACATATGCCTGGATAGAATTTGATCAATTTAGCTTTTATGTAGTGTATGTCCCAGATTTAAACAGAAATAATGTGAAATATGGGAATGAAGAAAAAAAATGTAATTATATTCACTGACTTCAAATTCAGTTAAGATTAAAGTGATACTAAGGTTAAAAATATTGGGCCAGATTCACAGAGCACTTAAGCCGGCGTTTCAGGAGATGCGCGTCGTAATTGTAAATATGCGTCTGCGTATCTATGCGCCGTATCCCCAAAACGATATACACCAGAAATCTAGATTTTTACGAACGGCGTAATTTCGATAGACCGGCGTATCGTGCGCGCAAAAAATGCGCTAGACACACCATTGATTTGCTAGGCAAATATGCAAATGAGGGAGTTACGGCGATCCACAAAAGTAAGTTTGTGTGGCGCAGGCTACACTCTGTGCGCATCAGCTGTACGTCCTGTCTAAATATAGACCATATAAAAGCAGGTTTAAAATTAGACAATCCGTCTACATGTCAGCTAAAGCAACACTGTTAGGGACGAGCTGAGCAGCCACACTTGCAGGACAACAATCTGTATGCCAACATGCTAGGGGCATCCTTGCTCATAGCTATACTACTGACTTTAGATGAGCGCAGAAGGAGGAGGGCACGGAGGAGGGCACGGGAGAGGATATACCGCACACGCATAGACCTCTTTGGCATGAGTGATTCTGAGGTGTATCGCATCTTCAGATTCACCCCTGCTGCCATCATGGAATTAACCACAACCCTGCAGGAGGACATCACCAGCCCAACACACCGCTCACATGCAGTGCAGCCACTGGTCAAGGTCCTGGAAACACTCAATTTCCTCGCCAGTGGCTCTTTTCAAAGAACAAGTGGAGTGGTGGCTGGGATGTCACAATCCTCTATGAGCAGATGTGTGCACCAGGTTATCCCTGCAATTCTCAGACGCATGGCCAACCAAATCATCAAACCAACCACTGAGGAGCTGCGGCTGAAGGCAATGACAGATTTCTACAGAATTGCCAGATTCCCACGCACTGTGGGGGCCATTGATTGCACACATGTGGCACTCCAGCCCCCACGTGAGACAGAGCACATATACCGCAATAGGAAGCATTGGCACTCCATCAACGTACAGGTGATAGTCGATGCCAAATGCCTTATATGGCACGTCCGTGCCAAACACCCCGGATCCAGCCATGACAGCTACATATACAATCATAGCCCCATCCCAATGGAATTCGAACAGAACGTGTATGGGGACAGCTGGCTGGTTGGTGAGTGACATGGGTGGCAGGCATGACTGTCCCCCCCCATGATGCACACATCACAAGGGGCACATGCACTACTAACATCCTCCTGTCTTTTCTCTTCCAGGTGACTCTGCTTATGCACTGGGACCCCATTTCATGACTCCTTTCCGGAATCCCCAAACCCCAGGACAGGAAAGATACAATGAAGCACACGCCAAAACCCGTGCAGTGGTGGAGCGCACCTTTGGCCTCCTGAAGTCACGTTTCCGATGCCTGGATAAGTCTGGGGGTACCCTGTTGTATTCCCCAAACTTTGTATGTCAGATCATCGGTGCATGTTGCATGCTGCACAACTTCGCAGTGAGAAAGGGCCTAGAGATTGACATACGTGATGACCTGACCCCCGAACCAGACAATCCCCCCTAACCGAGGCTACCCCGTCTTCTGAGGTAAGATCAGCCAGGAGACAGCTCACATTAGGCATCTTTGCATGTTAAACACACACATTAATCATGGCACAATGAGAATGCATGCATGCACACCACTGTGGTCCCTAGCACACACACCCCACATCCTCATCAAATTGGATTGGCACAAGCCCACCATGCAGGACTTGTGAGCAGCAACGCCACGCCACGGCTCCAATTATGTCACTGTACATTCATACACCATTCACACATTCACCTGGGGATCACTTCCCCCTGGTCCTGGGGAGCCCTTCTCCACCACAAATGAGGGTGACACCCCTTTTCCGGCAGGAATGTCACCCCCACATTCAAAAATCAAGCAAAAAAGAAAAAAAATGTCCAGCAAAAAAAAAAATTCCCAGACAAAAAAAAAGGGGGAGAAAGAAATTAATGCAGCTGGCGGGACCCACGCCTGGGGCGCCCATGCCACGGCCCCAGCTCCTTAGGGTAGACTCATGGGGGGGTAATCCGGGGAAGGAGGAGCAGCCCCTGGTCTCTGCCCACCTGGCGGCCTGCCCTCCAAGGCCACGGCTATTTTGCTCAGGCCAACATTTATGCTTGCCGTAATGGCCTGGATAGCCTGGACGAGGGCCCTCACATCCTGCTCAATGCCTGCTGTAGTAGTCTGCAGTTCGTTTAGGCAGTTTATAAGAGCCCCGAAGTGGCAGTTCATGTCCACAAGTGTATCCTTTATGGAGGACAGGCTCTCCTCCATCCACCCCAAAGTTTGGCTGACCTGTCCCAGATGGCGGGTCTGAAGGGCCTGGTCCCTTCTCAGATTGGCGGGCAGAACCTCGGCCACACCCCTGGTCTTCTGGGTCGCCTTCCTGCCCCCAGATGAGGCCGGAGAGAAGGAGAGCCCCTTGGGAGGGGAGTCCTGTTGGGGGAGAAGTGGGAGGGGCTACCCCTGATGGAGACCTGGCTGCTGCCAGCCAAAGGGGAAGACTCCTCTGAAAATAACAAGTCATTCCCTGACATGACCTCCTCCAACTCAAACTCCTCCTCCTCAACCTCCTCAGAGGACTCCGGCCTTGTCTGGGGGTCTTCATCAGGCTGTTGTCCCGGGGATGGTGCGGTCAGGCCAGATGGCCCAGCACCCTCCTGCACATCTGTGGATGACACAAAACATTCACAGGTTGGAGGATCCACACACTTGCCACATATTCCCCCCCCCCCCCCACACATGCTACACAACAGATAGAAAAAAAAAAGCTTACCTGTCCTCACGGCCTCCTGACTGGAGTCAAAGCCAGGCAGCCCCTCCACTTGCTGCCTGTTGAAGGTCTGGGCCACCGCACGCTGCCCCACTGTCAGCCGAACAGGGCATGGTGGGCCCCCTCCAGTGCCCCTGGCATGGGCTGCAATCTTTCCTAGCTTCCCACGGACCACACGCCGGAGATCATTGATCTTCTTGGCGATCCCCTGGCGTATCCGGGTCTCCCCCCCAAACGAGTTTACCTCGCCTGCGATGTTCTGCAATATCTCAGCCTTCCTGGCCTGGGGTGGTGTTGGCACTCTCCGGGCTGTGCAGTAAACGCCCATATAGTAGAATGGCCTGGGCAATAATTTCTTTCTCCCGCAAAGAAAAATTTTACTTTCGCTTCCTTTCACTCATATTCATACAACAACTCTCTCCCAAACAATCACCAAAAATCTATCAACAAAACAATCAACCAAAATCTAGCAACAAAACAATCAACCAAAATCTAGCAACAAAACAATCAACCAAAATCTAGCAACAAAACAATCAACCAAAATCTAGCAACAAAACAGTCTCAAAAACAGTCACCAAAAAACAATGTCAACAATAATATACAAAACAGTCAACAAAGATCTCAAACACAAGTCACAAACCGACAAACGCGAACAAACAACAGAACAAAAGCACCTTGCTGTATAGGAAGGGATACAAATGGATGTACTTTTGCAAAGGAAGGGAATTTGTCTCTGTCTATTTAAGCTCTCTGCGTAGCTCACTAAGTTGACAGGGCCTAGTTCCAATCTCGCTGATTGCGCCGTGCCGAGTTGTGAGCATGCGCAGAGAGGTGCTGATCATGGTCTGCTTCATGTGCGCATGCGCAATCCGGCCGGCCCTTCATTTGCATGGGGTCACGGCTCATTTCAATGGAACACACCCACGTCCTTCCCAATTTGAATTACACCGCCTAACACCTCGGAAATTGCGTTGCACCGGCGCAAATTTGTGCGCAAATACTACGAGGACACGGTGCTTGTGCCTCCAAATTGAGACGGTGTAACGTAAAGGAGATGCGCTACGCCAGTCAATATATGCGCCAATGTACGTGAATCTGGCCCATTACTTTTACTTATAGGTAAGCCTAGAATAAGGCTTACCTATAGGAAGTGGAAATATCTCTTAAACGTGCACCGTTTAGGAGATATTTTCCTTGTAGTGCGACATTGTCGTCATCAGCGCATGTGCTGTGAAGAAACAGACCTCCGTGCCATTTCTTCTCCATCATGTGCCGTAACTGATGGCTCTCGCATGCATGCATGGGAGTGACGTCACGTGGCTCCAGCCAGTCACAGAGGTGGAGTCCACAGCCCCGGAAGGAAAGGGGGCGAAGATGGATGCAGCCTGCACAGGGGACAGCGCGGGCTTCGTTTGCAGGTAAATGTCACATACTAGCCTATTATTTGATGCATACTAGCCCATTATGCTTTAAATTTGCAGGGTTTGCAGGGAGCAAAAGAGGAAGTAAAACCCTTTGGGGTTTACTTCCTCTTTAATGTGTTCCTTGCATTAAGGTAAAAAAAATAAAAAATATCACCGGGTGATCTGCCAGTAAGTCCATTGTTTTTCAAAAGAACACACTATCCTGCAGATGTAGCAGTTACAAAGTTACATAAACCTTTTACCACTGAGAGGGGTGCTAACAATGTTCATCTTTTATTCATGTATGTAAAACCTTTATCCTAAAAAGGAAAGCAAAGGTTTGCTGTAACTGTGTATAAGGTGTGACCTGGAGCTTAACTTTGATTTGTTAGTGCATCTAAATCTGCTAGTATATCTAAAACTCCCCTCCCCAAACTGAAAATGCTGCTGTCCAAAAGGTGCCCTTAAGCTTCTTCTAGAGTGGGGGCCCTTTAACACAGAAGGGGTGTCACTGGCCAAATACCAGATAAAAACCAAGGTTAAAAAAAAGAAAAATACAGCCACCATACAGTGGTTATAGAAAATAATCACCAGCCTTTAAAATAGAAAATTGTTAGGAGGCTGTTTGGACATTAAAGTGGATGGCCCATTAAAAATGTTTTTTAAAAGCCAGCAGCTACAAATACTGCAGCTGCTGACTTTTAAAAATAGGACACTTACCTGTCCTGGAGTCCAGTGGCGTCCACAGCAGAGGACGAGCGTTCGCTCGTCTCTCTGCTGCTCCCCCCTCCATCCACGGTGAGGGAACCAGGAAGTGAAGCGCTGCGGCTTCACTGCCCGGTTCCCTACGGCGCATGCGCGAGTCGCGCTGCGCCCGCCGACTTTTGCCCGAGACTGCGGGCCAGAAGTGGGTGCAGATACCTGTCTTTAGACAGGCATCTGCACCCCCCTGAAAGGTGTCAAATGTGACACTGGAGAGGGGGAGGGTTCCGATCAGCGGATCTTCACTTTAGGGTGGAGATCCGCTTTAATAGTACCGTAAATATTTAACTGATGATACACAGTCAAAATGTAAGAATCTACAAAATAGTTTTTATTACAAAAGTATGTGTGTGTATATATATATATATATATACACACACACATATATTTATATGTTAACATATTTACAATCTAAAAACAATGGATCATGACAATCACAGGAAGGCTTTGATATATCCTGTTGTTACCCAAAGGGACATACACACCATCCACATATAATTGCTCAGAAAGTTGCTCTACATGTTTCGCGGGTTTAAATCGGCAGCTTCTTCATAAGCTTTTTTTTGTAGTTAAAGAGAAGATTGTCATGTGACTAAAAAATAAAAGAAACATATACAGTACATGTCATTATACAGAATACATTGTGAATATACATTATCAGGTTCTATAAAAAAAAGAGAAAAATAGCAAAAGGTTACAGCGCTCAGGGTATCTATCGAGATCAATCAACAATAAATAAAATTAATAAAAAGCCACAGCGGCTGCATATGTGGTCTAATGCCGCGTACATACGATCACTTTTTGTGATGTAAAAAACGTTGTTTTATCTCATGAAACAAAACAACGTTTTTCAAACTTCATTTTAAAAAACGATGTTGCATACACACCCTCGTTTTCTGAAAATGCTCTTGCAAAGCGCGGTTACGTAAGACACTTTCGAAGGCACTCTGTTCTATTGAAGCTCCCGTCTCATAACTTGCTTCTGAGCATGCGCGGGTTTAAAAACGTCGTTTTAAACATCGTTTTGCCCACACACCATCACTTTTTGTGAAACAAAAGACGACATTCTGAAAAACGACATAAAAAATTCAAGCATGTTCGAATTTTTTTTTGGTCGTTTTTTTGAAGACATAAAACGACGTTTTGCCCACACACGATCATTTTAAATGACGTTTTTTAAAACGTTGTTTTGTTTCATCACAAAAAACGACCGTGTGTACGCGGCATAATAGTCCAATATTTATAAGGCCATTAAAATTAGTCCAGGGACCGGGCCATTGAGGTATTATTATCAGCTGTGAAAAGTCAAAGCAGGTGTTTGCAGGTACTCAGGGCAGTCAGCTTGAAGCATACAATGGAAAAAAAAACAAGAAAAGAAAGCGCCTCTGAGTAATCTGCATTTTAATAATTAAAATAGCAAGTATCCAACACTTATATCCAACATAACAGTGGTGAAGTCCAGGACGCTGGTAAGAAGTCTCAATGACAGTCAGTGGAACCAGGATCAAGATTAGTGCACCTCCAGCCAGTATAGATCCTTCGCTCGAAGCCGGGGGGAGCCGACTTCAACAATCATGTTCGAGCGCTGCTAGGCTGACACCTCATTTGCTGATCCGTGACATCAGTTGGACGGTGGCCGGGAGGGATCACGACGCGTTTCAGAGCGTGCGCTGGTCAGAGGACAGACCTGCGCGCTTTTTTCTCAAGTGTAAACCAGGGAGAGAACTGGGGGATATAAGAGGTTGTCATGTGACTGTACACCGGCCAATGAAAATACTGAGAACACAATCAACTAGAAAACAATACCACTAGTTGAATATTATATTGTATATTATATTATTGTATGTTGGTCGCACAATTAATCCGCTAAGGCAGCGTTTTGGTACCCACCGATGTCTCGTTGAAGCTGGCTGCGATGAACATAGTGTGCCATGCCACTTTCTCGAGCATCACGACCAGTCTACTGAGTGCTTGCGGGTGTGGGTTATTGAATCCATACCAAAAAAGCTATCTGAGGCTGAGCGTTTCTCGCGATTGTGCGAGCGCGAGACCTTTTGGATTTTCACACTTAATTGTCTTGCGCCCCTCGGCTTAAATTAGGAATTGGATGTCAACACTATCCTCTAAAAATTCACCCTGTGTAGATGAGTTCATGTGGATATAACATATAGGGGTCAATTCACAAAGAGAAACGTTATTGGTTTTCTTCATTTGTTAAATTACCACTCCTTATTTACACAACAACCTAAGGATAGCGGGACCGCCAGAAAAAATGGATGGGTACAACACAAGGGATTTTGTTGAGAAATGGCTAAAAAGCATATTTGCAGATGCAGAGTTGTTAACAGCATTCACAGTGGAAAGAGCACATAGGGTGCCTGCAGCACCACCAAAACCAGCTGCACAAACTGCAGGGATAAAATACTTGTGTAGCACTACCCTCGAATGAGCTGCTGGTTTGTTTCGGGTGGCAAGTTACCTCTGTATCTCCGCCGTTGATGAAAGTGTATTAAATGGAATCTCCACACAACAGGTGTCTTTTCTGTGCTTTTATTACCCACCCGGGTAGGCTGCCGGGAGAAGCATCCAAATCCTTGACTCCACTGCTGCCACCTGTTGGCCTGGGGTGTCATCAGCACCCAATAAACGACAGCATGAACCCACAGCACAGCCAAAGCTGAGACAAAGGCTCCACATTTGAACAGAATAACCTGGTCAGAGTCACTTAACTCTCTGACCCCCTCTAAGTTTACACTAGCACCGGTTCTGAAAAGTAACCAGGCGCTACACTTGATTTTGTATAGCACTTGATCGCTGTAAAAATGACAATGGTCCCAAAAATTTGTCAAAAGTGTCCGCCATAATGTCGCAGTCATGATAAAAATCACTGATCGCCACCATTACCAGTAAAAAAAAAAACATTAATATAAATACCATAAAGATATCCCCTATTTTGTAGATGCTATAACTTTTGCGAAAACCGATCATTAAACGCTTAGAATACGTATTGGCCTAAATTGAGGAAAAAATATGTTTTTATACATTTTTGGGGGATATTTATTATAGCAAAATTAAAAAAATATTGCATTTTTTTTCAAAATTGTAGCTCTATTTTTATTTAACCACTTAAGGACCACCTACTGCACATATACGTCGGCAGACGAAGTGCTCTGTCCACGAAACGCATCGGAAGGACTCCACTGCCGCCACCCCAGATGAAGTGCTCTGTCCACGAAACGCATCGGGAGGACTCCACTGCCGCCCTACTTGTATACAAGCATTTTTTATTCAGCTAAAATGTAAGTTTGATAGCTGTAAATAAATATTTTATTTTTCTACTTAAACGGGATTACGCTATGTGGCCACTTCTTTCTCTTATACAAACCATTTTCTATGAAAATATCCACTTGGGGATCGCACTCCCAGCTGGGCTTCATCCATCCATCCCACGGAGATTCTGCTGACCATTCAAAGTATTGCCTTGCCAAGGAGCCCATTGTGATATCAGCTACTACAAGCCTAATTTGACTTTCAGTGGCGTAAGCCATCTGAAGTCAACTGGTTCTGGTAAGCCTGCATTGCTTTCGGTGGTGGGAACAACACAGTGGATGAGTCATTATTTGTTATTCACCAATCATCAGATTGACTATTACTTATTTACATCAGGATTTGTTTTATTTTCCTTTCACGGGACATTATTGCATTTGGCAGTCAGTGGCCAATATTTTACACATGTCTTTCTAAAGAAATGAACAATCACTGTTGTTTTTCAATGTATATATGTTTCTATATGTGATTAATTGTATCCAACAACGGGTGTCATCTCACTAATAGATTATTTTCACACTGTTCATCACGCACGAGTTATACAGTGCTTGTCCCTGGATTTTCCAGGGTCCTTTATTTGTTTTACTCTACACAAAATGTGTTTATTCTTTTTTTGTGCTTCTGATCGTCATTAACAGACAGTCACTACACATTTCCTACACATATACGTCGGCAGAATGGCACAGCTGGGCACATCAACGTATATATACGTTGGTTTTAGTACCCAGCCGTGGGTCACGGGCATGCGCCCGCGGTGCGCTCCCGTGACCCGGTCCGAAGCTCCAGGACCGGGTCCGCTGCAGAACGGGGAGAGCCGTGTGTAAACACGGCTTCCTCATGCTTCTCTGTGGCCGCAGCATCGATCGCGTCATCCCTGTTATAGGGGGACGCGATCGATGACGTCACACCTACAGCCACACCCCCCTACAGTTGTAAACACACACACAGGGAACACTCAAAGTCACAGCGCCCCCTGTGGTTAACTCCCAAACTGCAACTGTCATTTCCACAGTAAACAATGCAATTTAAATGCATATTTTGCTGTGAAAATTACAATTGTCCCAAAAATGTGTCAAAATTGTCCGAAGTGTCTGATATCATGTCGCAGTCATGAAAAAAATCGCTGATCGCCGCTATTAGTAGTAAAAAAAAATAATAATAAAAATGCAATAAAACGATCCCTTATTTTGTAAACGCTATAAATTTCGCGAAAACCAACTGATAAACGCTTATTGCGATTTTTTTTTTTACCAAAAATATGTAGAAGAATACGTATCGGCCTAAACTGAGGAAAAATATTTTTTTTATATATTTTTGGGGGATATTTATTATAGCAAAAAGTAAAAAATATTGATTTTTTTTTTAAATTGTCGCTCTATTTTTGTTTATAGCGCAAAAAATAAAAACCGCAGAGGTGACCAAATACCACCAAAAGACAGCTCTATTTGTGGGGAAAAAAGGACGCCAATTTTGTTTGGGAGCCACGTCGCACAACCGCGCAATTGTCAGTTAAAACGACGCAGTGCCGAATCGCAAAAAGGGGCAAGGTCCTTTACCTGCATTTTGGTCCGGGTCTTAAGTGGTTAAAGTGCAAAAAATAAAAAAACGCAGAGGTGATCAAATACCACCAAAAGAAAGCTCTATTTGTGGGAAAAAAAGGACGTAAATTTTGTTTGGGTACAACGCCGCACAACCGCGCAGTAGTCAGTTAAAGCGACACATTGCCGTATAGCAAAAAATGCCCCTAGTCACTGGCCAGCCAAATCCTGCCAGAGCTGAAGTGGATACCATTAAAAACATAGATGTTGCTGATGAAACGTGTCGGGCCGCAAAGTGCGTGACACGTCAGTTCTGCTAGTGTGGCGTACAGGTGAAATGTTTGGGAGCCACATCGCACGGCTGAGCAATTGTCAGTTAAAGCGAAGCAGTGCAGAATCGCAAAAAGTGTCCCAGTCTTTGACCAGCAAAATGGTCCGGGGCTGAAGTAGTTAAACTTGCTGAGACTTTACAGCAAAACACATGCGACTGAGGTCACAGAGACAAGAATAGGACAACAAGCAAAGATTCGAACCTCTACAAAGATCAATAATATGGAAACTGCAGTAACATAGAGAAAGCAATCAAATACCAGTTTACTGCAGAAAGACTGGTGAAAAGCAAACCTAAACTGCATTAGTTAGTGCACTATTCTTAATTTAGTGAGGCAAAGAGCAATATTAATCAAAACTACCTAGAAGTTAAGCTTTTCTCTATTATGCAGAAATAAACAATAGTTTCTATATTTATGCCTATTGTATGAAAATATTATAATATGCTTTACATGTCTACAGTAATTATGTAAAATTTTGCAGCTGTTGAAGAAGGAAATGTTTACTTGTTCTTATTTCTTTGGCCCTATACCATTACTTCCGTTACAGAACTCTCCCAAGAGATCTCATTATAGAAAGGTTCATAGATTTTGTGTACCAGACCCTCAGCTGCAAGAGAAGAGACTTACACTGAAATCATTAAATACTGTATAAGACTGCATGCATATGAAAAAGCACAATAATCAAACCATCACTGATCTTTGTAAGTCTGCAAAAACACCAGCTGCTTCCAGTAGATTTATCTTAAAGTGCAGTACATTCTGTAAGAGAAAACAGTTTTAATTATTGTGAAAGCCAATGAGAGGAGGGCGCTGTACAGGTCTGAACATGCACTAAATTAAATATCATTTCAGTAACAAAGCAACCATAAATTTGTCTGCCTACAAAATGTATTTTATTTTTCACTTAGGCCCCTTTCACATTGGGGCGGTTTGCAGGCACTATTGCACTAAAGATAGTGCCTGCAAACCGACCCTAAACAGCGGCTGCCGTTTCTCCAGTGTGAAAGCCCTCTGGTTTTCACACTGGAGTGGTGTGCTAGCAGGACCCCTCCAAAAGTCCTGGAGCGGTGAGAGGAGTGTTTTTACCCTTCCTCCACCGCTCTTTCCCATTGAAAGCAATGGGAAACTGCGGCTATATCGCCGGCAATGCGCCTCTGCCTTTTTTGGACGCTAGCTGGGGTTAAAACAGCACCGCTAGCGGCTGAATACTGCCGCAATTTTGACGGTATAGCGCCGCTAAAAATATCAGAGTTATACCGCCACCGCACCTCCCGCCCCAGTGTGTCTTGGAGGTTTTAGTGTGTCCTTGCAATATGGATGCTTTAGCCAATTAAATATCTCAAATATCTTTTTACCTGTTCCCCATCACCAAACTGAAATCTTTATATATATATGGGTGTTATCTTTATCTCATGAGCATTAATGTGTGAGAAAACTCTAGCTACATCTGTTCTTAAATTTTTTCCCTCCCCTTCCCTACATGTCTAACCTGTATAAAGATCTGCATACTTACCTATTTTTAATCCACTATGATCACATGATCCTACATGTAAGGGAGCACTCGATAACCGCTCTGAATTCTGGAAGCTGTGATGTCACCCATAGGCTCCCATGGCCCAGCTGTTGTGAGGCCACCTCTCCCTTCCACCAAGTTAGACAGGAAGAAGGGGGATGGAACATTTATAAGAATAGATATAGTTTTTTTTTTTTTTCCACTCGAATCCTTGGTATAATATATGTTGGCGGAGAAATGTAATGAAATAGTATGTTTTGGTTTGAGACATCTGCAAACGACTGTGAGCAGTTAGTGTCAATTGTTTCAAAGCCAGGTAAGGTTAGTTTAGTGTCCTACAGCACAGGTGTCAAACACAGGGCTCGTGGGCCGAATCCATCCCTCTAAGCCATTGCATGTGGCCCTTGCACCTCTCCTGCAGCTGCCGTGTGTAGGAGAGAAAGCTACCGAGCAGGTTCCCGGTTTTTCCCTTGGTTTTCCCGGCGGACTATTTACCGCCGGGAAATCGATCGTGTGTACAAGGCATTAGGCAGTTGTCACTGGAACAAGTGTCCCCAATTAAAGATTTACTCTCAGTTCCTCCTGTGGTGACAATTTAACTTTTCACTTCTTGATGAATATTCTCCCAAAATGTATAGTTAGCATTATCTCATAGCAAAGAATAAATTACAAAAAAAAACAAAACAAAAAAAAAACAAAGAAAGGCAAAACATTATCACAGGAGTTAGTGAGATGGCTCAAAGGCAAAATAAAATGCTAAAAAAAAAAATACTATGGATGACATAGTTTGTTTTTGAAGTAGTAGACATCTGTTCGGTCTTCATGGATATTTCCTAACAATCAACAATTACAACATGGAGGAAAGGGATATTTATCACACAAAAGCAATATGAACTTCCTCTTGGAATTGTTTGAGGATGTCAAAGTATTGTTCAAGAATATGGATATTAATGGTTTAAAATAGTAAACATTACATGTGTCTTACAGGTGCAGATGTATTGTGAAATGAGATTTGCTTTGAATGATAAAAAAATAAAAAAACACATATGTTATTATCTGGTCAAAGTTTTAACAAAGATGTAAAGATAGGTTCTTTTTATAGGCTGCTGATGGCAACATATTAGTAGTCACAGGGAATATGCCCATTGCTGCAAATACTGTCAGAATTCCACTTGCTTTTGAATTGCTTAAAGCTGCTTCTTAACCACTTAAGACCGGGACCATTATGCACCTAAAAGGACCTTGCCCCTTTTTGCGATTCGGCACTGCGTCACTTTAACTGATGATTGCGCGGTCGTGCAACGTGGCTCCCAAACAAAATTGGTGTATTTTTTTCACAAAAAGAGTTTTCTTAATTTTTTTGCGCTAAAAACAAAAATAGAGTGTCATTTTTGAAAAAAAATGCAATAATTTTAACTTTTTGCTATAATAAATATCCCCAAAAAATAGGTCAGTTTAGGCCGATACGTATTCTTCTACCTATAGCGTTTTATAGCGTTTACAAATAGGGGATAGTTTTATGGCATTCTTATTAATATTTTTTTTTTTTACTAGTAATGGCGGCGATCAGCGATTTTTTTTTTGTGACTGCGACATTATGGCGGACACATCGGACAATTTTGACACATTTTTGACACCATTGTCATTTTCACAGCAAAAAGTGCTATAAAAATGCATTGATTACTGTGAAAATGACAATTGCAGTTTAGGAGTTAATCACTAGGGGGCGCTGTGGTGGTTATGTGTGACCTCATATGTGTTTCTAATGGTAGGGGGGTGGGGCTGGACTTGTGATGCCATTGATCGTCTTTCCCTATATCAGGGCACAGACGATCAGTGACACTGCCACTGTTTACACACATCTCTCCCCGTTCTTCTGCTCCTGTGACCGATAGCGGGACACCGGCAGCGATCGAGTCCGCAGGTCCCAAGGCCGCAGTCACAGAGCTTCAGACCGGGTCGCGGGCACGCGCAATCCAAGGCTGGGCACTTAAAGGGGATGTACCTGTACGTGCCTGTGCACAGCCGTGCAATTCTGCTGACGTATATGTGCAAGAGCGGTCCTTAAGTGGTTAAAGTGACATTAAAACCAAAACCAAAAATTAATTATATTGCAGCTTACCAATCATTGGATGTTGTGGTTGCATTTTTTTTTTATTTTTTTTTCTTGATCTGGCCAGTATCACTATTAGGCCTCGTACACACGATCAAATCTGTCTGCTGGAAACGGTCTGCTAGACCGTTTCAGCAGACAGATTCGATCGTGTGAACGGGCAAACAGACGGATTTGGCCACCCGACAGATTTCAAAGCATGCTTTGAAATCTGTCGGCTGGGAACCCGTCCGCCCGACATGTCTGCTGGTTAGTATGCTAACCAGCAGACATGTCTTCTCGCACACGCGCCGAATGATTTCGACGCATGCGCGGAAGTGTTTTACTTCCTGGTGCGGTGGGGCGTCAACGTCACCGCCACGTCACCGACACATCAGCGCGCTGTCTGCTGGCGAGCAAACCAAAATGCCAGCAGACCGATTTGAACAGACAAATTTGATTGTGTGTACGAGGCCTTAGGCCTCGTACACACGATCAAATCTGTCTGCTGGAAACGGTCTGCTCGACCGTTTCAGTAGACAGATTCGATCATGTGTACGGGCGATCCGACGGATTTGGCCACCCGACAGATTTCAAAGCATGCTTTGAAATCTATCGGGTGGGAACCCGTCCACCCGACATGTCTGCTGGTTAGTACACTTACCAGCAGACATGTCGTCTCGCACCGGCGCCGAATGGATTCGGCGCATGCACGGAAGTGTTTTACTTCCTGGTGCGGTGACGTGGCGGCGTCAACGTCACCGACACGTCAGCGCGCCGTCTGCTGGCGGGGATTTTGGTTTGCTCGTGTGTACACGCGAGCAAACCAAAATCCAAAGAGACAGATTTGTTCAAATCGGTCAGTCCGACCGATTTGAACAAATGAATTGCCTCGTGTGTACGAGGCCTTAGAGTTCCCCCATTCTGGATGAATAAGCATGGGGTACAGCAGACAGCAGCATTTTCAGTCTAGGGGGAGGGTAGTGTTAAATGTACTAGCAAATTTAGATACACTTACAAACTGAAACCAAACTCCAGCTCACACTTTATAAAATCTGTTAGAGCAAAATAATGAAAAATATTTTGATATAAAGGCTTTACATGAATAAATAAAAGCTGATCAGTGTACGCACCTTTGCCAGTCTTACGTGATTTGTCTAATCCCTGTAAACTGATACATCTGGAAGTGAGCTTGTTCTTTTATAAAAACAGGCTCACTGGCTGGATCTACAGATGAAAATAGAAGAAATAATGCCTTAAAGAGAAAACGAATGCAGTGATCACATCTAAGGCCGCGTACACACGATCGGTCAAAACCGATGAAAATGGACTGAAGGTCCTTTTTATTGGTCCAAACCAATCGTGTGTGGGCCCCATCGATTAGTTATCCTTCGGTCAAAAAAAGGAGAACTTGCTTTAAAATTTAACTGATGGACGCCTAACCGATGGGACAAAACCGATCGTTAGTATGCAAAAGTATCGGTTAAAAATCTGCGCATGCTCAGAATCAAGTCGACGCATGCTTGGAAGCATTGAACTTCGTTTTTCTCAGCACGTTGTTGTGTTTTACGTCACCGCGTTCTGACACGATCGTTTTTTTTAACCGAGGGTGTGTAGGCACATCAGACCATCAGTCAGCTTCATCGGTTAACCGATGAAAACCGGTCCTCTGGGTCGTTCTCATCAGATGGACCGATCGTGTGTATGCGACCTTAGAATTGGTAAGCTGCAATAAAACAACTTGACCTCCAGAAGATTACCCCCCCCCCCATTTCCTGGCCAGGCCATTTTTTGTGATGCAGCACTGCGTTACATTAATTGACAATTGCGCGGGCATGAAAAGTTGTATCCAAATATAATTTTTCCCTTTTCCCACAAATAGAGATTTATTTTGGTGATATTTGATCACAAATCGAATTTCTTCAATTTAGGCCAATATGTAATCCGCTACATGTTTTTGGTAAACAAAATCCCAAAAAGCATAAATTGACTGGTTTAAGCAAAAGTTATAGGGTCTACAAACTATGGGATATTTTTATTAATTTGTTTTTACTAGTAATGGTGGAGATCAGCGACTTATAGTGGGACAGCAATATTGCGGCAGAGAAATCAGTCACCTGACACTTTTGACACTTTTTTAGAGACCAGTGACATTATTACAGTGATTTGGCTGGTAAGGGGTTAATATCAGGGATGATCAAATGGTTAACTGTGTACCTATCTAATGTTACAGTGTAGTGGAGGAGGTGATTTTACTAGTGGAAGTCATGGGTCTGAAACATAGTATCCACGCCTTCTGTACTGACAGAATGGCAATCTGTTTACATAGGCAGACTGATGTTCTGTCAATGTACAGAACAATCAGCAGGTGCTGGCAGGAACATAGGGTTCACAGGACCCGCAGATCAGCTCCCGCTGTGTAAAATCACAGCAGAAGCGAGCCGCTGCCCAATGCCAGAAGTGCAGGATCACATATATATGTGATCCTGCACAGCGCGGCCGCCAATGTAGCAGTAAATCCGCTATGGGGCGGTCAGCAAATTGATAATAAATGTTTGCTTTTGGATTTAACACTGCTTTAAGCAGGCCATACACTAGTAGAATTCAAAATTTTTTGTTTTATGAATGTTTAATTTTTTAATCATTAGTGGGATCAAGTTGACATTTGTTTTGCGACTGTGACTAGTGATAACATTTTTTGAAGATGCTCACTCCATGACCACTAGGGATGAGCTTCAAGTTCGCCGAACAGCAAACAATTTGGGGTGTTCGTGGCAAGTTCATGTGAACTTTAGAACCCAGTTAAAGTCTATGGGGCTCAAAGTTTGAAATCTAAAGTGTTAATTTTAAAGGCTAATATGCAAGTTATTGTCATAAAAAGTGTTTTTTTTTTACAAACGCCAAATTTTTCCTCTTTTACTGTACTACTATAAGGTATGAGATGAGTAAAGAGGCCTCATTGGCATCAATTACCATTATAGCAAAAGAAGGTAAAGATAGTGCTAAGTGTTCAAACTATAGACCTATATCATTGCTAAACGCGGACCCAAAATTGTTCGAGAAAATATTAGCAACAAGGATGAAAGATTTAATGACGAAGCTGGTCCATCCTAATCAAGTGGGCTTTGTACCAAGGAGAAAGGGAAAGGACAATGGGGTAAGAACACTTCTGTTACTTCAAAAAATAAGAGAAGGGAGAGTCCCTGGTCTACTCCAGTCGATAGATGCCGAAAAGGGGATTCATGATGAACACTCTAGCGAGCATGGGGATAGGCCCAAGGATGATGCAGTGGATACGAACATTGTACAAAGGTCCTACAGCCATGGTGAAAGTAAATGGAACATTGTCACCCCCTTTAGGATAATGTTACGAGACATGGATGCCCCCTGTCGCCGCTCCTGTTAGTGCTTGTGCTGGAACCTCTTCTGGTGACAGTGCGGGGGGACGCCGACATAGGGGGCTTCAAATTTGGAGAAGAGGAGCATAAATTAGCTGCATTTGCAAATGATATATTATTCTATATATCAAACCCCCGAATTACAATGCCCAACCTTTTGAAAGCACTAAAGGAATACAGGGATCTATCTAATTTTGAGATCAACCTGAGAAAGTTGCACACTAATACTCATTGTCCCTGGAGAGGGGCAAATGTCAGTTCACAGTTGTCAGCAATCAGTGAGGTAGTGAGGCAGGTGGATTAGCACAGGAGCTCCCACGGCGCACGTCTCCTAGGAGTAGGAGCGTGTGTGCTATAGCTCCAGGCAGGCTTAGGAGGCAGACAGGCAGAGTCCCTCCCGGCCGACCAGCCCAGTCCACTCTCCGATTTCCAGTCCAGCCCTGGAAAGTTCTGCGCCCCTGATCTCTCCGCTCCTCCAGCTCAGCTCCCTGGCTCTCACAGGTAAGAGCCCTCCACCAAAGCTGCTGACGGCTGTCCTTTTCAGGACAAAGCCGCAGCTATACAGATCTTCTTTGCTCCATTCCTTGGCCCCCTGCACTCCCTCACCTCCATCATCCTCAAGGGCCCCCTCCCGCCACCCCCCGCCACCACCTCGCGTAAATTTCCGCCGTTCCGCCGCTCATTCGGGTGCACCGCGCCAGGCCGTCCTGAATCGCGGGGCCGCGGTCTAGGAAAGACCGCGGCTTCACTTGCGGCCTAACGGCGCGCCGCTCCCCACGTTTCAGTGTCCTCACCCTGCTCCCAGGAAACCTCCCCCTTATCCCTGAAGGACAGTTACCCGGCCCTGTTGCTCACCCTTCACCCATTCAGCCCCAGATTACTCAGAGAAACCCCCTGTCAGCCCTCATCCCTGAGCAGGCAGCCACCAGACCAGCAACAAGCTCTCCCTCTCAGCCCTAGCCCCCCCCCCCCCCGTCGTCCCAACACACAGAAGCTTGATCCAGGGGTTAACCGATCGCCTCTTACAGGGGTCAGGAAGGAATTTTTTTCCCCACCGGAGCATATTGGCCGAGCTCTGACGGGGTTTTTTGCCTTCCTCTGGACCAAGCCAGGAGAGAGGCCAATTCCTCTCCCCACTGCCCCAAACCCACCCCCCCCCCCGGTGTATTGGCGATCATGACATGTCGGCAATATTCTGCCGATACCATTTGGAGTTTGAGGCAATGCGCCGCAATACTGCCAGCCATCACCAAAAAGGCCCTAAGAACTGAGCGACTATTGAGAATCGATCATAGATCGATGGTCAAACATTTCAGCCATTCACCCCAGCTCAAGCACATATCGTGTGCTCTGATCAACACAAGATCGGCAGTAAAACACCGACTTGAAATCCGCGACTTCATTCAACAAAAAGATCTAGACTGTCTTTTTATTACAGAGAGCTGGCTCACAGCCGACTGTAACACCATTCTGGGAGAATTGGTGCCAGAAAATTACCGTATTATTACGGAAAACAGAATAGGGCAAAGAGGAGGCGGCCTGGCGGTGATCCACAAGACTCATCTTACGATCACCAAACCAGTCCGCCAAAACCCTCTTCCATTCATGGAAACCCTTACTCTGCAACTTCAAGCAAATACAAAGGCGACCGTCCACATTCTGCTCTGCTATAGGCCACCCGGCCCAAAATCGCAGCTGCTATCATCATGGACAGATTTCTTCTCCACTTATACCCTCTACAGCAAACAACTTTTGCTGCTCGGGGATTTCAATCTCTGGGCCAACTCCTCACAGGACCCCATTGCCGACGCCTGTATTGACCACCTGGAAGGATTAGGATTGCAGCAATTAGTATGTGGGCCCACACATGCTTCAGGTCACACACTTGATCTTATTTTCAGACAATCTCTGGAAATAAAGATTTGGGAAAATGAAAAGTTGCCATGGACAGACCACCATGCAATTATATTCAGGATTTCCACCATCCCCCCTACAACAAAAACATCAAATCCAGTGACAACACACTGGACTAGATGCCAGAAGAAGCTCCACTCGGAACTCTTCAAAACGACTTTAAGGAAAAAAATAGAAACAACTCAGCCGCATCAAACGGCCGTTGAAACACTGGAAGCCATAAACTCGGCCATGCTACAGTCTGCCGACTTGGTAGCGCCGAAACGAAGTACCCGCATCCTGAAAAACAAACGCAGCTGGTTTAACAACCAGCTGTCGTTACTGAAGCAAGAACGCAGAAGGGCAGAATCTGCCTGGAAAAGATGTTCCTCAGAGCTAAACCTATCCATCTACAAGGCAGCGACAAGAAAATACCACAAAGGAATTTTGCAAGCCAAGAAAAATTATTTTTCGGAGGCTATCAACGGTGCCATTAACCGCCCCCGCGAACTCTTCAAGATGGTCACCCAGACCATGAAACCAAGTTGCATTGAAGCCCCCAGTTCGGACACACAAGAATTTTGCAATGAACTATCGGATTACTTCATTAATAAAATCGGGGCAATCCGTGAAAGCATTCAGCAAAACAATTCCCCCCTTAGCCCCCCCTGCAGCCTCTCACACAGCACCCATAGTAATTCTCCGTTATCAGGTAAGTTTACCCTGGAACCCATCTCCATCGAGACCACTAAGAATGTCATTTGTACTCTGCGAAATAGCACAGCGCCGAATGACATTATCCCCACAAAACTGCTGAAGGAATGCGCCGACATCCTGGCTCCTCCCATCACGCAGTTTATCAACCAGTCTTTTCTGGAGGGCAAAGTGCCCACACAGTTGAAAGAGGGTATAATCCAACCCATCCTGAAGAAACCCTCCCTGGACCCCAAGGACCCACTCCACCGCCGTCCCATAACAACCCTCAACGTACTTTCTAAGATAATGGAGAAAGTAGTGGTACAACAGCTGCAACAGCATCTAGATACCTACAAGCTACTTGACCCATTGCAATCAGGCTTCCGTCCCGGACATGGGACGGAAACAGCATTGCTGAAAGTATGGGACGATGTTCTCAAGGCCGCAGACGAAGGAGAATCTTGTCTTCTAGTTCTGTTGGACCTAAGTGCAGCTTTTGACACTGTAGACCACAAACTGTTACTGACTCGGCTTGCTGAAGTAGCCAGAGTCGCAGAAGGCGATTTATCTTGGTTCTCCTCTTTTCTGGAAAACCGATCGCAAACAGTAAAGTTAGGACCTTTTACGTCAGAAAAACGCACAGTAACATGCGGAGTCCCTCAAGGATCGCCTCTGTCACCAGTGCTGTTTAACATCTATCTTCGTCCTCTTTTTGAGATTATCAGCAGCAAAAAACTGCTCTATCACTCATACGCAGACGACACACAATTGTATTTCCGCATCTGCAATAGACAGGATCACCACCTCAATCTAGAGACTTGCCTCTCCTTGATAGAGGATTGGATGACAAAGAGTTATCTTAAACTCAATGGAGCGAAAACAGAACTTCTTCTGTTTCACGCCAAGCGTAGGAATCAACCTTCAACAGCCTGGACCCCCCCGCCTATTCTGGGCAAGCTCATCACCCCTAGCGCCAAAGTCAAAAGCCTAGGGGTCATTTTCGACTCCTTTATGACAATGGACGCACAAATAGGGTCAGTAGTCAGCGGATCTCACCATCTACTGCGCCTACTACGCAGACTCACTCCGTTCATCCCTAAAGAAGATTTAGCGGTCGTGGTGGGAGCAATTGTAAACTCCAGGCTGGATTATGCAAATGCCCTTTACCTCGGCCTCCCCAAGTACCAAATCGCTCGTCTGCAAGTCGTTCAAAATACGGCCGCTAGACTTGTGACTGGGAAAAAACCCTGGGAATCCATCTCACCTTCACTGAGAGCCCTTCATTGGCTGCCAGTTAAAGACAGAATTGCTTTTAAAGCTCTCTGTCTTACGCATAGATGTGTCCATGGGAATGCCCCCCTTTATTTATGCGAAATAATAAAAACGCATAATCCCAATCGCGTTTTGCGATCCACGAATCAGAACCTGCTCCAGGTTCCGAAAGCCAACTTCAAGTCCAAAGGAGAAAGAAGATTCGCGATCCAAGGTCCCAGACTATGGAACGCTTTACCAACCAGCATTCGGTTGGAGGAGAACCACCTAGCATTTAGGAAAAAGGTCAAGACTTTTCTCTTTTGATATCAAAGGAGACAGGAACAACAAGCGCCCAGAGGCGATTCAGTTCGCATGTGCCGCGCTATACAAGTTTTCATTCATTCATTCATTCAGTAAATCTGAAATATTAAATATAAATATGAAATTGAAAGAGGAACAGAGTCTACAATAAGAGTTTCCATTCCCTTGGAGAACGGAAAAATATCTTGGGATTAAATTAACGGCATTGCCAGAGGAGAGATATGAAGCAAACTACAGTATATCCCACTATTAGAGGAGATACAAATAGAAATAAAGAGGATAGCATCATGAATGGGCCGGATTAACGCCTTAAAGAAGATAATACTTCCGAAGATCATGTACAAGTTTCAGAAGCTCCCTATATATATATACTGTATATACCCCCAGCATATTTTAGAACTTTAAGAATTTTAACCACTAAATTAATATGGCACAATAAGAAACCTAGAATTTCTCTGGCAACTCTGAAAAAAGTAAAAAAGACAAGGGGGATTAAATGTACCTGATTTTCAAAAATGCTATGAGGCGGTTTTGTTAACACGCGTGGTGGAATGGGCTAAATCAAATAATGAGAAAAGGTGGGTCAATATATAACACATAATGGCTAATACACAATTAAAAAGGAACATATGGATACCACCACATTATAGGACATTGGGAGAAAATACACACACATTGACATGGATAGTATTGAAGATTTGGGATTCACTACACAAGAAAAGTAAATGGAAATATAATTCACTATTGATGGCACTAAAGGAAAATAATTTATTTGCACCAGGTAAAAGTTTGATAGGGGAAATTGGATTAATAAAGAAAACGCACAACTACGTAATATAATACAAGGGGGAAAAATATGCACTTTACAAGATTTAGAAATAAAAAAAAAAAGTGCTGGAGATTAATGAATAGAGGTATTTTCAGCTTAAACACTTCATAGCAGCACTATCTCACCCAATAAGAGAAGGAGAAGCACTTACGTTGATAGAGCGATTATGTATCATCGAAAAACAAGTAGGAATATATCTAGGATATATAAAACTTTTGTAGCGCTTGGTTACTTCTAAGAACTGGTGCTAGTTTAAATTTATAGGGGGTCAGAGAGCCAAGTAGCTCTGACCAGCCTGATTTGCTTAAATTTGGGTCTCTGTCTCAGCTTGGCGGTTTTGTGGGCTAATTCTGTTGCTTCTGGGGTGCTGAGCACACCCCAGGACCATAGGTGGCAGCAGTGGAGTCGAGGTTTGGGTGCTTTTTCCCCAGGAGGTGTTTTCCTCGCTGTGCATGCTGGGGGATGGTATTTATGAGACAGACGCCATTGGTCTGGGTCCTTCTTCCAGTGTGGCACCCACCTTTAGGACGACCACATCACGGCGCCCGCGTGTTTCTGGTTCCAGGACCACGTTGTTCCGGAACATTTGAGCTCTGGCTGGGCCCCAGTGATCGACTGGGTCCCTAATCTTGAGAAGATCCCAAGCGTTGTTCCTTTTGAGAGGAAGCTGTTCGGTGGGGAGTCCGCCTAAGGAGAGCCAAGAGAGACTGGCAATCCAATAGGGTCTTGAATAGTGATGAGCGGAATACGCCATATTCGATTTCGCGATATTTCGCGAATATTTCGAAGAATATTCGCGAATATTCGTTAATATCGAATATTCGCTATATTTTATAAAAAAATAAAAAAAATTGCGAAATTTCGCTAATGCGATATTTCGCTAGTGCGAATGCGAAATTGATTGCGAAATTGATTGCGAAAAAAATACGAATATTCGAAATAGCGAATATTCGCCGCGATATTCGAGTTATTCGCGAATACTCGAATATGCAATATTCGTAGCGAATATTCGCAATGCGAATATTCGTGAGCAACACTAGTCTTGAACATTCACTGGAGATCAAGGTACAGTAACTGGGTACTGAAAGGCTGGACGTTAGTCACCTATCAGTCAGTAACCTAACAGCAACTACCTGAAGGAGATCCAGGCGCAAACTCTATCAAGGAGGATTATCTCCGCTGTCTCAATTCAAAGGAGGGTCTGTGGCAGAGACTTTCCCTAAGTTCCGAGTGATACTCTGGCTGCCAGGTCAGTGAGAGAGGCCTGTCCAGGTACACTAAACCCACTCTGGAGTGGCTGGAGTGGCAAAGAAGATAGTGTTGTTGGAAGCAGGTATGTTTCCCATTGTTATGCCTGAATCTGCTATTTCTTCTTCTACTGAATCTCTACTTTCACCACAAGTTTTATTGTTTTTACCCGGCTGGGTAATAAAGAACACAGAAAAAGACACCTGTCGTGGACATTCTGTTACTTCTACTTTCACCATACATCCCTAGACGGCGGAGGAGCCACGAGGTAACATGCCACCCAAAACAAACCAGCAGCTTCTTCGGGGGTAGTGCTGCAACGTAGGGGCTCGTCCAGGATCTTCTGTTACTCTGCAATCAAGCCCCACTCCAAAGTCGCCAGCATGGACCCTTTTCCTTTTGCTGTGGTCCAGTGGTGTGAAGCTGAGGGCGCTACACTTTGGAAGGCTGGTAAGGATAAATAAAGGTTTGGAAATACAATTTGTTAATGTAGATTCCTATTGGAATGGAAAATATTTTATTTCTTTGCGTATGATAAATTATAAAATAAAGAATAATTAAAAAAAAACAAAAAAAAAACACCTTTCTCATGCACGCAACCCCAAGGGCTTATTTATACCTACTTCGACTTTAACACGCATTAAAGCATCTACCACTTCAACATGCCTTTTTTGGTGTGATTTTGATGCTCTTGTGATACTTTGTCAATGCTTCAGTGATGGTTTAGTGATGATTTTTTGATGCTTTAATAAAGCTTGGCAAATTCAAAGAAAAAAAAAACACAGTTATCTGAGACTTGAAATGATGGCTAATGTTTGTGATTTTCCAAAGGTCTGATCTGTGTATAGCTGACCTTCTACCATACTATAACAGTGTTTCTCTGTGCAGGGCAGATAAAGCGTATTAACAATATACAGTAAATGTTGTATATGTACAAAGACTACACATTTATATTTCACTGCATTCTTCCTTTGGTTTGACACAGCACTCCATCATCCTGGAAAAAAGATAAAAGCTTCATACAGACTCATGCAAACTTGTATCAAGCTAGGCAAACACCGAGAGCTGTCATCCTGGTTAATAAATGCCCCCCAATTTAGCGTTTACCTTATATGAATATTTCAAAAAAATGTAATTTGTCTTAACAGATATGTATTATATGCCTTGCTAAGGAAGACAAAGGAAACATTTTCTGTAGATTACAGCAAAAGCTACAAAAGTATTGTAATATGAAAGGTGAAATATGACTTGTTATATCTATAATACCATCTCTTTTCCCTTCTGTATCACAATTTTGGTAGTTTAAGTGGTGTGTATAGATATATTGTGTGTATATATATATATATATATATATATATATATATATATATATATATATATATATTTATATATATATATATATATATTATTTTTCTAATAACCATCAACAAGCAAAAATCATGCCCAGCATATACAATTTGTTAAGGAAATAAATGTGACACTTTAAATGCTTGCCGAGCAGCTGCCGTCATTATACTGTGGCAGGTCGGCACGTTCCTGCAAACCTTCGTAGCACACAAATTCCTGTTCTGTGAGCTGATGAGAGACAGATCTGTCATCTCCTCTAGATTCTCCCATCCCCCTACAGTTAGAACACACACAAGGGAACACAGTTAACCCCTTGATCGCCCCCTAGTGTTAAACCCTTACCTGCCGGTGACATTTACACAGTAAATCGGGGTATTTATTTAGCACTGATCGCTGTATAAATGTCAATGGTCCTAAAAATGTGTCAAAAGTGTCCGATCTGTTCACCGTAATGAAAAAATTGCAGATTACCACCATTACTAGTAAAACAAAAATAATAATAAACATGCCATAAATCTTTCCCATAGTTTGTAGACGCTATAACTTTTGCGCAAACTAATCAATATCCACTTATTGCTATTGTCCCCCCAGATCTCAGTTGCACCCCCTCAAAGCCTGGATGCTATGCCTGGTTGCTGAGCCCCTTTCCCATTACAGCACAGAGAATTTCACAGGACAAAACATCATAGCAGCCAGCTATGTCATGTGCAGATTGTGGCTGACTGGCTGTGTGTTAAGGAATGTGATTTCAGCTATGTGTAGTGTGGGAAGGTGAAGCTGTGTACAGTGCTGGGCTTGGAAAGGAGCTCAGGCAAGTGCCCTGCCAGTGGTCATCTCTGTCCTCTGACTCCCCAAGGGTGATACCTGTCCTCTGATTCTCCAGTGGTGATTCCTGTCCTCTTATGTCCTTATTGTTTAGGGTGGAGAGGTGGTTATTGTTTAGAGAGTGGAGAGGTGGGGAGGGTGAAGAGGTGGTTATTGTTTAGAGTGGAGAGGTGGGAGGGGTGTTATTGTTTAAGGAGGAGAGGGTGGGGGTTTATTGTTTAGGGTGGAGAAGTGGGGAGGGGTGTTATTGTTACATAGTTACATAGTTAGTCAGGTAGAAAAAAGACACAAGTCCATCCAGTTCAACCATAAAAAAAATAAAAAAAATAAAAATAAAACACAGTACATCCCATACACCCAACTCCATACCCACAGTTGATCCAGAGGAAGGCAAAAAACCCCAGCAGAGCATGATCCAATTTGCTACCGGAGGGGAAAAAATTCCTTCCTTATCCCCCGAGAGGCAATCGGATTTACCCCGGATCAACTTTACCTACAAAACTTAGTACTCAGTTATATTATGTGCATTTAGGAAAGAATCCAGGCCCTTCTTAAAGCAATCTACTGAGTTGGCCAGAACCACCTCTGGAGGGAGTCTGTTCCACATTTTCACAGCTCTTACTGTGAAGAAACCTTTTCGTATTTGGAGGTGAAATCTCTTTTCCTCCAGACGTAAAGAGTGCCCCCTTGTCCTCAGTGTTGACCTTAAAGTGAATAACTCAACACCAAGTTCACTATATGGACCTCTTATATATTTGTACATGTTGATCATATCCCCCCTTATTCTCCTCTTCTCAAGAGTGAATAAATTCAGTTTTTCTAATCTTTCCTCATAGCTGAGCTCCTCCATGCCTCTTATCAGTTTGGTTGCCCTTCTCTGCACTTTCTTCAGTTCTCCGATATCCTTTTTGAGAACTGGTGCCCAAAACTGGACTGCATATTCCAGATGAGGTCTTACTAATGATTTGTACAGGGGCAAAATTATATCTCTATCTCTGGAGTCCATACCTCTCTTAATACAAGAAAGGACTTTGCTCGCTTTGGAAACCACAGCTTGACATTGCATGCCATTATTGAGCTTATGATCAACTAAAACCCCCAGATCCTTCTCCACTACAGATCCCCCCAGTTGAACTCCCCCTAGCATGTATGATGCATGCATATTCTTAGCCCCCATGTGCATAACTTTACATTTATCAACATTAAACCTCATCTGCTACATAGTCGCCCAATTAGACAGAGCATTGAGGTCAGCTTGTAAATTGGAGACATCCTGCAAGGATGTTATTCCACTGCATAGCTTGGTGTCATCTGCAAAAACAGAAATGTTACTTTTGATCTCAGACCCAATATCATTTATAAATATATTGAAAAGTAAGGGACCCAACACCGAACCTTGGGGTACACTGCTGATAACCTTGGACCATTCAGAGTAAGAATCATTAACCACAACTCTCTGAATCCTGTCTTTCAGCCAGTTTTCTATCCATTTACAAACTGATATATCTAATATATCTAATCCTGTAGACCTTACCTTACACATGAGCCGTGTGTGGGGAACTGTATCGAACGCTTTTGCAAAATCCAAGTATACCACGTCCACTGCCACGCCTCTGTCCAGGGTTTTACTTACCTCTTCATAAAAGGAAATCAGGTTTGTCTGACAACTTCTGTCTTTCATGAATCCATGCTGTCTGCTGCTTAAATAGTTTGGGCCAGATTCAGAGAGCCATTACGCCTGTCTAACTGGTGTTAGACAGGAGTAATTTCAAATTTCGCGCGCCGTATCACTAGTTTGAATCCTCAAACCATGATACGGCGGCGTCGTTTTCAGCGTCGGGGTATGCAAATGAGCTTTTTCCGGCGATCCACGAAGTTACGAGCGTCGTTCGCAATCGCATACGTCATTTTTTCGCTACGTAAAGTTAAACCAGCTATTAGCTGGTCTAACGTTACGCGGCCCATGTTAAGTATGGCCGTCGTTCCCGTGTCGACTTTCAATTTTTTTTTGCGTAAGTCGTCCGGGAATAGGAATGTCCGTAAACGACGCTACTCAAAAAAAAATGACGTAACGACGTGATTTTGCGCAATGCACGGCGGGAAATTTTTGAACAGAGCATGCGCAGTTCGATCGCCACGGGGACGCGCTTAATTTAAATGCCTCACGCCCCCTATTCACGTAGTATGATTCCGCCGAGAGAAATACACTACGCCGCCGTACCTTACGGGCCAAAATCTCTCTGAATTCCTCCTAGAGCCAGGTAAAGTACAGTGGCGTAGAGTATCTCTCATACTCTGCGGGAATCTAATTCTTTCTGAATCTGGCCCTTTGTTTCCAGCAAGAACTCATCCATGTGGTCTTTTATTAAACGTTCCAGTATCTTTCCAACTATAGAAGTTAAACTAACAGGTCTATAGTTACTTGGTAAAGACTTTGTTCCCTTTTTAAATATAGGCACCACATTGGCTCGCCAATCCAGTGGTACTATTCATGTCATTAATGAGTCCCTAAATATTAGATACAGTGGCTTTGAAATTTCAGAGCTCAATTCTTTTAGGATCCGTGGGTGGATGCCATCTGGTCCAGGTGCTTTATCCACCTTTTTTCTGTCTAAATATTTCTGGACCATATCACTTTTGAGCCATTGTGGATTTGGGGCTGTGTCACTCCCACCCCCATTATGGACATGAGCTCCCCCATTCTCCATTGTATAAACAGAGCTGAAGAAAGCGTTTAATAAATTTGCCTTCTCTATGTCCTCAGTCACCCACTCTAAATTATTTTGTAAAGGGCCTACATGCTCAGACTTGACCTTTTTACTGTTAATATATTTAAAGATTTTTTTAGGGTTTGTCCTACTATCTTTTGCAATCTGTCGTTCATTTTGAATTTTTGCATCCTTGATTTCCTTTTTACATATTCTATTATATTCTTTGTAACATTTAAACGACACTAGCTTTCCTTCATTTTTAAATTCTTTAAAAGCTATTTTCTTATTGTTTATAGCTTTTTTAACTTTGACCGTGAGCCACATAGGTTTTATCTTTAGCCTTTTAAACTTATTGCCCATGGGAATATACTTTTCAGTAAGGTTCCAAAGAGTCTTTTTGAAGAATTCCCATTTCTGTTCTGTGTTCATCTGTGCCAATATTCCCTCCCAGTCCAAGCCCTGGAGAGCAGTCCTCATGCCTTGAAAATTTGCTCTCTTGAAATTAAGTGTTTTTATCTTTCCTGTATGTATTTCTTGCTTATAGTTAATATTAAATGAAATCATGTTATGATCACTGCTACCCAGGTGTTCCTTTATCTGAACATTAGTAATAAGCTCTGCATGGTCTGAGATTACCAAGTCCAACAGAGCATCATTCCTAGTTGGGGCCTCAATAAACTGGACCAAAAAATTGTCCTGCAATAGGTTTTGAAATTTTTGTCCTTTAACTGTCCCAGAAATTCCATTATTCCAGTCAATTTCTGGGTAGTTAAAATCCCCCATTATTATCACCGTCCCAGCCCTTGCAGCCCTTTCCATCTGTGCAAGGAGCCGAGTCTCCACCTCCTCATTAACATTGGGTGGTCTATAACAAACTCCAATGATTAACTTTGAACTACGCACATCTGTATGCAGTTCCACCCATAATGCTTCAACTTCATCACACTCTCCATCAACCAGGTCCTCTTTCACGCTTGCTTTGAGGTCACTTCTCACATAGAGACAGACGCCTCCACCTTTCCTTTTTACCCTGTCTTTCCGAAAGAGAGCATAGCCAGGAATATTAATAGCCCAGTCATGTGAGGGTGAAGCCAAGTTTCAGCAATACCGATTACATCATAGCTCTCCTCATGCACCAGAGCTTCCAACTCACCTGTTTTGCTTGGAAGGCTTCTGGCATTGGTGAACAAACACTTAAATGTATTGTTAAATTTTTCGCTGGTATTTTTCATATCATTTTTAGTAGTGCAAATGGCACTATAATTTCCAATGGCTGTTTGCAACATGGGGACTTTCTTGTCACCTGCCATAACCCCACCTCCATCTATCCACATTCCACTCTCCATTAATGTCTGACCCCTAACTGACCTGTGTGCCCAATGTAATTCTAGTTCACCCTCCCCCTCAAGTCTAGCTTAAATACTCCTCCAGCATTCCCCTAAACCTCTCCCCCAGAACATCAGATCCCCTTCCATTCAAGTGCAAACCATATTTAGCATATAGGTTGCACCCCAATGAAAAGTCATCCCAGTGCTCTAGAAACCCAAATCCCTCCTTCCTACACCAGGTCTTTAGCCATGCATTCAGCTCTCTAATCTCCCTCTGCCTTTCCTGTGTTGCGCATGGCACAGGCAATATTTCAGAGAATATCACCTTGGAGGTCCTTCCCTTCATCTTGCAGCCTAGTTCTTTAAATTGATTCTTAAGGAGCCTCCAGCTTCCATGTATACTGTCATTGGTTCCAACATGGACCAAGACAGCTGGGTCATGCTCAGCCCCTCCCAGTAATTTATCCACCCGGTCCACCACATGCCGAACCCTGGCACCAGGAAGACAGCAAACCATTCGGTTGAGGCGATCCTGGCGACAAATTATTCTATCAGTCCTTCTGATTATAGAATCCCCTATTACCACCAACTGTCTAGGCCTACCTGCACTCCCCTCACCACTCCTACTAGATGGGTTGCTCTCCCGGCTGTTAGGGGTAGCAGTAACATCTAGTGCTGCCACCTCTGTGTTAGCCACCTCCACATCTTCACCCAACTTGGCAAATTTGTTTTGATGCACAAATACAGGATTGGCCTTCCTTGTCTGCAAGCCCCTTCCACTCCCTCTAACTACATTAACCCATCTTCCTATCTGATAATTCTGACTTGCCCCTCCACCCTCGACATTAACCCTACTGATCACCTGCTCAGCAAGCAGAGGACCCCTTTCAAGGTTGTCCTTTCTGCCCAGTGTTGCAACTTGCTCCTCCAGATCTCTAATGCGAGCTTCCAGAAGGGCAACCTGCTCACATCTGTCACAGCGGTATCCATCCTGGAGCTGTTGCACCAATTTTGCATACATGTGACACACTGTGCACTGAGCAAAACCTTCAACCCTGCTAGCACACATTTCCCAGTTACAGTCATCCCAGTGCTCTAGAAACCCAAATCCCTCCTTCCTACACCAGGTCTTTAGCCATGCATTCAGCTCTCTAATCTCCCCCTGCCTTTCCTGTGTTGCGCATGGCACAGGCAATATTTCAGAGAATATCACCTTGGAGGTCCTTCCCTTCATCTTGCAGCCTAGGGGAGGGGTGTTATTGTTTAAGGTAGAGAGGTGGGAGGGGGTTATTGTTTAGGGTGGTGAGAGGATTTCTTTTGTTTAGGGTGGGGGCGTTAATGTTTAAGATGCAGAGGTGGGGAGGGGGCTTATTGTTTATGGTGGAGAGATGGGGTGGGGGTTATTGTTATGGTTCGTATATGCAGTTAGAGAGGTGGGAAGGGAAGCGAGGTATTTGGAAACCCACACACTACCAATCACTGCACTACAACACCCATCAGACATTCCCCCCTCCAAGAAGTTATGCAGCAGCTGAGACACTTAGGGAAAGTCATCAGAGGTGGGTGGAAGCAAAGTCTGGCTCAAAGCAGGACACACACTACTCACCAGACACATCTGTCACCCGCAGAGGAGCCTGAGGAGAAGCACATTGCCCAGAGGACACAAAAGCCAGAGCTAAGTGGGAGGGGACGGAGCCAGCGTAGGAGGTGTAGGGCTGGGGTGGGAGAGGGGACAGTTCCACTGTGGGGAAGGGGAATCCCATTGACAGTTGAAACGTCATTGGCTGTTAAGGACGTGGCGGCAACCTATGATTGCCTCCATTGTTTTGTATACACTTAATTTCTAAGTGGGGGAATACTGCTGACAGATGAAAGAGCAGAACCTAAGGGTATCGGTTTAAGGTATCAGCATAGTATCAACACCGATGCAACCCTACCTAGTACACACAAGAAAATCTGATGAAAAATTCCACTTTTGGAGCGATCATCCAATATTAAACAATGATCATTAGTACACAGCTTTCGCAAGCAGCATCTGTTAATGTGAAAATATCAGAATGGACAAGTACGAAAAATGTTTCTAGTATGATAACACAACTAACAATTTTCTTGTAATTAGTATGATATTTGTACAAAAAAATTGTGTGACCAAGACCACACATGCTCAGGAATGAAAGAATATATTAAATTACAATACTATAGGGGGCGGAGCTTGGCGAGGACCGGAATGGCCGCATGAGAACGGAGCTCCAGCGAAAACAGGGACACAACGGCTAACTACAGCCCAAGCAGCGGCGATAAAGACACACTGTCCCAGCGGTCTTGACCCGCTGATCACCCACAACATGCCTAACAAGTGGAGGGGTCTCCCACGTCCTCAAAAACTGACGGAATTCTTTGCATGGGAGCAGAGGCAAGATGGCGCCGAGTCCCCGGGGCCATCCGCAGCGAGTACTCCACAGGATTCCCAGGCTAAGACCAAGACTACAAAACGGACCTCTCCATCTGCCAGGAAACAGTCTCCTGTGTCCTCTTCAGCCTCGGGGAGCCCGGAGAAGACGCGGCCCAAGCTGGATGGAGTGAACCATGCTCAGGAGGTCAGTGGGGGCCTAGACTCGGGGGATGACACCAGAGAACTCCCTGATTCCATAGATCGCTTCCCTACTAATAATCAACCGGTGCTAGACACCATTCTCAAGGACATGTTGGTCTCCCTCAGGAGCTCGCTCCATAGTGATATGCTGACATGTGTAAGGAAGTTTGGGAGTGATCTGCAAACTGTGTCAGCCAGGGTAGAACATGTGGAGACCAAAATGGGAGAGTACGCCATTGCCATTAACAGCTTAGTAGACGCCCATGAAGCCAGAGAGGAGGAGATGGAAGGGGTTAAAGCAAAAAATCGCAGACATCGAAGACAGATCCAGGAGGAATAACCTCAAAATAAGGGGGGTCCTTGAGAATGTTCTACAGTTGGATCTGCAAGAACATGTCACCCGCATCATTACCTCAATCCTGCCTGATCTGTCAGCAATGGATGTTACTATAGATAGAATCCACAGGCTGCCCAAACCCTCTCATCTACCTGACAATGTACCCAGGGACATCATCTTACGCCTGCACTTCTACCACATCAAAGATCGTTTCATGAGAGCAGCGCGTAACAAAGATCTTGTACCAGAACAGTACAAAGGCCTACAGTTTTTTGCAGACCTGTCCCAGTTCACGCTGCAGAAAAGACGCAGCCTGAATATCATCTCTAAAGCACTATGCAATCACAACATTGCATATAAATGGGGGTTTCCAACCAAACTTGTAATAACCCACAAAGGGAAGGATTTCAATGTGGACTCCCTACCTAAGGGGTTGGAGTTGCTTAAATCCTGGAGTATCATCCCTGAGGAAGCCCCGAGAGGCCTGCCTGACGAAAGTCCAACCCGAGTTCAGGATGAGTGGCAGCTAGTTAACACCAAAAATGCCCGCTCACACCGTTAACATGTCTGCTGGGCTACACAATTATTTCATTTAGGATTACGGCTGTGATCCCTGTTGAGGAGTTCATTTTTCAAGCTAGACTCTTTTCCCTGTTTTCAGCTAGCGTTTGTACACGCTACGTCCAGGTCTTCATGACCTATTCAGTCCTTATGTGTTTTTTTTCCATTGATGTCGTTTAAACTGTGTTTTTTCTTTCTTCTTGTTTGGAGCCTTTTTTTTTTAGCTGGATGTGCCACCCCTTTCTACGCCTTGGAGAACCCCTTCTTCACACACGTGCCTTTCTGCCTATTGGATGACAGTACATACCATTTTCCTTGCTTTGCTTTTAAACGCGCAACGCCATGCCTGTCACGTTTCTGACTATTAATGCCAAGGGTTTAAACCACCCGGCGAAAAGGAAATCCCTGTGGCAGGAGATGATCCAGCATAAGGGGGATGTCCTTTGTGCACAGGAAACTCACTTCCACGAGCAGAAAATGCCCCGGTGTTCACACCCCAAGTTCCCACATGTATTTACAGCAAGCACCCCAGCCAAGAAAAGAGGGGTGCTAACTGCAATCAGGGACACCGTGGCATTCACCAAGCATAATGAACTGGCTGACCCTATGGGACGATTCCATGTACTGGTATGTGACTTAAACTCAATCCCCTACACTATAGTCAATGTATACGTGCCCAATAAGCACCAGATTCGATTTCTGCATCAGGTCCTTAGGAAAGCCAAACAAATGCAGAAAGGCTATCTTCTATTATGCATAGATTTTAACCTCCCTCCCGATTCGTCTCTCACTACAACCACTACTCCATGCGCAAGACCTATACGATGCTTGGAGATGCCTCAATGGGTCGGAAAGGGACTTTTCTTTCTTTTCAGAGTGCCATGGGGTCTACACCAGGCTGGACCTCTTTATTACAGACAAATGGTTGCTGCCTTAACTTACTGCATCTAGAATCAATGACATTACCTGGTCGGACCATGCCTCGGTGACACTATCGGTGGCGGATTCGCCAGGCGTGAATTCTTGCTTCGTCTGGCGGTCCAACTCGAGGTTGATCCAGGCTGGCGACTCCAGGACCCAACTGCAGGAGAATTTTTTTTCTTGTAATGCTAACTCTGTTTCCGACCCGATGGTTCTTTGGAATGCCCACAAGGCATACATGAGGGGGGTTCTGATAAAAATGGGTGCCGGGGTTGGGAGAAGGAGGAGACAGCGCATACAGGACTTGCTTTCCCAGATTCATATACTAGAGACCCAAAACAAAAAACATACCACCCCAACATTATCTAACCAATAACTACAACTTAGGTATGATCTTCGCCTGGTGCTGCTTGACAATTTCGATCTAGCGAATAAACACCTGAAAATGTCGTATTATGTCAGTGGCAACAAGGCAGGAAAGTTACTAGCCAACCGTCTCAGGGGAATTAGGTACAAATCCAAAATACCTTATATTTTGCATCCAATCACTGGGGTCAAACTGTTCCACCCACAAGCGATCGCAGATGCTTTTAGTTGTTACTACAAATCCTTATATAATTTGAGAGAAGACCAGTCCACGATTCAGCCCACTGAACATATGATTTCAAGTTTTCTTGATAAGGTTAACCTCCCTAAAATATCACCGACTCAACTGGAGGGACTCAACTTACCCTTCACGGTCCCTGAAATTGTTAAGGCTATAGAATCTCTTCCAATCAATAAGTCTCCCGGCCCTGATGGGTTCACCGGGGAGTACTACAGGGCCTTTAAATCTGAACTGGCTCCCTACCTATCCGATGTCTACAATGCCGCTGTCTCCTCCTCCTCTTTCCCTTCCGAAATGCTATCGGCTCTCATAGTGGCTCTTCCGAAACCAGGGAAAAGCCCAGATGTGCCACAGAACTTCAGGCTGATCTCACTTCTGAACAATGACCTAAAGCTCTATGCTAGGCTTATTGCGAATAGGCTGGTTGATTTGCTACCGTCCCTAATTCATATGGATCAGTCAGGGTTCACGAAATCAAAAAGAATAAAGGCAAAGCCCCCTAGTCGGACTTTAAAGGCACTGTGGTGGAGGGTTCACGAAAGGCAGACAGACTGCGGACTCAACGAGATGCCTGATAAACATCATACACACAGCAAACACGACCAAAACGCCTTCTCTGCTCCTTGCTTTGGATGCGGAGAAGGCGTTTGATAGGATACACTGGGAGTACCTGGCGAAAGTCCTCTCCAAATTTGGGTTTGTGGGCGGGATCCACTCGGCTATAATGGCGCTTTATACAAACCCCTCGGCACAGGTTTATATATCCGGCATGCTATCATCTCCCTTCAATATCTCTAATGGGACACGCCAGGGATGCCCACTTTCCCCGCTCATATTTAACTTACTTATGGAACCATTGGCCTCGTACATTCGATCCCACCCACTGATCAAAGGGTTCAAGAGCGGTAATTCACTCCACACAATAAGCCTCTTTGCGGATGACATCATCCTGATGCTTACAGATGTTGAATCCTCTCTGATCTCAGTCCACGAATCGCTACAATTGTTTTCAACAGTGTCCTATTACAAAGTTAATGACACCAAGTCCTACATCCTTGGCATGAATATCCCCCCGGGGGTTCAACGATCTTTGAGCCAAAAATTCCCTTACATCTGGAAGGACAAAGGAATTTCTTACTTGGGAATAATCCTAACACCTCACACTTCTGAGCTGGCCAGAGAAAACTACTACCCTCTATTACAAAAGCTCCCCACCAAGCTGACCAACCTGGCGAGATTCGAGCTCTCCTGGTCGGGTCGTCTGGCTGCCTTCAAAATGCAGATCCTTCCCCAACTTATTTATATTTTTAGAACCCTGCCGATTCCGGTCCCTTCCTCCTTTTTTTCCTCACTACAATCCCTAATCAACCGATTTTTATGGGGGGGGGGGGGGAACGGGCCCGCTGTGCATTCAGTAGAATAGTGAAACATAGTTTGGCAGGGGGGATTGGTCATACCCATATCAGAGATTATCATGTGGCATCCATCCTTGCTCAACTGAAAGGTTGGTTCCCCTCTTCAACACCCACTCTATGGTCCCAACTGGAAAGCCACCAGATCCCTGGTGGAAATCTCTATAACTATTTATTGTCCAGTGCCTCATTACCCCGCCCTTCCTCCAGATCTTGTCCTACAATCCAGGGTACCATCACCGCATGGCGGCTACTTATAACTCACCCATTCCCCTCACACAAACTCTCTTCCTTGAAGCTCCCCGTGTCAGCCCTGCCACTGTTCATACCTGGTCTCTCCACCTCTAATTGGAAAGGGAGGGGCGACTTGTCCATAGATGATCTTTATGTGGGTCCCGCTCTTAAAACCTTTCGAACTTTGCAGCTGGAGCTATCTCTTCCTGCAACGGAGCAGTATAGATATTTGCAAATCTGCCACTTTCTGAAAGGGTTCACCGGAGCTTCCATCCACCTTCCATGGCAAATCTCTCAGTTCTTTCTTTCTAAATCTCATAACATTAAAGGTATTTCGCTGTTTTACTCTCTCCTACAAAACAAATGTGTGTTCCAGAAGTCACTCTCTATGCGCGCATGGGAAAAAGTTTTTGATAAGGTGTATCCAGAGGAACAGTGGCAGATGGCACTTAGGGTCACATACGCTTCCACTAGAAGTGCCAGCCTATGGGAGCTGTTTCAAAAGCTCCTTCTACGTTGGTACCTCCTATTGTATTTCTCGGTTTGCCCCTGGTGGGTCTCCCCTGTGTTGGAGGATGTGCGGGAATACTGGCACACTGTATCATCTGCTGTGGGCATGCCCTAAAATTATCCAATACTGGGAATCTGTATACCAATGGATAGATCAAGTACTAGGTGTCGCCCTGTCCCCGGGTCCGGGGATGGCGTTACTGTTCCTGGAAATAGACCTAGTACCACATCATCTGAGACCCTTGTTGTCCCATATGCTGCTGGCAGCTAGATTGGCTTTGGTCAGGCACTGGAGGAACCCGATCCCCCCAGGTATGGCTGAAACAATACAAATAGTTCACACACATGGTACTTATGAACGACTATTTGCCTTGAGTACTGGAGGCAGAACTAATGTTGACAAACACTGGGATCCCTGGAATAAATGGTACCACTCTTGTGGATGATTAAAACTAACACTGGTTACATCCAACGGTAGCATATAACCATCTAACTCAGTTATGGCTCCTCTGTTTTCTTTGTTTCCTTATTTTTATGTTTCCTTATTTTTACTTAGCTTTTTGTTTATTTCTCGTTTAATTCCAATGCTTTCTACAAAGCTCCGGTAGCCTTTTACTGGCAAATGTTGTTATTGCTTCACAGTATTTTCTGTGATAAACCATTATCTCCTACTAGTATTGCATTGCATGAAATGTATGGCTATATACCCTCTCTTGTTGGTCTCTACATTCTGTTGCCGCCTACAGGGTTATACTGCATTGTATTGTGATGCGGGTTAATAGTTCTTTGTCGTTACATGCTACGCGGTGATCACATTGTGTTTATATCTTTGTAACTTGTTAAATTTAAATAAAAAAGATTGAACTTAAAATACAATACTATAGTACACATTACATCACTTCTGAAGTTGTATTCTGTCGTACGAGAATTTGTGACTTTAGTAATCCTTGATTTTTGATATGAGACTAGCATGCACAAATAAAACAAAAATAGATAATCATTCGTCCAATATTCTTATCGTGTGTACAAACAAGGCTTGATTAAACATCAATCCTGATTAAAATATTCAGAACAGCCTCCTGATATCCTTCAACCTTCTGGTACTTATGGGATAAAGCAATGAGGATAAAAACTGCATGTCCGTCCAAAATGGTTAAAAAGTTTCCAACCAACAAAATCCTTTGCATAGCGATGTCACGTGTCCAAGCTCTACCCAACACATTTCATCATGAAATGATATCATCAGGGGCATGGTCACTAGTCAGCACAACACTTTATATGTGGTGGAGGCTGGATATGACTGACCTCCATCTGAATTGGGCTCCAAAAGAAGGAAGATCAAGAGTACCCAGAACCGGAAATGACGCAGGGTCAGAAACAATAGACAACACATGTATCCCCAGGACCAGAAGTGCCGAAGAGACAATACCGATCCGAATATTAAACAAAACATCACAAATTTGGAGCAATAAAAAGTCTACCTTATAACTTATGCAAGAGAAAAATCAAAACATAAATATAGTATTATATTACATAAAAAACATTACTCTCTTATATAACGATACAAATTTAAGAAGGACCTCATTAGCCAGCACTGATAGTCTCAAAAGTATAGCTTAATAAACAAAGGGTATATATTGTGCTAAAGAAAAATTAATAATAAATTAAATTGATGAATAAAAAATTGAACAATACGTGTTAAATCAATAACTAAGCTGCAACACCTAAAAACATGTGATATACAGTACATGTAGAAAGGTCAATAAATACAGGGAAAAAGAGTTGCGCTAAATTACAGTGCCACTTAAACAGTGTATAAATATAAGTAAATTCCCATCTGTGAATAAATGAAAAATTAAATAAATAAATAAGGTAAATGAAAACGTAAACCACTGAATCTGATAAACATTCCTCTATAGTGATACACCCCGTATCACAAAAGGTATAAGTCAACAGTTCAGAGAAATGTGAAGAAAAATTTATCAAATTCCAGAGTCATCCACACGAATAAAGATGCAAAAATGGAGAAGATGAGAAGAATCCACCACCTAATCAGATTGAGGTCGTTAACAGAAAAGGGGGGGGGGGGTTCCTTAAGGTCACACCAGGGGGGGGGGGTAAGTGTAAACTCTTACCAAATACGTATGACCCCCTGTTAGATGAGGTCAGATTGGCTTATAGGATCACACAGTCTGGAGGCTCTGGTGTATATTCCTCGTCTGGCAGCTGGTCCTCCCCAGGTTAAATCCAGAGACTCTCTCCTCATGGGCCACTCTAATGCTCCTCCCCCTGTATTCGCCCCCGGGGTCCTTGCTGTACAGTTTGGATTTCCTCTTCCTCAGCGGGGGTCGCTCGGCCTCCTGAACACGGACAGCGTCGGCTCAAAATTATAGCGCCATCTTGTGGCTAGAAATGTTCATTACCAGTTAAAAATATATTTCACAATCACATTAAATTAAAAACGATTTCTATACAATTAAAAACTAACAATTTCATATACAGGGATTTACAATCAAATAATACATTATTGATAAAAACTTTGAGGAGAATTGTAACTATTGTTTTTAAACACATTCACATCCCATTCTATTTTGAGACCAAAGGGTTTATATGACTTTAACAAATACATTCACTGGGTCTTAAGCTATATATACATTTATTAATAGTTATGAAGGGTGTCCCAAGCTATGGTTAGGGGAAAGCCTTGCATATATTATATTTGCAATATGCTCTTTTAATCTCGTCTGTAGTGTACGTACAGTACAGCCTACATATTGAAGGCCGCATGGACATTTTAGATACACTGCATTTTTAGATTAGTAGGTTAGAAAATAATCTATTTCATAAGACTTGGAGGTAGTATTCAAATGGAAAAAGGCATATTTTATGCCTTTAAGACATTGATTTTACATTTTCTACAAGGATAAAAATCTTTAAATTGTTGGAAGAAGCCAAGTTTTTTTGGAGGCTCAACTATATTAGGGGCTATTTTTAATCCTAATGGAGAAAATCCACTCTAGGTTACCACAGGGGTCTCTAGCAGCAGTGGACCTAATATTTAATGTTGTAGGATTAACAATCAAGAATAACTATACCCCTCCCTTTGCCCCCTGGCCGGACTATTATATTGTTTCACTTTTTAAGGGCCTCAATTCCATTCTTAAAAGTGGGAACTACTTCCCTTTTCTAAATCTTCACATCCTTCAAGACTTTCAATATTAGGTCTCACCATGACATTCTGAGTGGGATTAGTAACTAAATACCTCTGAATGTTAAGCTTACGGACATGTTTTTTGAAAGTCCATAAAAACCTCAAACGTATTCAGTGGACATGGAGGTGCGAATTTTAAACCTTAATTTAGGTGTACGTGCTTCTCATCCTCAGAAAACATGGCCTTGCTCAAATTAAATAAACCTCCATCTACTACACCCATCTTTTTTTAATCTAGCTTGCATCCCCCCCCCCCTTTTATTCCTCAGGTGTCTGAGGTGGAAGATGGCTCCCTAGTAGGATGAAATAGATGTTGCAGAATGGATCCAATATTTTAATAAAGCTAGTTTTGCTTTGTTGGATTTTTTAATCGCTCGTAAAAATGTAAAACGTTTTAAAATAGATCAGGGAAATTATTGGTTTAAAGATAAATTAGATCCTTATAAGAATCAGAAGGAGTATGAAAACCTTAAAAGGCATTTAGAAAAAGAAAAAGCGAAAAAAGGAAAAAATGTATTAGGGATACAGAGGACTATAAAACCAATAAGGTCTTTAAAGATTTAGGGGTTGGTAAAGGTAAATCCCCTGGGGATTTATGACTATAATGGGGTAGTTATAGGAGAAATACCATCATCTCTAGCTGCTCCACGACCCCTCCCCCCCCCCATTCTTCTTCCTGCTTAGTTAGAGGTAATACCCCTAGAACCAGAGGTGGAAATTTATTTCAATCCTCTTCTTATCCACCAAATAGGAGAGGGGTTCTAAAATGAGGAAGAGGAGATGGTCATTCCTATTATAGAGAACCTGTAAATACTTTCAATAGATTTAATCATTTTATGGAAAATTAAAGGGAATATTATGATGATAGATATATTACTCAGTATCCCCAGGAAATGTTAAAATCCCTGGGAGGAATTATCCAAGCCATCAAGGGGATTTTCCTGAGGACCCCCTACTGGAAAGAAAGAGATGGGGCCCACGTAGGCAAATACTATCCTGGACATAGTAATAATCAATCATATCTTAAAAGTTGTTTTTATCCCAAGGAAGCAACCAGTCTAAAAAAGAGAAACAGAACAAAAAGAGACACCATAGAAGTGAGGTGAGTTAGATTAAACAAGAAGATGGTTTTAGTAGATGGAGGTTAATTTAATTTGAGCAAGACTATGCTTTCTGAGGAGGAGAAGCATGTACTGAATCGTGGTTTAAAATGTGCCCCCCCCCCCCACATCCACTTAAAGCAGAAATAAACCCATATATTTAACAGTTTATAAAAAAAACGTAAATTTCTGGCACATGCCGGGAAAGTAGCTTTTCACATTGGATGTGCTCCATCATGCACCAGGTGCTGGAGGCCAATGGAGAGAGGGCTTCCTTTGAAGCCAATTTCCAGACTCCCCTCAAGATGAGACAGGAGAAGTCAGGCACAAAGTAGCACAGGTCGCCTCTGGAGTTGCTTGCAGAAGACTCAGGAATACTGCTGATGTTGTCGTGGAGATAAGGCTGTACGCAGAGAGCACAGCCATGTCTCCCATGCTCATAATAAGCACACATTTCATCTAATGATATAGCGCATCTTACCTATGCTGATGTCAAGGGTCAATTGTGACCCTTCACTTCCGGGTGGGACCGGGCTTTATAAGACGCAAGTGCCGACATCCAGCTAATACACGCGTCCTGCGGATCACACCACACATCAACGCCAGCAAGAGGGGATGTATTAGGATACTGAGGCTATCTCCTTGCCACATCTAGCAACAGTAAAAGTTACTACTTTTTACTCCTGCTTTACTTTAATATATCAATGGATATTTATCCTCTGAATATATATGTACTACACCAACTAGCATACTAGTTAATAGGCCATGCCTTTTTATAGGTATTGGCTCTATGCATTTATATTTATTAACAAACGCCATATATATTTGATCTTTTACGTGTTACAGTGGCAGAGAAATTATTGGCCCCTTCTGACTGCACATGTGTAGTTCTGTGTCTTACCTTTGGTGAAAACCTGTTGGATTTTAGATACTGAAATAGAAATTATATGTTTAAAGGCAATATCTGCTTCTCTTTATATGCAATGGATAAGTTTTCTCTTCCTTTGTATATTTTACACATTAGTATTCTATAGTATTCGGTTATGGAAAGTAAGATATTATACCCAATCCTGTAGATCCTGACCCCATATACTTCATTATTATCAGCACGGTCCAAAAGCTTCACAGGAACTCGGTGGTTCTGACCCCCACCGGATGTATGAATCCCTGTTGATCGGCCATTTTATGGGTAGTTGTAGAGGCAATATTTTTGGTCTCTCTAGAACTTCATAGACTGGGTGAGCACAAACGTATAATACTGAATGTTATCAATACTATCAATTGAGTAAACTTTAATGTAGATTGATACTATTGATATATGTTCTGTTATATGTGATTAGATACAAAGATAGATGGATGCGGCGACGCACAATTGCGAAACATGTTGGTTTCCAGCATCACTATCATCTAGTTATCCTGTTATCAGCATTCATCAATTCAAGTGGTTTTATGACATGTCATTTTTTATATTGTATTCATATGAATACATTTTGTATTTTCTTAAACAATTTGTGTTCCATATGCTCACCTATAAACAAACATACTTTCTCCACAAAGTCATTTTCTATACTGAGTAAGCAACTGCCTGCTCAGTTTTTCTTTTTTCTTTTAGGCCGCGTACACACGATCAGTCCAAACCGTTGAAAACGGACTGAAGTCCAGTTTCATCCGTCTAAACCGACCGAGTGTATGGCCTATCAGTCTTTTGTCCTTCAGTCCAAAGTTTTAAAACTTGCTTTAAAATCGAACTAATGGATGCCTGACCATCGGTCAAAACCGATGGTTAGTACGCAAAAGCATCAGTTCAAAAACCCGCGCATGCTCAGAATCAAGTCGACGCATGCTTGGAAGCATTGAACTTCGTTTTTTTCAGCACGTCGTTGTGTTTTACATCACCGCGTTCTGACACGATCGGTTTTTGAACATCAGACCATCAGTCTGTGAACCGATGAAAATGAACTTCAGTCCGCTTTCATCGGTTTGGACTAATCGTGTGTACGCGCCCTCAATAATCCAAGGACTGGAGTATCTTGTCTGTTCTGGAAACTGTCCAAATACACTTTTCAAATATGCATCTTACCTATCACTCTGCTTCCCATATATCTAAAACCCACTCATCCAAGTAAACAGACATGACCACAGCTACGTTCTCAGCTCCGTCAGCATGACTGCCAGACATCAGTCTGCCTGGCTCTTTTATTCGTAAAACACAAAAGAAATTACAAACAGAAAGTCCTGGCTCCAACAGCCAATCGCATGCTACACAGGATGTGAACTCACAGGATATGACCAAATAAGGATGTGCCAACACAGGATGTGACAATCCAGGAAATCCTTCCAACAGGATTAGTTAATATAAACAACAACACAAATAATACAACAACCCATGAACACAGTTCTTGCCGATGAAAGCTTATCTGCAGGTGTATGCCCAAGGCACCACAAATATGTTGATCAGTCATACAGGGGTGACACAAGCGCACATCCGCTAAACCAATAATGTGTTTGCAGACACATCCCCCCAGACGAATGTCTGTGCATCACACAGGGGCCCTTTCACCGGCAGACATATCCTCACTCTGCAAACTCCCCTCTCTAACTTCAGGAAGTTTTCCACTACCTAACGAATCTCAATGTCAGTCTGCCCCAGTCAGCTCTTTAGAGCGGGTTGCAGGAGAACTAACACTGGGAGACACTATGACAATACATATTAAAATACTTCTTCATAAAATGTTCACAACAATGTGATAAACAGAGTCTGCGACAGGTGGTGCCTGTGAGAGGTGACAGGTCTGTAGCACAGGTAACAAGCTGAGATCTTCCAGAAACTTCAAGCACTGATAAACTTCCTTATAAAGGCCCATGTTATGAGCTTCTGGAGACGCTGAGTCCTAGAGCCATATCAGCTAAGATGGCAGCTTCCTTGGCTGAAAACGATAGGAGGGTTTACTTCCACTTTAATAACTGAGGTTTTTTTGGACATTCGAAAATATTTCCATAGGCTTAACATTCACCTTTTTTTTTTAATTACTAATCCCTCTCGGAATGTCATGGTGGCTTTCGATGTGTACAGGCATCCTTCATTGTCTAATGCCTCCCTCTTTAACCCTCCCAGAAACTTGCCCCCCTCATTAAGTGTATATAGAGACCTAATATTAAAAGACTTGGAGGATGTAAAGATCAAGAAAAAGTGAGTAGATCACTCTTTTAGGACTTGAGGTCCTTATAAATGGAACAATATAGTAGTCTGGCCAGCGGACAAATGGGGCAGGTATATATGTCTTGACCGGGAATCCTAGAAAATTCAGATGAATAGGATTTTGTCAGATGGAGAGACATATTACCCATTACCAAATAATCCAACTCAAAAATGTAAAGGGAATTACAGGTAATTGTGATAGAGGGGTACCATAGCAGCATTTTAAATAAGAAAGAAAAAACTTTTCTAGTACCAGTGGCCCCTCAGGTATCTGTCATAAGTAGGGTAGAGTGAACCCGAACTGTAAAGTTAGGGTTCGTACCGAACTTTGTTTTTTTTTGGACCCGAACCCGAACCATTTGCTGAAAGTTTGGGTTCGGGTTCGGAGTTCGAATATGTAACGGCGCGCTGCTCGGCAGCCAATCGCCATTTGTTTTACTTGTGTGACCTAGAAGCCATGACAGCCATGCCTACTAATGGCATGGCTGTGATTGGCCAGTGCAGCATGTGACCGAACATGTGACCTAGCCTCTATATAAGCTAGAGGCACACAGCACAGCTCATCACTCTGCTTTAGCTAGGGTAGGGAAAGGCTGCTGCTGCTCTCAGGGACAGATTTAGGTTTGTGCTGCTTCAGAAATCGAATTACAATACTCAGCGATCTACATAGCATTAGCTACTGTAGGGAAAGTTTCCTGATGTTCTTATAGGGGAGAATTAGATAATTAGATAGGAGTCTATCCTACTTCACAAATCTAATTGCAGCTTCACTGCATCATTGGTATCAGTGGGAGGAATAGTCTCCCATCATTGGTATCATTGGGAGGAATAGTGTCCCATCATTTGTGTTAGTGGGAGAAATAGTGCCCCATCATTGGTATAATTGGGAGGAATAGTGCCCCATCATGTGTGTCAGTGGGAGAAATAGTGCCCCATCATTGGTATCATTGGGAGGAATAGTGCCCCATCATTTGTGTCAATGGGAGAAATAGTGCCTCATCATTGATATCATTGGGAGGAATAGTGCCCCATCATTTCTGTCAGTGGGAGAAATAGTGCCCCATTATTGGTATCATTGGGAGGAATAGTGTCCCATCATTGGGGAAGGTTCCTGCTTGTCAAAGTTTTTTTCATGTATTTTATGTTATTTTAAGTTATTTCCCTATCCACATTTGATTGCAGAGTACTTACCATGCTCTTACCAACATTTTGCTGCCATTTGCAGCCCTCTAGCCCTCTCCCTTAGTTTTTTAGAGACATTTTAGTAGTCGAAAATTTGGGTCCCCAATGACTTCAATAGGGTTCGGGTTCGGATCAAGTTTGGGTCCCGAACCCGGACTTTTTTCCGAAGTTCGGCCGAACCTGAACATCCAGGTGTCCGCTCAACTCTAGTCATAAGTGGTATTGACTCTGTGACCTTAGAGGTGAATAGATATGTAGATACCCTTTTTGCAACCTTTAGTTTCACAGACCCTCTCATACCTTAACCACTACCCGACGGCCGTACGACTTTGTACAGCCGCAGGGTGCTTCTACTTCTCTAACTGGCCGTGTTTTTATGGCCTGCGCTCCGCCAGGCCACTGGGGGACGTGCGTGCCCGCTGCATCGCTGAGATGCCGATGCGCGTGCCTGGCGGCCGTGGTGTCCGCCAGGCACTCGGGATCGGCGGCTACAGGGACAAGACGTGGACGTGGAGAGAGGAGACCGATCTGTGTCCCTTGTACATAGCAGTTTTGTCTTTCAATAAATGCCATCCCGGTAGCGGAATACCTCCCAGGGATATCCAACGCGGTAGCAGACTGGAATTCTCGCTACCTTACGGATTCCAGCGACTGGACGCTGGACCGTTCGGTTTTCCTCACATTGCAAACCCTGTGTGGTCCCTTCCATACAGACCTCTTCGCCTCTCGCCTCAACCGGCAGCTTTCCCGATTTTACAGCTGGAGGCCGGATCCGGAAGCGTCAGCAGTCGATGCTTTCCGGCAAATCTGGCCACGAGGGACGCACTATGCGTTTCCCCCCGTTCAACATGATCACCAGAGTCCTTCTTCAAGTGGCGAGCCAGAGGGCGACGGTGGTGCTGATCACCCCATGGTGGCCAACACAACCTTGGTTCCCTCTCCTCCTCGGAATGACGATCAATTTTCCCCGATTGATTCCCCACTCTCCTCATCTCTTGTACAACACAACCAAGGGTTACCACCCCCTGGTAGTGAACGGCAACATCCTTCTCTTAGCGTGGTTAGTTTCGGGGTCAATGACGCCGATAACACTATTTCACAATCAGCTAAAGACCTCCTCGCCGTGGCCTGGGCCCCAGGGACTAGATCGGCGTACCGATCTGCTTGGGCCATGTGGGTTCGTTGGTGTGATGAACGGAAAATGGATGCCGTTCATGCACCTGTATCAGCAGTAGTGAACTATCTAGCCGACTCTTATGAGGCTGGAAAATCCTATAGTTCGCTGAATATTTATAGATCAGCCATTTCGGCTTATCACTGCCCAGTGGACACTTTACCGGTAGGTAGACACCCTTTGGTATGTAGACTCCTCAGAGGAGTGAAATTCAAACGTCCTCCTCGTCCTAGATACCAGTCCACGTGGGATGTTTCCCGTGTTCTAGAACTCTTTTCCGCTTGGGAGGACAATGACGTCCTCTCTTTGAAGAACCTTTCCATCAAACTCACCACCTTTTTATGCCTGGTCTCCATCAAAAGGGTTTCAGACGTGAAAGCGCTGGACATATCCCGGCGTCGAGGGGTACGGTTCTCCGTGGTGCGTAGAACAAAAACACGGATTCAGATGGTGTTTTATCCCTTCTTCCCCGATCACCCCCACATCTGTGTGGTACGATGCTTGCAACAATATGAGTCGTGGACTGCAGCCCTGCGATCGACCACATTTAACCAATTGTTGATCTCCTATGTGAAACCTCACCTTCCGGTATCCTCGGCCACGCTAGCCAGGTGGGTGCGAACAGCCATGGATATGGCCGGAATCGACATTTCTCGCTCTTTGGAGCCCACTCTTCAAGAGGCGCCATGGCTACCAAGGTGGTCTCGTCCGGAGGTTCACTCTCAGACCTTTTACTGGCGGCGGATTGGTCGTCAGAAACGACTTTTCGCCATTACTATTTCCGACCGCTGTATCACGTCTCTACTGCTGTACTTTAATATTGTTTACTTGCATGCCATGTACTATGCATATGTTAGCTTTAAACTTGCAAGATACGAAGCCTCCTGTCTGATATATAATTCGAGATTTTCCTAGCTTGTGACGGAAAATATTGATTATATGAAGACAGGAGGCGAGTATCTTATGCATTAATCCTTCTTTATTAATGCTCACAGCAGATAGTCTAAAAACCGTGTAACGTAAATGGTAGTAAAGAAAAAAACAGTAGGAACTACGTATCCCAGCAGCCCTGGGCCTTAGCCACTCCTACTCAAGTCTCTATAAATGCCCTGTTCTGTCCTGGATCCTCCTCTTTCTCTGTGTGAACCTTGAGGTATCTAGATCCAGTTCCATACTCGCAACATCTCTTCAACCGTCGATTCCTCAGCCAGTCGGCCCACGACTTTTTAACTGACGACTCCTGAGATAACGTCTACAGGTCCCAACGGGGTCAGCCAACTGGGCTAGCCGATCATCCAAAAGCGGGGAACATCACCCGAACAATATTCCAAACGGGAACGCTGTCAGTAGCCTGAAATAAAACACATGACCGTGAAAGGGTTGGGAAGGGAGGGAAGATACTCGCCTCCTGTCTTCATATAATCAATATTTTCCGTCACAAGCTAGGAAAATCTCGAATTATACATCAGACAGGAGGCTCATATCTTATGCAAGTTCAAAGCTCAATACAATATTCATACCTTCATTACAAACAAAACATGAACTCCCGAATAATACATTTATAAAACAGACATAGTAACATGTTCCTCCGGTCTGAAATAGAAAAGGCGGAAAACGGTCTCAGAAGACCAGTCGGCCGCCAGTAAAAGGTCCGAAAGAGAACCTCCGGTCGTAACCACCTTGGTAGCCATGGCCCCTCTGGCAGAGTGTGCTCCGAACATGGTGACGTCTATGCCTGCCATAGCCATGGTTGACTTAACCCAACGTGCCAGCGTGGCTGGGGAGACCGGGTGGTGAGGTCTCACGTATGAAATTAAAAGTTGAGAAGAACTCGAGTTACGTAGGTCGCTCGTGCTCGCTTCGTAAGCTTGTAGACACCTAACCACACAGAGTCGTGGGTAAGCCGGAAAAAATGGATAAAACACCGAATGTAGACCGGTTTTGGTTCTGCGGACAACCGTGAACCTTACTCCTTGGGGTGAAAACTGACGTCTGGAGATATCCAAGGCCCTGACGTCTGAGACACGTTTGACGGAGATCAGGCACAGCAGAACTGTAAGTTTAAACGACAACATCTTGAGAGACAGCGAATCATTATCTTCCCATCCTGAGAACATGTCGAGGACCTTGGAAACATCCCAGGTGGACTGATATCTAGGCCGAGGAGGCCCTTTGAACCTGATGCCTCGAAGCAGTCTGCAGATCAGAGGGTGTTTGCCGATAGGCAAGGAATCCACCGGGTCGTGATAGGCCGAAATGGCAGACCTGTATATATTGATGGAGCTGTAGGCTCTGCTGGAATTAAAGGAGTCCGCCAGGAAATTCGCTACGACGGTGATAGGGGCACGTACGGGATCAGCTTGCCGTTGGTCACACCAACGTACCCAGAGTAGCCAGGCTGATCGATATGCCGACCGAGTCCCGGGGGCCCAGGCCACGGAGAGGAGGTCTCTAGCTGAGCTTGAAAGGCTGTCGTGTGTGCCCGGCACCCCGAGATCAACCACGCTATCAGAGTCAGTGTGCCCTCCTCTACCAGAGGATGGACGCCCCTGCTCGGGTGGGAAAGGATGTGAGGGAATTGGGGAAGAAGCCTGGGGAGGTCTATGGCCAGGTCCAGGAGGAGAGGGAACCATGGTTGCGTTGGCCACCATGGCGTGATTAGAACTATCGTCGCCTTCTGGTATGTAGTCTGTAGCAGAGTCCTGGGGATCATTGAGAATGGGGGAAACGCGTAGTGTGTTCCCCCTGCCCAAGAGTGACGGAAAGCGTCCACTGCCGAGGACTCTGGGTCCGGTCTCCAGCTGAAAAAGTTGGGCAGTTGGTAATTGAGTCGAGAGGCGAAAAGGTCTATGTCCAAGGGACCCCAAAGTAGGTTCAATTGGGCGAAGACTGACTCAATTACCAACTGCCCAACTTTTTCAGCTGGAGACCGGACCCAGAGTCCTCGGCAGTGGACGCTTTCCGTCACTCTTGGGCAGGGGGAACACACTACGCGTTTCCCCCATTCTCAATGATCCCCAGGACTCTGCTACAGACTACATACCAGAAGGCGACGATAGTTCTAATCACGCCATGGTGGCCAACGCAACCATGGTTCCCTCTCCTCCTGGACCTGGCCATAGACCTCCCCAGGCTTCTAAGCGGTTGATGTATTGTACCGCTGCAATATTGTCCATGCGTAATAAGACGCAACAATTGGACCGCTCCGCTAGGAAACTCTGAATAGCGAAAAGGGCCGCTGAGAGTTCCAAAGCGTTGATGTGTAACAGAGATTCCTCCCTGGACCAGGTCCCTCCTGTCGAGGTTTCCCCCATGCGGGCGCCCCAGCCCCGGCGGCTCGCGTCCGATTCTATAACAACGTCCGGGCGTGAGTTGAAGATCGTCTTGCCATTCCAGTCTATGGCGTAACGGAGCCACCATTGTAGTTCGACTTGGGCCTCCGAGGATAGGGGCACCTCATCCGCATACCTTAGCCCTCGGCGGAGGTGTAGGATTTTTAGCCTCTGAAGGGCTCTGTAATGCAGGGGGGCCGGAAAGATGGCTTGGATGGATGCCGCTAGCAGGCCTACTATGCGGGCCAGTACGCGTAGGGATAAAAACCCTTTGCGGAGTACCGCCCTGATCTCCTTGCGAATCAGGGCCAATTTCTCGCTGGGCAGACGAAGAACAGCTAGGTTGGTGTCCACGGAGAAACCCAGGAACTCCATTTCCTGAGCCGGGACCAACACCGATTTTTCCTGGTTGATCAGGAATCCCAGACCTAGTAAAAGGTTGATCGTCCAAGTCATGTGTTGGTATGCCTGATTCTTGGAGTAACCTATAATGAGGATGTCGTCTAGATATATGATCAGACGTACTCCTCTGGACCTCAGAGCTGCCACAACAGGTTTCAAGATCTTTGTGAAGCACCACGGGGCGGATGACAGCCCGAACGGGAGGCATGTAAATTGCCACGTGCGTTCCCACCACCTGAAACGGAGAAGATGTTGTGATGCTTGATGCATGGGGACAGTGAGGTAGGCATCCTTTAGGTCTACTTTCACCAACCAGTCTCCTGGGACGAGGAGATCTCGGAGGCAATGGATGCCCTCCATCTTGAAATGTCGATAGGCGACATGTTGATTCAGGTCCCGAAGGTTTATAACCGGGCGGTAACCTCCCCCTTTCTTCTTGACTAAGAAGAGATTGCTGACGAACCCCGGGGATGAGGGGTCGACCTCTATAACGGCTTTTTTGGATATCAGTTCCCGTAGCTCGTTGTCTATCAGGGCTACATTCTGTTCCGCGAACCGGATAGGGGGTGGAATATTTCCCAGGTTCGGTGGGGATAGAAGATCTATCTGGAAACCTGCCACTGTATTTAGTATCCATGTATCTGCCGTAATCGCAGACCAAGCGTGGGTAAAAAACATTAGACGGCCCCCCACAGGTATAAGAGGCATTGGAATGTGTGTGGTACTTACCGGTGTATGGGCGGGAACGAGTATATCCTTTCTGGCCACGTCCCCTCCAGGGTCTGCCACGCGGTGGGAAGAAGGGTGCGGGTTGCGCAGTGGTGGTGTACGGAGCGGGAAAAAACTCTAGGGTTGCCCGTTCTCTTGAGCGATGTTTGTGCCTTGTCAAGGCTGTTAAACATGCCTACGAATTTATTAATATCTTTGACTAGGGAGTCACCGAATAGCATGCCTTCTGCTGCGGGGCCTGGTTCGGATTCTGCCAGGTGGGCTAATTGCGGGTCGAGCCGCATAAGGATTGAGCGTCTACGCTCGACGGAGCAGGCGGTATTGGCACTGCCCGTCAGACATATGGCCCTCTGGGCCCACCCACGTAATTGGGTTAGGTCGACCGCTTGACCAGTGGTTGCAGCTTGTTCAGCTAGATTAAGGATTTTGGTCAGGGGTCCAAACAGATCTAGGATGCGGTCTTGAATATTTTTAAAAGATCGGTCTATCCCTTTCTTGGGGAATTTTCCAGATTTCAGTAGATATTTCGCTAAAATGGGATCGACCTCAGGTGTCATGACCGCCTTCATGGGTATGTGGGGACGAGGGCATTCCGCTCTTAGCTTGTTGCGGTTAGGTCTCTCTAGGGGCCTACGTGCCCAAAGTTCGATGTATTGGGACACGTGGGGAAGGGGAGACCAGTCCCCCGAGCGAGGGTGGGAAATGGCGTCTGGGTTGAATAGTGGTTCACCTAAGGCGTCCATAATATCTTTGCCCTGGTTGTCAGGGTTGGCATCCTGTAGGAGTGCCGGTGCCCCCGCATCCTCTTCCTTATAGTAATAGTCATCAGACCCCGAGACCTCAGACCCATCCGACTCAGCGGATGAATCGTCGTCTGACTCTAGGACGTACGAGTCTGGTTTGGCCCGTTTGGCGGGACCGTGCCTCTTATGTGACTCCCTGAGGCTCAGGGGTTGAAGGGGGTCTGAAGGATGCGTAGGGTGGCAGTCCGTGTGGGGATCTGCTCCGAGCATATTCTTTACTTCCCCTGCCGGGGAATCATAAACCGTAACCGTGTGCTTCCTTTTATGGGAAGATTTACCCTTTTTTACGGTCGGTTGGGGATCATGTGGCATGATTACAGGCAGATTGAGGGTTTGATTCACTCCAGAAGAGGTGGCAGCTGCAGTTAATGCCGCTTGTATAGATCTATTGATAAGATCTTGGAGTTGGGAAGTATTCAGGAGATGTGCTGGGTCCAGCGCCAGCTCCTGACCTGGGGTGTGGGGGGAGCCTTCTTCTGCCATGTTGCTGGAGAATAGCCAGGAAAACAACAGTGGCACAGAAGGTAGAGGATCTATAGCGCAGGGGAGGCTGATTGAGGGAGACAGGGAATTAAATTCCCAGGACAACTTAGCTGTTTTGGCTTACTCTGCTGCTCACAGTAGTAAGCTCAGGCTCTACCTCCGACCACCAGCGCCGACTGGCCAGCGATGGGAGGCGAGCCTGAAGGATTTCCTCACTCCAGGGCGAAGTCTCGCGAGACTACAGCCCCGGAGCGCTGATTGGGCGACGCCGCATGAAGAGGCCGCCCCTCCCGGTCAACGCGCGGCGCGATTGGACGGGGGAGCGGCGAAGATGATAGGCTACAGGGAGGTGAAGGATCCGCCTCCCTGTACGCGCGAACGCTGTGTTGAGAGGAGGGGGGGGAAGCTAAGATGGCGCCTCCGTGAGGCAATGGAGAAAAAACGGCAGAAACCCAGAGAGGGTTATCCGACGCTAGAAGCGCGCCAAGGTGGGGCTCAGGGAAACAGCACAGGGAATCAGCACAAAGTAAAAAGCATTACATATAATAAATAAAAAGCAGAGGTGACGGAGAGTCAGCGCAATAACCCAATGACAGCAGTGTTATCTGGCAATTCCCACACCATAGCCAAAAGCACCCTATATATATATAGGAACTCGCCAAAACAGCAAAATTGATACATATAAGAAGGCCAGTATGGTGGCCTGAGTTTATGGGAGGAGCCCGGAGGGTATTTAAGCAGCCCACTCACACATGCTCTTTGTCGGTTCAGTGTGCAGTACTACACGTCACTGGGCCGACTCTTTCCAGCTCACCTCATGTCCGTGAGTCTGCGCATTCAATCGCATTCGACATCGCAAGTGCATTGCGGCTTCTTCTTACTGTTGCAGGTTGTATTCAAACCTTTTGTATCTTGTGCAATCTTGCAATTCGTTATGCTTTCTACCCTGCATTTCTTTTGTAAAAATCTGCCTCTGACTTATTGTTGCTCATGTTCTAACATCTTAGTTACAAGCTTGGTACATTTGTAACTTCCTCCTGCCAAACAAACTATGTATTTGTATATTCAGTGCTTGCTGTCTCATTCATTTGGAGATTAGCATATATTCTTTGTATGGGTTCTTTGGCAGATTGAGGTGGTAATTGAACTCACCTGCTGCCTTGTCTGCACTTGATTAGCCTGGGGGGATGGGTGGCTGGTAGGTGTTCGGTTTCACAGCAAGGAGTAGCATACCTATACAACCAATTCACAGCAGATTTGTTCAACACTCCTTACTTTCGATTCGTATCGGATTTGTTTCATGCATTTTACAACCGTTTTGTATCAGTCATTTCTCTTTATAACCGTTTTGTATCAGTCATTTCTCTTTACAACCGTTTTGTATCAGTCATTTCTCTTTATAACCGTTTTGTATCAGTCATTTCTCTTTACAACCATTTTTGTATCAGTCATTTCCCTTTATAACCGTTTTGTATCAGATACATTGCATACTTTCCACCATTGCCATTCTATGTTTCCCCCATGCCGTGCGTTTTAATTTCCGCAGCGGAACTTACGAATTGTTTGTTCACGGTTCTTCTCTCTCATTTATTTACCAAAGTTATTGCCTGTGCGTCATGCATGGCGCCACACCACACCACGCCACACTCTTTGGATGTGTTGCACATCCTCTCCAGTCCAAGCAAACCCAGTTGCATGTTCACTGTCCCAGGTAGGATTCGTTAGCTTGTTTGTCATGTCAAAATTCGTGGCCACTCATGGTGTCATTCGCATCATATGCTCGGTTCCCACAGTGAAGCTTATAAAATATTCGTACGCACTTCTCGTGTTCTATTTTCTACACCAAACCTTGTTGTCTTGCCCCATGCATGGCGTCGCGCTACACCTTTCCTACATGTTTCACTCCAGCCACAGTCCGCCGCAAACTCACTCGCATGGCCCACTGTCGCAAGTGAAATTTGTTACTACATTCTTTATGTCCTATCAATTTGCTACCATTCGTTGTCTTCCATATCGTTCATTAGTGGCCCCTATGGAACCTACAATTCAAACAGGCGTTGTCCTCTACCTTATACTGCTTGCTTAAGGTACAAACAAACCAGGTGTTTCTATCCTTTCTCAGTAACCCAATTCTTATTGATTGAGACCTTGCAACCATGAAAATCATCTCAACAGCCTGACACCCTTGTTAAGACCCTTGCAACACATGACCTTTACAAAACGCAAAAAAAAAAAATATATATATATAAAAACGCAAAAAAAACAAAAAAAAACAAAAAAAAAACAACCTTTGCCACCACGCAATCTCAGCCCCTCGGCAACCTGACACCTGTTGAGACCATTGCAACCACTCAAAATCGTCTCAGCAGCCTAACACCTTTGTTGAGACCCTTGCAAACGCAATATCATCTCAGCAGCCCCACACTGATTGAGATCCGTGCAACCACGCAAAATCAGCCTGACACCCTTGTTAAGACCCTTGCAACACATGACCTTTACAAAACGCAAAATAAAATAAAAAAATGAATAAATATAAAAACACAAAAAACAAAAACAAAAAAAAAAAACGCAAAAAAGAAAAACGCAAAAAAAAAAAAAACCTTTGCCACCACGCAATCTCAGCCCCTCGGCAACCTGACACCTGTTGAGACCGTTGCAACCACGCAAAATCGTCTCAGCAGCCTGACACCCTTGTTGAGACCCTTGCAAACGCAATATCGTCTCAGCAGCCCTCACACTCATTGACATCCTTGCAACCACTCGTATATCGTCTCAGCAGCCTGACACCCTTAAGACCCTTGCAACACATGACCCTTACAAAAAAAAGAAGATATATAAAAACGCAAAAAAGCAAAGAAAAAAAAAGCAAAATTAAATATTAAAGTGCAAAAAATAAATAAAAAACTTTGCCACCACACAATCTCGGCCCAGCAACCTGACACCTGTTTAGACCATTGCAACAACGCAAAATCGTCTCAGCAGCCTGACACCCTTGTTGAGACCCTTGCAAACGCAATACCGTCTCAGCAGACCCACACTCATCGAGACCCCTGAAACCACACAAAATCATCTCAGCAGCCTGACACCCTTGACGCAAAGAAAAAATATATATATAAAAAAAAAAAAAAACGTTGCCACCACGCAATCTCGGCCCAGCAACCTGACACCTGTTGAGACCATTGCAACCACGCAAAATCGTCTTAGCAGCCCTACATTCATCAAGGCCCTTGCAACCACGCAAAACCATCTCGGCAGCCTCACACCATTGTTGAGACCCTTGCAAACGCAATACCGTCTCAGCAGCCCCACATTCATCAAGGCCCTTGCAACCACGCAATACCGTCTCGGCAGCCTCACACCATTGTTGAGACCCTTGCAAACGCAATACCGTCTCAGCAGCCCCACACTCATCGAGAGCCTTGCAACCACACAATACCGTCTCGAGCAACCTCCCACTCATCAAAGACCTTTGTGACCACGCTGTCTCGCCCCAGCAACATGGCATTCATTGAGACCCTTGCAGCCAGAAAAATGGGTGTTTTTCAGCCGCCCCTGATCTCTCCTCTATGTTATCTTACCAGTGCGTCTACACAGGATCCCCAATCACTCCTCTATGTTATATTATCAGTACATGTACACAGGATCATTTATAGTCATTTCTAGGCAGTTGAGTTTAGAAACCTTCTCGAGAAAAAAAAAATGGGTTCAGACGGATATTCAAAGGCATTCGAAACGCCGATGCCTGTAACAGCTTGTAAACACAGCCAGATGTGGTAACACATGTTTACCAGCGTTTCATTTACAGTAGTTTTTATAAAAATAAAAAAAGGGGGGGACATATTGTCTCAGCAACTTCACACTCATTTGAGACCCTTGCAAAATGTAATATCATCTCAGCTACCTCACACTTTGCAACCACACAATCTCGTCTCAGCAACCTAACGCCCATTCAGACCTTTGCAGCCATACAAAGTCGTCTTAGCAAACTGACACTCATTTGACACCATTGCAAACGCAATATCATCTCAGCAACCTGACACCCGTTCAGACCTTTGCAGACATACATAGTCATCTCAGCAGCCCGACACTCACTTGAGACCATTGCAAACGCAACATCGTCTCAGCAACCCCTCACTTATTGAGACCCGTGCAACCACACAAGGCCATCTCAAAACAAACCTCATAATCATCGAGACCTTTGCAACCACGCAATATCGTCTCAGCAAAAAAGACTGAGACCCTTGCAACCACACAATATTGTTTGCAGCAGTATAAAACACTTTGCAGCACGCACCTACGTGCAAACCCGAATACAAACTAAACTTGCAAACACACCTCAGTGACAATCAGCCAAACAAACACACAGTGGCACCCAGTTGGCCATTCATCTTTAGTGGCACGCGGGCCACTCATCTTTTCCATGTCTTTTTCCCTGCACTTAGTTCAGGTTTCCATCCAGCACCAGCGAGTGCACGTTGGTCTGCGAGTGCACGTTGGTCAGCGAGGGCACGTTGGTCAGCGAGGGCACGTTGGTCAGCGAGAGCACGTATATCGTCTTGTTGAGCACCTGTGTATTGTCTTGATTTTTTCACACCAATGCAAGATCCAGTCCAAGTTCTCAAACTAGACCAAGCATCAGTAGCAGACTTAGCTATGTGGGACAACTTCCCCACCTGATAGAACAGCATTTCAATCTTCATCCCGGCAGTGTCAGCCGAGCCACCACAGGCTTTTGCGTGCATTTTCGTCCGCCACTGGTTCTCCAAACCTTGGCCCCCAGAAATTCTCTTAAATTTCTGCTTCACCCAGGCTTCATCACGTCTCGTGCTGTACCCCATTGTGGCAGCTGCCCAGGTTTGGGGCCACACTTGAACTGGACAGACAGTGTTCTTCACCACAGACAATCAGGCCACAGCCGACAATTAAGGTAGATCAAGCCTCTCCCCATCACGTCCTTCTTGCGCAGGCTCGCGCAGCTGTCACTCCGTCACCAGTTTAATATCTTCTGTAGTCATATTCCAGGCAAATGCAAAATCGCAGCTGATGCTCTGTCCCATTCTAACCTTATTTGTTTTTCTAGCAAGAGCCTGGAGGTGACCCAATAACCATCCCTGTCCCACCCTGGTCATTGCTGACGATGGACTGAAGTAGCATCTCACCAACTCAACCCAGCTTATTAACCACTCCTTGGCACGCAACACACTGAAGGCCTATCACACTGCTTGGAACACTAACTGCTAATTTTTGGCCACTTGCCTCGGAGCAGCAATAGGCAACGTTAGACACGTCCTAGCCTTCATATCGTATTGCCACGCGCAGCTGACCCTTTCTCACAATACTATCACGCCATATCTAGATGGCGTCCAGCATTTCCTGTCCCTGCAGGACCCTAGTAAACTGTCAGTATGCTCGAGCCCATGCAGTCAAGTCCCTTCTACAGAGCATACAGAAGCACCAACCTGTAGTCAGTGGCAAGCGCCTATCTTTCAAGAGTGCCCTTTTTAGGGACATGTCTGAAATCCTTACTCGTTCCCCATTTAGGGCCTTGCCCAGCATAGTCATCCTAGCAGCCATCTACCAGGCCTTCTACGGGTCCCTACGACCTAGTGAATTTACAGTCAGTGGCTCCGGCAGTCAGACACTGCTCCAACTCCACCCGACTCGCTTTCGAACCCCTACACTCTCAGTCTGTAAACGCAACAAACCAGCCCCGGGGGTTGACATCAACCTGTTTCAGACTAACAATGCCTGACGCCCAGTGACGGTGCTTGACCGACTACTGCTCCATCTACCCAGCCAATCTGATTGTAGCTCGTTGCTACCCTTTCTAAACCAGCTCCCTGAGTGGCAGCCAGTTTGTCAAGCATGTCAGAATCCTAAGCAACTTCAAATCCCAGTCTGTTCTCAGGACATTCTTTCCGAATTAGAGCAGCCTCAACTGCCTCCCAACAGGGAGTACCAGACCACGTAATCAAGATACCAGGCTGATGGGAAGTCTCCTTGTTTTGCCACATACATCCCAAATCCTCAGGAAGGAATGGCACAAGCCTTTACCAAGCTGGCTCAATAAATACAAGAAATCAATATAAGCTATTTCCCTATCTGAGTCTTTTGCCCCCTTTTCTTGGCATACTGACCAGACCACCAAGGCACACTTCAGGTCTATTTATGTTGTAAGTCTTGTCGCGTGTTTATGTGATCCACATCACTCTCAGTCAGAGGGCCACGACCATAAATAAGAAGGCCAGTATGGTGGCCTGAGTTTATGGGAGGAGCCCGGAGGGTATTTAAGCAGCCCACTCACACATGCTCTTTGTCGGTTCAGTGTGCAGTACTACACGTCACTGGGCCGACTCTTTCCAGCTCACTTCATGTCCGTGAGTCTGCGCATTCAATCGCATTCGACACCCTCCCGCCCTTCCCCTTTTCAGGGCACTTCTCAGCATATCCTTCTTCAATTAACTACCCATTACTTACTTTGGGTATGCCCCCTTTTCTTGGCATACTGACCAGACCACCAAGGCACACTTCAGGTCTATTTATGTTGTAAGTCTTGTCGCGTGTTTATGTGATCCACATCACTCTCAGTCAGAGGGCCACGACCATAAATATAAATTAATCACAGAATCAAAATGACAATAACGGTACTCATCTTCTAGTGCTCTGCCGTGAGCAGAAAGAAAGAGGAGGATCCAGGACAGAACAGGGCATTTATAGAGACTTGAGTAGGAGTGGCTAAGGCCCAGGGCTGCTGGGATACGTAGTTCCTACTGTTTTTTTCTTTACTACTATTTACGTTACACGGTTTTTAGACTATCTGCTGTGAGCATTAATAAAGAAGGATTAATGCATAAGATATGAGCCTCCTGTCTGATGTATAATTCGGGATTTTCCTAGCTAGTATGACGGAAAATCTGGATTATATTATGACAGGAGGCGAGTATCTTCGCACCCTACCCACCCCTGTCACGATGTGTTTCTCGTTACAGGCTATTGAGGAGAGGAGTCTTCACCCGCACAGCCGACCTTGCAGCAGTTGAACTACAAAATGATGAGTGTTCCTTTCTGTTCCAGTTGAACACAGTTGTGAATGGCTCAGTTGGCCCTACTTCCAGTTGACTACGGCCCTGTTGGCCCTACTTCCAGTTCCGGAAGAAACGTCTTCGATCGCCAGAGAACGATCGCACACCGTCAAGATTGCATGGGATTCCAGATCGCACAGAAAGAAAGAGGAGGAGGAGACCCAGACAGCCCTTTATATAGGGACTATGGCCTAAGGGAGGAGTCTCCGGGGCTGCTGAGTAGTGTAGTTTTACAGAGAAATTTTTCTAATGTTAACAAAATGAATATTCTGTATTTCTGCTATGGGCATTAAAAGAAAGATTAATGCAAGATACTCGCCTCCTGTCATAATATAATCCAGATTTTCCGTCATACTAGCTAGGAAAATCCCAAATTAGAACTTATATTTATAAATTATATTAGAAATATAAATTAGAACGGCAATCAACAATGCACTTCCTGGTCTCTGCACCAGTGCATCTTTTTAATTTGATTGGACCCTGTGCAAACATTTTCTTGTGCCCCCCCCCCATGCAATTTCACTCTCTACCCCAACATCCCAAAAACCCCCTTAATTAACAAACAATGAATATTAAAAACTGATCACATATGCAAGATCAATAAACTGATTAAAGGGGTTGTAAAGGTTTTTTTTTTTTTTTTTTATAAATAGGTTCCTTTAAGCTAGTGCATTGTTGGTTCACTTACCTTTTCCTTCCATTTCCCTTCTAAATGTTTTTTTTTCCTTTGTTTTCTTTGTCTGAATTTTTCATTTCCTATTCCTCCTCAGTTCAGTAAGCTGTTCTAAATGACTTTGATGGTAGAAAGCTTACTGAGGAGAAACAGGAAGTGAGAAATTCAAACAAAGAAAAAAACATTTAGGGCCAGATTCAGGATGGCGAGCGGTTCTTTATTCCGGCGTAACGTTGCTCATTTACGTTACTCCGCCGAAACTTTAGGAGAAAGTACTGTATTCACAAAGCACTTGCTCCTAAATTTGCGACGGCGTAGCGAAAATGGGTCGGCGGAATTCAAATTGGGAGGGTAGGGGGCGTGTAGTATTTAAAATAGGTGCGATCCCACGGCGAACGTACTGCGCCGGCTGTCAATGTATCCCAGTGCGCATGCTCCAAATTATGACGGTGTTTTCGAAGTGAACGTCAATGACGTCAATCCCCATTCACGGACGAGTTACGCAAACGATGTAAAACTTTTTCAATTCGACGCGGTCACGACAGCCATACTTAACATAGGATGCGCCTGCTTTTTGTTGCTTTATCTTTACACCGGGAAAACCCTTACGTAAATGTCGTAAAGTGACTGCGTCAGGCTCGCGTACGTTCGTGAATTGCCGTATCTCGCTGATTTACATATTCTCGGCGTAAATCAGCGGGAACGCCCCTAGCGGCCATTTTAAAATTGCAGTTCCGATACGACGGTGAAATACAATGACGCTGCTCGTATCTTAACTCAATCCCGGCGTATCTTGTTTTCTGAATACAGAAAACAGATACGCCCGCGTAGGTTAGAAGTTACGCGGCTTATCTAGAGATAAACGGCGTAACTTCTACCTGAATCTGGCCCTTAGAGGGGAAATTTAAGGAAAAGGTAAGTGAACCAACAATGCACTAGCCTAAAGGAACCAATTTAGAAAATAAAAGATGAACCTTTACAACCCCTTTAACCCATATGAAGGGCTCAAATAAGAGATGCAGCTATTGTCAAATACTGTATATTGGTCTTCGCGTTTATAAGAATCCCCTCTTCTTCAGGACATTTCAGACCACTTTTTCTTATTGATATCCACATTTTCCCCTAGGGTCTCAACCTTAATTTTCTGCCTGTTGGCTTGCCACGCAGTGCCACAATAGTCTTCAATATCTCAAAAAGTGAACAAAAATATAACAAGAAAAATATCTAATTATTAATAACAATACAAAATAACAAGGTTGATGAGTAACACACTGTACATTCCATCTAAGGTAGTTAACCACCTACGAGGAAGAAGCATCACCCCAAATATAGAAACCAAAATGCCAAAAACTGATGGGACTTTAATTACGTCTCCAGTAGTGAACAAAATAAGCCATTAAAATACATATCCAATTTTATTGTTACATAACTTCATTAAAAAGGTGTCCAACAGCCATTGGCAAACAATGAACATTGACAGACAATTAACAATCATTGTTTGTTAATGTCCAATGGACATTCTTTAATGGAATTACTGTATGTAACAATAAAATCGAATATGTATTTTAATGGCTTGTGTTCACTGCTGAAAACATAATTAAAGTCCCATCAGTTTTTGCCATTTTGGTTTCTACTTTTAGGATGATGCCTCCTCTGATGTAATGTAGCAGAATTTATTTTGTCATTACACCTATATCCTGTTAGGTATTTATTTGTATTAAACCGTAGGAGGTTAAACACCTTTGGTGGAATGATGTATGTTACTCATTAACCTTGTTATTTTGAAGTGTTATTATTGTTTATTTTTTTTTCTTGTTTTCATTATTTTCTTGTTCACCTTTTGACATATGGCAGACTATTGTGGCAAGGCCACTTGCAGAAAATTAAAGCGGATCTCCACCCTAAAGTGAAGATCCGCTGATCGGAACCCTCCCCCCCTCCGGCGTCACATTTGACACCTTTCAGGGGGGAGGGGGGTCTAAAGACAGGTATCTGCACCCACTTCCGGCCGCAGTCTCGGGCAAAAGACAGGCTTTTCCCGTTGTGTGCTGGGAACTCTCGGCTCCCAGCACACAGCGGGAGCCAATCGCCGGGCGCAGCGCGACTCGCGCATGCGCCATAGGGAACCGGGCAGTGAAGCCGCAGCGCTTCACTTCCTGGTTCCCTCACCGTGGATGGAGGGGGGAGCAGCAGAGTGATGAGCGATCACTCGTCCTCTGCTACGGACGCCGCTGGACTCCAGGACAGGTAAGTGTCCTAATATTAAAAGTCAGCAGCTGCAGTATTTGTTGCTGCTGGCTTTTAATATTTTTTTGGGGTGAACCATCCAATGTGAAAAATGGTCTGAAAGGTCATGAAGAAGCAGGAAATCCTGTTAGAATCTCTATGAAAAAAAGTATTTCTTGATCATACATCACAGGAGCCTTAATTACTTAATGGGTTATGTAGTCACCACAGGTAATTGGACACTGGCAAACCCAATGAGAATTGAGTTCCTCCCCTATATAACCCCTCCCAAATGGAGAGTACCTCAGGTTTTTCGCCAGTGTCTAAGGTGGTTGATCACATTGAACATGTGCTAAGAAGAAAAAGCTCTTTTGATGGTCTTCTGCAGAGGCCTAGGAGCTATAACTGGATCCATACCTTGGGCCGATATCAAAAACCTAAGATGGGTGGTACCTGGGCCTCATGTAAAGAAGAAATGAGGTTTGCCTGTAATGTCTCTCTGCGGAGGTCTGTGCTCTGGGATCCAGGCTTTGGTGTACTAATGCAACTGTGGCACTAAAAGTTACTGGCAGTCTTCTACAGGTCAAGGTATGAGGTTTGCACAACATTACCTGTCGTGATGGCTGAAGGCTGGATCTACTATTTTAAGTAGTTTTCCTGCGGCAGGAATAAAGGTAAGAGAGGATAATTTTTAAATAAAAAGGTACTATCCACAAAATGCAATCACTGTTGTGCTATTGTCTTACAATACAAAAATATTAGCTCACTGAACAACCTGATGCCGAGTAGGAGTCTTAGGTTTGCCTGGTTCAATCCACAAGAATTCTTACAGCCCACAGCACTGTGTCCATGACACTTTACAGAAGGCTCTGGCGTGCTGGGCCTTTGAAACAAGCCTCTTGGCGCCTGCACACAGGTGCACCGTGCTCCCACAAGGACCGTCATGGCAGCGTCCTAAGGCACAGAGGAAAGAGAGCAGATCACTGGGGGCTTCTTGGGGGGACCCCTGTGTTTTCTGTGGCAGAGCCTGCAGCAGAGAAGGTGAGTGGTGTTTAAATGAGCGTGTCCTGGATGGCTTTGTAAGAATACACCAGGTATGTACTTACTCCCTCTAGTGGTGAAAACTAGGAAAGACATCCTACTCACAGAAGATAACATGAAATTAGTCAAATTAGTTCTCAGGATGACCGTTGCAATCCAATAAAAATAATAAAAAACAGAGAGCAAATGATACTCACCGCACAGTAAGCCAGATATCTGTCAAGACAAACAAAATAATGGTGAACAAAATAATAAAAAAAAGAACAAAAAAAAACAAAAATGCTAATTGTAAAAACATGCTCTGATAACAATTCACAATATTTGCTGAGTGAATATAATTGCTCTCAAAAATCATAAGGGGGGAAAAAACAAGCTCCCCTGACCCTGTCCTGCTGCCATATTGGCACAGGTACTCATTGATAGCCATCTGCTGCATGTGCAGCCGCTGCAGCATGGCCAACGTAGAGTTCCACCTGGTGGGCATGTCACAGATTAGGCGGTTCTTGGGCAGGTTGTATTCCTCTTGGAGGTCTGCTAGCCGAGCACTGGAATTATATGACCGTCAGAAATGCACACAGATATTCCTGGCCTGCTTCAGGACATCCTGTAAGCCCAGGTACCTGTCCAATAACTGCTGCACCACCAAGTTAAGGACATGAGCAAAACAGGGCACATGGGTCAGTTGTCCCTGTCGCAGGGCGAAGAGGAGGTTGGTGTCATTGTCGCAAACCACCATTCCTGGCTTAAGCTGGCATGGCGTCAACCACCTCTGAGCCTGCCGCTGCAGAGCTGACAGAACCTCTGCCACAGTGTGGCTCCTGTCCCCCAAGCACACCAGCTCAAGGACCGCATTGCATCTCTTTGCCTGCGTACCTGCGTAGCCCCTTGAACACCTACGGAGCACATACAATTACGCAGGCTTATTACCAATAATTATATTATGTAAATTAATGGTAACTTAGGCCATCAATTGGAATGATCAGTTATAATAAATGAAATGGGAGTTCTGCTGTATTTAAGTGAAGCAGTAGCGTAAATAATTTGGTGTCACTAATGCTGTCAGTGACAATCATACAGTTCTGTAATATCACATACAGCTTAAAAGCATCTCCCAAATGGTGATTTTTTTAACCATTTTATTTAGCATTGGTACATGTTCCCATTGACTATACCCAGTTCCTTATGGCCCTTGTTTGACAATGCCTTGCGTGTTAACTGATGCCGATTTTAAAGCCAACTTTCAAGATTCAGCTCTCATTAACTTCAGTGGGGTTCAAATTAAAGTTTGCAATTTCCAGATTTTGCAATGGGTTAAATTAAAGGAATCCTGTCAGATCTGCTCAATTATAATTTAATGTATTATGAATTTTCTGCTATTCTAAAACACATCCTATCTATTCAGCAGCAAGTTCCTTCAACCAAATGAAAAATACAAAGAACGAATCCAACATAAATTATGCATGTTTTAGGAAAAATGGAATTTAAAAATTGCTTTCATATTTCTTAGATGGAAAATGCAATATAGAAGAGCATTTCATAACAGTGATTCACGTCCCTATAATGAAGGATGCTTGAGACAGAATACACCTGCTCTCGCAATGCTGTAATGATAAGCTGGATGTTGGAGATAAAGACACTAAAAAGAAAGAAATATAGAAAACACAAAAACAGAATAACCTATAGACCAGAAGAAATATATAAGAATATATTTATTTTTTCCATTTGTAGAAGTCTTGCTTTTGCTGTATGTGCTTGGTTCATTTGACAATACTGCATGTACCAAAATAAAAAATAGCAACATAATGAAACATTTATCACTTAAGTTGAGTACCTCGCTTCTTTCACTGGGCTTTTTGTAGAGTTGGACACCTAATCCTAAATTTGCTTCTCTGTTATTTTAGAACGCTACTGCAGCCTTCTTCCCTGAGCCCAGATCCACTTGCTATTCATTTTGCAAATATATTTCCCATAACAATTGTTTGAAAGAATATGGCAACTCAAACATAGCTTGCTTGCCAGGGTACACCGGCCTCATTACAAGAGAGCCAACAAGCATGTAGCCTTTATTATACTGATATAAACTGCTAAGTCTGTTAGTGGTGTTTCAGGATCAAGTGATACTTAAAAATGGTCCCACTTAAAACAACAAGCTAGTGCTGCAGGCCCCTACAGTGTCCTTAGAGGAAATGCACGAATGTTGGGGGATTGTGTCCAACTGGTCTATCTACTGTACATTTACAATAACCTGTCCCCAAAACTGATAAACAAGTGGATTACTTAAAGTGAATGTAACCCTGATTGTTTTTATCTTTATTTAGGCCTGCACCTTGTACAGTATAGGATTTCGAATCATTTGTGCCCAGTCTTGCCACGAAAAGTTAATCCATCTCTAAGCAATCCTTTTATCTTTTTTCGGTGAGATAAAAATGGACAGACAGAGAAATACCAGTTCTTTCCCCCCTGCTGTGAGTGACAGGTAATTTACATATCTCATGCACAAGCCTTAAGCCCCATACACACTATCAGTTTTCCGGACGGTTTTCTCTTCAGGCTTACCAAAACCATCTAATATGAGGTCAAACCTCAAGAGTTTCAATTTGTATTCAATCAGGCAGGCCCTTGTACTACATGGTTTTGGTAAACCTGATGAGAAAACCGTCAGGAAAACTGATAGTGTGTATGGGGCCTGAGAGAGGCATTATGTGTAATTATCATTCCCCCTCCTTTCTTCTCCAGCTCTCCCAGGATTGGCTGTTCCACACCTCAGCATAATTGTGCATGCTGAAGTCATGTGGTGGCTTTTCTGGGTTTTGACTGGATGTTAGTGATCATAGCAGAAGTTCAGTATAAGAAATACACAGAAGAAAATTCATGTTGACAAGGGGAGTGTAGAGTTAAGTGGGAAGTCTACTGACATCACGACTCCACCCAGCGAGCTCTGGACAACAGACCCACCCACAGAATTTTTCGGGTCTCATAACAGACAGGAGGGGAGACATTTGACAGGTAAGGATACATGCAGGAGACATGTATATCCTTATAGATAACCACTATGAGTTGGTTTACATCCACTTTAATCTTCATTAAATGCACCATATACTGTGTTTTAGAGACAGGTCAGATATGTAGATGATATACAATGTAACTGTCCCTGCCATTTATGCTAGGGTAGATTGACCACATCATGTGATCATTAGAGTGAGACAGCAGAGTTGCATTAACCACTTGCTTTCTGGGCACAAATACCCACTTCCTGCCCAGGTGAAATTTCAGCTTCCGGCACTGCAACGCTTTAACTGACAATTGTGCGATCGTGCGACGTGGCTCCCAAACAAAATTGACATATTTTTTTCCCCCCACAAATAGAGCGTTCTTTTGGTGGTATTTGATCACCTCTGCGGTTTTTATTTTTTGTGCTATAAACAAAAAAAGAGGGACAATTTTGAAAAAAAAAAAATATTTTTTACTTTTTGCTATAATAAATATCCAATTGTTTTTAAAAAAAATAGGATTTTTTATACTCACCGTAAAATCCTTTTCTCTGAGTCCATGGACGGACACAGCTCCTTAACCACTTAAGGACTGCCTCCTGCACATATACGTCGGCAGAATGGCACGGCCCGCGGCGCGCTCCCGTGACCAGGTCCGAAGCTCCATGACCGGGACCGCGGGACTCGCGGACCCGATCGCCGCAGGAGTGTGGCGATCGGTCCCCGGAGCTGAAGAACGGGGAGAGCCGTGTGTAAACACGGCTTCCCCGTGCTTCACTGTGGCGGCAGCATCGATCGCGTCATCCCTTTTATAGGGGGGACGCGATCGATGACGTCACACCTACAGCCACACCCCCCTACAGTTGTAAACACACACACACAGGGAACACATAACCCCTACAGCGCCCCCTTGTGGTTAACTCCCAAACTGCAACTGTCATTTTCACAGTAAACAATGCAATTGAAATGCATTTTTTGCTGTGAAAATGACAATTGTCCCAAAAATGTGTCAAAATTGTCCGAAGTGTCCGCCATAATGTCGCAGTCACGAAAAAAATTGCTGATCGCCGCCATTAGTATTAAAAAAAAAAAATAATAAAAAATGCAATAAAACTATCCCTTATTTTGTAAACGCTATAAATTTTGCGAAAACCAACCGATAAATGCTTATTGCGATTTTTTTTTTTACCAAAAATAGGTAGAAGAATACGTATCGGCCTAAACTGAGGAAAAAAATGTTATATATATATATATATTGGGGGGATATTTATTATAGCAAAAAGTTCTATTTTTTTTTATAGCGCAAAAAATAAAAACCGCAGAGGTGATCAAATACCACCAAAATAAAGCTCTATTAGTGGGGAAAAAATCCTAATTTTCTCTTATCGTCCATGGATGGACATAGCTCCTTAAATCTTGACAAGTAGGACTTCCCCAAGCAGTGTCAAAAACGAGGAGTGGGAAATATATCAGTAAAACCAATTTCAACTTCACCCCTAAACAAGCAGAGCTCCTCAAAGGAGGAGACGCAACTTTAAATGGCCGCCTGCAAAAACTAGCGGCCGAAAGAAGCATCATAAGATGCACTCACAGCAACCATGTCAAATGTGCAAACGGACGAGCAAGTCGCTGCCCCGCACACCTGTGATACCGACGCATGATGTCGGAAAAAAAAACAGGAAGCACCAATTGCCCTGGTCGAAATTGCCGCCCCCTAAGAGCATAGGCCTGTATGACGGTCTGCCTAATCCACCAAGAAAAGGTGGTCGACGATACCGCCAGGCCCTTTTGTGGACCAGACACCAACACAAAAGAGGGTCAGATCTCCAAAACTGAGCCGTAGCAGGCAGGTACACCCGCAAAGCGCGTACCACACCTAAAGTATAAAAAGCAACCTCCGTAGGATGCGCCGGCCGGGTACATAAGGATGGAAGAACAATGCCCTTCAGGCGAAAGGCTGAAACCACCTTCGAAAGAAGGGCAGGTCGTGGGTGCACCACCACCTAATCCTAATGCTCACAAAGGTATTCAGGGACGGAGGCCCATAGAAAACCCCAAACCTCCCATCCTGCAGGAAAGGTAAAATTACCCTGCAGCTTAGCAAGTCCCACACTGCCCAAGGCAGACTGACAAGCCAGGAGAGGAAGACACAAGGAAAGAACTCTGTTCTGTAGATATGAGTAAACCCTATCTAGTACTCCAAAGAGACCACCTCGCAGAACCCACTAGTCAGAGAGCAGAGAGGTTCACTGAATTGTGAACCTGTAAGCCTCCCCCCACCTAGAGCAGGGAGGGAAAGTTACATACATTGGCAGGGTTTGGGTGCCGGCCTGGTCGGCTTAAGCACCCAGGGACTGATTAATCACCCAGCTGAGCCTTTGTTGGCCTGGGAGGGTTGCCCTTTAATAATACATACACATAGGCCTCGTACACACGAGGGGATATGTCCGCTGAAAACGGTCCGATGGACCGTTTCAGCAGACATCTCCGCTCGTGTGTATGGGCTAGCGGACAGATTTCTCCACCCTATCCGGTGGGGATCTGTCCGCCCGACATGTCTGCTGGTTAGTACACTTACCAGCAGACATGTCGTCCCCCACCGCCGCCGCCGAATGGATTCGGCGCATGCGCGGAAGTGTTTAACTTCCTGGTGCGGTGACGTGGCGGTGACGTGGAGGCGTCAACGTCACCGCCGCGTCACCGCCACGTCACCGCGCCGTCCGGCGGCGGGGAATTTGATCCGATGGTGTGTACACGCCATCGGATCAAACTCCCGATCGGACATATCCGATGGAAATGGTCCGCGGACCGTTTTCATCGGATATGTCCGATCGTGTGTACGAGGCCATAGTGTGTGTGTGTATATTATGTAGGTGTATGCGCACATGTCTTTGGAGGGTGGGAGGAAACCAGAGTACCCAGAGGAAACCCACGCAGACACAGGGAGCGACAATGTAAGCTCCAGGCAGATTGGTGTCAGTGACCGGCATCGAATCAATGACTCTCTTGCTGCCAAGTAATGGAGTTAACTACTACATCACTGTGTGCCTAAAACCATCTCTGAAACAGAAGCTCTGAATAACCAGGGCGCAGCATTCAATGAAGCATCACAGACCTATACAAAGCCCTGGACCAGCAGGTCCGCTAGACTAATAACTTTGGGAGAGAGTCGGTGCTCCTCCACTGTCGGGCGGGGCTGTTCAACTTTGCATTTAAACAGGGAAAGCCTCCTAGGGCTTTTACAGTGAAAACCCCCACAGGGAAGTACCCAGTACAAACAATAAAAAATGCCAGATAACACAGTCCCCTCAGGAAGGCCCCCCCCCCCCCCCCCAGGCAGCGTGCTTTATTAATTTAGCAGAGGGAAAGGAGCAGGGAAGGGAGGAGAAGAGGTCCCCCTGAACCCCAGGAATGCCCAGCCGTACAAACCCACCAAAGTGGGAGGGACTGTACTTACCCATCCGAGCGAGGACTCGCCGACGCATTTCTGATAGAACTACAACCGCAATGGAGGTAGCTTTCGGCCCGGTCCACTGTGAGTGAGACAACACCACAGCCCAGTCATATGTGGACCTCAGAGCAAAGCTCCCCGGCCACCCCAGGAGTCATGGGGTACGGCATGGCAGACCCAGCCTCTTTGCAAAGGTCTGCCCACGCTTGCTGGTCATACTGAGTAGACTACAAGGATCTATATTATCCAGCCTGTCTCTGAGCCGACAGTTGAAAGAAGATTATTATAGTTTGAGGGGGTGGGGGGGGGGGTTAGGGTTTTTTTTTTTCTTCTCCTTAATTTAAAGAATTGCAATATATGTCTATTGAAACTAAACACATCAGCGGGGTTTTTTTCTTTTTTCTTTTTTCCTCTCCTTTTCTTAATTTAAAGAATTGCAATATATGTCTATTGAAACTAGACACACCAGCGGGGGTTGGGTTTTTTTTTTTTTCCTTTTTTCCTCTCCTTCTTCTCTTAATTTAAAGAATTGCAATATATGTCTATTGAAACTAAACACACCAGCGGGGGTTGTTTTTTTTTTTTTTGTTTTTTTTTTGTTGTTTAGGGAGGGGGAGGGAGAGGGGGAAATTGGTATATCAGGTCTTTTTTTTTATAATGATAAAATGAACATTATTGTGTTAAATTGTTAATGCCCTTAACATGCCTGTGAGGGAGGTATATCTATGAATGTTATATTTGCCTTTTTCTTTTCCGTCTTTTCCCCTTTTTTTTTTCTCTTAGTGGAAATCGGGATCTAGAGTGGGAGATGGGATGGGGACGAGGAGGGAGAGATGAAGTCTTTGCCATTCATCATGGCCGAGAGGTTAATGAGTGTTAGGAAGAGTGGATGGAGATGGACAGTAATGAGTGGTAAGGTCACAGGTGAAGCCCCAAGGGGAAGCCCTAATGGGCAGGGAGGGGAAGGGAGGGCAGTGGAGGAGAAACTTAGAAATGAAGCCCTAGCAGCTGAACAAAGCTATATTGAGGCCCCAACCTTAAGCAGGCAGAAAGATTGGCTAGATAAACAGAAGGTATATAGGATGTCTATTATGAGGAAAGCACAAAACTATCAGATATTTCAGAGACAAACTAAATTCGGAGAGGGAGAGAGAGTGGGACGAGCACTGTCTATGTTGGTCCAGGCCAACTCTCCCTCCTCAAATATTGCAGCAATTAGGACTCCTACAGGAGATATCTCCACTGATGGTAAAGAAATAAGCAATGTATTTTACGATTTCTATAAATCTCTCTATAAGTCCAGGGGAAGAAACGAGGGTATGGAATCCTTCCTCCATGATCTCCCGGTTCCAGTATTGTCAGCAATCGATAGGGAAAAACTAGAGTCCCCTATTACATTAGAAGAACTTCAGTCAGTAGTGGGGGAGATGTCTAGCCATAAGTCACCTGGCCCTGACGGCCTCCCAATAGAGATCTACAGGCGATTAGGAAAAATCCTGATACCAGAGCTTCTTCAGACACTGGAAAGGGCGTTCCTGGAGGGATCTCTCCCTCCTTCCATGTTGGAGGCAACGGTGGTGGTAATTCACAAAGAGGGAAAAGATAAATTAGACCCGTCCTCCTACCGGCCAATCTCATTGCTCTGCACGGACGCAAAAATCTTTGCCAAAGTGTTAGCAAATCGTCTTAAAGGGTGTATAGAGGATCTCATCCATTCGGACCAATCAGGGTTTATCCCAAATAGGTCAACTAGTATAAATATCAGAAGAGCTTTCTTAAACATACAAATTCCGACTGATAATGAGGGGTCTAGAGCATTGCTGGCCCTCGATGCTGCTAAGGCGTTTGACAGCATTGAATGGCCATATCTCTGGAGGGTATTAGAAATCTTTGGATTTGGACCAATATTTATTAAAAGGGTTAAGCTATTATATAGGGAACCACGAGCAAAAATCAAAGTTAATGGCGCAGTCTCAGATACATTTGGTCTTGAGAGAGGTACGAGACAAGGGTGCCCCCTCTCTCCACTCCTCTTCGCATTGGCTATGGAGCCTCTTGCTATCAAGGCGAGATTAAACAAAGATATCCAGGGGCTCAGAAGGGGTGCGGAGGAGGATAAGATCTCGCTCTTTGTGGACGATGTCCTATTTTTTCTAGGAGACGTAGACAGTTCACTGACCCCTGTGGTCCAAATGGTGAAGGAGTTCGGAAGATTCTCGGGATTAACAGTTAATTGGGATAAATCTGCCTTACTCCCAATAGATCCCCTAGGTACACAGGCAATAGCCGTAGCACCCCAGTTAAAAATTTCAACAAAACTAAAATATCTGGGGGTTTGGATAACCAGTGAGCCTATGGAATATATTACCAATAACATAGTCCCATTATTGCTAAAGCTCAAACTAAAAAAAGATATTTGGAACCGCCTCCCTCTCTCGGTAGCTGGGAGAAGCAATTTGATAAAAATGATCTGGCTCCCCCAGATTTTATACGTCCTGCATAATTCTCCGGTCTGGGTAAACCAAACGTGGTTCAGGAGAATTGAAACGTTGTTTAGGGAATTGATGTGGAAGGGAGGACAGGCTAGAATCAGATTGCAGACAATGCAGCTCCCGGTAGGGGAAGGGGGGATGGCGGTCCCCCACCCAAGATTATATTTTTTGGTGTCTCAGTTACAGCATTTAGTGGGTTGTGGTAATCAAAATCCAGAGAACAGCTGTTTTAGGTTAATGCTATCAAGGGTCCCACATAACAAAATAAATGAAGCTTTGGAAGGAGCCTCATTCCACCATCAATGTCCGACCATTAAACTAATTAACAAACTGTGGCAGACCACGAAAGCCCTCCTGGGCTATAAGGGAATAACTGAATTCACCCCCCTCTGGCGTAATAAAAATCTAACAGAACTTAGGGATATAGAAATCCCTAGAGTCTGGGAAAACCAGGGAATAACACGATTGTTACATATGTATGAGGGAGAGCTTATTAAAACGTTCACTAAATTAAGGGAAGAATTTGATATACCAAATAAAACCTTATTCAATTACCTCCAGATTAGGCACGCTCTCCAAACCCAGTTTAAGACCCATCCATTAGTTAGGACTCCTACTCTTGGGCTGCTTAAAATGATTCAAACTACTGCCACGAGAGGTCAAATATCCGCACTGTACTATAAATTGGGCGCTAAAGCTATAAGTCAAACCGGGGTCTATAAGAGCCGAGAAAGATGGGAAAGAGACATTGGGTCAATAACCTCGGAACAGTGGAATGAGATTTTACACAGGGGGACATTGGTATCAATTGCTCCAGCCCAGAGGCTGTCTCATCTACTTCTACTGCACCGAGCTTACCACACACCCAGAAAATTTTTTCTATTAGGTGGAAACAGAGTGATGAATGCCCTAGATGTAAGGCACCAGGAGACCTTATTCATATGTTTTGGAGATGTCCCAAGCTCTTTAGATATTGGATAGAAGTGATAAACAGGACCAATAAGGTGTTTGGGACCTCCCTAGAGCCAGAAGTCAGGACTTGCTTACTAGGAGGTATGGAAAATCAGAGAAACCCGGCAGGAGCTTTGGAGAGTGTACTCAAGTGCCTGTTCCAGGCTCGAAAGTTGATAGCGCAAAGATGGCAAGCGCAGGCTCCCCCATCCGTTGAGAACTGGGTTGAAAATATCAATGCCCTGATCTGGTGTGAGAGGGTAGCTCTTATCAAACAAGGGAACTATAACAAATTTAAAAGAGTATGGGGGCCCTGGTTAAAAGAAATGGGATTCCCACTAGACGGATGACAGCTTCTTTGAACCCACAAGCCCCCTTACCCCAAGTAGGCTTAACTTACTTTAGAAGACAATATCAACAGAAAGAGAGTAAACCCCACTATCTCCATGCTTGAGTCTGACCTAACTCCCCGAGGTGTCTCTCGGATCTTAGCCCCTGCTCCCAAAGCGTACTTTCCAATGAATAATCAACCACCCTAGACTAGGGTATCCTCTCCTTCTCGATACATACTCGCTTTTCCTTTCTTTTGTTTGGCTCTTGGGTCCTCTATCAAAGGGAGGGAGGGGTGGGAGGGGGGGGAGGGAAGGGAGGGTGGGGACACTTTTCGTAGACAATCGATTTGCACAATGTATAATGGTTTATATGTGAATAACGATGGTGTACTAAAACATTTTTAGAAACTGCATGTAATCATACACAATGTCTGTTAAAATAGAAAAGAACAATAAAAATATTTAATTAATAAAAAAAAAGAAGATTATTTAAGAAAAGGTAAAATAAAACAAAATAAAAAAAAATTCTCCTCAGGGCGCTGGGCCCAAAGAAAGCCATACGTCCTTCTCCTTGCTAGGCAGAACTAAACCCTCTTCACTTCAGCATGCAGCCCCAGTTATGTCTGGAGGGACCGCCCCCTGGGCGGGGCTGTTCAACTCTGTTAATGTAACATGTATTTATCTAACATGTTTCTGCCTAGTCCTCTCCTGTAAACAGGGAACATAACCCACTTACAGGAGACACATTTAACCAAAGACAATATGGCCCAGTTGGGCTCACGAAAATTCCCCTCTCGCTACCATTCGGTCCACTCCTCATATTCCAGGGGGGTGAGCATAATGGTGGGTAGGGGGGTGCCATTTATCTGTGAAGAAAGTCTGATAGATGATCAGGGTCGGTTCATATTCCTAGCTTGCTCCATTGGGGGCAGACCATATGTACTAGCTAATATTTACATCCCCCCCCCTTTTAAGTTTGATGTCCTTCAGAGACTGGTAGAATTTATTGTTGAACAAAACTGATATCCCTTTAATAGCAGTGGGAGATTACAATGAAGTCTTAGATAGAGCCTATGATAGATTTCCCTTGGCCCAGAAGCAAACTCCGGAGGAAGGGAGCCGCCTCTCCCAATTTCTGGAGGAGATAGGACTAAAAGATATTTGGCGCATTCGCCACCCCTGTATCCGACAATATTCCTGCTTATCCACCTCACATGTCACTCTTTCTAGAATTGACATGGCTCTGGGTAATGAGTTGGCATTAAACAATGTCACAGAGATAGAGTATGGCCCTAGGGGGGTCTCAGACCACTTACTACTGGACTTCGTTATTAGGACCAGTGAGAAAATCGCCCCAAAAGAATGGAAAATCAGTCCATATTGGCAACCTGGCCCTGACGGCCTCCCAATAGAGATCTACAGGCAATTAGGAAAAATCCTGATACCAGAGCTTCTTCAGACACTGGAAAGGGCGTTCCTGGAGGGATCTCTCCCTCCTTCCATGTTGGAGGCAACGGTGGTGGTAATTCACAAAGAGGGAAAAGATAAATTAGACCCGTCCTCCTACCGGCCAATCTCATTGCTCTGCACGGACGCAAAAATCTTTGCCAAAGTGTTAGCAAATCGTCTTAAAGGGTGTATAGAGGATCTCATCCATTCGGACCAATCAGGGTTTATCCCAAATAGGTCAACTAGTATAAATATCAGAAGAGCTTTCTTAAACATACAAATTCCGACTGATAATGAGGGGTCTAGAGCATTGCTGGCCCTCGATGCTGCTAAGGCGTTTGACAGCATTGAATGGCCATATCTCTGGAGGGTATTAGAAATCTTTGGATTTGGACCAATATTTATTAAAAGGGTTAAGCTATTATATAGGGAACCACAAGCAAAAATCAAAGTTAATGGCGCAGTCTCAGATACATTTGGTCTTGAGAGAGGTACGAGACAAGGGTGCCCCCTCTCTACTCTCCTCTTCGCATTGGCTATGGAGCCTCTTGCTATCAAGGCGAGATTAAACAAAGATATCCAGGGGCTCAGAAGGGGTGCGGAGGAGGATAAGATCTCGCTCTTTGCGGACGATGTCCTATTTTTTCTAGGAGACGTAGACAGTTCACTGACCCCTGTGGTCCAAATGGTGAAGGAGTTCGGAAGATTCTCGGGATTAACAGTTAATTGGGATAAATCTGCCTTACTCCCAATAGATCCCCTAGGTACACAGGCAATAGCCGTAGCACCCCAGTTAAAAATTTCAACAAAACTAAAATATCTGGGGGTTTGGATAACCAGTGAGCCTATGGAATATATTACCAATAACATAGTCCCATTATTGCTAAAGCTCAAACTAAAAAAAGATATTTGGAACCGCCTCCCTCTCTCAGTAGCTGGGAGATGCAATTTGATAAAAATGATCTGGCTCCCCCAGATTTTATACGTCCTGCATAATTCTCCGGTCTGGGTAAACCGAACGTGGTTCTGGAGAATTGAAACGTTGTTTAGGGAATTGATGTGGAAGGGAGGACAGGCTAGAATCAGATTGCAGACAATGCAGCTCCCGGTAGGGGAAGGGGGGATGGCGGTCCCACACCCAAGATTATATTTTTTGGTGTCTCAGTTACAGCATTTAGTGGGTTGTGGTAATCAAAATCCAGAGAACAGCTGTTTTAGGTTAATGCTATCAAGGGCCCCACATAACAAAATAAATGAAGCTTTGGAAGGAGCCTCATTCCACCATCAATGTCCGACCATTAAACTAATTAACAAACTGTGGCAGACCACGAAAGCACTCCTGGGCTATAAGGGAATAACTGAATTCACCCCCCTCTGGCGTAATAAAAATCTAACAGAACTTAGGGATATAGAAATCCCTAGAGTCTGGGAAAACCAGGGAATAACACGATTGTTACATATGTATGAGGGAGAGCTTATTAAAACGTTCACTAAATTAAGGGAAGAATTTGATATACCAAATAAAACCTTATTCAATTACCTCCAGATTAGGCACGCTCTCCAAACCCAGTTTAAGACCCATCCATTAGTTAGGACTCCTACTCTTGGGCTGCTTAAAATGATTCAAACTACTGCCACGAGAGGTCAAATATCCGCACTGTACTATAAATTGGGCGCTAAAGCTATAAGTCAAACCGGGGTCTATAAGAGCCGAGAAAGATGGGAAAGAGACATTGGGTCAATAACCTCGGAACAGTGGAATGAGATTTTACACAGGGGGACATTGGTATCAATTGCTCCAGCCCAGAGGCTGTCTCATCTACTTCTACTGCACCGAGCTTACCACACACCCAGAAAAATGTTTCTATTAGGGTGGAAACAGAGTGATGAATGCCCTAGATGTAAGGCACCAGGAGACCTTATTCATATGTTTTGGAGATGTCCCAAGCTCTTTAGATATTGGATAGAAGTGATAAACAGGACCAATAAGGTGTTTGGGACCTCCCTAGAGCCAGAAGTCAGGACTTGCTTACTAGGAGGTATGGAAAATCAGAGAAACCCGGCAGGAGCTTTGGAGAGTGTACTCAAGTGCCTGTTCCAGGCTCGAAAGTTGATAGCGCAAAGATGGCAAGCGCAGGCTCCCCCATCCGTTGAGAACTGGGTTGAAAATATCAATGCCCTGATCTGGTGTGAGAGGGTAGCTCTTATCAAACAAGGGAACTATAACAAATTTAAAAGAGTATGGGGGCCCTGGTTAAAAGAAATGGGATTCCCACTAGACGGATGACAGCTTCTTTGAACCCACAAGCCCCCTTACCCCAAGTAGGCTTAACTTACTTTAGAAGACAATATCAACAGAAAGAGAGTAAACCCCACTATCTCCATGCTTGAGTCTGACCTAACTCCCCGAGGTGTCTCTCGGATCTTAGCCCATGCTCCCAAAGGGTACTTTCCAATGGATAATCAACCACCCTAGACTAGGGTATCCTCTCCTTCTCGATACATACTCGCTTTTCCTTTCTTTTGTTTGGCTCTTGGGTCCTCTATCAAAGGGAGGGAGGGGTGGGAGGGGGGGAGGGGATGGAAGGGTGGGTGGGGACACTTTTTGTAGACAATTGATTTGCACAATGTATAATGGTTTATATGTGAATAACGATGGTGTACTAAAACATTTTTAGAAACTGCATGTAATCATATACAATGTCTGTTAAAATAGAAAAGAACAATAAAAATATTTAATTAATAAAAAAAAAGAAGATTATTTAAGAAAAGGTAAAATAAAACAAAATAAAAAAAAATTCTCCTCAGGGCGCTGGGCCCAAAGAAAGCCATACGTCCTTCTCCTTGCTAGGCAGAACTAAACCCTCTTCACTTCAGCATGCAGCCCCAGTTATGTCTGGAGGGACCGCCCCCTGGGCGGGGCTGTTCAACTCTGTTAATGTAACATGTATTTATCTAACATGTTTCTGCCTAGTCCTCTCCTGTAAACAGGGAACATAACCCACTTGTCGAGATTTAAGGAGCTGTGTCCGTCCATGGACGATAAGAGAAAAAAACATTTTTTTCTTAGTTTAGGCAAATACGTATTCTTCTACATATTTTTGGTAAAAAAATAAAATAAAATCACAAGTGTATAGTGACTGGTTTGTGCAAAAGTTATAGCGTCTAAAAAATAGGGTACATAATTATGTTTTATTTTTTTTACTAGTAATGGCGCCGATCTGCGATTTTTATTGGGACTGCGACATTATGGCGGACACATGGGGCACTTTTGACACATTTTTGGGACTATTTACATTTATACAGCGATCAGTGCTATAAATATGCACTGATTACTGTATAAATGTGACTGGCAGGGAAGGGGTTAAATGTGTTCCCTACTAGCGATTCTAACTGTGGGGGAAGGGGACTGACTGGGGGAGGTGACCGATCTGTGTCCCTATGTACAAAGGACACAGCATCGGTCTCCTCTCCCTGATAGGACGTGGATCTCTGTTTACACACAGAGATACACGGTCCTGCTCAGTTACTGGGCAATCGCGGGTGCCAGGTTCCCAGAATCGCGGCGGGTGTGCGCGCGCCCTCTAGTGGCTCTGTAAGACAAGGACGTCATGACGTCCTGTCAGAACAACAGAGTTATCGTGCTGCCGTCAATTGACGGTAGTAGAGTGGTTAAATACATCCTTAGGGTCAATTTATCTGGAAAAAAATTAGAAATAGGCCATTTTATTTGTAGAGTCATTTTAATTGTTACATTTAGTTACCTGAACACCTCTGACATGTGAAACAATAGAAACTACTTATTTTCTTTAGAATAGAGTTCTTTGTTACATCTGTGGCAAAGAGACTCTCAGGAACTTTGGGATTTTATTACGCTGTTCTGCTTACCTACTGGCGGTCTGGCGAGCTGCACCCAGACACTCACCGACTCTCTGAAGGAGAATGATGTATTTCAATACTTCCAATCCTCTTTTTGTAAAATGTGTTGGCTTAGTTGTCTATGGCCGAATCACCTGTTGAGAATACTTGTGCCTGCAATTACACTGTAAGAAATATCATTAAAGGTCTACTTTACTTCTAGTCTTTTTTATTGTTTATAATCTCAAGCCCTGAAGAAGAAGGCATTTTAGTACCCCTGAAACACATTGGCTACTCTTTCGATTGTCCCCCTGACCTTATCTGTTCAAAGTTCACTATTTATAAGGCTTGTCTGAGCTGTCAAAAAATATAAAATTACACTCCACAGAGCTCAAAGAGGAGAGCACTGAGAGCTGATTGGGTGGAAGGGACATCCCTCCCCCTTCACACAGGAACAGAGATGAGGCTTTTAATCACAGGCTGTGTGCTGGAGATCTCTCCACCTTTTTCTCATTGCGTGAGGAAAACTTGTCAGAAGTAATTGCGTTAAAAGCAGTGGTTCAAAAAAGCAGACAAAAATGACACTCAGTGCTCTTAATTATGACAAGTACACACTATAGAGGAATATGCTCTGTTCATATTTTATATCTAAAGTTTAAAAACCACTTTAGGTCCACAGTCATATGACACTCCAGTCCCAAGTCTTCTCTCTTCTGCTGTTTAACCACTTCCATACCAGGCACTTACGCACCTTCCCGCCCAAGCCAATTTTCAGCTTTCAGCACTGTCGCAATTTGAATGACAATTGCGCGGTCATGCTACACTGCACCCAAACAAAATTGGCGTCCTTTTTTCCCCACAAATAGAGCTTTCTTTTGGTGGTATTTGATCACCTCTGCGATTTTTTTTTTTGCGCAACAACTAAAAATAGAGCAAAGATTTTGAAAAAAAAATAAAGTTTTTATTTTTTTCTGTTAATTTTTTTGTAAATGAGTATGTTTTCTCTTTCAATTACGGGCACTTATATGGTGGCACTGATGGGCACCGATGAGGTGGCACTGATATGCACTGATGAGGTAGTTCTGATGGGCACCGATTAGGTAGCACTGATGGGCACTGATAGGCGGCGCTGGTATGGGGCACTGATGGGCACTCATGGGCGGCACTGATGGGCACTCATGGGCGGCACTGATGGGCACTCATGGGCGGCACTGATGGGCACTCATAGGCAGCACTGGGCACTCATAGGCGGCACAGATGGGCACTCATAGGCGGCACAGGTGGGCACTCATAGGCGGCACAGGTGGGCACTCATAGGTGGTACAGGTGGGCACTCATAGGTGGCACAGGTGGGCACTGATAGGTGGCACAGGTGGGCACTGATAGGTGGGCACTGGGCATGGATTGGCACTGTGGGGTGGCACTGACAGACACTGGGGTGGCACTGATGATCACTGAGGGGTGGCACTGATGGATCAATGTTGCCAATCAGTGCCCATGTGTGGGCACTGATTGGCATCATTTTTTTTTACTGCCCCTTTTTTTTTTTTTGCTGACTTTTTTTTTTGTCATTTTTTTTTTTTGTCATTTTTTTTGTCATTTTTTTATGTTCCCTGGTGGTCTAGTGTGGGCACTCCCTGGTGGTCCGTGTGGCGATCCGAGGGGGGGCTGCGCTGATAAACAATCAGCGCGAACCCCCCCTGTCAGGAGAGCCGCTGATCGGCTCTCCTGTACTCGCGTCTGTCAGACGCGAATGAGGAAGAGCCGTCGGCGGCTCTTCCTGTTTACATCGTGATCAGCCATGATTGGACACAGCTGATCACGTGGTAACGAGACTCCGCCGGAGACTCGTTACCGAGATCGGAGGTGCAGGGTGTCAGACTGACACCCCGCATCACCGATCGCCGCGCCGCGCGCCCGCACGGGCGCGTGCGGCATGAAATCGCGCTAGACGTTTGAGAACGTCTAGTCACGATTTCATAACCACTTCCCGGCCGTAAATCGGCTATTGGCCAGGCGGGAAGTGGTTAAAGGAGTCGGCATCCTTCTTTGGGTGTCCATATAATTTACCCAGAAATGGGATTTAACCACTTCACGACCGCCGCTCATTAGCAGTTTTACTGCTAGGGTGGCCACTGTGCACAGGATCACGTAAATATATATATATATATAATATGTGATTCCGCACATCCGGGTAGCGGGCACTATTGCGCCACCTCTTGCTCGCTCCAACTGTGATTATGCACAGCGGGAGCCAATCAGTGGGTACCGTGGACACAATGTCCACCGTCACCTGTTGATCGTTTGTTACAGAGGCAGAACGGTAGTCTGCCTATGTAATAAGGCAGATGGCTGTTCTTTCAGTAGGGAAGGCATGGATCCTGTGTTGCTGCAAAACAGGGACAAGGATCCATGTCTTCTCTTAGTAAAAACACCTCCCACACAGCACACAAACACAGTTAACACTTTGATCACCCCTGATGTTAGCCCCTTTCCAGCCAGTGTCATTAGTACAGTGACAGTGCATATTTTTAGCACTGATCACTTTATTTGTGCAACTAGTTCCCGAAAGTGTGTCAAAAGTGTCAGTTAGTGTCTTTTGCCCACCGCAATATTACAGTCTCACTATAAGTTGCTAAAGCTAATGACAGATTTTTTTCCTTTTTTCCTGCCGGGATTCCCGGCAGTTTTCCTATGGAAACACTACGGTGGAGCATACACACGGCCAGGTTTCCCGGCCAAATCTCTCATGGCAGTTTTCCTGACAGGAAAAATCGGCCATGTGTAGGGGGAAAAAGCTAATCCAGTTCTCGGCTTTCCCCTCGAGTTACCTGGTGGTAAAAAGTCTGCCGGGAAACCCGATCGTGTGTATGAGGCATTACAAGTGCACTTTTTTTGGAAAAAATACACTTTTTAGAGTTAAAAAATAAGACAACAGTAAAGTTAGCACATTTTTTTAAGATTGTGAAAGATAATGTTACGCAAGTAAATTGACAACCAACATGTAATTTTTCAAAATTGTGTCCGCTCATGGAATGGCAACAAAATTTAACCCTTAAAAATTTCTATAGGCAACGTTTAAAAAAAAATCTACAGGTTGCATGTTTTAAAGTACAGAGAAGATCTAGGGCAAGAATTATTTCTCTTGCTCTACCGATTGCGGTGATACCTTATATGTGTGATTTTGACACCGTTTTCATATGTGGGCACTGCTCACGTATGCGTTTGCGTCTGCATGCAAGCTTGGCAGGACGGGTGCGTTTAAAATTATTTGTTTCTTATTAATTTTAACTTTTATTTTATTTCTTTACACTGTTCTTTCGGGGAAAAAAATTGTCACTTTAATTCCTATTACACTCAAACAAAGTAAATAAGGAATCAAAGCTGAAATATGTTGTGCACAATACTTATGGTGACATACGATCGAAAATCATATGTGCATTAAATTACAACTTAATGAATGTAAAAAAAGTCCATATCTATAATTTAACTAAATATATCTTTAGAGTTCCCTGTCTTCTCATAGGTTTATAAGTTGAGAGTTGATTAATAAACGCATCTTTAGATAACATTTAGATCCATTTTTTTTTCTTTCTTCTCATTGAGGGAGGTTGGGTTGAAGGGGCTGTCCTTCCTCCTCGACACAGAATGTTCCCGTTAGGGGTGTCGGGATGAGGGGAGGTGCCCTAGAGATCCATCCTCTTTCCAGATCGGTACAATTGTTTTATTATTTTTATTTTAAGTTTCGCAATCTCAGCTTATAATAGAAGGCTTATAAATTGCTTGCTTAATAGGGAATTTTTTTTTTTTTTCTCTAACATGTTTTGCTATCTTTACTAATTCCCACTCTTCCCAATTGTCTACACTTATTTTAACATTTAAAAGTTACTAGGTTTAAAGATAAAATGTGGGGGGAGGGGGGAGGGGATGTGGGGAAGTCTAGATACGAAACGTAATATATTGTTCACTATTACAATTGTCAACATTATGTCTCCTGATGTATTCACTGTACTACGTTTACTACACTGTATGTTCTTTATTTTTTGAAAATAAACTTAAACTTGAATGATAAAAAAAAAAAAAGTCCATATAAAGACCACACACCACAAATAATGTGATGCTGGATAGATAAAATGATCACACAGACTGATGTGTGAAATAATAGTCTATACAAAAAAAGGAAGTAAATTTCCAATTGTTGACATATGATGTAAAATGTCTAGTTGCCTGAAGGGATCACCAAGGCATCAAATAATAGATGTAAGTATGATGGGTACTCTTACCATAAGGTGTGGACTCAGCTGTTTTGCAACAGTAAGGCCGCGTACACACGATCAAATCTATCTGCTGGATAGAACAGACTGTTTCAGCAGATAGATTAGATTGTGTGTATGGGCGGACAGACAGGTTTTTCCAGCAGACAGATTTTAAAGCATGCTTTAACCACTTAAGATCCGGACCAAAATGCAGGTAAAGGACCTTGCCCCTTTTTGCGATTCGGCACTGCGTCGTTTTAACTGACAATTGCGTGGTCGTGCGACGTGGCTCCCAAACAAAATTGGCATCCTTTTTTCCCCACAAATAGAGCTTTCTTTTGGTGGTATTTGATCACCTCTGCGTTTTTTATTTTTTGCGCTATAAACAAAAATAGAGCGACAATTTTAAAAAAATGCAATATTTTTTACTTTTTGCTATAATAAATATCCCCCAAAAATATATAAAAAAACATTTTTTTTCCTCAGTTTAGGCCGATACGTATTCTTCTACATATTTTTGGTAAAAAAATTGCAATAAGCGTTTATCGGTTGGTTTTCGCAAAATTTATAGCGTTTACAAAATAAGGGATAGTTTTATTGCATTTTTGTTAATTATTTTTTTTTACTACTAATAGCGGCGATCAGCGATTTTTTTCATGACTGCGACATTATGGCGAACACTTCAGACAATTTTGACACATTTTTGGGACAATTGTCATTTTCACAGCAAAAAATGCGAGTTAACCACAGGGGGCGCTGTGACTTTGAGTGTTCCCTGTGTGTGTGTTTACTACTGTAGGGGGGTGTGGCTGTAGGTGTGATGTCATCGATCGCGTTCCCCTATAACAGGGATGACGCGATCGATGCTGCGGCCACAGAGAAGCACGGGGAAGCCGTGTTTACACATGGCTCTCCCCGTTCTTCAGCTCCAGGGACGGATCGCCGCACTGCAGCGGCGATCGGGTTCGCGAGTCCCGCGGTCCCGGTCCTGGAGCTTCGGACCGAGTCACGGGAGCGCGCCCGTGACGCACGGCTGGGTACTAAAATCAACATATATATACGTTGATGTGCCCAGCCGTGCCATTCTGTCGACGTATATGTGCAGTAGGCGGTCCTTAAGTTGTTAAAATCTGTCTGCTGGGAACCCGTCCGTCTGACATGTCTGCTGGTTAGTACACTAACCAGCAGACATATCTGCCCGCACATGCGTCGAATGGATTTGACGCATGCGCGGAAGTGTTTTACTTCCTGGTGACGGTGATGTGGCGGCGTCAATGTCACCGCCACGTCACCGCGCTGTCTGCTGGCGGGGATTTTGGTTTGATCGTGTGTACACGATCAAACCAATATACCCCAGCAGACAAATCCGATCAAAACGGTCTGTCAGATTGATTTGATCGGATTTATTTGGTCGTGTGTACACGGCCTAAGTCTCATGCGTTTGATGGTCCCGACGGACCTGGATCACTGCAACAGAGGACTCTCCGGATGGTGGTATATACTTTAATCACTCATATGGGATGAATACCAAACGCAACAGGAACCGTACGTATGGCCCTTCCAATGCAGCATGCAAAATAGGGAGATTCCAACAGGTTTACATAGCAAAAAAATGAAAAAAAAGAGTGCTCTAGATGGTGCAGGTCAAAAAATATAAACTGTGACAGGTTTTATTTTAAAAAACATAGAACAAGAAATGGGCAGATAAAAAGTGATCACATGAATTATAAAAAGCAGTATGGGATGCTGTAAAGCGGACCCGATGTGTTTCGGCTTAGAGAGCCGTCTCCAGGGTAATGCCCCTTATGGTACCTCATCATACTTACATCTATTATTTGAAGCCTTGGTGATCCCTTCAGGCAACTAGACATTTTACATCATATGTCAACAATTGGAAATTTACTTGCTTTTTTTGTATGGACTATTACTTCACACATCAGTCTGTGTGATCGTTTTATCTATCCAGCATCGCATTATTTGTGGTGTGTGGTCTTTATATGGACTTTTTTTACATTAATTTAGTTGTAATTTAATGCACATATTATTTTTGATCTTATGTCACCATAAGTATTGTGCACAATATATTTCAGCCCTGCACTATTGCTCTTCATATTATATATATATATAAAAGCAGTCTTTTTTTTTTTAGGCCGTGGGAGTTACAATAAATATTAGGATATTACTAGGGGATGTCCCCTCCCTTTTTAAAAATTCTTCAACTTCCTGTTGCATCTCTGGGACAGGAAGTGAAGGTAAATCTTTTCAGTTGAACACATACGTCAACAACATTTAACTGGCAGGGGTTAAAAACCTTCTCTATCCAAAACTAAAAAGAAAAGTTTTGGCCATATTTATACTTTAATTATAGGTCTGAAAGATTTAAAAAAAAGGTTATATGTACTCTACAAATCATTTGTTACCACTTTCTTTGGAAACAAAGGGTGACGGGTCCCCAATGACCATAATTTATGCTGTTCTGGGCTTAAAGGAGTTGTAAAAGAATTTTTATGTTTTTTGCTAAAATGACTGTTTACAGGGTATAGAGACATAGGGCCAGATTCACAGAGTGATTACGCCTGCACAACAGGAGATGCGTGTGCGTAAGTCTAAATGTGCGCGTGCGTTTCGATGCACGGCATCCCCAAAACGAGATACGCAAGAAATCTACTTTTTTTGGTCCAGCGTAATTTCGTTAGACAGGCGCATCCGTCCGCGCAAAACTGCGCTAGACAGACCATTGATTTGCTAGTCAAATATGCTAATGAGGGACTTACGGGGATCCACAAAAGAACATTGGGGCAGCGCAGGCTACGCAGTGTGCGCAACAGCAAAATGTCCTGTCTAAAATTAGACCATATAAAAGCTGGTCTAAAAAGAGAAAAATCGTCTACATGTCAGATAAAGCAACACTGTTAGTGAGGAGCTCAGCAGTCACACGTGTTGCCCAACAAACTGTATGCCAACATGCCAGTGGCATCCATGCTCATAGCTATACTACTGACTTTAGATGAGCAAATAAGGAGGAGGGCACTGAGGAGGGCACTAAGGAGGACACGGGAGATGTTTTTTTTACTTTTTATTTGCTTATATAAACTTTACAATTTTATCTAATCTAATACAATATTCTTATCTGATACAAGCCCCTCACTCTTCACTCTTCACGGGAGAGGATATATCACACACGCATAGACATCTATGGCATGAGTGATTCTGAGGTGTCTCGCATCTTCAGATTCACCCCTCATGCCATCATGGAATTAACCACAACCTTGCAGGAGGACATCACCAGCCCAACACATGACACTACCCATGACACCCATGACAGCTACATATACAATCAGAGCCCCATCCCCACAGATTGCGAACAGAACATGTATGGGGACAGCTGGCTGGTTGGTGAGTGACATGGGTGGCAGGCATGACTGCCCCCCCCCATGATGCACACATCACAAGGGGCACATGCACGACTAACATCCTCCTGTCTTTTCCCTTCAAGGACTCTGCATATGCACTGGGACCCCATCTCATGACCCCATCTCATGCCAGCTCACATTATGCATCTTTGCACGTTAAACACACACATTAATCATGGCACAATGAGAATGCATGCATGCACACCACTGTGGTCCCTAGCACACACACACCACATCGTCATCACATTGGATTGGCACAAGCCCACCATGCAGGACTTGTGAGCAGCAATGCCATGCCACGGCTCCAATTATGTCACTGTACATTCATACACCATTCACACATTCACCTGGGGATCACTTCCCCCTGGTCCTGGGGAGCCCTTCTCCACCACAAATGAGGGTGACACCCCTTTTCCCGCAGGAATATCACCCCCACATTCCAAAATCATTCACAAACAGAACCAAAAAAATTTAATAAATGACGAGCAAAAATAAAAAATGCCCAGCAAAAATATAATTTAAACAAAATAACAACAAAGAAAACACATAAAAGACAAAAATCACTCTGCAAAACAGTCCCCAAATATCTCAAAGACACATCAGAAACAAACAAACAAACGCTAATAAACAAAAGCACCATGCTGTATAGGGAGGGATACAAAGGGATGTACTTTTGCAATGGAAGTGCGTTTGTGTCTGTCTTTTTATGCTGTCTGCGTAGTCCTTAGTCCATTTCCAATTTCACTGATTGCGCCATTCCCGAGTTGTGAGCATGCGCAAAGAGGTGCTGACCATGGTCTCCTTCAAGCGCGCATGCGCGAGCCGGCCGGCCCTTCATTTGCATGGGGTCACGGCTCATTTCAATGTAACACGCCCACGTCCTTCCCAATTTGTATTACTCCGCCTTACGCCTCTGAAATAATGTTACGCATGCGCAATTTTCTGCGCAAAAGCTACGAGAATAGGGTGATTACGCGGCTACATTGCGCAAGTCTAACGTAAAGGCGGTGCGCTACGCCGGTCCAATAATGCGCAGATGTACCTGAATCTGGCCCATAATAGTTAACTGATTCCTTTTAAAAAATGATTAAAAATAGGTAAAAAATCAATCATATAATGTACCTGCAGTTGCAGTTTTGTTTTTGCATGCCGTTTCATGCTTCTGTGATGTACAGAGACACAGAGCCAATACAGAGCAGTGATGGTTTGTAAAACGAAACTGATTGGTTCTGAGGAGTTTTATACACACGGTAATCACACCTCCTTGATAAGTGACCACATAGAGAAAGCTCCCATGACTTTTTTCATCAGGAAACAGACAACCAGGAAGTGTCCAGAACAGAGAAGAATTACAGCAACATCATAGCAAAAACGAACAATGAGGACATGAAACCAGGACTGCAGTAAGGTAAAGGAAGCTATTTAGCTAAAAAAAAAATCATTTAGTGACCCTTTAAGCTAGCAGCTTATAATCCACATTGGTAAATTCTGGGAGTTTTATTTAGGGTAAGCAATAATAACCAAAGACCTGCCGTAATTGGCATCAATATCTATTAAATATCATAAGTTGAACAGGGAAAGTGATTAAATAACTAGCTAAAGTAGAAGAAAAAACTTAAAGAAGATAAAAAGTAGCACGTAAAAAATGAGGATAGATTATGTTTTTATCTGTGCAAAAACTTTGAACTAGTCGTTTGCATCAGAGTATCTAGGCCCCAGGTTCATTCTCCATATAGTACACACATACCCTAGTAAATTATATCCTGAGTTTATCCTTTCAAGGAACAAATTTAAGTAAATCAGAAGAGTTTTAAGTATCTTCAATTAATAGAATGTGTTACAGTCGGTGCAATTTCCGTTTCCCTGCAAAGGAAAATGTATATAGTGTTGCTTGCCTATTTACCTACCTTTTCAAGTTACAATTCTGTCCTAGAGCAAGACAAAGCATTGTCATTTTGTGTGCTAATTATGTGCAATTATCAGAGCTGCAATCACAGCAGACATCTGTGCTAATGTTTTTAAGATTGTTGTTCATGATTTTGATACGTTAGTCAGTTCTACACTTGGATGAGTGCTTCTACCAGAGTGATCAGGGTGTACAAGCTCCAGAGAAGTTACTCTTTCCTTACAGATGTTAAATAGCAAGTAATAGGAGACATCTTTAGAAACCATTCTCTATTATTGTCTGTCATTCAGGTCTCTTAAAAAGCCAGTTTTTCTGTCTTATATTATCTAAACAGAATCTGGTATTAGTGTGATCAAATTATTGTGGCTTTGTTAGACGAAACATTATATAGTGAGGTCCTCAGGCAAGACACATTTCAATTCGGGCAGTTTAGGCAGTTTTTGTCTAACTCTGTCCATAGTAAATGCATTTATCTGGAAAGAGTTAACTCCCCGCAATGCTGAATTTAAAATCTTTAAAACCTCCACCGAGAGGAATGATGGTATAGCAATGGTGCCACTGGTACCCCAGTTGCTGAACCGTAAAAACATAGGCCCAGATTCACAAAGCACTTACGCCAGTGTATCTCCAACGTACAAATATGCTCCGTCATATCTGTGCGCCGAACCCACAAACTTAGATACGCCTAAGAACAGACTTCATCCCACCGACGTAACTTGCCTACGCCGGCGTAGAGTGGGCACATAGTTACGATGGACGCATGTGGCTTTCCTATTGATTTTCTATTCAAATATGAAAATATGGTAGATACGCCGATTCACGAACGTACTTGCGCCCGGCGCATGATTTAGGTGGTTCGCGTAAGTTTTACGTTCGGCGTAAAGTTATTCCCCATAGATGAGGCGCAACCTATGCAAAGGTATGGACCAGGCAACACATGCCTACGTATTTTACGATGGACGTCTGTGAATATGGGCCGATGTGGGTCTGGCTGGGCGTAGGTTACGTTCACGGCGTACACAGTGATCCGGCGTATCTTAGGCAGTTGTTCCGACGTGGTTGCACGAATGCGCACAGGGATACGTCCATGTTCATTTTAAGTACTTGTCTGGCACCCGGCCCATCATTTGCATGGGGTCACGCTTCATTAACATGGATTAGGCCCACTTCCACCTACTTCCACTTACGCCGGCTTACGCCTATGAAATATACGCTACGCCGACGCAGAGTTGGGAGCATTTGTTTGTGAATTCCATGCTTGCCTCTCTGCACTGCGCCAGCGTAGCGTAAAAGATACGCTACGGTGGCATAAATATGCGCCGATGTATGTGAATCCAGGCCATACTGTTCCAGCCATCCACGTGCTCAGCGTCTAAATGCTAGCTTGGCAAAATTCTTAGCACTACAACTGCTACCTTTTCATCTGGTGGACTCTGCCCTCTTTTATGAATTAGCGAATAGTGCTGTACCACAGTGGCAGGTTCCAAAAATGTATTTATTTTCACGCATGGCCATTCCAGCTCTGTACTGTCATGTCAAAGGCAATTTTTGGGCTTCGTTGAAAAGGGCGGTCATTAGCAAGGTTTCACATTTATCAGGAAGGGGTTCACCTGTTGGTGGCACTGTTGGTCCTGTGGATCACAGTACCGATGTCCACCAGTGGGTGTCTTCCTACAGCCAGGATCTATAGTAAAGGATTTCACCTGTTGTGGCACTGTAATGCCGTGTACACACGATCATTTTTTAGATAAAAAAAAGTCAGATGGACTTTTTTCATCGAAGAAACCGATCGTGTGGGGGCCCAATCAGACTTTTTCTCATCGGAGTAAAAAAATAGAACATGTTTTAAACTTTTCCGATGAAAAAAAAAACAATATTAAATTCCGATCGTCTGTGTGAAACTCCATCCGAGAAAAATCCACGCATGCTCAGAATCAAGTCAAAGCATGCTCGCAAGCATTGAACTTAATTTTTCTCGGCTCGTCGTCATGTTGTACGTCACCGGTTTGAAACGGTCGGAATTTAGTCTGATAGTGTATATGCAAGACTGATGAAAGTCAGCTTCATCCAAATTCCGATGAAAAAGTCCATCGGATTTAACTCCATCAGAAATCCAATCATGTGTACACGGCATTAGATCTATGGGCCATACTACCAGTGTCCACCAAAGGGTGTTTTCCGGCAGTGTGGAGCCGACATTATCTCCTGCGGTCAGGCGTCACCTGAGCCTGATTGCAGGAGTTGTGTATAAATACCTGGCAACTCACACACACAAGTTACCTTGGTATCGTCCTTGTGCCCTGATCTGCAAGCCTGCTACCCTGGACCCATGCCTGATCCTGAACTTTACCCGATCCTGATCACAAAACTATCCTAGTCCTGTCCCTTCCGCCATCTGCTGATCCCCTGTGTATGACCCTGGCCTAGCTAAATATTTATGATTCTGATATACCCCTTCTATTGTTCTCGCTTGTTTGTCTGTTGCTGTTTTGGGGTCACTGTCTTGTTGTGGGTTAATTGTATACAGTTTGTTATTGGTGGTGTGTTTATTTATATTCACTTTCCTTAATACATTTTTATTCACTTTACATGCGTTTTGGTTCCCTCTTTGCAGTCCACACAGTCTGGTCACACCTGTTCATGACAACATTACTGCTGATTCATGGTTTAGCAGGCAGGGGAGGGCTGGCAGCCTTAGGCCTGGGGGGCAAGTCCAGTCAAGTGGCCCAATGAACCAAAAAATCAGGTCACCATCACCAGTGCCCATCAATGCAGCCTCACCAGTGCCCATCAGCTCAGAATCATCAGTGCAGCCTGATCAGTGCCCATCGATGTAGCATCACCAATTCCCTTCAGTGCAGCCTCACCAGTGCCCATCAATACAACCTCACCAGTACCCATTAATGCAGCCTGATCAGTGCCAATCGGTGCAGCCTCACCAGTGCAGACATTGCCCATCAGTGCGACCTGATCAGTGCCAATCAACGCAGCCTGATCAGTGCCCATCAATGCATCATCACCAGTGCAGACAGTGCCCATCAATGCAGCCTCACCAGTGCAGACAGTGCCCATCACCATTGCAGCCTGATCAGTGCCCATGGGATGTGGGTTGTCAGCTGGGGGTGTGTCAGCTGGGGGTGTCAAGATCTGGGTCCACAGCCAGGTCCTTACACCATCCTCCGGGGGGGGGGAGAGATGAATCTCAGTGACACCGTGTCTTCTCTTCTCTCTGTAGCCACTCCTCAATCCAGGATCTGGCCCCAGCCCACAACTGCTCAGGTCACATGCGACGCGTTCCCTCCCCTGGTGTGCCACATGCCCTGCCACTGAGACACCTGGGAGTTGAAGTTTTCTGCAGTGCTGAATTCCTTCCACCGCCAGATTTGTGAGCACATCTGGACTACAACTCCCACATTGCAGTGAAGCAGCAACCAGCCAGGCAGTCGGCGGCCACCTTCTAACCCAGGCCAGCCTGTCACAGCCTGGTTGAAGAAAAAAGAACACAGGCAGCGCCGCAGCCATTTAAACAATAAGTTAGGTGGCCTGGGGGAAATTTCCTCCCTGCCCCCCGGCCCAGCCCACCCCTGCTAGCAGGCATGGTCAGGGACATTACATTTTCTTCACGGCACACTAGGTAACTCTGCTGGCAGCTGGGAAGGATGCAGGACAGGGTCCAGTGCTGAAAGTTGTTCTGCAACCATGCCTCCAAAAAGCTGGTGGCGATTCTGCCACATCTGGGCTCCACCCCTCCTTCTCTTCTTCCTCTATGGCCTCTTCTGCCAAATTGTACTGTGAACCAGCAGTGCTCTGTAAGCGTTCAAGGGGCTACGCAAGCAGTCAGGCTAAAATATGCCATGTGGTGCTTCAGTTGGTCTGGCTAGAGGACAGGAGCCACACCGGGGCAGAGCTTCAGTCAGCTCTGCAGGGGCATGCTCAGAGGTGGTTGACACCAAGGTAAGGTTGAGCCAGGAATGGTTGTATGCGACAATGGTACCGACCTTCTCTCCACCCTCCGACAGGGACACTTGACACATGTTCCATGCTTGGCACATGTACTGAATTTGGTGGTGCATCATTTCTTGAACAGGTACCTTGGCTTACAAGATCTTCTGAGGCAGGGCAGAAATGTATGCGACCATTTCCGTGGTCATTCAATGCCAGTGCTTAGCTGGCTTACATTCAATGAGAATTCAACCTGCCCACCAACTGCCTTTTTTGTTACATGCCCACCAAGTAGAACTATACATTGGCAATGCTGCAGCGGCTGAACATGCAGACAAGGTCCATCAATGAGTACCTGTGTAAGTATGGCACAAGGACAGGCTTAGGGGAGCATGGCTTCATTTCGCCACACCAGTGGCTACTGATAAAGGATGCATGCACAGTTTGAGGAGACCACACGGATAGTGAGCCACAACAATGCACTCATCAGTGACACTGTCCCTCTAGTCTTCCTGCTGGAGCATACACTTCATGGAATCATGGACAGTGCAAAAGTTAAAGCGTCTAAAAAAGCGTCTAAAGAATAGGTATAGAATTATGGCATTTTTATTATTATTATTTTTTTTACTAGTAATGGCGGCGATGTAAAATTTTTATGGCGGACACATCAGATACCTTTGGCACATTTTTGGGACCATTGTAATTTTTACAGCGATCAGTGCTATAAAAATGCACTGATTACTGTGAAAATGACACTGGCATTGAAGAGGTTAACCACTATGTGGCGCTGAAGCGGTTAAGTGTGCCTAGGGGATGTGTTCTAACTTTAGGGGCATGGGCTGTGTGTGACATGACAGTGATCACTGCTTCTGATTACAGGAAGCTGTGGTCACTATCCTGTCACTGGGGAAATGCTTGTTTACATAAGCATTTCCCCCTTCTTTCTCACAGTGAAACGATCGCAGGTATGCCCGCGGACATCGAGTCCGCGGGACCAACGGTTCGAGTGATGGAGCTTTAGGTGGCGGTGCACGCGTCCACAATGCCGCTCCTAAAGGACAACGTATATATATGTTGATCTGCCCAGTCGTGCCATTCTGCCGACGTATATTGGCGTAAGCTGGTCGGCAAGTGGTTAAACAATTCTTTAGTCCTCAGTTCTCAGGGCTGTTAGGTTAAACAACCATCAGTAAAGTCTGCATCATATAGGATTGTCCAGGGGCAAGACCAGACTTGGAGACCTTTCCAACTGAGCATCCACTGGGTTACTGGGTCTCGAGGATGGACCACTGACCAGAACTTGCTCAATACACAATCAAGCTACTGGCCTGTCCTGCATCCAGCATGCTTTCTGAAAAGACAATCAGTGCTGCTGAAGGATTTGTGACGGATAAAAGAGTGCGCCTGCCCACAGTCTCTGTAGACTAGCTGACATTTATCAAAATAATCCAATCCTGGATCAATAGCAGCTATTAAACCTCTGATGCTGATGTAACTGATTGATTCTGCTAGGGATCTGGGATCCCTTGAAGACTGCCTATGCTGCCCATAGTGTTCCTGAATCTTGATTATTCAGGCTTCCAAAAATATTTTTGGTTTAGGGCCCTCCAACACTTAAGGCCCAATTTTTTCCCATGTTTGACAGGTTCATGTAATTTCAATCTTTTAAAAAAAAAATAACAGCAGTGCCCATTCCTGCGCCCAACAAGAGTAACTGTGAGGGGTTACAGTGTTCAGGCACCACTAGGGATGGGCAAACAGTTTGAGCCGAGCATAAGCTTGGCCTGAACATCGCCCATTCAGGCACTCGCCTAACCCCCAAACTTTCTGGGCACTTAGTGGGATGTTCGTCCGCGAAATGCACAGTCAATAGGTTGTTAAGGCTTCCCCGCTGTGAGCTAAATTAAAAAAAAAAAGTAAAAGAATTTCAATTAAGAAAAATTGGGGGGATCCTTTGGTTCTGGAATGGATTTTAACCACTTCCCTACTGATGCATTGTAAAATTAACGCCAGCAGGAACACTCCCTCCATCCTGCAACCCATCAGAATACCAGTACATACATTATACTCATACCTACTAACCATAATGGCATCATGAAGGCCAAGGAACACACCAGACAGGTCAGGGATAAAGGTGAGGGGAAGTTAAAAGCAGGGTTAAATTAAAAAATATATCAATTTCGTTTTTATTGATTTTTATACAAAAATGTACAGTTCTACAAAATTCATGGCTTAATTATTATAACACACTTTTTCCTTTCTTTCTTTCTCCTAGTCTTCATCAGGAGTTCTGCAATATTTACTACATACATACTCCTAATCCCATCCAAACCCCATAACAATACCCATAAAAAAAAAAAAAACCCTTTCTCTTTCCCCCCTCTTCTGTCCTCCCACCCCCTTCTTGGGGTTATTTGTCCATTCATATTTATAAATATTCTATCATTTTTACTGAGGGCCGAATTTCTCCCCACCGTTGCCATATCTCTGGCATTTGATTTTTTATGTACCCTTCTTCCCCTGTCTGTCTTTCCATATATTGTATTTAGTTCATTTCACATATCAATTTGATTATAGTCGGACTTTCTGTTCTTCTCCATTTATGGGCTATTATTATTCTGGCTGTAGTTTTCATATGATGAATATACTTCTTAATGGCTTTTATTGAGCCTGTCATTATATATAATATTGCAACATTTACACTTGGGTTTATCTCCACTCCCGACACCTCCTGATAAATATGAAAACATTTATTCGAGAAATCCCTCACCATATGGCACCCATACCAGATATGTTCCATAGTTCACCTCCTGCCCGAACATCTCCAAGGGCTACAAGGCTCCAATACCATCTCATCATAATTTTATAATTTCTCTCTTAATGTTTAATCGCTATCAATGTTTAATTTATTATTGATAAATGTATTATTGATAAAGCTTTCTTCCATTCTCTTTCTGATATTGGTCTTCATATTCCCTTCTCCCATTTTTTTTATGCCTGTTAGTTCTCTAAGGGGTCCGGCGGGGAGTAATAAATCATATACCTTAGACAGTTTTTTAATGGGTCTTTGTTCTTCTATTAAAATGTTTTCAAACTTAGTTGTTGGCCTATTTATTGAATATAATTGTATTTTTGATTCAATATATGTGTTTAATTGATGGTATTGGAACCATTTATTTTTATATTCGGGCCCCATGTCCTGCAATTTACCATCCACTAGAATTTGTACCACCCTCGCATTCTCCAATTTATTCAATTTTAAATAATTTGTGGCTACTAAGGCTGGCGGAAATTCTGGATTGGAGAATAGCGGGTCATGGGTCCATTTATAGTGGAGATTTTCCCTTTTTTTTAATGCATGATCTCATAATTTTAGTATAGCTGATACAAAAATTGTTGGGTCTTTTTTTCAGGTCTTAAATGAGGTTTTATCTATGGAAGAGATTTAAGTTGTATTCCTATAATGTCTTCTTCTAGGTTGACCCATCGTTTGTTTTTGATATTATGATACCAGTCTATAATTCTAGTCAGTGATGCTGCCTGTAAATATCTGGAAAAATTAGGGACTGCAAGGCCTCCATTTTTTTAGTTCTAATTAAAATTTCTCTTTTTAAATCGACAGATTCTTTGAGCCCAAATAAAACCTCCTATTGCTTTTCTTAATTACATCATAATTTTTTTTGAGACAACTAAAGGTATTGGTTGAAAGATATATTATAATTTTGGTAAAATATCAATTTTTACTATATTAAATTCTACCCACCAAGAATATGTTATTTCATCATATTTTTAAAGTAATTTTATAGCTTTTTGGATTGTTACCGTGTAATTCAAATCCTGCAGTTTATTTAAATTACCTGGAATATATATCCCCAAATAATTAATTGCTTCTTTCTGCCATTTAAATTAAAAATCTTTTTACAGGAGTATCCGTGTCTTTTCTGTTAATGATATATACTCAATTCCCTGAATTGTTTAAATTCTTGTATTAAGTTTGGGATCGTTTTTATAGGGTAAGTAATATACATTAATAGATCATCTGCATATACTGCTGTTTTATATTCCTTACCTTTAATGTTTATCCCTTGAATATCATTCTTTTCCCTTATTGCTGTAATAAGGTGTTCCATTACTAATATGTATAATACTGGAGATAAAGGACACCCCTGCCGAGTACCATTTGATATTTCTATATATTCAGATAACATACCAGTTGTTCCTATTTTAGCCCTAGAGTTGGTATACAATGCAATTATCCTGCAAGCATTTTCGAGCCCATTCCCAATTGGACTAATGTTTCTAATGTTTCTTCTAGAAAGCGCCATCCCACCCTCTCCTATCTTTGGATACAATCTTATACCTGTATCTATATTTGCAAGGGAAATTAGTCGGTAGTTATTACATAATGTATGGTCTTTTTCCGGCTTAGGGATTAATGTAATGTGAGCTTCCATGCTTTGTGGTGTAAAAATGTGTGTTTTTCATATAGAATTATATGTCCTCTTTAGGATAGGTATAATCATAACTTGAAATGCCTTATTAAATCTAGAAGCATATCCTTCTGGGCCTGGGCTTTTGCCCAGGACCAGTTCAGAAATAGCCTTTTGGATTTCTTCTGTTGATATTTCTTTTTCTAATTCATCTGTATTTTCTTTGGAAAATGTTGGTAAAGCAGTTTTCTTAATATATTGATACATTTCGTCCCCTTTTTTTTCTTTTCTTTGTTTTCTTGTTGTATATTTATGTTATATAGTTTAGAATATTATATGTGAAGAGTTTTGAATATTTCTATGGAATCGTAAGTTAATTCCCTGTTTTTTTTTTGGATTTTTACTATGGAGGTCAGGGGTTGCTGTTTTTTTATTGACCTAGCTAATAGTTTCCCCGTTTTATTTCCATATTGATATGCCGGTACTCTATTTTTATCCCTCAGCCAAAGGGATTTTTCATCAAACATGGATTTTAATTCCATTCGTTTGTCTTTTAGAATTATTATTTCTAATAATTTGGGGTTCTGTTTATGTAAATTTTCTAATTTTACAATTTCCTCGATTAAAATACATTTTTTATGTTCTTTTTCCTTTTTAAATCTTGATCCACGTTTTGATGAACAATCCCCATAGCATACATTTTAGTGTTTCCCATTGTATTGAAATTGAGGTATCATCTTTTTTGTGTATTTGCAAAAATTCTCTTATTGCTACTCGAATATAATTTTCGCACTCTTTATTTTTAATAAAATTATAATTTAACCTCCATATTCCTACAGGCTTTTTATATTTAATTATTCTGAGTTCCAGATATATTGGGGCATGATCTGACCAAGAAAAAAATCATATATTCGTTAGTAGAGTCATCTATCAGACCAGATTGATTAATAAAAAACAAAGGGCCAGATTCAGGTACAATTACATTGGTGCAGAGTATGAGATACACTACGCCGCCGTATTTTACCTGGCTCTACGATGAATTCAGGTAGATTTTGGCCCGTAAGGTACTGCGGCGTAGTGTATTTCTCACGGCGGAATCGAAATACGCGATTAGGGGGAGTGAAGCATTTAAATTAGGCGCGTCCCCGCTGCGATCGAACTGCGCATGATCCGTTCTGAAATTTCCCGCCGTGCATTGCGCGAAATAACGTCGTTATGTCATTTTTTTTTAGTAACGTCGTTTACGTACATTCCTATTCCCGGACGACTTACGCAAAAAAAAAAAAAAATTTTGAAACTCGACATACTTAACATGGGCCGTCTAACTATAGAACAGCAGGGGGCGCTGAAAAACTATTTTAAATCACAATAGTGAAATATGTGCATCTCCATCAAAGGAGATGATTAGCAAAGAGAGGTGCAAATCAGTGCAATAAATAAATAGTACATAGATTGCAATAAACATAAGAAATAATAATAATAATAAATGTCCGAAGAATTTGTGGATCAGCCTCAGTGCCGGGACGGAGGGCACCACAAATAGTAAGGAGCCACTCGGCATTGTGTGTTTAACCCATGTCTTTTATTAAAACGGTATCACGCTATGGCGGCATTTTTTTGTGTTTCTTTGCCCTCTAATGAATCCAATCAACGGAATCCAGGCTATCTACTGTCCGTGGAGACACAACGCTTTATTTGACCTATTTTCTAACGAGAAAGGTCAATAGTTTGCGGTAAGGAGCCATCCTGTTTTCACACTGTCGGTGTTCTAGTTGGTGAAGGTGGAAATTACTCATTCATCAGAGTGAAAATTCACAAGGATTTCTAAAGATACTATTATTTCTTTTGCACATTTATGGACATTTTTATTCTTTAGTCTGGTTTTTGCACAAATTCTTCGGACATTTATTATTATTAATTATTATTTCTTATGTTTATTGCAATCTATGTACTATTTATTTATTGCACTGATTTGCACCTCTCTTTGCTAATCATCTCCTTTGATGGAGATGCACATATTTCACTATTGTGATTTAAAATAGTTTTTCAGCGCCCCCTGCTGTTTCCATTTATCCATTCTATTTTGAATTTTTGGGGTGCAGCTCACTCAGTTGATATTTTATATATCACATTATTTACACTTTATTAATTATTTTGGCGCGAGATCCTTACCCTACTAACTATAGAACAGCTAATAGCTGGAATAACTTTACGCAGCAAAAAGATGACTACAGATGCCGTAAGAGATTGCGAAGGACGTTTGTAACTTTGTGGATCGTCGGAAAAAGCTCATTTGCATACCCCGACGCGTAAAACGACGGGAACTCCACCCAGCGGCCGCAAAATTATTGCAGCGTAGATCCGAAGGCGTACGAACACGTAACCAGTTGGATTGAAGCCCGAAGCCATCGTATCATGGTTTCAGGATTCAAACTAATGATACGACGCGCGTAATTTGAAAGTACTCCGGTCTAACGTGAGATGGACCGGAGTAAGGGCTCTGTAAATCTGGCCCAAAGTCTATTATATAATATGAATTATGTATATTTAAATAATAAGAGTATTTTTTTCAGTCTGATGTTGAGCCCTCCATACGTCTGTCATTTGATATTTTCCCAGTAATTCTTTAACCACTTCCCGCCCGGCCAATAGCCGATTTACGGCAGGGAAGTGGTTATGAAATCGTGACTAGACGTTCTCAAACGTCTAGCACGATTTCAATGCCGCGCGCGCCCGTGGGGGCGCGCAGCGCGGCGATCGGTGATGCGGGGTGTCAGTCTGACACCCTGCACCTCCGATCTCGGTAACGAGTCTCCGGCGGAGCCTCGTTACCACGTGATCAGCCGTGTCCAATCACGGCTGATCACGATGTAAACAGGAAGAGCCGCCGACGGCTCTTCCTCACTCGCGTCTGACAGACGCGAGTACAGGAGAGCCGATCAGCGGCTCTCCTGACAGGGGGGGTTCGCGCTGATTGTTTATCAGCGCAGCCCCCCCTTGGATCGCCACATGGACCACCAGGGAGTGCCCACACTAGACCACCAGGGAACATAAAAAAATGAAAAAAAAATGTCAAAAAAAAAAAAAATGAAAAAAAAAAAAAAGTCAGCAGTAAAAAAAAAGGGCAGTAAAAAAAAGATGCCAATCAGTGCCCACACATGGGCACTGATTGACAACATTAATCCATCAGTGCCACCCCTCAGTGATCATCAGTGCCACCCCAGTGTCTGTCAGTGCCACCCCACAGTGCCAATAATGCCCAGTGCCCACCTATCAGTGCCCACCTGTGCCACCTATCAGTGCCCACCTGTGCCACCTATCAGTGCCCACCTGTGCCGCCTATCAGTGCCCACCTGTGCCGCCTATCAGTGCCCACCTGTGCCGCCTAACAGTGCCCACCTGTGCCACCTATGAGTGCCCACCTGTGCCACCTATGAGTGCCCATCTGTGCCGCCTATGAGTGCCCATGAGTGCCCATCAGTGCCGCCCATGAGTGCCCATCAGTGCCGCCCATGAGTGCCCATCAGTGCCCCATACCAGCGCCGCCTATCAGTGCCCATCAGTGCTACCTAATCGGTGCCCATCAGAACTACCTCATCGGTGCCCATCGGTGCCCATCAGTGCCACCATATCAGTGCCCGTAATTGAAAGAGAAAACATACTCATTTACAAAAAAATTAACAGAAAAAAATAAAAACTTTATTTTTTTTTCAAAATCTTTGCTCTATTTTTAGTTGTTGCGCAAAAAAAAAAAATCGCAGAGGTGATCAAATACCACCAAAAGAAACCTCTATTTGTGGGGAAAAAAGGACGCCAATTTTGTTTGGGTGCAGTGTAGCATGACCGCGCAATTGTCATTCAAATTGCGACAGTGCTGAAAGCTGAAAATTGGCTTGGGCGGGAAGGTGCGTAAGTGCCTGGTATGGAAGTGGTTAAGTACTCAGCACAAAAGAGAAGCTGCTTCACTAACTACACTCACTCACTGCCCATTCAAAAAAACGAAAATGACATCTATAACAAAAGATTTGCATTCTGTATCTTGAAACCCTTTTCTTTTGCTATTTTCAGTGGTATGTTCATATGACATCTATAACAAAAGATTTGCATTCTGTATTTTGAATACAAAATACGAACAGAAAATAGGAATTCAAAATACAGCATGCAAATCTTTTGTTATAGATGTCATATGAACAATGAACAAACGACTGAAAACAAACAGAAAAAGGATTCAAACAAAATACAGAATGCAAATCTTTTGTTATAGATGTAATTTTCGTTCTTTTGCCTTTTTCGTCTTGTCGTTTTTTTCGTCGGATCGTTTGTTCGTATTTGCGGTTGTTCGTTATGCGGCTCATCGTAATCCCGTCGTTTTCGTATTTTGGTGCTTTAATTTTTTCGTATGTACACATTATCCCGCAGGTACGAAAATGAACATTTTCGTACGAAAATAACATTCGTACGAACGGGAATGCACATATCTAAAAAACACCTCCCTCCCTCCCCACATCCCCCCCAGTAGATGTTCTTGCTTTTTAGGGGTATTGCTCTCTGTATCTGATATATGGAGTCCACACTTGTCTGTATTTCTCCTCCTGCTCTCTCATTCCCATAGTTACATTTTCCATATGCTGAATTTCCATTACTCTACCCAGCCATTGTTGTCTTGTTGGCGAAGCCGTGCTCTTCCAAAGAGCTGGGATGCAGGCCCTCATTGCCGTGAGTAAGTGCCTAAGCAGGGAGTTTTTGTACTTTACCGTGGATATTGGAAAATCATTTAATAGAAATGCTGCCGGGCTTTCTCCCAACGTCACCTCCGTAATTTCTTTAACTGTCTCTGCAAACATTTTCCAGAATTCTTTCAATTTTTGGCATTCCCAGAATAAGTGTATCTTGGTGCCCTCCCCCTCCTGACATCGCCAGCACTGATCTGATACCTGTGGAAATATCTGCTTTAATACTACTGGGGTTCTGTACTGCCTAGTTAGGATTTTGTTCCCTCCTTCCTGGTATCTGGGAGCCAAGGATGACTTGTGTGTAAACCTAAACATTTTGGTGTTCTGATTCTCTGAGAATGTGATCCCTAACTCTCTTTCCCATGCTTGGATAAAAAATAGTTCTTGTGGGGCCTCTAAAACTATGAGCAGGCTATACATACATGACAGTCCATGTCTCATCGGTTCACCCTTTACACATATTTCCTCGAAATCCGATAGCTTTCGAATCACTCCCTCTTGTGGTTTTATTTATCGAATTGCGGCATTCAATTGCATTTGTCCCATTAGATCTAGTTCCCTCCGGAACGTCTCTTCAATTTCCCCGCTAGTCATTACTTGATTATTTCTCGAGAAGTGTATTAGTCTACTAATTCCCTGATGTCTTAAGTTGTTAAAATGCAAATTTGTAAGGCCTATCCCAAACCTTGGGTTCCCAAGAACCGGCGTCAAAGGGCTTGGGTATTTTGAGATCTTAGTTTTCCTAAGTATCCTTTTTATTGCTCGCAGTGTGGCTCCCATTGTAGGGTGTTTCTTTACTCCTTGTGTAATATCCAAGTCTAAGGGCCAAGCCATTCCTTCTAGAGGAATGTTTGTCATTTTTTGTTCCACATGTACTCAAGGCTTGTCTCGGTTTGTACACCACTCTACTACCCCTGTCCTATTTGAGAAGCATCATGATAACCTATTGGGTCTGGGAATCCCACACCTCCTCTCTCTTTCGGTAGGGTCAAAATGTCCCTCCGAATTCTCGCTGGTTTTCCTACCCAAATAAACTTTACAAATCTAGATCTCAGGTCTCTCAAGAATCCTAGGGGGACCTTTAACGGTAAGGTCTGGAGCAGATAAAGCAGTCTCTGCATTATTTTCATTTTGATAATACTAATTCTACCGAACCATGTAAAGATCTCCCTCTTCCATCGTTGAAAGTCCATCTCGATCTGTCTTACTAATGATATAAAGTTCAGTTTGAAAGTTCTATTTAGGTTTTTCGGTATCTTAGTTCCCAGATAACATATATGAGAACCTGTCCACTTAACCACTTCAATACCCGCCCATATACAATTGATGGCCAGAGATGGGATCTACCATCCTAAGTGGCCGTCAATTGACGGCCTGGGCTTTGCGGGTGGATATCTGAATGATGTCTGCAGCCAGAGGCATCATCCAGATATCCTCTTCTTCAGCCAGCGATTCTGCACGACATAAGAACAATCATAGCGGTGGTTCGGCCGCTTGATCGTTCTTACAGGCTGCGGGAGGGGACATCCCCCCTCCCACCGCCATCCGGTGCTTCTCCGGGCTCTCCCGTGCCTTCAGGGGCCCAGGAGAAAGAATCGTTGGCGTCGGCAGGAAGCATAGAGATGACTGGTGACCAGATGGTCACCAGTCATCTCTATGACCGTCGGAGGACCCGGGCGCGATGTGATGACGTCACGCCCGGGTCCCCGTAAGTAAACAAAGCCACAATTGCGGCTGCTAAGCAACCATTCATGAGATCGGTGAATTTTTTTTTCACCGATCTCATGGTTTCCAGTCTGGAGGAGAGATGTGAGGTCTTATTGACCCCGCATCTCTCCTTAAAGAGGACCTGTCACACACATTTCCTATTACAAGGGATGTTTACATTCCTTGTAATAGGAATAAAAGTGGAAAAAATTGAAAGAAAGTGTAAAAATAAATAAAAAATAAGTCAAAAAAATTAATAAAAGATACAAAAAAAATTAAAACGCACACGTAAGTCCCGCCGACATATGTAAACGCCGCTTAAACCACATAAGTGAGGCATCGCCGCATGCGTTCGAGTGCCAGCAACGAATCTAGCACTAGATCTCCTCTTTAAATCTAAACTGGTAACCTGTAAAAAATAAATAAAGCGTTGCCTATGGAGATTTTTAAGTACCGAAGTTTGGCGCCATTCCATGAGTGTGCGCATAATTAAAGCGTGAAATGTTGGATATCTATTTACTCGGTGTAACATAATCTTTCACATAATACAAAAAAATTGGGCTAACTTTACTGTTTTGTTATTTTTTTAATTCATAAAAACATTTTTTTTTACGAAAAAAAGGCGTTTGAAAAATGATTGCGTAAATACCGTGCGAGATAAAACGTTGCAATGACTGTCGTTTTATTCCCTAGGGCAGGGGTGTCAAACTGGCGGCCCTCCAGCTGTTCCGAAACTACAAGTCCCATCATGCCTCTGCCTGTGGGAGTCATGCTTGTAACTGTTAGCCGTGCAATGCCTCATGGGACTTGTAGTTTTGCAACAGCTGGAGGGCCGCCAGTTTGACACCCCTGCCCTAGGGTGTCTGCTAAAAAAACATATATAATGTTTGGGGGTACTGTGTAATTTTCTAGCAAAAGAATGATGATTATTACATGTAGGAGAGAAGTGTCAGAATAGGCCCGGTATGGAGGTGGTATAAAAGCCTGGTATTGAATAGTGATGAGCGGAATACGCCATATTCGATTTCGCGATATTTCGCGAATATTTCGAAGAATATTCGCGAATATTCGTTAATATCGAATATTCGTGATATTTTATAAAAAAAAAATGCGAAATTTCGCTATTTTTTTTTGGATAAAATATCACGAATATTTGATATTTACGAATATTCGCTATATTTTATAAAAAAAAAAAATGCGAAATTTCGCATATGCGAAAGCGAAAATTATTGCGAAATTTCGCTATTTTTTTTTGGATAAAATATCACGAATATTCGATATTTACGAATATTCGCTATATTTTATAAAAAAAAAAAAAATTGCGAAATTTCGCTAGTGCGAATGCGAAATTGATTGCCAAATTGATTGCGAAATTTGAAAAAATACGAATATTCGAAATAGCGAATGTTCGCCGCGATATTCGAGTTATTCGCGAATACTCGAATATGCAATATTCGTAGCGAATATTCGCAATTTGTGAGCAACACTAGTATTGAAGTGGTTAAAGGGAAAATAAGCAGCTAATTGCTGCTGCATAGACGCGTTCACCTCTACGCCCATTGCCTCCGACTTGCTGTAATTTACCTTGAAATTGAACAGGTCTCCATATTCCCTTATCTCCCTTAACAAGGGTGGTAGAGATAGCTCTGGAGACATTATTGAAAACAATAGATCCTCTGCGAATGCAGCAACTTTATATTTGTCCCCTTTTACACGGATACCTCTAATATTCATGTTCGCCCGTATAGTTCTCAGGAATGGTTCAAGAATGAGAATAAAGATAATCGGGGAGAGTGGGCATCCTTATGCAAAGAAAGCTTAGCAAGAACCTCATCGAGGAAAACAACGGTTCATTTACAACGAGATTCTTGGTCGTGTGTACGAGGCCTCAGAATATGTGAATGTATTATGAATCCATGCATTTTAATTTCTGTTATTTTTTTTAGGAATGTGATCTGAACAAAAAAGTGTGTTCCTTGGAACAAAATTATTCCAATATTTTGTTTATGAAATAGATTCAACATTTGTGATCTTTTAGAGGGATAATTAAGGCCTCTAATATTGAAAGAACAAAATGTAACCCCCACCATCCCCTTTCCTTAGTTCTAAATTCCATTCTTACATGTTTATAATCCTATCTTTCATTTCTAAATGCCAACAACCATCATGTGGAACGCTTGATGATTATTACAATTCCCCATTCGCTACCCCACCACCCCCCATTTATAGAAATTTAGTGGGAACCCCGGGGGGAGGAGGTAAAAAAGGGGGGGAGGGTATGGAGAGAAAAAAAAGGGGGGAATCCCGCCCTAATTTGGCCATTTCCCACTAAGTGCTCATTGTGTACTTACTTTATTTATATCAGTGTGTATGATATAAGGAACCGTAGGTTCTAATTTTATCCATCTAAAAAAAAAAAAAAAAAAAATCCCAAGCTTTGAACATCTCACAGAGCACTGTTCAATCTATCATCCAGGAAATTCAAAGAGTATGGCACAACTGCAAACCTACCAAGACATGGCAGTCCACCTAAACTAACAGGCCGTTTAAGGAAGTGTGGCGAGAAGAAAAAGACATTTTTTACAGGAAGCTGTTTCTTATGCAGTTTGCGAGAAGTCATGTGGGGGACCCAGCAAACATGTGGAAGAAGGTGCTCTGGTCAGATGAGGCCAAAAGCTGGTAGAGACGTACCCAAAAAAACTTGCAGCTGTAATTGCAGTAAAAGATAGTTCTACAAAGTATTGACTCAGGGGGACTGAATACAAATGCACACCACACTTTTCAGATATTTATTTGTAAAAAAAATGAAAATCATTTAGAATTTTCCTTCCACTTCACAATTATGTGTCACTTTGTGTTAGCCTATCACATAAAATCCCAATGAAATACATTTATGTTTTTGGTTGTAACATGACAAAATGTGGAAAATGTCAAGGCCCACACGTTTGGGCCATTTTTACCACCCCAACTGCTTCCCATTTAGCTGGAGCAGGGTCAAACACATGCTGCAGCTGTGTCTGGAAGTATACCACCAGGCGAATGGAGCCAAGTTGCAACCACCCCATAAGCACATTAATGTGTTATTTTAATGTTGTGACAACATTGTCTTCATTTTAACATTGGCGTTTTGGAGGGTTGCGGGCTAATTGCCTGGCAGTCTGGAAATCCTTTGAGATTTTGTTTGTGCAATTAATGAAGATTTTTAATATTTCAATTATATACTGGTTGGTCCTTAGTTATAACTTCTTTCATAGAGTGGTCTTCCTTGACCCTCAGGTTTTCTTTTTCATATCTAGATACTGTTTCTTAACCACTTCAATACCCGCGTATTGTTATATGACTTCCACACGGTGGCTCTGCCATCCTGGGTGGCCGTCATATGACGTCCTCAGGCCTCCCGGCTGCTAGTGGGCACGCGTGCCTGCCGCATCCCGTGAGTGCCGATGCGCGTGCCTTGCGGCCACGATGTCCACCAGGTACCCGCGATCAGTAGTTACAGAGTCAGGGACGTGGATCTCTGTGTGTAAACACAGAGATCCATGTCCTGTAATGGACATAGGGACACTGATCGGTCACCTCCCCCAGCCAGTCCCCTCCCCCCACAGTTAGAATCACTCCATAGGGAAAACATTTAAACCCTTGATTTCCCCCTAGTGTTAACCCCTTCCCTGTCAGTCACATTTATACAGTAATCAGTGCATATTTATAGCACTGTTCACTGTATAAATGTGAATGGTTCCAAAATATTGTCAAAAGTGTCCAAACTATCCGCTGCAATATCGCAGTCCTGAGAAAAATTGCAGATAACCGCCATTACTAGAAAATAAAAATACAAAAAAAGTCATAAATCTATCCCCTATTTTGTAGGCGCAATAACTTTACGATAATTGCATTTTTTTTACCAAAAATATGTAGAAGAAAACTGAAGACCGTGAGGAACATCACAACTTGGTCCCATTCTCTCCCACACATCACTTATGGCATAGGTCATTTTTTGTGTAGCTTTCTGGCAGATAAAGAGAAACATATAGTAAGAAAAAAAAAGAGGAAAAATGGGGAGACCCGGAAAGAATAAAAAAAACATGAGAAAAGAAAGGGAAAGGGGGAAGTACAAAAAGGAGAGAAAAAGTGCACCCTATTGCATCGAGGTATGGCTAACTGAGAACACTTCATAAGACATCCAATAAATTAATCAATCCAGGGCTTCCATACTTTATCAAAATAAGCCTGTTTGTCGAGTAATATGGCCAATGACCATTATCCAGAATAACTTGTTTTTCACCAGGTCAAGGGGGGTCGTAGGTGACTTCCAGGATCTAGCTATTGCAATCCTAGCAACCGTGAATCTAAATTATATAATTTTCCTTAAGTGTCCCACCCTGTGATCCCCCCCCCCCCCCACTGCTCGTACCAGCAATGCATGCTGAGGAGATTTAGTAAGATTCCCCTGGGTCAGAGAATATATAAAGTTATAAATGCAAATCCAAACATTTTTACTTTTTGGCATGTCCACTATGTGTGAATCACTGTGCCCTCCAAGCCATAACCCTGGAAATGTACAATTTTAATAAGACTTTGTAGTTAACTTCAATCAATGAAGTGTTAATAAAGAAATTTGAAACATTGTGCCATTTTAAACCAATCATCAACCTTAAATGGTTCACCTATGTCATCTTCCCATTTATCCATATAAAACAACTTTACAGATTTAGACATCAAAATACAATACATTTTGGATATATGACCTGTATGTCAAAAGACCTACATAAATATTCCACCAAGGAGGAAGTGGTTAGGTCATACTGTGTATGTACGCTGTAAGGTTGTCAAAAAAATGGACCAGCTGAGAGTGGCAGTAAACTTCCGAAACAGGAAGCTCAGCCATGCATATTAGACTTTTGTTTGTCCACCAGGCAAAAGCTTGGGGGTTGAGACCCGGGGTAAATGCAGGGTTACAGGTAGGGGAATGCTTGATTGAAGTAGTTGCTGCCAAAGGTGGCACAACCAGTTATTAGGTTTAGGGGGCAATTACTTTTTCACATAAAGCCAGGCAGGTTTGGGCAGCTGTTTTGCCTTATTAAAAGAAACCATCATAAAAAAACTGCATTTTGTATTTACTCGGGTTATCTTTGCGTAATAATAAAATGTGTTTGATGATCATTGTTCCCAGAGGTACTTCCGGGTGTGGTTAGCCCAAGCCGTGATGACGCATGCGAGTGCGAGCTGCCGGTAACAGCATACTAACTGAAGCAATGGCAGATACAGGGGATATCTCCTAAACATGAGCAGGTTTAGGAGATATCCGGGGTAGCTACACAGGTAAGCCTTATTATAGGCTTACCTGCAGCAAAAAGTGTGACAAATATGCAAATAAATAACCACAAAGGTGGCAAATACTTTTTCACAGCATTGTAGATTTAGCCAAGCTATATTTAAAAAAAAAAATATGAGTATATAACTATATTAAATGGTGATCTTTTATATGTCTGGAGGTGAGCTTTTCTTAATACATTGGTACTTTTACTAAATCAGTCGTTAAATAGGTGCAGTCCCCCATGCCCTCAAGATACAGCAGTCTGATGCTGATATGCAGGCCCAGTGATGCATGTGCAGCCATTTACCTGCAGCTGTATAGTTCAATATGCCCTTAAAATGTTTTGTTCTTTCACTAATATGAGATCTTAGCTTGAAGACAATATTGGGTTTGGATTATAAAGTTCAATTTATCGCTAGTCTAAAAATGTCCACCGAAATTGATTTGAAATTATGGTAACACTGATCGTAGCATGGGATTATCACTGTACAAATGTTACTAAAATATTATACTGTATAAAATACATTTTTCTAACTCAAAGGGATTTTGACAATAATACAACACAGTCTTTCAAGTAGAGTTAAAATTAGAACATTTGGCATCTAAGAAAAGGAAATCATTACTGTCAGACTACCTGACAGTTTTATTGATTTCAGTGAAACACCTGCACCATTTTTTTTACACAAGAAGCATAGAATGTACAATTTATACTAGTAATATTATGGAAGTGTAGACTAGAGATTTCCTGACAAATGCTAGGAAATGAAAAACAGGCTTCTCACGTCTGCTTTCCAGAATGGCTCAGCTGTGTTCTATGTAGGTTACCTTGGAGCGATAGTTACCTTGACCTTCCTTTGCAACCTGCACATAATGGCTATTTTTCATCTACTGGTATTAATACAAGCAGACCAAAATGAATAGACTGGTTAACGCATCAGTGCCATTTCAGCACAGATAGCTTTTCATTATGAATCACTTACATTCTTGTTTTTTAAAGTACACTATGTTTTTAGCCACTTTTTATGCTTTAACTATTTCTAATCCACCTCAGAGGTTAACTATTACAAGTTCTGGAAACCAGAAAAAGGCTTGAAAGCTACAGACATAATAAACTCATGTAAAAACAGCCCTTCCCCCTTACTAGTAAGGATGAGCTTCGTGTTTGAGTCGAACTAACGTTCGACTCGAACATCATATGTTCGACAGTTCGTCGAAATACGAACGTTACGGGCCGTTCGCGACAAATTCGAGTGGCGTGTCACGGCCCATAATTCACTGCGGCATCGCAGTGCATTGCTGGCTGATGATTGGCCAAGCATGCACTATGACCTGCATGCTTGGCCAATCACAGCTTTCAAAAAACGGAGAGCCATAATTGGCCAAAGCCAGGGTGGCTTTGGCCAATTATGGCTCAGGGGGTTTAATACATGCCCCACACTATAAAAGGCCGCCTGCAGGTCAGCCTTGTGTAGTGTGTTGTGGTGGTTAAGAGAAGACAGAGAGAGTGTGTCAGTTATTGCAGGTAGATAGAGTAGGCAGGCAGGCTAGTCAGGTAGCGTTACAGTGTGTAAAGGATATATATGCATCCCAGGTGTTGTATATATATTTATACACTGTATAGTTTAGCTAGATCCACTCTTCCTAATTTACTGATAGGCAGGCAGGTGATTGTGCTAGCTGCAGTATTCTCAAGTGGTGTACTGTCTGTGTCCTCTGCAGTGTGCACCTAAAGCTAAGTGGTGTGTGTACTGTCTGTGTCCTCTGCACTTTGTGCACCTAACGTAAAGCTGGTGTTTCTCATATTTACTCCTAGAAGCAGGCATCTGCTCCTATTAATACTACAGGCAGGACTTCCGGTTCCGGCGCCACATGGGACAGCGGTAGCCAGACGCTGCTCCCGCCGCCATCCTCCTGTTCTCTGCTACAGAGCCCGGCCAGAGCTTCGGGGGAACCCCCATCCAATCCCACCACGTAGCGGGAACACATGGACCGCTTTCTGGAGCAATCGTACGCTCGAGTGGTGATTTCAACACCCCCCGCGGGAGACGCGGCTCCAGGCGCAGCCAAAATGGCGGCCGCTCCGTGCATGGGTGAGTCCTTACAGCCGCACGCTGCCCAGGACACACAAACGGTAGATCCTACCTCACCAGCGGGCATTGCCCATGAGGTAGTCGCCCTGCTAGGACCCACTCTGACTGCCACAGTAGATGCCGCGGTGCACAGGGGGCTGGAACAGCTCCACCTAGAAGTGCAGGCACAAGCCCAGAGGATCACACAGGCAGAGGACAGGATATCTTCCCTGGAAGATGATTCCACTGCCCAGTCAGCAATTCTAGCCCGCATTACCGCTGAAAACAGAGAAATGTGGAGCAAATTAGATGACCTTGAATGTCGTGCCAGAAGGAACAATTTGCGCATAATCGGACTGCCAGAGTCAGTGACCAATACCCAGCTTACAAATATATGCGCTAAAGTTATCCCTGAACAACTGGGGCTCCGCATACCTTGCACTGTTGAACGCGCTCATCGCATCGGTCAGTATGTGGAAAATCGCACTAAGCCCAGGCATGTCATCGTTAAATATCTGAACTATGCTGACAAAAGCGCCATTATGCAGGCATTCTGCCGCACGCGCTCTTTTTCCCACCTTGAGATGACCCTCTGTATGCACTGTAACTTTTCATAGATGAGCTCTTCCGCTCCTCTATGCATTGCCTAACATCTAATCCCCGCCCGGTATTAAATCACCCCTTTACCCTTCCTTGTCCCCCTCTACCCTTTTTCCCCTCCCCTACCCTCCCTCCTTTGAAGCTCACACCACATTATTGAAAAGGGGGCTGGCATATGGCGGGCGCTCTACCATGCGCTCTACCCTCATGTGGAAAAAAGTGAGGTCCTTGTTGTTTGATAGGTGCTTCATGCACCAGACCTTTGTTTTATTGTTTTTATGTTGTGTTAGTTTAATGTTTGCACTGTTTGTGATTACTTGCTTTATGCACATCCCCTTAGGAAGCACGCAATATTTGGGTGACCCTCGGCTTGATGATGCGGTGCCTGTGGTGAAACTTCATTCCACGATTCGAGCGCAATACATACCTCCAGTCCGGACATGGCCTCCTCAGCCGATGGGAATCACCTAAAGATTGTCTCGTGGAACGTTAAGGGCCTTCGTTCTCCAAGTAAGCGCATGTCCATTCTTAGGCACTTGAAGCGTCTCCGGACAGATGTGGCCCTGCTTCAGGAGACCCATCTCTCTGCAGACGATTTGACCCGTTTACGCAAATTGTGGGTGGGAACTGTATATGGCTCACCAGCCGTAGGGCACAAAGCTGGAGTGGCCATTCTCCTGCACAAACACCTAAAACACACTGTTTGGACCGTGAAGACTGACACGACCGGACGTAAGATCACGCTTCACCTGACCTTAGCTGACAAACATATAGCTATCACTAATATCTATGCTCCCAACTCGCCAAACGCCTCATTTTTTCAAGACATGGTGGCCTGCATATTAGCTGCCTCGGATACCCTACATCTAGTGGGTGGGGACTTTAATTCAGTTATGTCCACAACAATCGACCGAGTAGGGGACACAACGCGTAACCCGACCAGACCTCTCACACCGCCCTTGACCCCGACGCTCCTAACACAAGCCATAGATTCTATGCAATTCATTGATGCATGGCGTTTGGCACACCCGACTGACCGGGACTACACTATCTACTCCCCCCCCACAACTCCTTTTCTCGCATCGACTATTTTTTTGCCTCCCCTGCGCTTCTCCCGCTGCTATGCGACCCGGAAATCACAGACGCCAGAATCTCAGACCACAGCCCCATTGCAATACAATTGATAACTACCCAACCTTCTTCTCCCTCACACATATGGCGCTTCCCCTCATACTTGGCGGACAATGAGGACTTCCGCCAAATGCTCTATGGAGCGTGGTCGGAATATGCCTCTGCCAACGCACCGCACCTCACAGACCCAAACCTGTTTTGGGAGGCTGGAAAAGACTTCCTGAGAGGAAAAATAATTTCTTACGCCACACAATTTAAGAAGAATGCCAAACAACATTACATGCGAGCGAGCGCAGCTCTACGCTCAGCTCACGAATCACTTACACTTAATCGCACGCCTGACAACATACGCGCTTGGAGAGCAGCCAAACGAGAATTTGACCTCTGGGCTGAACAACAAGAACTGGCTAAGAGCTCCTATTCTAATGTACACTTTCATAGGTTTGGTAACAAGGCGGGCAAACTACTGGCGAAGCTCTGTGCGGGACCACGACGTCCCACTCATATCTCTGCCCTGAAAAACCCGGATGGCACTCTAGTTACCTCGCCTACTGAAATTAGTACATTACTGGCTGATTATTATACCTCCCTATACTCGGCGGACCCGAATGACCAACCCGCAGCCGAAGCCTTTCTGTCTAGGATCCGCCTGCCTAAACTCCAGGAGGATCGTTTAGCTGCCCTTAACGCACCCATAACTGTTGAGGATATCCAACAGACGATCAAGTCCCTGGCGTCTGTTAAAGCCCCAGGCCCGGACGGATACACAGCCGAATTCTATAAGCTAACTAAAGATTTTATTCCTGATACCCTTGAACTCATTTATGCAAACATGTGGGATGGGGGCCCCTATCTCCCTACGGGAACGCAGGCCCATATTAGGCTAATCGCCAAAAAGGGTAAGGACCCCTCACTTCCAGGATCTTATCGCCCAATTTCATTAATTAACGTGGATGTCAAAATACTATCCAAAATAATTGCATTTCGCTTAGCCCAACTACTCCCCTCTATATTACACCCAGCGCAGTCAGGATTCGTCCAAGGACGCTCAGCCACCCTAAACATACGCAAAGTTCTTCTGGCGCTAGAATATGCTAGAATGAACCCAGAACAAGACGTTGCCATATTGTCACTTGATGCCGAGAAGGCTTTTGACAACATCAGTTGGTCATGGCTGTTCAGGGTGATGGCGGATTTTATTTTTTCGGGCCCAATTATGCGTTTTTTACTGCGTATGTATGAATCGCCAACTGCACGACTGGTCACTCCCGACTTCATCTCTGATACGATCCCCCTGACAAAAGGGACTAGACAGGGCTGCCCCCTTTCCCCCTTTACATTTTAATCTCGCAATCAAACCTTTATCCAGACTACTCAATTCGCCTGATGGGGTCAGTGGCATCCCGATAGGTACCCACACCCTCCGTGCTGCTCTATTTGCGGACAACATATTGTTATTCTCCACACAACCCCTCACTGACTTTGACCGGCTCCGACAGCTCTTTCATACCTTCCAATTGTGTTCAGGCTTTCAAATTAACTTTGACAAAAGCGAAGTTCTATCACTTCATCCCAGACTTGCGGCCAAATGGCGCCACCAATCTCCCTTTGCCATAGCAGCACATCATATTACGTATCTGGGTATTCACATTGGCCGAGAACCTTCCACCTTATATACACTTAACTTCCCACCGTTCATAACGAAAATTGTAAAGGAGTTGGAAGCCTGGGCGGCCTTTCCCCTCTCGCTCTTTGGGAGATGTCACCTTTTTAAAATGGTTTCGTTTGCACGCCTACTCTATCCTATGCAGACCATACCACTCTTATTAAAACACTCTGATGTGCCTTTCTATGGTCTCGCAAGAAACCGCGCATTTCCCTGCAAAAGCTGTGTCTCCCGAAGTCTGAGGGCGGAGCGGGCCTGCCCAATATACGTTTTTATAATCTTGCCTGCTTACTCAGGCAGGGCCTGGACTGGTTATCTGGCAAATCTAAGTACTCCAATACTCTCCTGGAGGGTGCCTCAGCCTTTCCGTATGCTCTACCAGCTATTCTTCACTCGAACCCTAACAAACTGCCAACGTGCCTCAGATCGAGTGTACTCCTTAGGGATACAATTATTGCCTGGAGAGAGATACGGAAACTGTTGGGGTTACCCTCCAGTATTTCTTCTCACCTGCCAATTCTAGGTAATCCAATGTTTCTACCGTCCACTATACACAAAGCATTTGAACAATGGAACGATAAGGGCCTTACCAACATCACCTCAGTGTACCTCGCTACCCCTGGCAGGTTTAAACCCTTCCAAGCCTTGTCAAGGGAATTCTCCTTACCAGCTACACATGTCTTCTTCTATCATCAGTTGGTCAGCTATTTACGTTCATGCCACTTACCTGGGACGGATCCCCTACAAAAGTCCTTTATTGATAATGTGTTACACAGGGATGATTACTCCATTTCCAGCCTGTATTCCCACCTCATCGAACATCAGACTGCCAAATATCGTCTTAAACCATTCCAGAAATGGTCCCAAATATTCGAGGATGCAGACCTCTCAGAGAAAATCCTTGAGGGATACAGACGAGTTCACGAACTCACCGTATGCGAAACATGGCGTGAGACGCAATTCAAAATCATTCACAGAGCTTACTACCCCTTTCGTATCAACAAGACGGACCCAGCACAAGAACACTGCCCCTGGTGCTCTGCTCTGCGCCCAACGCTGCTCCACCGCCTTTGGGAGTGCAAACCCATCGTTAACTACTGGGACTCTGTGCTGTCCTTTATCCACAAGATCGCTAAACTACTGATCCCCAGGCACCACCTGATATGTCTATTCGGCTGTGATCCACCCTCACACACACCACAATCGAAGAGCTCGCTTCACGTCTCCCCCTGGGCACATATCTGCCTTCTGGTGGCTCGCAGGACTATAATGTCACACTGGATTAACCCAACACCACCAAACCTAGCAGTAGTGAAAAAAACCCTCTTATCGCTTTTCTATCTGGAAAGGTTGGACACCATTGTGTTGAACTTCCGTTATACCTCACGTTTCTTTACGAGATGGCGTAACTTCATGGAACACTCGTTCACCCACGATGATCTGCAAAAACTCATGCAACCATTCCGCTATACAGATTGGTATCTCAAACGGGACCTAACAAACTCCTTGGGCAACCTTAAAGTCTCCAATCTGTCTGACCCCTCTACATTTCTGCCACCCTGAGTCATGACAACGCCTACTAGAAACCCCTTGACGTTCCTGATATGTGCATGCCCTTATATGTTAACTTCACCTGCCGCACCGCTTATAGTCAGTTTATTATCCAGGGTTACTAATGGTGTATTGTATTTCTTTTTTTGAATTTCTAATACTCCAATTGTTGCTTCCGCTCCTGTAAGTACTAGGCCTAGTACTGACACATCTTCTTGCTGCTGTAATATTGTTATACAAGTAGTCACAGTGCCACTGGTTTGAATGTGTTTTTCCTCCTTTTTATTTTTTTATTTTGTACATATTTCTATGTGCATTTTAGCTTACTTTGTTTTATTCCACTGTACTGTGAAAATTCAAATAAAAATTTCTTTAAATAAATACTACAGGCAGGGTATATTGCTGCAAGTACTTTCACGTGGTGTACTGTCTGTGCCCTCTGCAGTGTGCACCTAAAGCTATGTGGTGTGTGTACTGTCTGTGTCCTCTGCACATTGTGCACCTAACGTAAAGCTGGTATCTGCAGGGATCTGCAGGGATCTGCTCATATTAATACTACAGGCAGGGTATATTGCTGCAAGTACTTTCACGTGGTGTACTGTCTGGGTCCTCTGCAGGCCATTAGTATGTCTGGAAGGACAACAAGGAGAGGCAGAGAGTCACGAGCCCATAAAAGAGGGCAAGCAGGCTCCACGTCTAGAGGCAACAGTGCTGGTCATTGACATGGTACATCCTCATCAGCACGTGGCCGTGGGACACACTCTTCTTTTTTTCGGCAGCTGGCCGTGTTGAGCCGCAACATGCAAAAGACTTGGTAGAGTGGATGACCAAGCCGTCCTCATCCTCATCCTCTCTCACCCAGGCTCAGGGTACTTTGTCTGGCAAAGCAGCTGCCAACACAGCCTCTTCCCAATGCTCAATGGCATCAATCACTCCTTCCCTAGCCCCACCATGTCCTCCTAAAGAGTCCCCCGAACTGTTTGACCACAGTGTTGGGTACATGCTGCAGGAGGATGTGCAGCGTTTTAAAGGCTCCGATGATAGTACACAGCTAGAGAAAGGCAGTAACATGAGCCCAGAGAGAGGGGGTGCCCAAGAAGGACAGCAATCTGGCAGTCATGTTCCCCCAGCTGCAGCATACTGACAGGTTTTCTACAGTGATAAGGAGGGAGGGGATGATGAGGTCACTGACTCTACGTGGGTGCCTGATAGGAGAGAGGAGGAGGAGGAGGCACATCTCCAACGAGACAGGATGCCCTCCAGGAACCACCTTAAGGGCAGCACACCGACTGCATCACAACGCAGAGCTAAGCGTGCAGGGCGCTGCTGTCTCTCAGCGTTATTCCAAAAGTTCTTTGGTGTGGGCTTTTTTGAGACGAGTGCGTCAGATCGCACCGCTGCTATTTGCAACATATGTCTCATGCGTATCTCGCGTGGCCAAAACATCACACGCGCTTGGGCACCACATGCTTGACCAGACATATGTTGACCTGCCATGCAGTTCGTTGGCAAGCGTACCTCAAAGACCCAGACCAAAGAACAAAGCGGACCTCTCTTTGCTCCTCATCAGCTGGGATCTCCAACCCCACTATACCCTCAGTCCTCTCTGAAGCCTGCACTGATAGGACTGAAAATGTAGAATTCGGTGTGTCACAGCCAAGTACTTGCGGGCAATCTACTATCGGTACACCGATGGCAGATTGTACCATGCAAATTTCCCTGCCTCAGCTGCTGCAGCGCCAAAAGAAGTTCTCTCCCAGCCATCCACATGCCCAGCAGTTGATTTCTAGCTTAGCTAAATTGCTAGCAATGCGAATTTTCAGCAAAATAAAAGAATTGCATCAGCTACTCGGCCCAGGGTCTCTCTCTAATCATACCAGCAATGCTTTAAGACGTCGATGGAGATCACTAGGATGTGATCTGTTTTAAAAATAAATTTGAAAAAATATGAATATTCGCCATAGCGCGATATTCGAGTTATTCGCGAATACTCGAATATGCAATACGCAATGCGAATATTCGTGAGCAACACTAATTGTGGCAACACCAACACCTAGGGACCAAATTCATGCAGAGTATATACTGCAGGTCCCTACTTTCAAACATCCAACTTACAAACGGAAGGAGACAACAGGAAGTGAGAGGAAATCTACTTCTAGTAAGGGAAATTCTCTTCTGTAAGAGGTAAAAAGGGGGGGACACCCGGAGGTGTTTGGGACTTTAAATGAGAATACCTCTGTGATGTATCTCCATCCTAGTGTGTGGACTTTATATGAGATTACATCCATACTATATCTCCATCCCATATGCGGAAAATTGCAACAAAGGGAATTTGGGACTTTAAATGAAACAGTGGGGTATATGGGGACAAAAAATGAGAAAACAAGCCATAAGCAAAATATTTGTGTATTGAAAGAATAGAACATATGGTAAACAAACAATTAGGTTGTACAAAAGTACAGAACATACATTTGATACCTAATACAATAGTTGGTATAAAAATACAAAGCGACAGTCAATGGCAACATATATAACCACATAGAGGCTGAGCATAGCCACGCAGTAAATAACATATAAAATATAAATAGATCATAGAAGTACTGATTAATCAGAATGGGTCCCATAAACGCGTATAGCTACATCTTTGTAAGCCCGACGCGGCGTTTCGTGTATATAAAAACACTCCTCAGGGGCTGATGTAGTGGGATATCTGGAATACAGATTTGATTAATGATCAAAGTATTAAAATTAAATCCACCAGAAAAGATAGTGAATCAATTCTGGTTACTTACATAGTATGCCAAAGTTCTACAGTAATTAAGACCAAACATATTCCCGTCCCGGGACAGAGGTGGCAGACCAGCAAGCAAACAACAGAGCACACAAAGCATCCTTCCCAGACAGCAGGCGACCATAGGTAATGAATTAAAATGTATCCTCATAGTGCAGGTGGATGTCTGTAATGAGTAAATAAATAGGTCCATCAAACCGTGACCCATATAGTAAGGGAGTAAAGGCATAAAAAATACTTGAAGGTTAACAAGGGATACCTGGAATGCGAGTTGGATGGTCACAGCTAGTAACGGCTGTAGGGACTGCATGGAAATGGCCACTGGCTGAATAGGTGGGAAGGTGCTTTATAATGCATCCAGCAATTGCACCAGACTGCCCCCAACGTCACGTCAGCTGGACAGTGTGGGGGGCGGGGCCCTCAATCAGACGGCACAATTGCCTGTGCTGAAGAGACACTGCACACAGCCACTCAATCAGCTGTGATGGATACTAACCATTCAACAGGGCGACACCCAACAAGGGCATCATCCGGATGGCACGTGACGCCGATGCACTGACGGTTACTGCCCGTACCCCCAAAAGGGGAGGAAGGGAAGCACAGTGAGTGCATCGCTGTCCCAGGATACAGAAAAAAAGGAGGTCTAAACAATGCGTGAAAGGGGCTAAGTGGTGTGTTCAGCAACTGAGTGGCAAATTGAACCATAATAAATAAATAAATAAATGTATGCCGTTTGTGTGAACAAGTAATGCACACTGTAAGAGGTGTCTCCTGTCCACTGATGCTTTATCATCAATCCTTGTTTCACAAAAAAAAATAAAAAAATCATTTGTCATTGGGACAGTAAGTAAATTAAAATCTTCCAAACAGATGCACACAGACAGCAAAACAAATGTTGCAGGGGTAATAACCCTTCTCTATGTTTTCAGAAAAGTTTAAAAATAGATTTTATGGCTGGAGCTACACTTTAAAAAAGTACCAGTTCAAAATTACAAACAGATTCTACTTAACAACAAACCTACAGTCCCTGTCTTGTTTGCACCGCCTGTATAATGCTGTTCAAAGTATATAGGGCCAAAGGGGCTTGTAATGACCTGGGGGGAGGGGGAAACTCATGCTATTTTTCTCAATAATTTTCATCCATATTGCAGGGACCAGACATTAATTTTTTTTTTTTTGTGTATTTTTGTGCGTGAACTCGAGAGAGAGGAGCCGGACTGCAGAAGTTGGGAGTAGGCAGACCCTCCCCCCAGAGGCAATCTGCCATTCTTCTCCATGCCCCCGGGGTGGCAATGGCAGATGTGCGGGGGGGCCTCCCACTCACCCCGCCCTACCTGCTCCACTTGGGAGCCCAACTGGGGCCAGGGGCAGAGGGACTCCCCCTATGAGGGAGTGAGGAGGTCTAGCCCACCCAGACAGCCAGCCCCGTAGGTCCTTCGCCTCTCTTTTTTTAGGAGACCGCATGGCCAAAGTGCGTGCGTGTTAAACCAATTTCGTGTGCGTGCAAGTGTGGTGGTGTTTTTTTTGTGGCGGGGTGAGCGTACTAAGCACAGGCGTACCTTGCATAGCACACCCACCGGGAGTCGGGCTAAGACCACCAAACTCAATTCACATGTAGCCGAGGCCGGGATCCGAACCCTTGGCTGCAGAGGTTAATGGCTTGTCAGCACAGTGCCAATCGCGTTGAGCCACCACAGCTCCCTTCCAGACATTACATTAAAGCCACAAGCAGTTTTAAATTACTTTTTTCTAGAGTTGAGCGGAAACCTGGATGTTTTGGTTCGGCGGGTTCGGCTGAACTTCGTAAAAAGTCTGGGTTCGGGACCCGAACTTGACCCGAACCCGAACCCCATTGAAGTCAATGGGGACCCACATTTTTGACTACTAACATTTTTAAAAAAAACGAAGGGAAAGGGCTAGAGGACTGTAAATGGCAGCAAAATGTTGGTAAGAGCATGGCAGGTACTCTGCAATCAAATGTGGATAGGGAAATAACTTAAAATAACATAAAATATATAAAAAAATAATCTTGACAAGCAGGAACCTTCCCCAATGATGGGACACTATTCCTCTCACTGATACCAATGATGGGGCACTATTTCTCCCACTGACACAAATGATGGGAGACTATTCCTCCCAATGATACCAATGATGGAGCACTATTTCTCCCACTGACACAAATGATGGGACACTATTCCTGCCAATGATACCAATGATTGGACACTATTCCTCCCACTGATACCAATGATGCGGCACTATTTCTCCCACTGACACAAATGATGGGACACTATTCCTTCCAATGATACCAATGATGGGGCACTATTTCTCCCCTTGACACAAATGATGGGAGACTATTCCTCCCACTGATACCAATGATGGGACACTATTCCTCCAACTGATACCAATGATGGGACACTATTGCTCCCACTGATACCAATGATGGGACACTATTCCTGCCAATGATACCAGTGATGGGACACTATTCTGGTGCAATTAGATTTGTGAAGTAGGACTGACTCCTAACTAATTCTCTTCCCTATAAGCACAATAAGGAACCTTTCCCTACAGTAGCTAATGCAGAGTATGTTACAGGAACATATGCAGTGCTGGTGCAATATGCAGAGTATCTGACAGGAACATATGCAGTGCTGGTGCAATATGCAGAATATGTCACAGGAACATATGCAATGCTGGTGCAATATGCAGAGTATCTGACAGGAACATATGCAATGCTGGTGCAATGTGCAGAGTATCTGACAGGAACATATGCAATGCTGGTGAAATATGCAGAATATGTCACAGGAACATATGCAATGCTGGTGCAATATGCAGAGTATCTGACAGGAACATATGCAGTACTGCTGCAATTAGATTTGTGAAGTAGGACTGACTCCTAACTAATTCTCTCCCTATAAGCACAATCAATCAGGAACCTTTCCCTAATGTAGCTAATGCTATGTAGATCGATCGCTGAGTATTGTAATTCGATTTCTGAAGCAGGAAAATCCTATCTAAATCTGTCCCTGAGAGCAGCTGCAGCCTTTCCCTACCCTAGCTAAAGCAGAGTGACGAGCTGTGCTGTGTGCCTCTAGCTTATATAGAGGCTGGGTCACATGCTCAGTCACATGCTGCACTGGCCAATCACAGCCATGCCATTAGTAGGCATGGCTGTGATGGCTTCTAGGTCACACAAGTAAAACAAATGGCGATTGGCTGCCGTGCAGCGCGCCGTTACATAACTTTCAGCAAATTATTCGGGTTCAGGTAAAAAAAAAAAGAAAGTTCGGTACGAACCCGAACTTTACAGTTCGCTCAACCCTACTTTTTTCTTATAGTAATCTCATTTTGTGCAGGGACAGTTCTAAAACACGTGCCACTTCAAAGGCATACTATAGACACGTAGCAGGTATGATATTTAAAGGAATTTTTTTTGTTTCACTTTAAGCATCATTAAAATCAATGCTCCAAAAAAAATAATCGTTTTTAAAACTTTTTTTTACATTGATACATGTTTCCTGGGACAAGACCCGGGTTCTCAAACACGTTTTACGACAATAACTTGCATATTAGGCTTTAAAATGAGCACTTTTGAATTTGAACGTTCGAGTCCCATAGACTTCAGTGGGGTTCTAAATGTACGCGCGAACGTTCAGTCCATTCAAAGGTTCTGGTGCATACCGAACAGGGGGGGATATTCAGCTCATCACTACTTACTAGTAGTATAATACATGGTTTGTACAGGCAGCCCAGTCAGTACTGCATGCTGTTGGTCTATTTATAACTGAAACCAGAGGTACAACTACAGCTCATGGGGCTCAATTACAGAATTGTGTGCTCAGTTATCTAAAAGGTTTAGGGTAGGCAAAAAGGAGCAACAGTTTTTTTGTAATCTATTATAGGAAAGAGTTTCCTCTGTATTCAAAATAATAATAAAACATTTTCTAACGAGACAAGGGACTTAGTTAAGGTTCAGTGGCCGTTCCTTTCTTTTTTTTTTTACAACCATGCACACAATAAAATAATCGCAATGTTACACTCACTGTTCTGGTGATTTATCTCCCCCGATGTCAGGTTTTCAATAAAAATAATAAAAAGTTATAAAAAAAGGGTACCGCCGGTTTCATCTTGCTTGTGGGCATGTGAAGCCCACAAGCATTAACTTCCTGGTTCCAGTGCATGCTGAGCTAACAACATTCACTGCTCGATCCCACGCATGCTCAGTTGTAATGGCCTGTAAACTGAGCAGGTTCCCATCACAATGGGTGGCGACGTCGGAAGTTGTGATGGCAACCAAAAATATACACAGGTCAGTACAGGGAGGGAGAGGAGACGATCTCGAGAGATTTTGCAGCGGCGATCAGCACTGACTCCTGGGAATGCTGACACTTAGCTCCAAGGAGACAGTGCGCCGCCGGTGAAAAGGAATGTACATGCCATTTACCGCGGGAGTAACAAACAGGAAGTTCCACAATGAAGACAAATTAGAAGGTAAATACAACACTTAAAAAAATATTTTTTGTCTTTTTGCACATCTATGCAATGCTTGGAAGGGAATAGCATTAAGTCAGTAATTTGGGTGAACCTCCGCTTTAAGTTCATTTAATTACAGTATATCGGATGTCTCCAAGAGTACCAGAGACATTTGACTGACTGAAAAGAGTAGACTATTTAGTCCCTAGTGACTGGCAGTCATTGACGTAACCTAAACTGCCAAGTCTAGAAGAGTTTGAGCAGAGGTTTCTTTTTTTTGCAACAGGTATGCATTTTTACTTGTGTAGTGCACCCCTAATGCCTTGTACACATAATCGGAATTTCCGATAAAAAAAAGTGAGACGAAAACTTTTCATCTGATATTCCGACCGTGTGTGGGCCCCATCTGACTTTTTTATGTCAGGGTTTAGAAATAGTACATGTTTTATTTTTTCCTGAAGGAAAATCCAATCGTCTGTGTGGAGCTCCGACGAAGAAAAAAACATGCATTCTCAGAATCAAGTCGACGCATGTTTGGAAGCATTGAACTTAATTTTTCTCGGGTTCGTCGTAGTGTTTTACATCACTGCGTTTTGGACGGTCGGAATTTGGTCTGACAGTGTGTATGCAAGACAACTTGAACGGAATTCCGATGGAAAATTCCATCGGATTTTATCCCATCGGAAGTTCCGATCATGTGTACAGGGCATAAGGAGCCACAAGTGTAAATGGATCCCCCACCCTGCACAGCTAGACACCCTGCATCTTAACAGCACACTTGAAGAACAGTTATTACATATACACTTCTCCTCTGCCTCCTGTACACAGCTTGATTGCAGAACTACAACTCCCAGGACCGGCTGGCACATTGTTAGGTGATCTGACAAAAGCTCTTTACAGGCAGGGACTATGGGCTCTCTGTTTGTGTAGCAAAGTCCTAATGCCCAGCTGACCTCCTGTGGCTACTGATATCAGCACCACCTCTTCGGGCACTGCCAGCCCACCTGGCTGCACCTGCCCTATTCTTTAGCCCTCTTGGCTTAGCTTCCACAATCCTCTTAGACTGCTCTCTCCCAGTCTTCTTGGCTATGCCTCTCACCAGCCCATCCGGCCATCTTCCTGCCTGGAGATTTGCCTGGCAGGGTTTTTCCTGTTTTCCTCCACTTGCTCTAGTGCTTTTGATCAGGACACCTATGTGTGTCCTGAAGAGGGTTCCTCCACACCCGAGCCCAGGCCCAAGGTCACCCCCACAGACTAGGGGGTTACCCTCAAGGCCCACTGACAGCCTAAAACTCCATATCCAGCTTCCATCCAAACTCCACTACCCCAGCTAGGCTGATCCAGAGTATCTAAGGTGGCCCGTCTCTGCCAACCTATCTGTTGGGGATTGATCAGGGCCCTCAGAATACTTCAGACTGCTCCTCCTTACTTACACTACTATTCTTCTGGAAGTTTCCAGCAGGTTCCAGAAGTAGGGGGAGGTTTCTGAGATGCTGCCTGAGTCATCCAACCCTCCCTAAGTCACTCATCCGACCCAAATTAAAAGAAAACACAGGCTTGGCTGCCAGCCAAGCCTAACAAATTAGCCACATTAACAAAATCTATTCTAGCACACTAAAGGGTGCTACACTTGCAATAATAAGTTGATGTGATAGTTCTTTTATTTTAGTTTAATGTATCCAAGACCATGCAGGGCAGGAGCCAAGGCCTCTACTTGGCTGTTACTTTGGACTTTTTACATGAATGTAGACAATGGGTGTGATTTACTAAAGGAAAATCCACTTTGCACTACAAGTGCCCTTGAAAGTGCAGCCACTCTAGAACCGAGGGGGACATGCAAGAAAAAGAAAAAACAGGATAATTGGATGATAAAGTCAGCTTCCCCTCATTTCAGATATACCCCTCGGATTTACAGCGCTGCACTTCCAAGTGCACTTGCAGTGTGCTTTCAAGTGCACTTGTAGAGCAAAGTGGATTTGCCTTTCGTAAATAACCCCCAATGTATCATTCCTTATCTGAAAGTGTAACTGTAATTATATAGGGCTACATTGTATTGATTTCCACTGAAACTAAGGGTATACATTTTGTATATACAGAAATGTATTATGCTTATAACATAGTATACTGTAAATACCGACCACTATTTTTGCTGTTAAATTGGGGTGCTCAGTGGTGGTTTATTGCAATAAAATCGGTGTAAATACCTCTGTAGCTCAAAACTATATGTACATGCATTATGCAGAGTCCTTTCAGACATGCTTGAACTAGCCTGGTCATGCCAAAAAAATAGGAATTGGGTGTTAAACCCTAAACGGCTATTATTCCTGAAATGAAAATGTCAAAAAAGTAACTATAGTATAGAGATTGTCCTATGTTTATTCTTATGTGTATAGAAGCTCAATGTACAATACCTTGCATCAGTCTTATTATTAAAGTTGAGTCATGCTTAAATTTCAAAACTTGGCTGCCTAAAAAGGATTCATTAGCACTTAGTTTAATGTGACAAAGCAAATCAGTAAAAAAAATGCATCCTTTGTATATAATTCCTGATGTGACAGTACCTAGGTACACTCTGTTCTCTCAGCCTGATGGGAAACTAATGGGAGGTTGATAGGAATGACCCACTTACTCCTGCTTCTGATTACTGAATTACATTGATGGTGTCATGAGGGAGTGGGATCCCGAGACACTGTGTAATGGATGAATAAGTGGGTCTGGGCAAAGGAGCAACTGCAGAATGCTTACGATTCACCAATGACTTTTGACACACTGTTAGGATTATGTTGTCTATATCCATTTTACAGTCAAATTCCAGTTTTAGGCTTTTAAATCAGCTGCCCTGTATTTTTAAATCTAAAAAAGTGTCTCTTTGTGTCTCTTTGTCGCTATAATACTCACACCATCTCCAGCACCGTCCTCTTCCAGATCAGTTTTTCAATGTTTGCACTTATGCAAAATTTCCCATATACTATTATTTTCAAGGCTAATTCCACTTTTTTTTCTAAAATCCAGCTCTCCTATGTACCAATATACCATTATTATACCTCATTTGCAAAAACATTCTTTCATTTTGAAAACAATGCCTTACCTTAGCTACAGAGAAACCAGTAAGGCCCCTTTCACATTGTGGTGGGAGCGACGCTGGCGGTATAGCGCGCTAAAAATAGTGGCGCTATACCGTCGGATTTGCCGTGAGTTGCGGCCGCTAGCGGTGTGGTATTAACTAGGGTTGTCCCGATACCACTTTTTTGAGACCGAGTACAAGTACCGATACTTTTTTTCAAGTAGTCGCCGATACCGAATACCGATACTTTTTTTTTTTTTATGTCATGAGACAGGCAGCAGTATTTTTTTTTTTTTTTTACTTTTACAGTGATTTATTTTATTTTATTTTTAGGGGGGCAGGATGGATGTCAGTGTGTCTTTTTTATTATTATTATTATTATTATTATTATTATTAATAACATTTTATTTTATTTATTTAAAAAAAAACATTTATTGCAATTTTTTTTTATTTTTTTTAAACAGCCCTGTTGGTGGTCTTTGGAGAGATGTCAGGGGTCTCTTAACAGACCCCTGACATCTCCCCTTTAAGACAGGGAAAGGGACTAGGGAAGCAGATTCCCCAGTCCCTTTCTCAGCAGCCTCAGCTGAAATGAATGGAGAAGCTCCTCTCCATTCATAAACTGAAGCATCGTAATCACAGGTTACGATGCTCAGTTATATGAATGGATGGAATCAGTGATCACTGACTCCATTCATTCGGAAAAGGTAGGAGCCGGGTTCAGCGGCTCCTACCTCTGCTCTCCCCCCTGACAGATTGAGGGGAGAGAGCGGCATGGGCACGGGGGGAGAGAGCGGCATGGGCACGGGGGGAGAGAGCGGCATGGGCACGGGGGGAGAGCGCGGCATTGGGCACGGGGGGAGAGAGCGGCATCGGCACGGGGGGAGAGAGGGGCATCGGCACGGGGGGAGAGAGCGGCATGGGCACGGGGCGAGAGAGCGGCATGGGCACGGGTGAGAGAGCGGCACGGGCACAGAGAGCGGCACGGGCACAGAGAGAGGCACGGGGGAGAGAGCGGACTCCTACCTCTGCTCTCCCCCCTGACAGATTGAGGGGAGAGAGCGGCATGTGCACAGGGGGAGAGAGCGGCATGGGCACGGGGGGGAGAGCGGCATGGGCACGGGGGGAGAGAGCGGCATGGGCACGGGGGGAGAGAGCGGCATTGGGCACGGGGGGAGAGAGCGGCATCGGCACGGGGGGAGAGAGTGGCATTGGCACGGGGGGAGAGAGCGGCATGGGCACGGGGCGAGAGAGCGGCATGGGCACGGGTGAGAGAGCGGCACGGGCACAGAGAGCGGCACGGGCACAGAAAAAAGGCACGGGGGAGAGAGCGGACTCCTACCTCTGCTCTCCCCCCTGACAGATTTAGGGGAGAGAGCGGCATGGGCACAGGGGGAGAGAGCGGCATGGGCACGGGGGGAGAGAGCGGCATTGGGCACGGGGGGAGAGAGCGGCATCGGCACGGGGGGAGAGAGTGGCATCGGCACGGGGGGAGAGAGCGGCATGGGCACGGGGCGAGAGAGCGGCATGGGCACGGGCGAGAGAGCGGCATGGGCACAGAGAGCGGCACGGGCACAGAGAGAGGCACGGGGGAGAGAGCGGACAGCACGGGGGAGGAATGACAATAAGTTACACAGTCCGCTGCCGCTCTTTCACCCCTTCTCATCTCACTTTTACCGCCGCATCTATGCACCGCTCGTTTAAAAAAAAAAAGTATTCTATTTAAGAATTGGGAGTATTTGCGCGAGTACAAGTACTCGCGCAAATACTCGGCATCGGTCCCGATACCGATAGGTATCGGGACAACCCTAGTATTAACCCCCACTAGCGGCCGTGAAAGAGTTAATACCGGTATTGCCACGGTTTCCCATTGTTTTCAATGGTAAGGAGTGGTGAAGGAGCGGTATACATGCCGCTCCTCTCACCGCTCCAAAGATGCTGCTGACAGGAGATTTTTTTCTCTCCTGCCAGCGCATCGACTCAGTGTGAAAGCCCTCGGGCATTCACATTGAGGATGCAGTGAAGGAGTTTTTCAGGGGGTAAAGCAGCGGTAATTTTAGCGCTGTGCCACCTGAAAAACTCCTCAATTTGAAAGGGGCCTAAGACACATGAAGGCGTTTACCAGCTGATCTCATTAGCACACCTTCATCCATCAACTAAGTTTTCACAGCACCCCCAGCATTTCTCCAAATGTGCAATTGCCTGGATTCGCTAGTGTCCCTTCAGATGGGTTCAGGCTGCATGCTAAACTCCCTGGGGCCGCATGCAGTCCACGGGAAGCCACTAAAGCAATGTAAGGGCCTGCCTGATTAGATACAGAGTGATTAGATAGTGATTAGATAGACGGTGTGTCCTATTATATAGTTTTGGTAAATCTAAAATAAATCGTACAGAAATAGTACAATCAGATTGTATAGTGTATGGGCACATTTATACACCTAAAATTAGTTAGTTGAGCTTTCAGTGTCATTAAAGCGGTAGTAAACTCAGACATGTAATTACTAAATTGCAATATATAGCTTAAGTTAGGTATTTTCAATCAAAGTTACATAGAAAGTATGCCAAAAAAAACGTCTTACTTATTTCAATATACGTTTTTGTGAACACTCCTGCTTGTACCTCCCCGCCGCCATTTGTACTGCTGTCTTCCACGCCTATACAGTGATATATTTCCGCCCTCAGTATGTAGCTGTGGCTATAATCCCGCGCGTGCGCATGATTTCCTGAAGCCGAGCCTCGTCTCCTCTCCACAACCCCTCCAACGTAGCGAGTCACATAAGGGAAAGGCTCAGCTTCTCAATAGTAGTATCGCGGGATGTCAGGGATGACGTCACCATGAGGAAATGATGCAGCCCCAACAGATTTTTAGCTGGCAGAGGCTCTGCTTGCCAAAATGAACAGGGATCCGGCGCATGCGCGGTACGCGCCCCCACTAGTCAATCTAGCTGTAACTTCAGAAGCAGGCAGGTATGGAACAAAAAAAAATTAGCAATTGGTTTACAAGGATGAAATGCACAATTACATTGAAAGTGAATATTTTGACTATACAACCACTTTAATTGTTGACAGCACACCAAACACAGAAGAAAACACACATTTTGCCACAAAACATGCGACAAATGCAGTAAAAGACGTGCAAAAAATGACACATGAGCTACTTTGCCACGTGTAGCACAGCCCATTGAAGTAAACAGGATGCTCTATGTGTGTAACTGGAAAAAACGAACCACAAAACATGTGTTCCCACTACTCTAGGTGTAATCAAGGTCTGTAAGTGAAATTGTGCATTTACACAAGAACAATGAGGCTCCATTCACATCTGTGTTTCCAAATGTATGGCAAACTGTACAGAAAATGTCCGCTTTGTCATCAAACGCATGGTGCTTGTGTTGTCATTATATGTTAAAGGCCTCCCAAGTGTGGCAAATGCACCAAAAACTGCAGTAATGCACCATGTTCTGCTCCAGAAAGTTCTGGATCTTCCCTGGGGCAAATGTTGCATGTAGGGCAGGTCATTCAAGTTCATGGGCTGCCCTGTGTGAGATGAGTCAAAATGCTCAAAAAACTCCCAGAACAAACAAACAAACACATGTGGGCAGGGCCAGATTAAGAGCATCATGGGCCTGGGGCCATTTTTTAGGAAATAAATAAAATAAAGATACAAACTATTGTTGCAAAATGTATGGATGCCATAATACACACCATGTTTGGGGGTCACAACCCAAAAACACCCCCATAGCAACAGTGAGGTTTGGAGGTGGGTACATCATGGTGTGGGGTTGTTTTTCAGCATACGGGACTAGCAAAATCTGCTGCCATCTGCCAGGATGATGAAGATGAAACGAGGGCGGACATTTTAGCAAGACAATAATCCCAAACACAAAGCCAAGGAAACTCTCAATTGGTTTCAAAGAAAGAATATAAAGCTGCTAGAATGGCCCAGCTAATCACTAACTTGAATCCAATAGAAAATCTATGGAAAGAACTAAAGATCAGAGTTCATAGAAGAGGCCCATGGTGTTAGATATTCTCTAACACATGGAACCTTCAAAATTTGAAGACAAGATTGAAGATCTGAGCAATGCATGCGTCTCATTTCTTCATACAGATGGCATCTTGAAGCTGTCATTACCAACAAAGGATTTTGGTATTAAATACATTTCAGTTAGCGTGTTCAATACGTTTCCCTGTGTCCTTCCATTTTATTACACAGAACTTCATTTCTGAATTTTTTTTTGTATTTATGGATTGCTACTGATGTGGTACAAAAACAAACAAATGTATTTTACACTTTGTATAAGCACTGCACAGTGCATATGGTTGCCATAAACACATGGCTGGTGTATTACTAGTGTTCGCTGGAAACCAACCACCCACCTATAACCCCCCCTATAATTAAAAACTCGACACCTGCTGGATTAAATGGCCAATAAAGGCCCCCTTTATTAAATCCAAAAGGTGTATTTAAACATATTTTTTTAACAAACATTTAAATATAAAAATAACCGTATAAACTTTTTTCTTTAACATTTAGAAAAAATTATTTAACCGAATAAATTAACCCAAACCAAAACACTGTAGACACTGTAGACATTGAGGTTCCTGAGTTAAAGGGAAATACAAAGTGCAAAGCAATGGGCTGTCCTCCAATATAAAAAATTGTCCGGGCCTCTAGCTGCGCGTCATAAGCTCAAGAGGCCATCCCTTCCTCCTTCATTTTTCTTCAGCCCGATTGCCAGTAGCCCCCACCTAACCGGATAGGGAAGGTGCCCATCCCATGACAGGCCCCAACTCCTACCCCTATACTCAGGAACCCCCAACACCAATGCCACCGCCGCATACGGTGACACCTCACATGTGTGCGGCCCGCCACAGCCCTAAGGCCCATTGTAACCCCTCCTGGAGCCCCAGGACCCACATGTCAGTACCCACCGCTGTCAAATGCACCCCATCCCCCCTGAGAAAAAGGGGGAACTCCCTCTCCAACTCCCGATGGCCAAACACCAACCCCCCTTGACGGGCGACAGACTTTGAAATGGCTTTATTAGCCTTGATCCTAGCCCAATTAACCCTATCCACCGACCGAGCGCCCCTCCAGGCCACCCTCCCTACCATCTCAGACCAGACGACCAAGGTGTCTGGGAACGCGCTACGTAGGCGCATAAAATCCCACTTGACGTCCCGAATAAGGTCTCGGGAGGCCCTGACGCACAGGTCGATGCCCCCGACGTGCAGCAGTAGCAGGTCCGGGGCCCTATCCAGCCTAGCATAATGCTGAACCTCCGGGACCACCCTGGACCAGAGCATGCCAGGGATGCCAATCCATCGGACAACAGCCTCATCCCGAGAAAAACCCAACTGCCCGCCGTCCCTTCTGACCAAGGCCCTCTTCGCCCCCCAATGCACGTAGGAGTGCCCCAGGATCCAGATCAAGCAGACCACGCCTGAAAAGAAAAGAACGGGACACACTAGAACAAAAATTAACCCAGAACAGACAAACCACCCCCCAAAGACTGAACCACAAAGCAAGAGGACACTGACAAACAGGAAAAGAAAGGACGTTGAACTCCCACCCCTCACAAAAGCTGCGGTCTCACATACAGCCGGAACCGGCGGGACACCCAGCAGCTGATCCGCTGCCTCAGTCGCTGCCCCAATCCGAAAGGAATGAGAAGAATACTCCGCCGCACCAAAACCACCCGCCACCAAACTACGCTTAAAGACCGCCCCAAATTGGTACCTGGTCAAAGGTAGCCCATCCGCATGAACAAGAAGCGCGCCCACCCCCGACGGGCGCAAGCCCAACCATTCCCGAACAACCTCTACCGGACAAACCCCGAGCCCCGGGACCTTACTCAGGATCACCCTGGCACCCTTGCCCGCCTGATCGGTTTTTGACCTGCGAATAATCAACGTAACCGACTCAGGAAGAACCTCCACATCGGACACGAGCAAACCACCTGGAATACTCTTTGAAGGGCTGACCAGTTCCCCAACCCTCAAAGCCCCGAAAAACGCCAAGACAAAAGCCACCCTAAACAAACTGGCCTCAAAAGGTGATGAACACACCGAACCCAAGACCCCTACCAACACCTCCAACATGTGAAGCGAAACCGGTCTCCTGGAGTCCGGATGGACTCGACCCTTTCTGTAACCCTGCAAAGCCTTGCGAACCACGAATGCCTTGGTGACATCTTCCACCCCATTCAACTGAAACAGAAACGCCAACCCTGACATTTTCGCGTTCAAGGAAGCCACTGAAACCCCCTCTTCACAATACCTGCCCAAAAAATACAACAACGTGTGCAAGCGATTCTCGGCAGAAGGTCCCACCCCCAGCTCACTCACCAAACTACGCCATTCTTGCCACACCCGCTCGTACGATCTCCAGGTGGAATCAGCCACTGATCTCCGAACCAACGCCATTACTGATCCCATACGAGGTCCCACAAGCCACTGGGGCACGGAACCCCGCCCGATCCGCCTCCGGAGCCAGCCGAAGGAACCTGTCCCACTGCAAGCGAGAGAGCGCATCAGCCACCTCATTATTGACCCCGGGAACGTGTACAGCACTCACCACAACATTCAGAGCCAAGCATTTTAAGACCAGCGCTCGCAACAAGCGAACCACTGGCATAGACAATGCCGTCAGTGAAGAAATAGCCTGCACCACGCCAAATTGTCGCAGTGAAAACGCACCCTCCGGTTCCTGAACTCCGTTCCCTACAACTCCACCGCCACCACTATCGGAAACAACTCCAACAGCATCAAGTTCCTGATCAGCGGGGACTCCCAGAGACGCTCTGGCCACCTCCCCGCACACCATCTACCTTGGAAATAGGCCGAGAACCCCACCGACCCAGCCGCATCCGTGAACAAGGTCAATTCGCTTGCCGGGACCACTGGAGCCAGCCACATGGATCGTCCATTGTAGTGCTCCAGAAAGGAGCCCCACACCTTCAGATCCTCCCTGTGCTCCCTGCTCAACCGAATGAAATGATGAGGCGCCTTAACGCCCGCCGTGGCAGCCGGCAGTCGCCGACAAAACACTCTGCCCATTGGCATTATCCTGCAGGCAAAGTTAAGCTTGCCCAACAATGACTGGAAATCACGAAGTGTAATCCGCCCCCTGCGGGCCGCCGCAGAAACCGACTCTCGCAAATCTGCCAGCTTATCTTCCGGCAGCCGGCATTCCATCCTGACCGAATCAATGACAATGCCCAGGAATTTGAGCTCTGTCACCGGACCCTCCGTTTTCTCCTGGGCCAAAGGGACCCCAAACACCCTGAACACATGCTGAATCGTGGTGAGCAAAATCAGACAAGCCCGATCATCCGGCGGCCTGACCACCAAGAAATCGTCTAGAGCGCAAGACCGGAAGCCAAACCCGACAAGTCCCAAACCACCCATTCCAAAAATGAACTGACCAACTCGAAGTAAGAACACGAGATGGCGCAGCCCATGGGCAAACACAGGTCCACAAAATACTGACCCTCCCAACAACAACCCAACAACCGCACACTAGCCGGATGCACCGGCAATAGCTGAAAGTCCGATTCAATATCGGTCTTGGCCATCAAAGCCCCCTTGCCGAACCATTGGACCCACCGCACCGTCTCGTCAAATGACGCATAGCACACACTACACAACGCTGGATCAATGGCATCGTTCACTGACCCACCTTTCGGGTACGACAGGTGGTGGATGAGACGAAACTGATTCGGCTCCCATTTAGGAACCACCCCCAGCGGCGACACCACCAAATCCCCCATGGGCGGGGCCTCAAACTGCCCTGCCATCCTGCCCAAACCCACCTCCTTCCAGAGTTTTTCCGTCACCACCTCCGGATAGTTAAATGCCGACTTATGGTTAGCCGCCAAAGGAGGAACCTTACCCAAATCGCTAGGAATCGGGAAACCCTCCTTAAAGCCTAACCACAGCGCCCGCGCAGCTACCCTATTCGGGTACCTACTTAGGTACGGCGCCATCTTTTCCACCCGGACCGGCGTCCTCCCTTTTTCCATTCTCCCTGGGCTTCTTCCCCTTCTTAAAACACTTTGACAAGGGATGGGTTCCACCGCAGCCAGAGCACTCATGCCGGAAACAACAGGAGCCCCCAAACTTACTGGAGCCCTCGTTGTACTGCCAACAGAAACCCTTACGTTTTTCGGCCGGCGGTGAGGAGGCCCGCGCACCTCCGGCCCCCTCCCGAAAGGGCTGCGGCACCACCCTGGCCTGAGTCATCAGCCTCATCCACAGGGCGATATCCTTCTGGTTCCACCGAATCTCCGGCCGAACCGCTTTTTTCTGCTCATCGTAGCGCAGCCAAGCCCCCCTCCGTACACCCTCTACGCCTCGCTAATCAAATAAATGTAACAAAACAAACCCGTGCACTGGTCCGGCTCCTTCTCTCCGATCACGCTAGCCAGAATGTAAAATGCCTGGGCCCAAAAAAGTACGAGGAATCTGGCGATACCGCCGTTTTTCCTCCACCTTCCTACTTTCGTCAGGCCTCACCTTGTCGAGATTGAACTTCTCTAGGGGGAGCAGGGAAAAAATCTCCACATACTCCCCCTTCCAAATTCGCTCCTTCACCTCAGCCCTCAAATGAGCCCCCAAAGGTGCTTCGTAACAAAGGTACACTTCGCACCGGGCCGCGTCCGACAATCTAACCCCGTCCGCTGTCACCCCCGCCGTGGAGCCCACAACCCCCCCACTTGGAGACGCCCCGGGAGGGGTCACTCCCGCAGCAGTGGCATCTAGAGGTGGGGGAACAAGCGGTGGCGGGGCTGCCATGGCCAAATGGGCCACGACTCCCGCGCTTGCCTGCCGATCAGAGGAGGTTAACCCCCCTACCCCGCCAGAACTACCCAGGGGGACCCCCGCTGAACCGGACACGGAAAAACCCGCTGACCCCCCCACCGCCGAACCATGCACAGACGGAACCAACCACGCAGCCGTAGGAGGCACCGTGACAGCCGGAGGGGGGGGCAGCAGGTGCCCCGCCAGACAACGCCCGACAACCAGACAACAAAGATGACAATAGCTGCTGCAGCAGTAATGCCCCCGGGTCAGGGCCCCCCCCCAAAGTGGGCTGGGACACCCCGTCCAGCAGAAGGGGACCAGAAGGAGAAACCCCACCCAACAAAGGACCCCCGAGAGGGACGAAATAGGAAGGGGAGGAGGGGGGGCGGGAGAAAAAGGTGAAGGAGACACAACCGATAAAGTTTGAGAAGAAGACTTACCCTGTTGCCCAGTGGAAGCTGTTCGACCGCCGATGCTCCAGATCCCAGCTGGCGCCCTGACGGGCCCGCGACCTCCTCTGGACCCTCAGAGTCCGTGTCCGACACTTCACCTTCCGAACGTTGGTCCCCTTGACCAACAAGGGACGCAGAGCCCACCGACAAGGCCGCCAAGCCAATGCCCGAAGATACTCCAGAAGCCCCTAGAGCAGGCCGAACCGGGTCCACCGATCTCCCCTGCAGAGCCCCCATGGATCCTGCAGGGGCCGCTCCCGCACCGACGCCATCTCCTCGTCCCGGACCTCCTCTTCTCCCCTGGCTAGCTGTAGCCGCTCTGGCCGCCAAGCTACCAGCCGCGCACACCGATCTCCCCCGCCGTGAAGTGCCACGCAGGGTGGGATCACCCGCCGGCTCCACCGCTCCAGAAGCCTCCCAGTCTAATCTGGCAGGAGACGGGGATGCCACCTGCCGACCTGCGCGTCCCTGCTGCCTGGGCTTTTTCCCTGCCTCCCCTGAAGCCCCAGATAAAGGCCGTTTTTTTCCTCCCGGGGGGCCACGTGGGGGCTGATCCCCCACTGAGCACTCACCGATGGTCCCTCAGGGCTGTACCTGGTCGGCGGCCTAGAATGCCTAGGCCGCCGCGGCGAGGGGGGGCGGGAGACGGGGGGTCGGGGGATGTACCTTCCCCCGGGTCTGCCAACAAGAGTCCCAGCTGCTCCTCATACCACTCCTCTCCATTAACCCTGGCCGCCGCTCTGAGCCGCTCCACTAGCTCCTCTAAGCGATTCATGGCTGATACAAAAAACAGCCTGTTTGCTCCTAGCTATGTCTGGCGCCCGAATGACCGTCCCCGCCCCCTGCTCCTATTTATATGGCCCTCCTCGTGGCGTGAAACCCCGCCCCCCGGGCGGACTTAACTGACATAATTTCCCCCCTTTGTGTGTGCTCCCCACAGTGTTCCCCAGTCATGGGACCCTGCGCCTAAGGTTCCCCCCTGCTGCGGGTCTGTCTTTATTTGACACATCACCTATAATTAATGATGGACCATCAGCATCAGTGCCAGTCTACACAGTAACCCACCACATAAGTACCAGTTTCTGCAATTATATCCACCCAGCATCTGTGCCAGTTTAGGAAATAATAACCCCCATCCTAAATGGCAATTTCCATAATAATAACCAAAAACATTCGTATCAGTAGCAGCAATAATAACCCCCGGCATGACATCAGTGGCAATTTACGCAATAACAACCCACATCATTGGTGTCATTAACAGTGTTGAGCGGAATACGCCATATTCGATTTCGCGATATTTCACGAATATATAGAAGAATATTCGTGAAATATTCGTTAATATCGAATATTCGTGATATTAGCGAAATTTCGCTAATGCGAATGCGAAATTGATTGCGAAATTCTCGTCAACACGCGAAAACGGAGATCATTTCCTGGATTACTAAACTAATATGCACTAAACACTAACTCTACTTACACAAACTTATATGACTAAACTAAAGCTAATTTTTTTTTTTTTTATACACAAAACACAGAAGGGCAGAGAAAGTATTCGCGAATATTCGTAATAAGAATATTCGCATTGCGAATATTCGGCAACATAAAAGGATCGCCTCAGCTACTCGGCCTAGGGTCTCTAATCATACTATGCTTTTAGACATCGATGGAGATCACTAGGATGTGATCTGTTTTAAAAATAAATTAGAAAAAATACAAATATTCGCAATAGCGAATATTCACCGCGATATTCGATTTATTCGCGAATACTCGAATATGCAATATTCGTAATGAATATTCGCAATGCGAATATTCGTGAGCAACACTAGTCATTAACAGCAATAATAACCCCCAGCATCATAGATTAACATTCCCTCATATCCAATTATTTCCACTAACCTAAGTGGAGAAGATTCTCTACTTGCTGTCACTAGATTCAGTGGATAGGGGAGATGCTGCAGTGGGAAGTGGGAACATGTTCCCAAAGGTGAACTTATCCTTTAACTACTTTCCTATGGGCACTGTCACCTCCTTCCTGCCCAGACCAAATTTTCCCCCTTCAGTGCTGTCACACTTTGAATGGAAGCACGGTCATGCAACACTGTACCTAAATTACACTTTTATCTTTTTTTTTTTACACAAATAGAGCTTTCTTTTGGTGGTATTTAACCATCTGTCCACCGCCCACCGTCAAATGATGGCGGGCGGAAGACTCCATTGTTCTGACATATGACGTGATGTCATATGACGTGATGTCTTTTTAAAGCCGCGGGCGGGCGCGCGCGCGCGCACCCGCAGCTCTGCGGGGATCCCGTGCGAGTGCCCGGCGGCAACGATCGCCGCCGGGCACACGCGATTGCTCAGTAACTGAGCGGGGACGTGGAGCTCTGTGTGTAAACACAGAGCTGCACGTCCCTGTCAGGGAGAGAGGAGAGCGGTTGTGTCCCTTGTACATAGGGACACAATCGGTCACCTCCCCCAGTCACCCCCCTCCCCCTACAGTTAGAACACTCATAGGACACACATTTAACCCCTTCCCCGCCCCCTAGTGGTTAACCCCTTCACTTCCAGTCACATTTATACAGTAATCAATGCATATTTATAGCATTGTTCACTGTATAATGTAAATGGTCCCAAAAATGTCACAAAAGTGTCCGAAGTGTCCGCCATAATGTCGCAGTCCCAATTAAAAAATCGCAGATCGCTGCCATTAATAGTAAAAAAAAAAAAAAAAATGCCATAAACTATCTCCTATTTTGTAAACACTATAAATTTTGCGCAAACCAATCGATAAACGCTATTTTTTTTTTTTTTTTTACCAAAAATATGTAGAAGAATACGTATCGGCCTAAACTGAGGAAAAAAATATTTTTTTTATATATTTTTGGGGTTATTTATTATAGCAAAAAGTAAAAAATATTGCATTTTTTTCAAAATTGACGCTCTATTTTTGTTTATAGCGCAAAAAATAAAAACCGCAGAGGTGATCAAATACCACCAAAAGAAAGCTCTATTTGTGGGAAAAAAAGGACGCCAATTTTGTTTGGGAGCCACGTCGCACGACCGCGCAATTGTCAGTTAAAGCGACGCAGTGCCGGAAGCTTAAATTTCGTCTGGGCAGGAAGGGGGTGTAGTTGCACAGTAGGCAAGTGGTTAAACACCACTGTTTTTTTTTTTTTTGCTAAACATGAAAAAAAGACAGACATTAAAAAAAAAAAATGTTCTTCTCAGTTTGTTGCCATAAGTATTTTTCTTCTTCGCTGATTGGCACTTACGATGCTACACTGATTAGCGGCACTGATGGGGCAGCACTGATGGGCACTGATAAGGCGGCGCTGATGAGGCAGCACTGATGGGCACCGATGAGGCAGCAATGATGGACTCTGATGAGCTACACTGATAGGCAGCACTGATGGGCAATGATAGGTGGCACTGGCACTGATGCGTTGCACTAATTGAAACTGATGAGCTGAACTAATGGGCAGCACTGATGGGCTCTGATAGGCCGCACTGACAGGCAGCACATATGGGCACTGATAATGAGGCAGCACTATTGTGTGGAACTGATGGCCTGCACTGATTGGTGGCACTGGCTAGTTGAGCTTATGGGCACTGATAGGTGGCACTGGCATTGATTGGATGGCACTTATAGGTGGCATTCATTGGATGGCACTGATAGGTGGCACTGGCATTGATTGGATGGCACTGGCATTGATTGGATGGCACTGATAGGTGGCACTGGCATTGATTGGATGGCACTGATAGGTGGCACTGGCAATTGATTGGATGGCACTGATAGGTGGCACTGGCAATTGATTGGATGGCACTTATAGGTGACACTGGCATTAATTTGATGTCACTCATAGGTGGCACGATTGGGCTGCGGCTGCCTCTCTGCACTGATATAGCCCCCCCACCTGCTACACACTTCTGCAGACCTTATTTTTATGACAGACAGACAGTTACTTTCCCAGCAGGGCCAGCGCTCATGGCTTACTTACTTTAACTTTTACTTTCCTTCATCTGGCTCTCACAGCACCGCACGCACACACTCCTCTCCTCTCGTAAGGCAATCGAGCCTCATAGGACGCCGGGGGACGGCCTCTGGATGACGTCACGCCGCCTACATTTCAGTACTGAAGGGGAGGAGCACGCTCAGCCTCGGCGCACTGGCACCGCCTGCGCCGCAAGAGGCTGTATTGTTGTGGATTATAGGCGCGTCTCACGGCTCTGCTGTGCCTGATAGCCGCGGCTCGCGGCCCATAGAAATATTGGGCCTATGAACTGCCTGCTGCCTGGACGATGTGCATCATGTTTTATATAGCGGCCGTTGGGGGCCTGGAGCTGCAGCTCCATCAGCCCCTATGTTAATCCGGCCCTGCATGTGGGCGATGTGAATAGGGCCTGACAACCAAGTGTCTCTGTCCACTCCCTCCTATGCACTTGTATAAAGATGGCCATTACATACACTATGCAATCTGATTGCACAATCTCTGTACAATTTCCTTTATATTTACCAGAGCTATGACATAGGAGGACATACCTGAACAATCCATTCAATTTGTATCAAATTAGACAGGCCCTTGTACTACATAGCCAATGGGAGATCTAATGAAGATTGTACAATCAGATTGTATAGGAAGTGGGTAGAAGGTGGTATTATAATGAGGGAGGTGTGGTTCAGAGTGGTTAACACGCCCCATCACACACTCTTCTGTGATGCAACAAGGAAGTGAAGGCTTTTGGTAGATGACCTAACAGGAAGTGATGGAATCTGAAAATCTTTTCAAATATACATATAAACTGACAAGATTTTAACCACTTCAGCCTCGGAAGGATTATGACCAGGTCATTGTTTGGGTACAACGTCGCACAACCTTGGAATTGTCAGTTATCACAAAAAATCACTGATCCTGAAAAAACATGAGTTTTTTAAAACTTTTTTTGGACTCTGGGTCCCAAAAAACACTTTTTATGGCAATAACATGCACATATGCTTTTAAAATTAGCGCTTTTAAAATTATAACTTTAGATTTTTCATGTTTGTGTCCCATAGACTTTAATGGTGTTCTCACACATGTTTTGCCTGTTGTTTGGCTCATCCGTATTCATAACCTCTTCGTATGTAGAGTTGGGCGAACAGTTCGGGCCGAACATGAGTTCGGGCCAAACATTGGCTGTTCACCCATTTGACAAACATTCGAATTATCGGGGCGTTCGACCATTTGTTCGACCCTCCAAATGACCACAATGCTTTGCCCAATTAGGGCACAGAACACTGTCAGAGCCATGATTGGAGAAAGTAATGATGACTCTCCAATCATGGCTCACTGCTCTTAGTCCCGCCCCACATTATAAAAATATTTTCCCCATATCAGTCATTTTCAGTGTGAAATTGTCATGGAGAGAGATAGAACAGGGCTCTGTTCAGTGCTGTTAGCGAGTAAGAGTGCTATAGTGTGATAATGTGCGTTTATTGTCAGTGTAGAATGTCAGTTTAGTGTGAATCTAGTGATAGTTCAGTGTGAGTGTAGTGTGACCATTTATTTTTACTTTAGTGTCAGTTTAGTGAGTCTAGTGTGATCATTCATTTTCATTTGTCAGGGCAGGTTTCCTGCAGTATATATCAGTGCGTTACTGCACGTTTAACGCAGTACTGGTAGATATCAATACATTACTACACGTTTACTGCAGTACATATTAGTGCATTACGTTACATTTAATGCAGTATATCCATGCATTACTGCAAGTTTGATGCAGTATATATCCGTGCGTTAGTACACATTTAATGCAGTATTTATCAGTGCGTTACTGCACATTTATTGCAGTATTTATCAGTGCGTTACTGCACATTTATTGCAGTATATTTGAGTGCGTTACTGTACATTTAACTCAGTATATATCAGTGTGTTACTGTACGTTTAACGCAGCACTTTTGAGTACATTGCTGCAAGTTTAACAGTGTAATTGTAGTGCATTAGTGCATGTTTAATGTTTACCATAGTATATTGCAGTGCGTCAGCACAGTTTTACTGCAGTATTTAGTAGTGTGTCAGGGTGTGTGTCTGTGTTGTGAGTACTCACGTAAAAGTGCACCAAACACCACTTTCCATTGATTAAATCGCATCCGCCTACACAGCTTTATTTAACAAGCGCCTCCCCCCTCATGTCTGTGAGGCCCACATGGAGAGGGGAACATTCCCATGGCAATGTGAGGGGGCAGCAGTGTATTGCAGGGCATAATTTCCTCTGTTTAGTGATGTTGCCCATGCCATCCAGCCACAGCATGCAGAGGTGGTGGTGGACTGGCTTACTAAACCATCATCATCCTCCGTCATACAAGCAGAGACTAGTGCCAGAGTGGCTTATTCTGCCTCCTTGTCCACAGCTACTCCTGCCATAGCCCAGCATCAGGCATTGAGGAGTCAGCTGATTTGAACACAGCAGCATCAGCCACTTGCTCCTCAATGATGCACAGCCATTACTTCACTCAGATGTTGGTCCTGGGGTTGAGGAAGGTAGGAACATAAGCCTACAGAGATGGGAGAATCCTGATAAACAATAAATTGTCAGTCATGTTCCCCCAGGCACAGCGTATGTACCAAGTTTTCTCCAGTGATAATGAGGATGGAGGTGATGATGGTGATGATGAGGCAACTGACGTGACTCAGGTGCCAGAAAGAACAGAGGAGGAAAGTGAGGGTGAGGCACAAAGAGGCAGACATCATGGAAGAGTAAAAGGCAGCCATCCTATTCCACCAAATTATGGAGCCGTTATCTCCCTTCCCACTTCCCTCAGCTGTTTGGGCCTTTTTTAGCACATGTGCAGCCGATCACACTGTTGCAATTTGCAAACTTTGCCTGAAGCACATTAAGCATGGCAAAAACACCAGCCATTTAGGTACCACATGCTTGACAAGGCATTTAACCTCCCACCACTCAGCCTATTGGCAGGAGAACCTTAAAGCCACACAAAGAGGATGCAATTCTGCTCCTCCTAACTCCTCACCTTTCCGGTATACCCCCGCTATACCTTATGACCTCTCAGCAGCCTCCACTGACAGGGATGATGGTATAGCGCAGGGTGTCCCAGGTCCTTGCAGCATATCTGCCAGTAGCACACCACCAGCTGTACTTCAGCAGGCAAATTTCTCTGCCCCATCTGCTGCAGTGAAAAAAAGGTCACTGCCACCCACATGCCCAGCATCTAAATTCAAGCTTGTCATAGCTGCTAGCTTTACAACTCCTGCCTTTCTGTCTGATGGTTTCTACCCCCTTCCATGAATTTGCGGAATGCACTGTATCATAATGGCAGGTTCCGATTTGTAATTTCTTTTCACTTAAGGCTATTCCACCTCTCTACCATCTGAAAATCCTTTCAGATATACATATAAACTGACAAGATTTTAACCACTTCAGCCTCGGGAGGGTTATAACCAGGTCAATTTTTGCGATAACTGACAATTCCAAGGTCATGCGACGTTGTACCCAAACAAAATCAGTTTGGGCCAATATGTGTTCTACGTATTTTTGGTAAAAAATCCCAATAAACATATATTTATTAGTTTGCGCAAAAGTTATAGCGTCTAAAAAATAAGGGATAGATTTATGGACTTTTTAAAAATGTTTTTACTGATAATGGCAGCGATCTGTGATTTTTAGCATGACTGTGACATTGCAGCGGACAAATATGACCCCAAGAGACACTTTTCGGGCACCAGTGACACTATTACACTGATCAGAGCTAAAAAAAAATGCACTGATCAATGTATAAATTACACTGGCAGGAAAGGTGTTAACACTAGGGGGCGATCAAGGGGTTATTTGTGTTCCCTGGGTGTGTTCTAACTGTGCGGGGGATGGGCTCACTGGGACAACACAGAGATCACTGTTCCTGATCACTAGGAACAGCAGATCTTCATGTTGTCCCCTGTCAGAACAGGGATCCGCCTTGTTTACATAGGCAGATCCCTGTTCTGCCTCACTGACAAACGCAGGTGGCACGCATGCCCACAGTATCTATTGCATGAAACGACATACAGGTACATAGTTTTGCACAATAGAGTCGTCCTGCCACAGCATTGTAATGACTACGCCGTCACCATGAACAGGAGATGGAGAGTAGACACTTGTTCTGGAGGATACTCAGATTGAACCACCTGGTGACTCTAAGATGTGTACAGAGAGTATGGGGTTAATTCATCACAACCTCCTGCGAACTATCTCCCATTAATGGTGTGGTGTATCTACCATAGGTTAAAGGAGAATTCTGGTAATGCAGTACAGTCTCTACAAGCATAAGATAACTGCCAATTAAGAACTTATAGCAGTAACAATCCCAGCATAAGCAGTGAACCAGTATACAAGCTTGGAGTAGTTTGGAGCTATGGGTACTTGCGGTTTAGATGTAGTGAGCTTAAGAGTTCCTTCCTGGAGCGAGACTGAAGGATGTTCAGGATGGCTCTATGGAGCTATAGATTGTCAGCTCTGTGGTCCAGGAGTTGGTCTTAGGCAAAGACAGAGTCCTTGGAGTTGATCCTGGTGCTGAAACTTGAGTCTCTATGCAGGCTGGAGGTCAGAGGGTCTCTGAAGGGGGTCTCGGGTCTCAGATGGCGGCGAGCGTCAACGTTAATAACCAGACACCCAGCCGCCATCGCAGAGGGTTTAAATAGCCCGCCTGTCGCGGGATACACGCTGGACGCGCTTCCGCGTTCCAGCGTGGAACGCAGGATTCGACGGCACGTCGGAAGTGACGATGACAGGGTGCTGGATGGAGCGCAGGATTCGACGGCGCGTCGGAAGTGATGATGATAGGGTGCTGGATGGAGCGCAGCTGTCTAAGGATGGTACAGCTGCGCTCGTTCTGTACAAGGTAACGCCGATGGCGTTACATACTCCCCTCCTCAAGGGGGTCCCTAAAATACACCCAGAAGGTGACGGTCGATCAGGGTATCTGCGGTGAAATTGCTTGATGAGTCGAGGAGCATGAATGTGGGAGGAATCCACCCAGGAGTCATCGAGATGGCTGTAACCCTTCCAACGAATCAAGTATTGGAAGGAGGATCCTTGTCTCTTGAAATCCAGAATTTTCTGTATCTCGTATTCAGTCTCACCGAGAACCTCAACAGGAGAAGGGGGTTGAGGATCTCTGTTAGGGAACGGATTAGGTGTGAAAGGCTTATTAAGTGAGACATGGAAAGAAGGATGTATCTTCCAATCCGGAGGTAGAAGTAGCTTAACGGTGTTATTGTTGATGAGAAATGGAGAATGGACCAGTGAATTGGCGACCGAGTTTTCTTGAAGGGATATTAAGGCGTAAGTTTTGAGTGGAGAGCCAAACTAAATCCCCAACTTTGTATTTCGGAGGTGCAGTTCTATGGGAATCATAATACTTCTTCTGTCTTTGTTGAGCTGCAATAAGATTAGAATGGAGTATTCCTAAGGTCTTCTTTAAGGTTGAGAGGTAATGTTCTACAGCGGGAACACTATTGGGGAGAACGGAGACTGGAGCAGATTTGGGATGGAACCCATAGTTTGCGTGGAAAGGAGAAAATCCGGAGGAAGAACTGGAAGCGTTATTATACGCGAATTCAGCGTGAGGAAGAAATTTAAGCCAGTCGTCCTGTAGATGGGTGCAATAACAGCGTAAATACTGCGCGAGAGTTTGGTTAACCCGTTCTGTCTGTCCGTTTGTTTGAGGATGATAGGCAGTGGATCGATTTGCAAGGCTTGACAAAGGGCTCTCCAGAATCTGGAAATGAATTGAGTGCCCCGGTCTGAAATAATCTGGGAGGGCAACCCATGTAACTTAAGAACATTCTGTAAGAAGGCTTGTGCAGTCTCTAGAGAAGTTGGTAATTTTTTTAATGGGATGAAGTGAGCCATCTTTGTTAATAAATCGACTGTAACCATAATTGTGTTGGCACCTTGAGACCTGGGGAGATCGACTATAAAATCCACAACATCCCAGGGTCTTTCCGGTATTGGAATAGATGTAAGAAGACCATAGGGCGGCTTCCTGGAATATTTGTTGGTAGCACATATCACGCAGGAATTGACATAATCACTGATTGTCTGTGAAAGCCTGGGCCACCAGTAATCTCTTTTAATTAGATGAATGGTTTTACTTATTCCTGGATGACCTGCCAGTGGAGCATCATGAAGTTGTTTGAGAAGTAGAGGTTGTAAGGTAGGTGGAACGTAAACCTTATTGTTGAAGGTATATAACCCGTTAGGTTGTTTCTTGAGGCCCTGGGGCATTAGGGGAACCTCACTAGGGAGAGATTGGATAAGGGTCTCAGATGGCGGCGAGCGTCAACGTTAATAACCAGACACCCAGCCGCCATCGCAGAGGGTTTAAATAGCCTGCCTGTCGCGGGATACACGCTGGACGCGCTTCCGCGTTCCAGCGTGGAACGCAGCATTCGACGGCACGTCGGAAGTGACGATGACAGGGTGCTGGATGGAGCGCAGGATTCGACGGCGCGTCGGAAGTGATGATGATAGGGTGCTGGATGGAGCGCAGCTGTCTAAGGATGGTACAGCTGCGCTTGTTCTGTACAAGGTAACGCCAATGGCGTTACAAGCATATATACTGTGGCTGGTTGGCAAGTGGTTAAACATCCTGTGGATAGGGTAAGCGAGATAAAAGCACATCGGGATAGCTTGAGCAGAAATGGCATCGGAAAAGCTTCTATTTATGAAAATTGAAATTCTGCCCAAAAAGTTGAACTTAGCCTTTAACCACTTGACTACTGGGCACTTAAACACCCTTAATAACCAGACCAATTTTCAGCTTTCGGTGCTCTCACATTTTGAATGACAATAACTCAGTCATACAACACTATAACCAAATGAAATTTTTGTCCTTTTTCCCCCACAAATAGAGCTTTCTTTTGGTGGTATTTGATCACCTCTACGATTTTTATTTTTTTCGCTATAAATGAAAAAAGAATGAAAATTTTGTAAAAAAATAATTTTTTCTTCCTTTCTATTATAAAATGTAGCAAAAAAGTTAATTTTCTTCATAAATTTGGCCTAAAATGTATACTGCTACATGTCTTTGGTAATAATAAAAAAAAAATTGGGATATTATTTAGTCTGGGTGGAAGTTATAGGGTCTACAAGCTATGGTACCAATTACTGATAATTGATCAATTTGATCATACCTGATGTACTCTCTAATTTCTTGAGACCCTAAAAAGCCAGTAAAGTACAGATACCCCCCAAATGACCCATGTTTGTAAAGTAGACATTCCAAGGTAGTTAGTAAGAGGCATAGTTAGTTTTTTAAAGTTGTAATTTTTTCCCACAATTCTTTGCAAAATTAAGATTTTTTTTCACACCATATTGTCATTATAACAGGTTATTTCTCTCACATGGCATGTATATTCCACAAATGACACCCCAAAATATGTTCTGCTGCTCCTCCTGAGTATGGCGATACCACATGTGTGAGACTTTTACACAACCTGGCCACATACAGAGGCCCAACACTGAAGTAACAACTTCTAGCATTCTAGAAGCATAAAATTACACATCTAATATCTCAACCACCTATTACACTTTTGAAGGCCCTAGAGCACCAGGACAATGGAAACGCCCACAAAGTGACCCCATTTTGGAAAGCTAAAACCCCAAAGTATAATCTATGAGGCATAATGAGTCTTTTGACTACACCCTAAAATACATTCTGCTGAGTAATGGGTAAAAAAAAAAAAAAAGATTACCTGTGGTTTTAGTAGTGCAATTGTCCACAGGAGGAGAGCCCTGATCCAGGCAGCAGGCAGAGACGTGATCACTGGTCAGCAACAGTGAATGGAATTGTCCAGGCAGCAAGCAAGAATATTGTCCATAGTCAGTACAGGAATACTGTCCATATACAGTCCAGGGCCAGTGCAAGTAGAGACATTGCCAGCAGTGCCAAAATAATAGTCCTGGTAGTAATAAGCAGAAACATGGTCCAAGTATCGGGCCAGGAAAGAATGGGGACAGGGGTAGAGGCTTCTCCCACCCAAATCTCTTTGAAGCCTCCGGGCAACCAGACCCTAATCCGGGAATGCGAAAACTAAAAAATTTGTTTTTTCATCCAGAAAAACAATTCTGGAGCCCCTCACATATGTGAGACCCCTGTGTTCCCACTAGTATAGCAGGGTAGAAGATCAATCCAAGGGGCAGGCAAAAAACATGGTCAAACAGTCCAGGGTCAGTTCCAGAGCAGGCAGAGGTAGGTACAGTTTAGCGTTGGGCAGAAGCGTAGTCGTATAACAAGCCAGGGTCAGTTCCAGAGAAGGCAAAGGTATGTTTAGGGTTAGGCAAAAGAGTGGTCTTATAACAGGCCATGGTCGGTTCCGGAGAAGGCAGAGGTATGAACAGTTCAGTGCAATGGCATAAGGGGTGTGGAGGGAAATTACAGGAAATGAGAATTGCGTTTACCATACTTCCCTAATAATGTAGAAACGTATGGTAACGGCGGAAACATGCACCTATACAGAGGCCTGGTTGGGAAGGGAAATCGGGACAATAATAAATGGTGTCTCTTCGAATTCCTTCTCTGGAGCACACTCGGCATCTTTTCTGGCGTCTGTAGCCTGTTTCACGGGCGACGGCTTTTTTCAGGAAAGTGACGCTCGTGTAGTCTGCTCACAGAATCAGAGCGAATATTCTCTGGTGGGTTTTCAGGGTACAAAAGGGCGGTGATGATTTCTTCTTGATAGGACAGATAGGATACGGGGTTCTCTGATGATTTTTTGTATATAACATAAGAGTTATAGAAGGCCAAACTGAAAAAATAAATGGACACTTTTTTATACCAGTGACAGGATTTTCTTGTGGGAAGGTAGGGTTCGATCATCTGGTCGTTGAAGTCCACTCCCCCATAGAAAAGTTATAGTCATAGATGCATGCTGGTTTTTGGATTGAGCCATTTCTTTTGGGGACTTCCACGTAGGTGTCGTTGTGGATTGATGTCAGCATGTGGACGTTCCGTTTGTCCCTCCACCTGACAGCCAATATCTCCTGGTTCCTCAATGATGCCGACTCCCCTCGTCTGAGCTTTTCATTCACCAATTTTTGTGGGAAGCCTTTTCTATTGGCCCTTATTGTGCCACATTCTGGGGTATTCCTAAGGTACAGATTTCTAAACAGGGGCAAGCTGGTGTAAAAATTATCCACATAAAGGTGGTATCCCTTTCCAAAGAGAGGATAGATCAGATCCCAGACCACTTTTCCGCTGACTCCGATATACTCTGGGCATTCAGGGGGATGCAGTTGGGAGTCCTTCCCTTTGTACACCATGAAGGAGTAAATGTACCCTGTGGCTCTGTCGCATAGTTTGTACATTTTGACCCCATATCGGGCCCTTTTGCTGGGGATGAACTGTTTGATGCCCAGCCTGCCTGAGAATTTGACAAGGGACTCATCCACTCATATGTTCTGTTCAGGGGTATATAACTGGGGACATTTTTGCGAGAAAAAATGTAGGAGTGGCCGAATTTTATATAGTTTGTCAAAAGCAGGGTCATTTTGGGGAGGGCACTGGGCGTTGTCGTTAAAGTGGAGGAACCGCATAATTATTAGGTATCGGGATCTTGTCATAAGAGAGGAGAAGAGTGGCATGTGGTGGATGGGTTTGGTAGACCAGTAGGAGTACAATTGTTTTTTTTTTGAAAGTCCCATAGTAAAAGTTAGGCCTAAGAAAAATTGTGATTCCTCCACGGTTAGTTCTCTCCACTCAGAGGGACGGACATAACAACTGGAACCAGGGTTGCTTTTGATGTACTGCTGTGCATAGAGATTGCACTGCGCCACAATGAAGGATAGCAAGTCTTCGGTGAAAAGTAAATTAAAAAAATTGAGCATGGAAAAATTGTCGGTGTTCACCTGGACACCTGGCTGGGCAGTGAAAGGGGGGATATTTGCTGCTCCGGAATTAGGGGGAAGCCACAGGGGGTTTTGAAGGCCATAGGGAAGGCTGGCATGGCCCCTATCCCTTTGGGGCTGAGATGATACCCTACTGGTGCCTGGCCTTTGTTGCAGTGGCACTGCGCTTGAGGTGGACGGCACTGCGCTTGAGGTGGACAGCCCTGTGCTTGAGGTGGGTGGCCCTGCACTTCTGGGAGTAGGCCGCTTCTCCACGCCAGCACCCCTTTTTTTCACGGGCACACGTTCCTCTTCAGATTCTGAATCAGACCCACTGTCTGTAACGGGTTCATAGGCCGAATCTGAATCGTACAGAGACTCCCCGCTGCTCTCATCGCTCATGATTAGACGCTGGTAGACCTCCTCATCGGTTAAGATTTTTTTTGCCATACTGGTGGCTGGTGAGGCTGCACTGCACTGCAGATCACTGTGGTGGCACTGGTGGACAAAGGTGGGCACAGGTGGCACTTATGTGCACTGTAGTGGCACGGGTGTGGCACTGGTGGGCACAGGCGGCACTGGTGGGCACAGGCGGCACTGGTGGGCACAGGCGGCACTGGTGGGCACAGGTGGCTCTGGTGTGCACTGATAAGCACACAAGCGGATCAGGAAGCATTGGTGGGCACAGGCAGCACTGATGGGCACAGGCAGCACTGATGGGCACAGGCGGCACTGGTGGGCACAGGCGGCACTGGTGGGCGCAGATGGCTGAGGTGGACACCAGCGGCACAGGCGGCACTGGTGGGCACAGGCGGCACTGCAGTGGCGCAGATAAGGACTGATGGGCACAGGTGGCACTGTTGTGGCACTGGTACGGTACTGTTGTGGCACTGGTGCGGCTCTGGTGACACTGGTGCGGCTCTGGTGACACTGGTGCGGCACTGGAGTGGCACAGGTGGCACATATGAGGCACTGTTGGGCACAGATGTGGCACTGTTGGGCACAGATGTGGCACTGTTGGGCACAGATGTGGCACTGTTGGGCACAGATGTGGCACTATGGGCACAGATGAGGCGCTAATGTGGCACTATTAAGCACTTTAGGGCAAGGCAATTGCCAGGGTAAACTCACAGATCTCTCCTCTCCTCTCACGCTGATACTGTGTGAGGAGAGGAGAGAGATGAACTTTCCCTGACCTTCTGTGTTTACATTGTGATCGCGCCATCATTGGACAGCGCGATCACGTGGTAAAAGGCCGCTGTCATTGGCCAGTCACCGTGATTTGTGTTGCACGAATGTTTCTGTGTGCGTGCCCAAGGGGGCGCGCAGGAACGATTCTCTGGGATCACGTTATATAACGTGATCCCAGAGTTAAGCAACCACCTTGCCGTTGTTATACGGCGGCGGCTGGTTGCTAAGTGGTTAAAGTTCCAGCTCCTCGATATACCAATATACAGTACCATAAGTGTAACTCTGTTGCAGAAAAATAAAAGCTTTCTATGTTTTTTAGAACAAGGCCTTACCTCAGCCCTTGCTTTGTTCCATAGAAAAGTTCATGACTTTGTGGTATCTCGATTTAGGACATGAAACAACTGGTAGTTGGTACTCTTAAACGTTAAGTGCACTTTTTTTTTTGTTCTACATTCCATGTCGAATACCAAACATTATGGGGTGTTTGTGGAAAATTCAAGCTGCTGCGGAACGCTTCAAAATGAATGGCGAGACCGTCAATGCTGCTGATTGACCAAAGCATGCACCTGACCTGCATGCTTTGGCCAATGACAGCATGTTCTCGTCCCCCCTTTCCTGCGGCCTGCCATGTTGCGTGCTTGGATAAGGGTCTGGTATGGATTTTGGGGGACCCCCACCCCATTTCTTTTAAATAAATTGTCACAGGGTTCCATTTAATATCCATACCAGACTTGGGGAAGAACCCATGCCATTTTGTTCAATGCTTTTTATCTATATTGCTGGGATCTGACAATTCATTAAAGCCCGGAGCAGTTTTAAATTACATGTTTTCCTTTGGTTGGAAATATGATTTTGCTGTGGTACTGTTCTAAACAAGGGAAAGATGCACTACTTTACAGGCATACTAAGGATACCCCCAGGCACAATATTTAAAGGAATATTTCATTTTTATCGTCTCACTTTAAGCATTATTATAATCACTGATCCTGAAAAAACATGAGTTTTTTAAAACTTTTTTTTTACACTCATACATGTCCCCTGGGCACATGGCAATAACTTTCACATATGCTTTTAAAATTAGCACTTTAGATTTTTCATGTTTGTGTCCCAAAGACCTTAATGGTGTTTGCACACATTTTTTGCCTGTTCGCAAGTTCTGGTGGACCGAACCGGTACTACAGCAGCAAGCAGCAAATTTCTCTGCCTCATCAGCTGCATTGAAAAAAAGGTCACTGCCACCCACATTCCCAGCATCTAAATTCAAGCTTGTCATAGCTGCTAGCTTTACAACTCCTGCCTTTCTGTCTGATGGATTCTACCCCCTTCCATGAATTTGCAGAATGCACTGTATCATAATGGCAGGATCCGAGTTGTAATTTCTTTTCACTTAAGGCTATTCCACCTCTCTACCATCACTAGTGTTGAGCAGAATATGCCATATTCGATTTCGCGATATATCTCGAATATATAGTCGAATATTCAAGATATATTCGCTAAATACGAATATTCGTGATATTTTTTGGGAATGAAATGATTGCGAAATTTCACTATTGCGAATGCGAATGCAAAATTTCGAGAAATGCGGAAGGAGCACTCTGATTGGCTCAGAATATTCGTGATATTTTATAATACAAAATAATTGCGAAATTTCGAGAAATGCGGAATGGAGCACTCTGATTGGCTCAGAATATTCGTGATATATTACAATACAAAATAATTGCGAATATTCGGCAAATGCGGAAGGAGCACTCTGATTGGCTCAGAATATTCTTGATATATTACAATACAAAATAATTGCGAATATTCGGCAAATGCGGAAGGAGCACTCTGATTGGCTCAGAATATTCGTGATATATTACAATACAAAATAATTGCGAATATTCGGCAAATGCGGAAGGAGCACTCTGATTGGCTCAGAATATTCTTGATATATTACAATACAAAATAATTGCGAATATTCGGCAAATGCGGAAGGAGCACTCTGATTGGCTCAGAATATTCTTGATATTTTATCGTAATTTCGCAAAAATGTGAATGAGAAATTGATTGCGGAATTTCGACAGTAACACTCTGAAATCGAATATATGTGTTATTTTAGCTAAAAACAATATTGCGAATTTCTCGAAAATAATCGCGCGATATCGCTATTGCTGAATAATCGCATTGCGATTTTTCGGCAATATAAAATGATCGCTGCAGCTACTCGGCCCAAGGTCTCTAATCATACCAGCAATGCTTTTAGACGTCGATGGGGATCTCTAGGATGTGATCTGTTCTAAAAAAAAATTGAAAAAATACGAATATTCGAAATAGCGAATATTCACCGCGAAATTCGGAATATATCGCGAATACTCGAATATGCCATATTCGAGCCGAATATTCGCAATACGAATATTCGTGAGCAACACTAACCATCACGTGGAAGGCAATGTTGTGGCATCGTTGGACAAGGCAGTCAGCTGAAAGGTCTACGTTACTGCTGAAACGTGGTCCTGCAAGCATGGTCAGGGACCATATATTTAATTCACGGCACACTGGGTAACTCTGCTTGCAACTCGGAAGGATGCAGGACAGGACTCAGTGTTGCAGCTTGTTGTACCGCCTTGTCTCCATACAGCTAGTGGTGATGATGCTGGATTTGTCAGCTCCACCTTCTCTTCCCCCATTTTTCCCTCCTCCCTTGCTGAATTGTCCCATGAACTACAAGTACCCCCTTAGGGTTCAAGGGGCTATTCAATGAAAGGTTCCGTGCAGTGCTTCAGATGGTTTGTCTAGGGCACAGGAGGCACACTAGAGCAGAGATTCTAGCAGCTATACAGGGGCAGGCCCAGAGGTGCTTCATGCCAGATGTAGCCAAGAATGGTGGTGTGCGATAATGGCACAAACCTCCTGTCCGCCCTTAGACAAGAAAAGTTTACACATGTGCAATGCCTGGCACATGTCCCCAATCTGGTGGTGCAGCATTTTTTATTAGGTACCCAGGGTTTGAATATCTGCTGAAGCAGGCCAGAAAAATCTGTAGCCATCTCAGGCAGTCATACAGCAGGAATTCTACCTGCTCGTAACCCACCTGATTTGTGACATGCCCACCAGGTGGGTGCGCAAAAGTTAACCATGGAGATTATGCCATTATTTCACTCGATGCGGAAAAGGCATTTGACAACATCAGTTTTACCTGGCTGTCCCTAGTACTCCAACAATTCGGATTTTCGTGTCCCTTTATACATCTGATTTGCACAATATATCTAGCCCCCACAACAAACAATGTTGCAGCGGGTCACATTTCAAAAAGGTATCAAACTTCATGATGGGACCAGCAAGGCTGCCCCCTTTTGCCACTTTTGTTCAACCTGGCCTTGGAACCACTACCCTGATTCCAGCACTCCCAATCCAACTTACATAGCATAACCATAGAACACCAAGAACTTAGTATAGCACTATTTGCTAACGGCATCCTTATATTCACTTCTAACCCCAGAGATGATATGCTCCAAGACATCTTTACCTCATTTCTTGCATTGTGACTGGATAGGTGGAGTGCTCAGAGAATGGGGTGAAGCAGAAGAGAAGAAAAAGAAAATCAAAATCAACATATTATGAAACTCCTGTCAAAACGCTTGCCAAAGAACACATTACATATCTGGGTATAAAGATCGGCAAACTACCTTCAACCCATTATCATTTAAATTTCTCCCTGATTGTTACCAAGTATATAGGCGAACTGGGGACATGGATTATGATCTTCCACTCTCACTCCTTGGCAGGTGCCACCTTTTTATAATGATAAGTTCTGCCAGACTTCTTTACCCCTTCCAGACTATCCCTCTACTTTTACGGCATACTTATATACAGAAATTTCATAAGGTTTTTCTCTTTGGCACAGACGTCGCCCCCGCTTTTCTTTGCTCAAACTTTGCCTGCCCAGGAGCGAGTGGGGAGTTATCTTCCCTAATATAAGATTATACAACCTATCTTGTCTTATGAGGGTATGTTTAGACTGGCTATCACAAGGTTCGAAGTACTCTAAGGCTGCGTACACACGATCGGTTTGGTCTGATGAAACTGGCCTTAAGGCCAGTTTCATCGATCCAAACCAAGCGTGTGTCCGGCCCATCGGACCATCGTCCATCGGACCAAAGTTTTAGAACTTGCTTTAAAATCGGTCCGATAGATGCCTGACCATCGGACCAAAACGATGGTTAGTACGCAAAAGCATCGGACCAAAAACCGCGCATGCTCAGAATCAAGTCGACGCATGCTTGGAAGCATTGAACTTCGTTTTGTCAGCACGTTGTTGTGTTCTACGTCACCCCGTTCTGACCTGATCGGATTTTGGACTGATTGTGTGTACGCACATCAGACCATCAGGCCACTTCATCGGTGACCTGATGAAAACGGTCCGTTGGACCATTTCATCGGGTTGGACCGATCGTGTGTACGCGGCCTAACTATTAATTGGAATCCCAAATAACAAACCCATTCAGCTTACCATGTTTATTACACTATAACCTTCGGAGCTCAAACAAAAGTTAGTAGTCCGTGACACATTAGTGGCATGGTGGGAAACAAGACGAAAATTATGTTTATGTTCAAAGTGTTTAAATATATCTCTTTCTGATCTCTTATGCCGCGTACACACGATCACTTTTTGTGATGAAAAAAAACAACGTTTTCAAAAACGTCATTTAAAATGATCGTGTGTGGGCAAAACGACGTTTTATGTCTTCAAAAAAACGACCAAAAAAAAAAAATTCGAACATGCTTGAATTTTTTGTGTCGTTTTTCAAAACGTCGCTTTTTGTGTCATAAAAAGTTGAAAACAACGTTTTTAAACCCACGCATGCTCAGAAGCAAGTTATGAGATGGAGCTTCAATGGAACAGAGTGCCGTCGGACGTGGTGTACGTCACCACGCTTTGCTAGAGCATTTTGGAAAAACGATGGTGTGTATGCAACGTCGTTTTGGAAAATTAAGTTTGAAAAACGTTGTTTTGTTTCGTCACATAAAACGTTGTTTTTTTCATCACAAAAAGTGATCGTGTGTACGCGGCATTACATTACGGAACACTTTATTATTTTGTAATGTTTCTAAATTACAATAAAGCCTTTAAAAAAAATATATAGTTTTCTGTCCCAAGAACCCTTGGTACATGACTGGGAGAGGGCAGTTCCAGATACTGTAATCTTCCGTAATAACGAGGACTCTGCTTCTCATGCCTCTGCAAACTTAGGTTGCATTAACTCCCTTATTCTTCAAACCCTGCGAAAAGGGCTTGAGAATATGTGGCATCAAGGAGAAGCATCACTAATGGTTGGCAACCCTCCTTGACCACCGTTACAAGGGGAAAGTCTCTGAACTAATCCCGAGGGAGCAGAAAATTAAATGTCTTGAGGGAACTTTAAAGAGGAGTTTATGTAACACCTTTCCAGACTCGTTTGAGGATTCTGTTGGTCAAGAGAGGAGCGGTGGAGAAGGAACTACCTCAGTGATGCCTTTTAGAGAAAAGCAGCTATCCAACCCCTGATGCCGATATTGCTGATTAACCACTTAACAACCGGACCTTTAGGCAGCTAAAGGTTTTCCGATTCGGCACTGCGTTGCTTTAACAGACAATTGCGCGGTCATGCGACCTGGCTCCCCAAAAAAATTGGCTTTCTTTTGGTGGTATTTGATCACCTGTGCGGTTTTTATTTTTTGCGCTATAAACAAAAATAGAGCAACAATTTAAAAAAAATATATATAATTTTTTTTTCCTCAACTTAGGCCGATACGTATTCTTCTACCTATTTTTGGTAAAAAAAATCTCAGTAAGCGTTTATCGGTTGGTTTGCGCACAATTTATAGCGTTTACAAAATAGGGGATAGTTTTATTTGCATTTTTATAGAAAAAAAAATGTTACTACTAACGGCGGCGATCAGCAATTTTTTTTGTGACTGCGACATTATGGCGGACAGTTCGGACAATTTTGACACATTTTTGGGACCATTGTCATTTTCACAGCAAAAAATGCACTTAAAATGCATTGTTTATTGTGAAAATGACAGTGCAGTTTGGGCGTTAACCACAAAGGGGTGCTGAAGGGGTTATGTGTGACCTCATTTGTGTTACTAACTGTACGTGTGTGTGGCTGTAGGTGTGACGTCATTGATTGTGATTCCCTATGTAAGGGAACACACAATCAATGCGGGCGCCACGGTGAACAACGGGGAAGCCGTGTTTACACACAGCTCTCCCTGTTCTTCAGCTCCGGGGACCGATCGCCGGACCAACGGTGCTCGGGTCCGCGAGTCCCACGGTCCCGAAGCTTCGGAACGGGTCGCGTGCACGCGCCCGCGTGACGTACAGTATATCGGCGTGAAGGGGTCCTTAAGTGGTTAAGTGTTTTTTTGGATGTGAAATCTCTGCAAGACTTCTAGGCTGCCTAGCGTTGTGGGTGTTGATTTAATCTGAAATACATTTTTTTGGTGTAGTTTTCATGGGCACAATTAACACCCAAAGACTAATTTTTCACATCTGTTTGACAGGTGCATATATATACAATTTTTGACAGCAAGGACAATTCTTGCTTTTATCAATAATACCTCTATAGCATAGGTGCTCAACCTGTGGCCCTCCAGCTGTTGCAGAACTTCAAGTCCCATTACGTCTCTGCCTTTGGAGTCATGCTTGCAACTGTCTGTGGCTTGCAATGCCTCATGGGACATGTAGTTCCGCAACAGCTGGAGGGCCACATGTTGAGCACTCATGCTCTATAGGGTTATGATGGGAAGGCACCACGGACACCCAAACACAGATTTTTCCACACCTGTCTGACAGGTATATATCATTGCAATTTTTGATAGCGTACCCCGATAGGGTTAGGGTGTGAAGGCACAACCAATACCCAAAGCCCAATTTTTCCACGCTTGTAACTTCTATCCAAAGTCTGTGAAAGAGACACCACAATTCCCGAAAATGTCTAATCTTGTTCTGCTTGCACTAAATTGTGGTCTTATCATACAGAATGGTTCCCCAAGCCATTGTTTATGAAATAAAGAAAAAGGGAAAATTTATATCAAATACTTACCATAATTTTCCTTTCCTGATGGACTCCATGGCAGCCTACGTGTGGGTTAATCCTGCCTCTCATACCTCATAGGACCCTACTCCCATAAAGCTTTGCGTCTCCCCATAGACTGTGTTCCATAATATAGCCTACTCCAGCAGGGGGAGGGAAACTCCTGCTGCCATGGAGTCCATCAGGAAAGGAAAATTACGGTAAGTATTTGATATAAATTTTCCCTTTTCCTGACAAACTCCATGGCAGCCTACGTGTGGGAAATAACTAGCCGACACACCCGGGTGGGAAATTGCTGATTAAAGAAAAAAAGGTTTAATTGACATTGTCAACTGATAAAACGTGTAAACCAAAATCAACCGACGACAAACAGGCCGGTTCTACGCAGTTATGCGTCATGAATGTGTTTAATGACGACCAGGAGGCCGCCCTACAGATTACTTCCGGGGAAACATGCCGGGCGGCTGCCCATGATGTGGAGATGCTCCGAGTCGAATGCGCCGTCACCGCTTCAGGAGGAGCCAACCCTTTTGCTTTGTATGCCCCTTGGATTACTTGAACTATCCATGCAGCGATGGTTCTGGGGGAAGCACGCATTCCCTTGCTTTTTCCATGGAAGGAAATGAACAGATGGTCAGATTGACGGAAGGCTGCTGTGGCTTCCAGATATTGTCTTAATACATCTCCGACGTCTAGAGGATGAACATTAGAGCTCTCAGGAGAACGAAAAGTGGGGAGGACAATTTCCAGATTTTCGTGGAAGACCGATGTTACCTTAGGATTGGATCCCAACATGGGAAATAATATGACCCGATCAGGGAAGAAAGTAAGAAACGGTTCTTTGGATCCTAAAGAACCTATTTCTGAGACCCTTCTGGCCGATGTTATGGCCACAAGGAAGACAGCTTTTGAGAACAGGTCTTTGATGGATAGGTTATCCGAGTGCATAGTTTCTGAAAGGAAGTCCAAAACCAAAGGAAGGTTCCATTTTGAGAACCTTGGTTTTCTTTGTGGCCTAAGCCTCATGGCACCTTTGAAAAATTGCTTGACAAGGGTGTGTTTGGCCCATGAAAACCCAGTGAAGGCCGAAATTGCCAAAACTTGAACTCTCAGGGAGCTGACTGATAAAGACAGATCCAGACCTGTCTGAAGGAAGCCAAGAACATCCTGAATCCTAGGATTACTAGGGGACCCATCCATGGAGGAGATGAAATCTGTAAACTTTGACCATATTCTCTGGTAGACCTTGTTGGTGCTTGATCTCCTCGCAGTGGAGATGGCTTGATTTGGACAGCCTAGTGCAATAAGCCTTTCCCTTTCAAAAACCAGACCATCAGATGAAGACGGGATGGACATGGATGAGGGGTTACCCCTTGTAACAGGAGATCTGCCCTGTTCGGAAGCGGGACTGGAGCCCGGAAGCTCAGATGAAGAAGCAACGGGAACCATGGTCTGTTGGGCCAATAAGGGACTATCGCCACCACCTCGACCGCTTCCCACCTGAGTCTTGCCAGGAACCGGAGGATGACCGGGACTGGAGGAAAAGCATAGGCACCGTGAAAGTTCCACTGGTCTGTTAGAGCATCCACTCCGAACGCTTGGGGACAGCGACCCCTCGTATAGAATTTCTCTAGTTTTAAATTGCATTGAGATGCAAATAGGTCCACTTCCGGCACAACTCCCAGGGATAGGACCCAGCTGAAGACTTTGCTGTGGAGAGACCATTCGTTGTGGTCGAGTGTTGTCCTCGAAAGGAAGTCTGCTTGGAGATTTTGAGATCCGGGGAGATACACAGCTGTTAAATCTGAGAGATGTACCTCTGCCTACGACATGATCGGATCCACTTCCTTCAGTAGGGACAGACTGCGGGTGCCTCCCTGTCTCTTTATGTATGACACAGCTGTCGTGTTGTCTATTCTTAACAGGACTGACGATTCTTTTACTATGTGAAGAAAGGATTGAAGGGCACAGTAGGCCGCACGGAGTTCCAGGGCATTGGAACTTACACTCCGGGATGGTAACGTCCACTCCCCTTGAGCAAACTCCTTCAAGCACAGAGCCCCCCAGCCTCTGTTGCTGGCATCTGATGTAATTGTGATCCAGGAGATCGGGGCTAACGAATGGTAGTTGAGGAGATTTTTCCTTAGTAGCCACCAAAGGAGACTCTCTCGCATGGATGAAGTTATTCGAATGCGTTGATCCTGAGACTTCGGATCCCACTGTTGGAGAAACCCCTTCTGAAAGGGCCGCATCCTCCATTGTGCCCATCTCACCATGGGGACTGTGGACACCATGGTGCCCACTATCTTGAGGCATTGCGAGGCTTTTAGAAAGGGAGAATCAAATGCAAGCCGGATTCTGTCCCGGACTACCGGGATCTTTATCAGGGGTAAGGAGATGGAACATTAAACTGTGTTGAATTGGGCTCCCAGAAAAATCAGAGATTGTGTGGGTTGTAGATGACTCTTTTCCCTGTTTATCAGCCAACCGAACTCGGTCAGGGTGGAAATGACCTGGATCTGGTGTGTCAACAGCTGTTCCTTGTCTTGCGAAAGTAACAGTAAGTCGTCGAGGTAGTGATGAAGTCGAATGCCCTTGGTTCTGATCAGGCGACGACAGCCAATAGAAGTTTTGAGAACACCCGGGGCGATGTTGTGAGCCCGAACGGGAGACACGTAAATTGGAGGTGGACATTGTCTACTGAGAATCGAAGATATTTTTGGAACTCCGCTGCAACTGGGACATGGAAGTAGGCATCTTTTAGGTCTATGGACATCAGCCAATCGCCTGGTTGAACCGTCTGACGAATAGTAAGCAAGGACTCCATCTTTGATAAAGGTGTTTAGATGTGTCAAGTCTATTACCGGTCTCCAAGAACCTGTCTTCTTTAGAACCATAAACAGGGGCGAGTACATCCCTTGACCTCTTTCGGAAGATGGAACATGTATAGCGGCACCCAGAGCTAGGAGAGAGCTTGTGTATGACAGAAGAATTTCCCTTTTTTCTTCTGAGCCGGGTATTGTTGTAGGTACAAACAGTAGCACGGGTGGACTGATAAAGGTCCAGGTATGGCCTGTAGACACTGTTTTGACAGTCCAAAAATCTCTTATTGAGGCTGCCCAGACATGTCGGAACTGTAGTAGCCGAGCGCCTACTCTTTCCGTCTGGGCTGGCTTCGCATCAAAAGGACTTAGGGGCATCACGTCCAGCAGAGGAGGGTCCCTTAGGGGGCTTCTGTCCAGAGGGCTGGACTCTCCTCCAGTTTTTCCGGAACTCGCGACCAGGTCTGTACCGGCGCGCATCTCTTGAACGGTCTTGATCTTGCCTAGGGAAGGATCTCCTCTGACCGAACGGATGGCGATCCTGAGGAAGGAACCCAGACTTACCCCCAGTGGCACGGGTGATAGCGCTGTCCAGCTTGTTCCCAAACAGGGAAGACCCCTGAAAGGGGATTCTACACCACCCCTGTTTTGAAGCGGGATCAGCCGCCCAAGGGTGCAACCACAGAGCACGTTTAGCTGTGACAGAGGAGAGCATGATCCGTGCCACCAACCGGATAATGTCAAGGGAGGCCTCCCCCAGGAAGACGGACGCCATTCTCAGCTCATGAATCGGTGTGCTGCTGAGCACATCTCCAGAGACGTTCGCTAAGGTAGAATCCACTTCATCCGTCCAGGATTCCATTGCCTTAGACAAGGCAGCTAGGGCTAGAGACGGTTTACAAGCCATGCTTATATATTCGTTTCAGATCTGTGTCTATCTTTCTATCTAGACCGTTCTTAAAGGAGACGGTATCTTCCAGAGGGAGTGTGACATGTTTCACCAACCTCATCACGGCGGCATCAACCAAGGGAGCTGATTCTAAGTGTTTAACATCTTCACTTTTGAACGGGTACATCTTTGCTACTTTTGAAAGCAAAGAATTCTTTCTGTCCGTGCTGGCCCATTTTTCAGTAATGATATCTCCAAGTTCACCTAGGAGGGGAAAACTAGGGCGCTCCTTTTTGAGTTGTTTGAAATATTTTCTCTGTTTGGAAGGAGATTCCACCGGATCTTCCCACTTCAAGGCGATCTTTACCGCTTTCACTAAACTTGGTACTAGGGAGAAATCAAATCCTGCAGGATTGACAACACTTTCAGCATCACTGACAGAAGACGCACTTGGACTGTGTACACGTTGAGAGGGGCCAGGCGCTTCAGGATTATTCTGTGCAAGCGCTGGAACTGGGTCATCAGGGATAGTAACATCACACCTGGAATCGGATTTATTAAGGGATTCCTGGACTACTCTCCTGACCAGGGCTTCCACTTGATGACCATCATTTCCTCTCTCCCTCACCGCCTTGGAATAACATAGGGATCTTTCATCCGAGACCCGAGCCCCACATCCCCAGCAGACTCTTCTACTAGAGTGGCTGGAATGGCGGTGAGAATGGCAGCCAGATGAAGATCTGGAGCCTTCTTTGCGGTGTCTAGAAGATGACCTGGGGCGTCTGGAACTTGATCTGGAGTGACGATGCTGTAACCTAGATTCGTCAACAACTTCACATGCTGAAGATTGATGTTCAGACCTAGAGGGGCTGACGGGGAGGAAAGAGTTAACCTCTGATTACACAGAAACCCAAACAGCCAGGTAGGGAAAAAAGATTTTTTTTTCCCATCCTACCTGCAGCGCAAAGGTTGGCCACTGGGGGGCGGTGAGACATCCGTAGTGGAAAGGAGTCACAAGAACTGCTAAGACAAACATATCACAATAAGATGCAGCAAGGATGAATCAAGCAAACAGGGCTTTGAACAGGCAGAAGGCAAGAAACATACCTTGAAGAGGGAAGACTATCAATTTGGGGCAACGAAAACAGCAACAGCGCAGCATGCGTGTGTCCCAAAGATAGCTGTTTTGACAGCTATTTAAACCTGCCGCCCTGATGATGACGTCACCGCGCACTCCGCTCACGCCGCAATTTGCAATGTGACAGGCGCGCATCCCCATACAGACCTCGCGCGCATGCACGATCGCGGCGATCCGATCGTACTGCGCATGCACGTCCAAGCCTCAATCTCGGCTGGAACCAGCGCAGGCGCAGAGACCAGGAAACGACGAACTGGAACGCAGATGCGTTCCAGCGGCCATGGCCACGGCGGAGACCAGACAACAACAACAAAACAACATAGAGTACGGCTGCCATGTAAAAAGGTTTGTAAGAGAGGACAATACGTTACCAAGGATACCATTGCCGACCTGTCCTGAAACTGAGAGCTATGAAGCTCACTCCGCACGACTCGAGCATTCTTAAAGGAATAGAGGCCTCCAGCTAATAGCTAGGACGTTTGGCCTTGTTGCTGCTTGCCTGCCAATGGCTGGTTAGTAAGCACCTGTTGATATTGCAACCAACGCCCATGTCTACCCTGCTAATAGCTGGGACTTGTTGGACACCAGAACGTGAGCTCTATGTGCAGGATCATCAGGACTGGGGAAAAAAAACAAAAGGTATTTCTTCTTTATTCTGCTTTAACAGCATAGGTCCTAGGAGGAGGACAAAAAAGGAACACAGTCTATGGGGAGACGCAAAGCTTTATGGGAGTAGGGTCCTATGAGGTATGAGAGGCGGGATTAACCCACACGTAGGCTGCCATGGAGTCTGTCAGGAAATGTTTTTTTTGGCTTTATAAATGTAATTATTGCTGTAGCAGGTTCTATACATGGCTCAGATGTGCCACATTACTGGCAGACTAAGCCCCCCCCTGGCACTATATTTAAAGGAATTTTCCATTTTTATTTTTCATTCTGATGGTTTCACTTAAAGGTAAAAAGAGTCAGGACGCCCACTAACACACACCTCTTTTCTCTATCTGCAACATAGAGAGCATCCTGACTCTCCTGCTTGCCCCCTCCCCCCTCAAGGGAGGGGGCGAGCATGACACTCCACACCAGGGAGAAAGCCTGGCATTACTGTGTGGAGTTACAGACAGAAGAACAGGAAGTGAGGATTTCTCAGAAGAAATAAGGACATTTAAACGCAAAATTGAAGGATGAGGTAAGTGAAGGAGGACTGCACTAAGGTAAAGGAAGCTATTTAGGGATTTTTTTTTTTACCTTTACAACCCCTTTAAAGAGTAACTCCACTTTCTTAAAAAAAAATTCAAATAAAAAATATAGCGTATAAAATTGCAACACAAGTTATATTTTACTTAAACATTATTAGAAATGACCTTTCTATTTTAATCTGCAGTGCTGTAATTTTCTGTAAATGAAATGCAATATGGCTACCTGGAGGCATTATGTATACAGATACTGTACAGAACACCCCCCCCCCCCAGAAATGTCATATTCTGTTTGTTTTATTGGCTGACTGATTTTCACAAAAGTCTGCACCAAGATACAAACTCGATAAAAAAAAAAAATCACATTCTTAGTGAGATATCCTCAAAAGGAAATCACATCCAAAAAAGGGATTCAGACCATGCAACTTTCCTCATTAGAGCCTTGCTGGTGCAGCAGCTGATTGATAACTCCGATACAGTTTCACTTTCCACATGGAGACAGACAAACACCTATTTCTTCAGAATAACAAAAGGTAGGAATCTGAAACAACATTTGTTATAATCCTTGCAATGTGCATAATCACCCAGAGGGGAATATTTTTTCTCAACAAAAGTGGTGTTCCACTTTAAGCATCAGTAAATCACTGCTCATTTAAAAATGATGCTTTTTACAAACGTTCTTTCATTGATACATGTACCCCAGGGCAGTACCCAGACCCCCATTACCATGTTATGCCCAATTACTTGCATGAAAGCCTTCAAAATAGTCACTTTAGATTTTTCCAGTTCAGGTCCCTTAGACTTTAATAGGGTTCATTATTTGGATCCAAAATTTTGCGATGTTCAAAAGTTCTGCCGCAAACCGAATACGGGGGTTGTTCAACCCATCTCTACTGGTATGTAGATATGGGACATAAAAACCAGTAAGACACAGGCAGGCGTTCACCAGTTGACCTCATTAGCACACACCCTGCGCTCATCAACTGTGTTGATCCTTTACACAGCATCTGCTTTTTTCCATCTGGAGGAATGAGTGGTTTTACCTGAGAAGACGATTTGATCTCTCCCCTACAGCACCTGCTTGATTAAAGGATCACTAAAGGAATTTTTTTTTTTAGCTAAATAGCTTCCTTCACCCTACTGCAGTACTGGTTTCATGTCCTTATTGTTCATTTTTGCTTTGAAGTTGCTGTAATCCTGCCCTGTTCTCCACACTTCCTGCTTGTCTGTTTCCTTATAACCACAGTGCTGGGAGCTTTCTCACAGTGGTCTAAGCTGTCATTACTGTGTGTCTAAAACTTCCCAGAACCAATCAGATTCATCTTAAAAACAAAAAACTGCCCTGGATTTGTTTGTTTTTGTTCTGTGTGTCTATTTCTACTTCACAGAAACATGAAGCCAGTTCAAAAGTGAAACTAACCTGCAGGCACATTATATGATTGATTTTTATCTATTTTTTATCATTTTGAAAAGGAATCAGTTAACTTTTATGTCTCTATACCCTGTAAACAGTCATTTCAGCAAAACAAATGTTTCCTTTATTGACCCTTTAATGGTATCTGTTTTGAGCCTTTTTCACGTCTCGTCTATGTGGGATTGTAGCAACATGTGATTGACACTTTTACAGTCCAGTCTGTTTACACAGGAGCCTTTTTTTTTATAATTTTTACGTTTTTTGTTAGACCAATAAACATCTTATATGTTTGTATTAACTGTGGTTTTGGTCTTTCATCTATGTGGAACTACAACTACCAGCCACCAGCTTTCCGCAGGATGTGGAAACCTTGCAAAAAGATCTGAACAAATTAATGGGGTGGGCAACTACATGGAAAATGAGGTTCAATATAGGAAAATGTACATGTAAAATAATGCATTTGGGTGGAAAAAATGCAATTTATACACTTGCTGTTACCTATAGGTAAGCATATAATAAGGCTTATCTATACGTAGTGTAAATATCTCCTAAGCATGCACTGTTTAGCAGATATTTACATTACAGGCAGCGAGTGACATCACTGACACATGCACTCTGAAGGAGTCAGAGTTCAGAGCCCTGTGCTATCAACGTGGCTCCCGTCCGCATGCATAGGAGTGATGTCATCATGGCTCTGGTCAGTCACAGAGCCGAAGGCCGCAAATCTGGAAGCAAGACGGGTGAAGATGGGAGCGCCTGCAGCGCTGACTTATCGGCGCCGGAGGGCTGCGTTTTAAGGTATGTTTAACATAATGTTCTAGTATGTGATATACAGGGAGTGCAGAATTATTAGGCAAATGAGTATTTTGACCACATCATCCTCTTTATGCATGTTGTCTTACTCCAAGCTGTATAGGCTCGAAAGCCTACTACCAATTAAGCATATTAGGTGATGTGCATCTCTGTAATGAGAAGGGGTGTGGTCTAATGACCTCAACACCCTATATCAGGTGTGCATAATTATTAGGCAACTTCCTTTCATTTGTCAAAATGGGTCAAAAGAAGGACTTGACAGGCTCAGAAAAGTCAAAAATAGTGAGATATCTTGCAGAGGGATGCAGCACTCTTAAAATTGCAAAGCTTCTGAAGCGTGATCATCGAACAATGAAGCGTTTCGTTCAAAATAGTCAACAGGGTCGCAAGAAGCTTGTGGAAAAACCAAGGTGCAAAATAACTGCCCATGAACTGAGAAAAGTCAAGCGTGCAGCTGCCAAGATGCCACTTGCCACCAGTTTGGCCATATTTCAGAGCTGCAACATCACTGGAGTGCCCAAAAGCACAAGGTGTGCAATACTCAGAGACATGGCCAAGGTAAGAAAGGCTGAAAGACGACCACCACTGAACAAGATACACAAGCTGAAACGTCAAGACTGGGCCAAGAAATATCTCAAGACTGATTTTTCTAAGGTTTTATGGACTGATGAAATGAGAGTGAGTCTTGATGGGCCAGATGGATGGGCCCGTGGCTGGATTGGTAAAGGGCAGAGAGCTCCAGTCCCACTCAGACGCCAGCAAGGTGGAGGTGGAGTACTGGTTTGGGCTGGTATCATCAAAGATGAGCTTGTGGGGCCTTTTCGGGTTGAGGATGGAGTCAAGCTTAACTCCCAGTCCTACTGCCAGTTTCTGGAAGACCCCTTCTTCAAGCAGTGGTACAGGAAGAAGTCTGCATTCTTCAAGAAAAACATGATTTTCATGCAGGACAATGCTCCAGCACACGTGTCCAAGTACTCCACAGCGTGGCTGGCAAGAAAGGGTATAAAAGAAGAAAAACTAATGACATGGCCTCCTTGTTCACCTGATCTGAACCACATTGAGAACCTGTGGTCCATCATCAAATATGAGATTTACAAGGAGGGAAAACAGTACACCTCTCTGAACAGTGTCTGGGAGGCTGTGGTTGCTGCTGCACGCAATGTTGATGGTGAACAGATCAAAACACTGACAGAATCCATGGATGGCAGGCTGCATGAGTGTCATTGCAAAGAAAGGTGGCTATATCGGTCACTGATTTGTTTTTGTTTTGTTTTTGAATGTCAGAAATGTATATTTGTGAATGTTGAGATGTTATATTGGTTTCACTGGTAAAAATAAATAATTGAAATGGGTATATATTTGTTTTTTGTTAAGTTGCCTAATAATTATGCACAGTAATAGTCACCTGCACACACAGATATCCCCCTAAAATAGCTAAAACTAAAAACAAACTAAAAATTACTTCCAAAAATATTCAGCTTTGATATTAATGCGTTTTTTGGGTTCATTGAGAACATGGTTGTTGTTCAATAATAAAATTAATCCTCAAAAATACAACTTGCCTAATAATTCTGCACTCCCTGTATATTAGCACATTATGCCTTAACTTTGCAGGTTCCCCCCCAAAAAAGGCCAGCAGTTTAAAACTGTTTTAATGTAATATCTACGTAAGCATGGTTATTTAATAAAATTTACATGCCCCAAATAAACAGAACATTTATTTGGAAAGATCCTGAGTATCTTTTTGTGCCTGTTCTCTGTTGTAGTAGTTGTTATCAATTTGGAGCCACTGATCAGTATTGCCTACCTTTAAAATTCAAGACAAAATGTAAGATGCCACTGTTTTGCCAAGTGATTCTTCAATTATACCTCAAAAACCTAATCTCCTATTAATGCAAGAACATATAGGGCCAGATTCAGGATGGGAAGCAGTTCTTTGCGGCGGCATAACTTTTTCTATTTACGTTATGCCGCCGCAACTTTACCTGCAAGTGCTGTATTCACAAAGCACTTGCGTGTAAAGTTGCGGCGGCGTAGTGTAAATTGGGCGGCCTAATTCAAATTGGGCGGGTAGGGGGCGTATGCTATTTAAATTAGGAGCGTTCCTGCGCCGAACTTACTGCGCATTCGATGACCATTGAAAAATCCCAGTGCGCATGCTCTGAAATATGACGGTGTTTTTGACGTGAACGTAATCAACGTAAATCCCCATTAATGGACGAGTAACGCAAACGACGTAAAAAATTTAAAATTACCTGCGGTCACGACGTCCATACTTAACATAGGATGCGCCATCTTTTTGGTGCTTTATCTTTACGCCGGGAAACCCCTTACGGAAATGGTGTAAAGTCACTGCGTCGGGCGGGCGTACGTTCGGGAATTGGCGTATCTCGCTGATTTATATATTCTCGGCATAAATCCGCGGGAACGCCCCTGGCGGCCATTTTAAAAATGCATTTAAGATCTGACGACAGGATACAATTACGCCTGTTGGATATGTCCTGCAAACCGGCGTATCTGAATACAGAAAACAGATACGTCGGCGCAAAGTCAGAGTTATGCCGGCGTATCACTGATACGCCGGCATAACTCTACCTGAATCTGACCCATAAGCTTTCTTGTCTGGTTCGCTCACAGGGCTAAGAAAGTTATATTAATTTGTGTCAGCCACATTGTAAACGACCAATCACTTAGTTAGGGACCATTGACATAATAATATTTTTTAAGAAATATTTTCTTCCAAAATGATTATGTATTGTAGTTCATAAATGTGGATATGTTAATTAATATTGCTTAGTAAAGTTACTAAGAAACTTAGGGCTAATGCAGTAACTTTACAGGCTTATAGCAAAGTTCAGTGATAAAAGGTAGATAACTGATTACAGAACTGTAATTGCATGACGATCTTGCTTTGTTTGAGTTGTGTAGGAGATTCTAAATTTTGCACACTATAAATTAAATTATATGCACACTAAAATCGTTTAAGATTTCATTTAGTGTATCTCTATTCTCTATTCTTATAAAAGATTTTTTGATGTAATTATTAAATAGTCTATATTTCAGCTCATATTTGACTCTTTTTGTGGCATTGCTTTATTGGTGGTCTCCTAAGATTTCTAAGAATCAAAAGGATTGAAGAACATTTTTGTCACATTGTTAAGCCCTTTTCAATTTAAAGTGTTGTGTTCATTGCTTGATAAAAGATTAAAGCCAGTGATCAAGTCCTTTCTTGATATTTTTTCAAATGTTAAAAAAGAAAATGTGCCTTGATCATTAGTTTAGAGCTCATTTAGTGAATGTAATGAAGCCAATAAAAAACTATACTGAGATTTCTGCCACGATGGCTAAGGTTTTTGAGACAGTAAGGATAGAAAATTCTTTAAACCGTACAGGTAATGTTTTACATGGATTTTCATGTTTCAGCATGATATGGGTGCGGGGCTGCTTACTCAATACAAAGTCCCTTGAAAAAATATTCTTACCCCTTGAACTTTTCCACATTTTGTCATGTTACAACAAAAAACGTAAATGTATTTTATTGGGATTTTATTTGATAGACCAACACAAAGTGTCACATAATTGTGAAGTTGAAGGAAAATGATAAATGGTTTTCAAGATTTTTTTTACAAATATGTGAAAAGTGTGGCGTGCATTTGCATTCAGCCCCCTTTACTCTAATATCCCTAACTAAAATCTAGTGAAACCAATTGCCTTCACAAGTCACCTACTTAGTAAATAGAGTCCATCCATTTGTAATTTAATCTCAGTATAAATACAGTTGTTCTGTGAAGCCCTCAGAGGTTTTATAAAGAACCTTAATGAACAGACAGCATCATCAAGGCCAAGGAACACAAGGAAATCAAGGCCATACACCAGACAGGTCAGGGATAAAGTTGTGGAGAAGTTTAACCACTTAAGCCCCGGACCAAAATGCAGCTAAAGGACCAGGCCCCTTTTTGCAAATTGGCACTGCGTCGCTGTAACTGACAATTACACGGTCGTGCGACATGGCTCCCAAACAAAAATGGCGACCTTTTTTTCCCCCACAAATAGAGCTTTCTTTTGGTGGTATTTGATCACCTCTACGGTTTTTATTTTTTGCGCTATAAACAAAAATAAAGCAACATTTTAAAAAAAATGCAATGGGCCAGATCCACATACCTGCGTGTCCCATTTACTCTACGCCGCTGTAAGTATCCTTATCCACAAAGAAATGCCGCTGCAACTTACGGCGGCGTAGCGTAAATGGGCCGGCGTACGCGGGTGTAATTCAAATTTACTAGTGGGGGGCGTGTTTTATTATAATTATGAATGACCCGATGCAGACAACGCTTTTTTAACTTTTTTTAACTGCATGCGCCGGCCGTGGATGTATCCCAGTGCGCATGCGCAAAATCACGTCGCAAAACATCAATGAAAACTATGTGAACGTAACTTACGCAAATCCCTATTCGCGAACGGTTTACGCAAACGACGTGAACGACGGAAAAATCGACGCTGGCCCGACGTCCATACTTAACATTACGTACACCTCTATACAGTAGGGGTAACTTTATGCCGGACCTACCCTTACGCAAACAGCGTAAAAACACTGCGCCGGGCATACGTACGTTCGTGGATCGGCGTATCTACCTCATTTGCATATTCGACGTGGAAGCGTCCCTAGCATCCAGCATAAATAGGACACTTTAGGACGACGTGTAGGACAGTGTATCTATGCAAAAAAAACGGCGTATCTTGTTTTGAGGATACAAAACAATGATACGCCCCGGCGCAGATTTGAAATTACGGCGGCGGATTTGGAGATCCGTTACCGTAATGGTTTGTGGATCTGGCCCAATGTGTTTTACTTTTTGCTATAATAAATATCCCCCAAAAATATATGAAAAAAATATTTTTTTTCCTCAGTTTAGGCCAAAACGTATTCTTGACACATTTTTGGGACAATTGTAATTTTCACAGCAAAAAATGCATTTAACCCCCGGACCATATTGCTGCCCAATGACCAGAGCACTTTTTGTGATTCGGCACTGCGTCGCTTTAACTGACAATTGCACGGTCGTGCGACGTGGCTCCCAAACAAAATTGGCGTCCTTTTTTTCCACAAATAGAGCTTTCTTTTGGTGGTATTTGATCATCTCTGCGGTTTTTATTTTTTGCGCTATAGACAAAAATAGAGCGACTATTTTGAAAAAAAAAAATGCAATATTTTTTACATTTTGCTATAATAAATATCCCCAAAAAATATATAAAAAAAAAACATTTTTTTCCTCAGTTTAGACCGATACGTATTCTTCTACATATTTTTCGTAAAAAAAAAAATCGCAATTAGCATTTATTGATTGGTTTGCGCAAAAGTAACAGCGTTTACAAAATAGGGGGTGGTTTTATGGCATTTTTATTAATATTTTTTTTTTACTAGTAATTGCGGCGATCAGCGTTTTTTTTCAGTACTGCGACATTATGGCGGACACTTCGGACACTTTTTACACATTTTTGGGACCATTGCCATTTTTATAGCGATCAGTGCTATAAAAATGCATTGGATTACTATAAAAATGCCATTGGCAGTGAAGGGGTTAACACTATGGGGCGGGGAAGGGGTTAAGTATGTTCCTGGGTGTGTTCTAACTGTATGGGGGGTGGACTCACTAGGGGAAATCACTGATCTTCCGTTAATACATTGTATGAACAGAAGATCAGCATTTCGCCCGCTGACAGGACCGGGAGCTTTGTGTTTACACACAAAGCTCCCGGTCCCCGCTCTGTAACAAGTAATCGGCGATCGTATAGCTATGGGCTCTCACCCAGGAGAGCCGACCTGCCGCAGTAAAATGACGGTGGCTGGTCAGCAAGCAGTTAAATTGCATTGTTTATTGTGGAAATGACAGTTGCAGTTTGGGAGTTAACCACAGGGGGCGCTGTATGGGTTATGTGTTCCCTAATGTGTGTTTACAACTGTAGGGGGGGTGTGGCTGTAGGTGTGATGTCATCGATCGTGTCCCCCCTATAAAAGGGATGACGCGATCGATGCAGCCGCCACAGTGAAGCACGGGGAGGCCGTGTATACCCACGGCTCTCCCGGTTCTTCAGCTCTGGGGACTGATCGCTTCGGACCGGGTCACAGGAGCGTGCTGAGGGCGCGCGCCCGTGACCCACCGCTGGGTAGTAGTACAGGACGTACCTGTACGTGGATCTGCCCAGCCGTGCCATTCTGCCGACGTATATGTGCAGGAGGCGGTCCTTAAGTGGTTAAAGCAGGGTTAGGTCATAGAAAAATATCCCAAGCTTTGAACATCTCACCGAGCACTGTTCAATCCATCATCGTAATATGGAAAGTGTATAGTACAACTGCAAACCTACCAAGACATGGACATCCACCTCAACTGAGAAGCTGGGCAAGGAGAGCATTAATTAGAGAAGCAGGTAACTCTGGTAACTCTGCTTCAGCGATCCACAACTTAGTTGGGAAAATCTGTCCACGGAACAACTATTATACACGTACACACGATGGGAAAACTGAGTAGAGCTTTTGGCTGGGAATCACATATGCTCCTTGCAGCTTTTCCATCGGGAAAACTGCCCGAAGGCGGTTTTTGGCAGTTTTCCTATGGAAAGCATCATTGCAGTTTTCCTGTCGGGAAAACAGGCCGTGTGTAGGAGAAAGACTGAACCAAGTTAGTCATGCACTCCACATACAGGTTGTGACGGTATTAGAGCATATCTCCGCCATCCTCTCCCTTCTTCTCCCATAAAAGAAATCACCCAATATTCCCCTACTTAGGAATATCCCTGGAATCGCCGAATCATCCACACATGAGCCATGGCTTAATACTGGATGTAACAGGACACACTTTAATGGCAAAACTCTGCAAATTTATATACACAGTTACAAGCTTGTCATCAATCAAAGAACAATGAAATCTCCACCCCCTTTTCCACACACTGGGGGTTTCCATACAGAGGCATTTCGGCACCGCAAAGCTTGACACATCACATTCTTGAATTTGAATTCAATTAACCTTTAGAATACACAATCACAGATCTAAAAGACATTTAGTAATTATCTCCCAGAGAGAGAAGCCCCCAGGGGGTAATTACTACAATGAAGCAATCAGAACAACAATTAACATGAGTCAATTATCTAATCGGTTGGCTAGGTCGTCTCGTCTGTGACACGGCTATTCATCTGCAGAACACAATGGAAAGGTATTTCACAAGCCACTTAGCATTGAAAGGTCATTGTCCCGTACTGGCAGCATGGCAATCTGGTTTAAACAGGTTTTACAGATGCCTCTACAAAGGGGAAAGTAATCCAATTATCCAGGCTAGAGGCAGAACCCCATAACGCACAGACATTAACATTAGCAGGGAGAGGATTAGACTGAAGTATATAGGCAATTGTATAAAAGTCCTTCACACAGGTTATACTCGAAAAATTTGAATATCGTGCAAAAGTTCATTTATTTCACTAATGGAACTAAACAGGTGAAACTAATATATAAAATAGACTCATTACATGCAAAGCAAGATAGTTCAAGACGTGATTTGTCATAATTGTGATGATTATGGCTTACAGCTCATGAAAACCCCAAATCCACATTTTTCAGAAAATTTGAATATTACATGCAATCAATAAAACAAGGATTGTACATAGAGCAATATCGGACCTCTGAAAAGTAGAAGCATGCATATGTACTCAGTACTTGGTTTGGGCACCTTTTGCAGCAATTACTGCCTCAATGTGGCTTGGCATGGAAGCCATCAGCCTGAGGCACTGCTGAGCTGTTATGGAAGACCAGGATGCTTCAATAGCGGTCTTCAGCTCTTCTGCATTGTTCGGCCTCATTTCTTTCATCTGTCTCTTCGTAATGCCCCATAGATTCTCTATGGGGTTCAGGTCAGGCGAGTTTTCTGGCCAATCAAGCACAGTAATCCCATGGTCATTGAACCAGGTTTTGGTGCTTTTGGCAGTGTGGGCAGGTGCCAAGTGCTGCTGGAAAATGAAGTCAGCATCCCCATAGAGCTCATCTGCAGAGGGAAGCATGAAGTGCTCCAAAATCTCCTTGTAGATGGCTGTGTTGACCATGGACTTAATGAAGCACAGTGGACCAACACCAGCAGATGACATGGCTCCCCAAATCAACACAGACTGTGGAAACTGGACTGGACTTCAAGAATCGTGCAGCATGTGCCTCTACATTCTTCCTCCATACTCTGGGTCCTTGGTTTCCAAATGAGATGCAAAATTTGCTCTCATCAGAAAAGAGGACTTTGGACCACTGAGCAACAGACCAGGTCTGTTTTTCTTTAGCCCAGGTAAGATGCTTCTGATGTTTGTTGTACAGGAGTGGATTGACAAGAGAAATACAACATTTGAAGCCCATGTCCAGGATCTGTCTGTGTGTGGTGGCTCTTGATGCACTGATTCCAGCCTCAGCCCACTCCTTGTGAAAGTTCCCAACACTTTTGAATGGCCTTTTCCTGACAATCCTCTCCAGGCTGCAGTCATCCCTACTCCTTGTGCACCTTTTTCTTCCACACTTTTCCCTTCCACATAACTTTCTATTAATGTGCTTTGATACAGCACTTTGGGAACATCCAACGTATTTTGCCATTACCTTTTGAGGCTTTCCCTTTTTATGGAGGGTGTCAATGATGGTTTTCTGCACAACTGTTAGGTCAGTAGTCTTTCCCTTGATTGTGATTCCTACTGAAGCAGACTGAGAGACCATTTAAAGGCTCAGGAAATCTTTGCAGGTGTTATGGCCTAAATAGCTGATTAGAATGGGACACTTTGAGCCTAGAATATTACACCTTTACACAATATTCTAATTTTCTGAGATTGTGGATTTGGGGTTTTCATTAGCTGTAAGCCATAATCATCCCAATTATGTCAAATCACAGCTTGAACTATCTTGCCTTGCATGTGATGAGTCAATCTCATATTTTAGTTTCACATTTTAAGTTGCATTAGTAAAATAAATGAGCTTTTGCACGATATTCTAATTTTTCGAGCATCACCTGTATCTGGCCTTTATTGAAAGAGTGGCAAAAAAAAGCCATTGTTGAAAGAAAGCCATAAGAAGTCCCGTTTGCAGTTTGTGAGAAGTCATGTGGGGAACACAGCAAACATGTTGAAGAAGGTGCTCTGGTCAGACGAGACCAACATTTTACTTTTTGGCCTAAAAGCAAAACTATGTGTGGTGGAAAAACGAACACTGCACATCACACTGTACACACCATCCCCACCGTGAAAAACATGTTGTTGGGATGCTTTTCTTCAGCAGGGACAGGGAAGCTGATCAAAGTTGGAGGGGAGAGAGATGGAGTCAAATACAGGACAACGATCCTAAAAACATACAGCCAGAGCCACAATTTAATAGTTTAGATCAATGTGTATTCATGTGTTAAAATGGTCCAGTCAAATCCCAGATCTAAATCCAATAGAGAATCTGCTGCAAGACTTGAAAATTGCTGTTCACAGACGCTCTCCATCTAATCTGACAGAGCTTGAGCTACTTTGCAAAGAAGAATGGACAAAAATGTCTCTGAAGATTTGTAAAGCTGGTAGAGACATACCCAAAAAGACTTGCAGCTGTAATCGCAGCCAAAAGTGGTTCTTCAAAGTATTGAATGAGGGGGGGCTGAATACAAATGCACGCCATACTTTAAGTTATTTAATTGTAAAAACATTTGAAAATCATTTATGGTTTTCCTTTCACTTCACAATTTGTTGGGCATAGTGAGACCAGACAATCCTTCCCACTCCGCTTTTGACCCAATCTCTGCTCCCTTTCCCTATTCTATTCTTACTTAGTCTCATCTCATTACTTTTTTCCCTACCTTGCTTCCCTTACCTTCTTTCTCCAATTCTCTACTTCTCATACTGACAAAGTGCTATATAGAGGTACTGTTTGCAATCAAAGTAGACACTTTATTATCTTGTTTGCTTTTCCTTATTTAAAGTTGAAGTAAACGGGTACCTACAGGTACGCCTATAATAAAGCTTACCTGTAGGTACTGTGAATATTTCCTAAACCTGCACTATTTAGGAAATATTCACACTGCATGCAGCCAGTGATGTCACCAGTGCATGCGCTCTGAAGGGACGGCATACTTCTGCCATCCCGTCAGAGCCCCGCCCGTGGTCCATGACTCCTGCGCACATGTGACGTCATCGCAGCATGGCCAATCAGATGGCCAGAGCATGTGAATCCGGAAGGAAGACTTGGTCTATATAGAAACCCTCTGCAGCGGTGGCAGTACTGACAGGCTGGTCAAAGAAAGCATTAATTTAGAGAAGCAAGAGAATCTGTCCACAGGACAACTATTATTTGTGTACTTCACAAACTTGGCCTTTATGGAAGAGTGGCAAGAAGAATGCCAATGTTGAAAGGAAGCCATAAAAAGTCCCGTTTGCAGTTTGCGAGAAGCCACGTGGGGGACATAGCAAACATGTGGAGGAAGATGGTCTAGTCAGATGAGATAAAAAATGTAATTTTTAGCCTAAAAGCAAAAAGCTATGTGTGACAAAAAACAAGCAGTGCACATCACCCTGAACACATCATCCCCACCATGAAACACGGTGGTGGCAGCATCATGTTATAGGGATGCTTTTCTTCAACAACAGGGACAGGGATGCTGGTCAGAGTATGGATGGATGGAAGATGGATGGAGCCAAATGCAGGGCAATCTTAGAAGAAAACCTGTTAAAGTCTGCAAAAGACTTGAGACTGGTGTGGAGAATCAGCTTTCAGCAGCATAACAACCCTAAACATATAGACAGAGCTACAATGGAATAGTTTAAATCTAAACATATGCATGTGTTAGAATGGCCCAGTCAAAGTCCAGACCTAAATCCAATTTCACTCTCATTAAAAAAATGCAGTTCTTTATTTGTAAAATATCTTGAACGATTTATAATTTTCCTTCCACTTTACAATTCTGCCACTTTGTGTTGGTTTATCACATACAATCCTAATGAATACTTTTTCAAGGTACGTATGTACATTGGAAAGCCTTGAGGAATTTACATTCAAACTTCCCCATTTAGAAGAAACATTGCTTTGAAATTTCACTCTCATTAAAAAAATGCAGTTCTGGCTGGGCACCAGAAGGAGTTATTATAGAGAATGATATGTAACACCTGTTCCCTGTGCTGCATTACTAGGAAAAATCAATGGGAACCTTTTTTTTTTTTAACGAGGGGGTGGTAAGTGTGTTAAGGAACACAAAGGGATGCATGGAACAGATTAGCAGTCTTCTGGCCTATCACTCAAATAACGCAATGTGAGTGGGTAGATATTAGGCCTAATGTCTGAGACGCCCAGTTCCACCCAATACAGCAAGCAGTGGCGTAATTAAGTCAACACTCACTAAAAAATAGACAACAAAGGGCATGTTACAAGACTGGGACATAGCACTGGTCTTATAAAATAAAAATATGGAACCATTTTTGTGTCTGACCAGCACTGATATCTGAGTCAAGGACAATTGTGTATAAAAAGGAGACGTTTATTTGAAGTCGCTGTAAAACCTTACTACATTATATCCAGTGAAATAACTAGCCTCAGGTGTTACAAAGGAGATAAAACAAAAATCCTCTTTATACATCACACAGGATCAGAGCATAGGCTGTGTGCTGGAGACCCCTCCTCTGTCATCTTATTAGCTCTTGGTGTCAGGAAAACTTGTCAGAAGTGACTAATTCTGATAACAAAGGAACTAGTAGCAGAGAGCATGACACTTCTGCTGGGTTCACACTTATGCAAATTGGGTTCGGGTTTTCCAAAAATGCCCGACTTGTCCCTAAAAAGGAGAACAGGGACACGCTGGGAGCTGCATTTGTATTAGGTGTGAACCAAGCCTTATGCCGCGTACACACAACCATTTTTAATAGCCTAGAAGCCTGCCTTGCCAACACACGATTGTGAAAAAAAAATGCTCAAGCAAAGCATGGTGATGTACAACACGTACGACGCCACTATAAAGGGGAAGTTCCATTTGGATGGCGCCACCCTCGGGGCTGCTTTTGCTGATTTTATGTTAGTAAAAGTTTGGTGAGAGACGATTCACGCATTTCAGTCTTTGTGCTTTTCAGTCACATCGTGACGAATGTGCTATCTCCATTATGAACGCTAGTTTTACCAGAACGTGCACTCCCGTCTCATAACTTGCCTCTGAGCGTGCACGTTTTTTACGTCGTTAAAGCCTGCACACGACCATTTTTTACTCGAAAAAATAGAGCATGTTCTAAATTTTTAATGCCCATTTTTTCACGTCATGAAAAATGCTCTGGAGCTCACACACAATTGTTTTTAACCACTTAAGGACCGCCTCCTGCACATATACGTCGGCAGAATGGCACGGCTGGGCAGATCCACGTACATGAAGGCAAATAGTTGCGCTATGTGATACCAAATATAATAAAATATTGGAAGTACTTAAGTATAGTGAGTAAAAAAGTGAGTGTACTCAAAATATTATATGACTCTATAGGTGCACTTATAGAGCAAAAACTGCATGAAAGAAAAAAATGATGACAACAAAAAAAAAAAAACAATATTAAATGTTCAGATTGGGACAAATGAGATTGTCCTATACCATCAAAACCAAAAATGGCTCAGCCACAAGAAAAATGTCCCAGATGAATGAAAAAGGAATCAATTCAACACAAGGAAGGAAAATGCCAAGACTTCAACTGGAAAACTGACAGATGTGTTTAGGACAGGGAGTAAAGCTGTCATCCACCACCGCAGCGTTGTAAACAATCTCCAGTGCCACACAGAGTAGTAAAGGGGGACCCTTACCAGAACCGTAGGACCTCAGGGGATAAGGTCTGAAGCGCTTTTGCAGATACAAACCTCTGCTCACGCCGGCGAAGCTGACAATAGCTCACGGTAGTAAAAGTTAATTGAATGAACTGGGGGCATAAAAGGCGGCAGTATCACAGGGTAATAGGCGCAGGTAGAAGCCTATTATGATATGTCCAGAGACACGATAAGCTCTCCCTGGGGATGCACACTGGCCATCACGACAAGCTGTTTGCTTACCAGCGTTACCGGCTTTTCCTATATCATAATAGGCTTCTACCTGCGCCTATTACCCTGTGATCTATGCCGTATTTCCTGCGATACACCGTCGTATCTCTTTTGAGAATCTGGCCCATTATGTCCAATCCAATTGGTGACAAAAGGATTAATATACTGAAAGTGAAACACTCCAATTTGTCAAATGCATCTTTATTTAACCCTCCTGGCGGTCTCACTCCATCAGTTAAGAGTGTTCAGAGATGTTCTCCTGAGAGATTTGGAGAAAATTAAAGTTAAGAAAACTAAGCTGAATAACACTCTTAAAATAGGATTGGATCGTTTATGTGACAATAAAAACATCATTATCCGCCCCGCTGATAAAGGGGGGTGGAATTGTCATCCTGAATAAAACAGATTACATCAAAGAGCTGGAATCCCTAGTTGGAGACACTGAGACTTATGTCCCTTTATCTGGAGATCCACGTTTTCGGTATAGAAAAATCTTGAAATCTATTGTCCAATCAGGATTTAGTTTAGGTATTCTTAATAAAAAGGAGAAAGCCTTTTTGGTGCCTGTTTCATCACGGATACCAATTATGTATTATTTGCCTAAAATACATAAAGATCCTGTACATCCTCCGGGGCGCCCTATCATTAGTGGGATAGATTCCATTACCTCTAGAGCTGGGAAGTATATCGACGGGTATTTACAGCCTTTGGTTAAATCATTGCCAGCGTACATTAAGGACAGCAAACAAGTGAATAATCTTTTAAGTACGTTCCCCTACGAAGAGGATATCTGGATGGTCACAGCGGACGTGACATCCCTATATACCAGTGATGGCGAACCTTGGCACCCCAGATGTTTTGGAACTACATTTCCCATGATAATCTACTACACTGCAAAGTGCATGAGTATCATGGGCAATGTAGTTCCAAAACATCTGGGGTGCCAAGGTTCGCCATCACTGCTATATACCATTATCCCCCACCAGATGGAAATCTCGTCAGTTAAGCATTATTTAGTCAGGGATTCCGGTATGGTTAGCAAAGAGAGGGACTTCATGATGGAGCTACTGAAGTTTGCTACTACACATAATTTCTTTTTCGGTTTAATAGGAGATTCTACTTACAAAATAGTGGGGTTGCGATGGGGGCCAAGTTTGACCCCAGCCTGGCCTACCTATTTATGGTTAAGTGGGAGGAGGACGGTGTGTATACTGACCACAGGCCCGAACTTGCCCTTTGGGTCCGATATATAGACGACGTCCTTCTCCTATAGAAGGGCCCTAGAGATTCACTTGATCTCTTTATGGAATCGTTAAATGTTAACACTAGAGGGATACAGTTCAAATATGAGGCAGACCAACAGTGTATACATTTCTTAGATTTACAGATACGCGTGGAGAAGGGGCAATTCCTGACTTCAACATATTTTAAAACAACCGATATGAATGCCTTTATCCCTCGGGACAGTTGCCACCATCACCAATAGTTAGACTTAGTACCCAAGAGTCAATATATTCGCCTGCGCCGCAATTGTACTAAAGTCGAAGACTTTGGCCGCGTACACACGACCAAATAAATCCGATCAAATCGGTCTGACAGACCGTTTTGATCAGATTTGTCTGCTGGGGTATATTGGTTTGATCGTGTACAAACGATCAAACCAAAATCCCCGTCAGCAGACAGCGCGGTGACGTTGATGCCGCCTCGTCACCGTCACCAGGAAGTAAAACACTTCTGCGCATGCGTCAAATCCATTCGACGCATGCGCGTGCAGATATGTCTGCTGGTTAGCGTAAAAATCTTTTAGCTTTAAAATCTGTCTGCTGGAAAAACCCATCTGTCCGCCCGTACACACGATCTAATTTGTCTGCTGAAACGGTCCGTCGGACCGTTTCCAGCAGATAGATTTGATCAAGTGTACGCGGCCTTTAAGGTACAGGCGGAAGTGATGACCCAAAGGTTTATAGAAAAGGGTTATTTCTCCAATAAATAGAAACTTAAATTTGGTGAAGTTGAGAAATTGGATAGGAATTCCCTTTTGGCAGATAAATCTGTAGCTGTAGGAAGGCAGGATGATTATACCTGGCCATTCATTACTGGTTTTTCAGATCAGCATTTTTTGATTAAAAAATTAGTGCGCAAGCACTGGCATCTGATTAAGGATGACAACATTTTGGGTTCCATCCTTCCAGAGAAACCCTTGGTAGTCTTCAGAGGAGTACCCTCACTTAAGAACTCCCTGGCCCCTAGTACTTGTGACCCTCACAACTAGGGATGAGCTGAACAGACTGCGGGTTCGCGCAAACATTTAGAACCCCATTGAAGTCTAGGGGACTCGAACGTTCGAATTCAAAAACGATCATTTTAAAGACCAATATTTAATTTAATGTTGGAAAACGTCATTCAGAACCCGGGTCTTGCCCAAGGGAACATGTATCAATGGAAAAAAAAGTTTTAAAAACTGAATTTTTTTCCGGAGCAGCCATTTTAATGATGCTTAAAGTGAAAAAAAAAAATCCTTTAAATATCACACCTGCTGGGTGTCTATAGTAGTGGCACATGTTTAGAAATGTCCCTGCACAACATGAGAGGACTATAAAAAAAAAAAAAATAATACTGCTTGCGCACGTGCTGTGTGGCAACAATATGTCGAATATTTTAGCGGTGGTGGGGGGCCATTATTTATTTTGTGAAAGAAAAATTTTAGAGAAAAAGGACACCCCTCAAACATATTGTAATTGGAGCGCAACAAGGAGCCACATGCAAAGTATTGCATCAAAAATTGTTATTAGACGCCCCTGTTAAACAGGGGCAGAAAAATTGTGCCTTGGGCACAACACAACACTGCAACCCCTCCCAATAACTCCAATTGAAGCGCAACAAGGAGCCAAGTGCAAAGTATTGCATCAAAAATTATGCCTTAGGCACTGGTGGCGGAGCCCAGAAACACAACATTTCTTACTAGCTACAGTATCAGCAAGAGAAGTGAGGAGGAGAAGGATATTCCATCAGCAGCATAAGAGCACAGTCACTCAGCATCAGCATACGCAGTCTAAAAGGGATCCGACATTTCAACAAAAAAATATTATTCAGTAACATCAGCATCAGGTGCTTGGTAGCTGGTGTTGACCCAAGCCTGATTCATTTTGATGAAGGTCAGTCGATCAACAGAGTCGGTGGAGAGGCGCACCCTGTGATCAGTAACAAAGCCTCCAGCAGCACTGAATGTGCGTTCTGAAAGAACACTGGATGCAGGGCAAGCCAGTAGCTCAATTGTGTACTGTGCAAGCTCTGGCCAGTGATCCATCCTCAAGACGCAGTAAGCCAGAGGATTTTAGGTGGGGAAGGAGTCCAAGTCGGATCTTGCCCCTAGGTATTCCCGGACCATGTAAACCAGACGCTGGCGATGGTTGCTGGAACCGGTCAGACCTTGGGGCTGCGGACTAAAAAACTGTCTGAAGGCTTTCCCATAATACATAGTTGTCTTATGGGACATATTTACTCCTTAGACTTCTAGCTATGTTTAATATGGTCATTATTAGGTAACCGCTAGGTCTGTGTTTTAATTTGCCCCTTTATTGATTTAGGCTTATGTTTAAATGAATTGTGCCTATTTCATTCATGGGGTTAACTGTGGACCTGACATCTGTTTCCCTTGTGAGATTGTATGTACATTATTAAGTCGTTTTGCCTATATATTTCTGGTGACCAATGGTGGCGATTAGATCATGTTGTCCTACTCTCCTACTTGCTGGGTATGCCGTCCATTATCTGTTTTCCATATAAGGGGGATGTCCTGCTCTGCAGTGGGATGGACCACACGGGGGGACAGCGTGATTGGCTCTCCCCCCGTGGGACCGCCCACATCGATACCCATAACGAGGCTTGGCTTCCGACCTCTATTCGGATTGTCCTGCCATAACGAGGCTTGGTTAAGCCTCCTCCTACTTATAGTGGTGATGTTAATGCATCGTCCGTGCCCTTTGAAAACGACAGCTTTGTCGAAATTGGTCAGGGCGGAGCTACGCAGTGACGTCACCACGCTCCCACGTGACCCCGGAAACACGGGTGTTCGTATAGTTTTTGTTTGTTTTTATATGCCGGCCTTTTTAAGCTTTTTTATATCTTTTACCCGCTGTAATACTTTGAGCCTTGAATAAACCTGAAGACAACTTCAGAGGTGACTTGCAAAATGACTTCTGTATTACTTCCCCAAAATCGTACAAGAACCTTTTTCTAAGTCGGAAGTGACTTGCGTCGCTCCTATTAGAACGATTCTATTGGATAGAATGGGACGCGACTTGTCAGGTGGCTGAGTCGCCTGACGAGTCGCCCCAGTGTAAACCGGCTCTAATGCCGCGTACACACGGTCGTTTTTTGCGATGAAAAAAAACGTGTTTTTTTAAAACGTCATTTAAATTGATTGTGTGTGGGCAAAACTTTGTTTTTTGTCTCAAAACGTCGTTTTTTGTGTCATAAAAAGTGATGGTGTGTGGGCAAAACGATGTTGAAAACAACGTTTTTAAAGCCGCGCATGCTCAGAGGCAAGTTATGAGACGGAGCTTCAATGGAACAGAGTGCCGTCGAACGTGTCTTACGTCACCACGCTTTACTAGAGCATTTTGGAAAAACGATGGTGTGTATGCAACGTCGTTTTGGAAAATGAAGTTTGAAAAACGTTGTTTTGTTTCATTGCTTGAAACGTCGTTTTTTTTCATCACAAAAAATGATCGTGTGTACGCGGCATTAGTTGTTAGCTTTGGTAAACAATTGAAAGGTTTTTCTTATATCTGTTTAATTAGATGGCTGTGTCCATCCTCTTGAAGCTTACATTAATTTATACAATTGTATTCCATGTATTCACACATTCTTTAGTGATGAGCGGAATACGCCATATTCGATTTTGCGATATTTCGTGAATATATAGAAGAATATTCGCGAATATTCGTTAATATCGAATATTCGTGATATTTTATAAAAAAAAAAAAAAATTGCGAAATTTCGCTAGTACGAAATTTCGCTAGTCCGAATGCGAAATTGATTGCGAAATTCTCATCAACACGCGAAAACGGAGATCATTTCCTGGATTACTAAACTAATAGGCACTAAACACTAACTCTACTTACACAAACTTATATGACTAAACTAAAGCTAAGTTTTTTTTTTTTTTTTTATACACAAAACACAGAAGGGCAGAGAACGCATTCGCGAATATTCGTAATACGAATATTCGCATTGCGAATATTCGGCAACATAAAGGGATCGCCTCAGCTACTCGGCCCAGGGTCTCTAATCATACCAGCAATGCTTTTAGACGTCGATGGAGATCACTAGGATGTGATCTGTTTTAAAAATAAATTTGAAAAAATACGAATATTCGCAATATCGAATATTCACCGCGATATTCGATTTATTCGCGAATACTCGAATATGCAATATTCGTTACGAATATTCGCAATGCGAATATTCGTGAGCAACACTAACATTCTTGTGTTAGTTTCCTCTACCTGTACTATTCAATCAGTTATTTACACAGATAGCAATTTGTACTTTATGTATGCATGTTCTTGAGGTTTTTACCTAAACTTCAAAAAGCAAAATAGAGCAATTTATACTGCATCCCCAGTAAACAATATACTCTGATTAAAGTAAGGGCTCTAGCTACAACTGAAGATGTGGATTCAAAATGCATGGGAAAGAAATTAACGTTCAGTATAGATGTAATCTAGGTTCAATAACATATGTTTTCCATATTTTTGATGTTTGAAATGTTAAGCAAGGGTATGACTCTGATATGATTACATAAATTGCAGAAATAATCAGCTGTATTTTCTATAATGTTTTAAGTCTATAGAGTGGTTGATTAAAGAATGAATGCTTTAAAGCAAATCTGTCACTTGGGAGGTAAATTTATGGCTTTCAAGGGAAGTCAAGTCAAGCAGCTATTTGTTCGGCGAACACCCGATGTTCGAGTCGAACTTACATTTGACTCAAACATGGGGCTCATCCCTACATCTAAAAAGGTAATTATATGTTAAAAAAAAATTGTTGTATGTATGTAGGTAGGTATGCTGTATGCATGAGAACACGTAACAAACTTATAGGGCCAGATTCACGTATTCCAGAGCATCTTTGCTCTGGAGTAACGCTTCTGATTTGCGTTGCGCTGCCGAATTTTTAGGAGCAAGTGCTGTCATTCACGAAGCACTTGCTCCTAAAGTTGCGGCAGCGCATCGCAAATGAGCCGGCGGAATTCAAATGTCGCGGGTACGGGGCGTGTAGTATGCTAACTACGCGCGATCCCGCCGCCGACGTACTGCGCATGCGTCGAGTGTCAAAACATCCCCGTGCGCATGCTCCAAAATCTGTGAATGAACGTCAATGACGTCACATTCCCATTCATGACCGTTTTACGCAAGCGACGTTTTTTTTTTTTTTCCCGACGCGATGACGACGCCTATACCTAACATAGGATACTCCAGCCCCATGTAGGTATATCTATGCGCCGCGTATCCCGTCCGGAAACGTCGTAACGTCACTGCGTCGCGCCGGATTTCGATCGTGAATTGCCGATTTCCGCTCATTAACATATTTTTTGAGCGTAAATCGGCGGGAACGCCCCCGGCGCCATTTTTAAGTTGAAGTAACGATGCGATGGCGAAACTCAGTTACGCTGCTCGCATCGGAACTTCAACCCGGCGTTTCTTGTTTTCTGGTTACAGAAAACAGAAACGCCGGCTCAAAGCCACTGTTACGCTGGCGGATCACTCGATCCGCCAGCGTAACCTTTCATGAATCTGGCCCATAGTGGGGTTTTTCTTTTTCTTTTAACATAAGTCCTTCAAGTTAAAAAATAAACAAATATGATGATAGAAACAAAACCACATTGCATCTTCATAACTCTAAAGTTGATACAAAAAGAGAAAAAAAAAAACGTTATAAATTACGTTCCAACATGCTTTAAGTGCTTGCCGACCGACCGCTGCACGACGATATACGTAGGCAGAATGGCACGGCTTTGCAAAGCAATGTACCTGTACATCGTTTTTAAATTGCAACATAATGGGCGCGCGGATGACGTGCCGTGACCATACATGCGGCTCCGATGTCTGCCGGTTTCCCAAGGCATTTCCCTGTTCTGCCTAGCAACATGACAGAGATCTACTGCTCCCTGTCATCGGGATCAGTGATCTCTGTCATGCTGTAGTCAGCCCATCCTCCCCACAGTTGGAATCACTCCCTAGGACATACTTAACCCCTTGATCGCCCCCTAGTGTTTAACCCCTTCCCTGCTAGTGACATTTACACAATAATCAGTGCATTTTTATAGCACTGATCACTGTATAAATGACAATGGTCCCAAAATAGTGTCAAAGGGAGCTGTGGTGGCTCAACGTGATTGGCACTGCGATGACAAGCCGTTCACCTCTGCAGCCAAGGGTTCGGATCCCGGTCTCGGCTACATGTGAATTGAGTTTGGTGGTCTCAGCCCAGCTCCCGGTGGGTGTGCTATGCAAGGTACGCCTGTGCTTAGTACGCCCACCCCCCCCCCACAAAAACCACCACACTTGCACGCACACAAAATTGGTTTAAAAACACACGCACTTTGGCCATGCAGTCTCCTAAAATAAAAGAGAGGCGAAGGACCTACGGGGCTGGCTGGGTGGGCTAGGCCCCCTCACTCCCTCATAGGGGGAGTCTCTCTGCCCCATTGGGGTCCCGTTGGGCCCCAGTTGGGCTCTCAAGAGGAGCAGGTAGGGTGGGGTGAGTGGGAGGCCCCCCCTCACACCCGCCATTGCCACCAGGGGCATGGAGAAGGATGGCGATTGCCTCCGGGGGAGGGTCTGCCTACTCCCAACTCCTGCAGTCCGGCTCCTCTCTCTCGAGTTCACGCACAAAAATACACTAAAAAAAAAAAGAGCAAAAAATAGTGTCAAAAGTGTCCGATGTGTCTGCCATAATGTCGCAGTCACGATAAAAATTTGCAGATCGCCGCCATTACTAATAAAAAAAAATAATAATAAAAATACCATAAAACTATCCCCTTTTTTGTAGACCCTATAACTTTTGCGCAAACCAGTCAATATACGCTTATTTTACAAAAATATGTAGAAGAATTCATATCGGCCTAAACTGAGAAATAAATTTGTATTTTTATATATTTTTGGGGGATATTTATTACAGAAAAAATTTAAAAATAGAGCTTTTTTCCAAATTGTTGCTCTTTTTTTGTTTATAGCGCAAAAGATAAAAACCACAGAGGTGATCAAATACCAGCAAAAGAAAGCTCTATTTGTGGGAAAAAAAGGACGTCAATTTTGTTTGGGTGCAAAAGCATGCAAATGTCAGTTAAAGCGACGCAGTGCCGAATCGCAAAAAGTGCTCTTGTCAGGAAGGAGGTAGATTCCTCCGGGGCTGAAGTGGTTAAAAGGAAAAAAAAAAGCTTTGTCATAACTGCAATTTGATACTCCATGTATCAACTTTCTACAATGTCATATGTCTGTTTATATTTTGCACATCTAGAAACACATCCTAACCTATTTTGAAGCAGTCTAGTGACTATAGTTAGCTTCTGTGGTAGACTGTTCTACACTTTCACAGCTCCAACCATAAAAAAATCTTTCCCAACGCCAATCCATAGCAACCCAACATACTTTTGCCCACTGGATTAGTGTAATGATTTGCCTATTGCTGAGGTACAGGAAACTGGCTCTGGAGCCGGAGGAGTCAAATAGCGTACTATAAGTCCAATTTGGAGCCTCCATGAGCAATTGCTGCTTATTTGACCAGAAGGATCTCGACATGGTGGGCAACTTGAACAGGGATGTCAGCAGAGATGATAGGCAGGACAGCCAACTGGTAGTGATGACTTAAATGTGTCCTGTGTTTAGTTTGAGTCTTATGCCGAGTACACACGATCGGTTCGTCTGATGAAAACCGTCTGATGGACCGTTTTCATCAGACGAACTCATCGGGCGTGGACCTCATCGGTTTTTTATCTATCGGTGAAAAACAATAGGAACTTGTTTTAAAATGATCTGATAGTTAAAAAACCAATAGAAAAAAAAATCGTCTGTGGTCATGTCCATCGGTTAAAAATACATGCATGCTCAGAATCAAGTCAACGCATGCTTGGAACCATTGAACTTCATTTTTCTCAGCACGTCGTTGTGTTTTACGTCACCGTGTTATGACACAATCGTTTTTTTAACTGATGGTGTGTAGGCAAGACTGATGAAAGTCAGCTTCATCGGATATTTGATGAAAAAATCCATCAGACCGTTTTCATCGGATGAACCGATCGTGTGTACAGGGCATTAGGCGCTTTGCAGGTGCTAAAAATAGCGCCTGCAAAGCGCCCTGAAAGAGCCTCTCCTTTCACTCCAGTCTTTAGGAGCGGTGTATATGGTATGGCTAGCAGGACTTTTTTTGAGCGTCCTGCTAGCCGTACCATATACGCCGCTCCTAAAGAGCTCCTGCCCATTGAAATCAATGGGCAGCGGCGCTTTGCGGGCAGTTTTAACCCATTTTCGGACGCTAGTGGGGTTTAAAAGCTCTCTGCTAGCAGCCAAATAGAGCCGCAAAAACGATGGTAAAGCGCCGCTAAAGACATTATTATGTGCTGTTGCTATCAACAGATGTACTCTCACCTTCTTTATTTGACCTCACATTACATGCTCAGTCAGATCAGATCCCCCTGAGGAAATCACATGGGAGGTGATGAAACGCTTAGGGGTGAGACATTAGATGACATCATGACACTCATTTGAATGCAGGTGTGTGGTATTCTATTTAAGTGTTTTTTGTTTACATGCAATAGAGCAGAGATTTAAGGAGTTGTTTATAATTGATGGGAATCAACTTTGGATGAATCGGGAAACCTGTCACAGTCCATCTAAGGGACAAAAGCGCAATTCGGCCGAGCATGTAATGTGAGATAAAATATTGGAGGTGAGAGAACATCTGGTGGTGGCATGAGCACATAATATAGCCTAATAGGATAATAGCATGTGGAATATATTTAAATACAAAGGACATTGTTTATTGTGAAGGATTTATATTTTACAATGCTTTACTGTTGCGAAACTTCCATGAGGCCATGCAAGGCTGACAGTTACAAGCATGACTCCCTGAGGCAAAGGAATGATGTAGCTAGAGGGCCACAAGTTTAAGACCCCTGGTTTAGTTGGATGTGTGATAATTACCATTTCACAATGTTTTTTAGTTCATGTCATATGGTTATGTACCACTACACTATTTCAAAATTTCATTTCTGAATGTCACTTTTGCTGTTACAAATCCTACATCAAGAATGAAACAAATTATTACAGACCCTTCAGGTATGGTATGTATTTTACCCACTTCCCATCCAGCCAATGTATATAAATGGGTGGGTACTTTTTTGTTCCAGGAGAATTTACTTCCTCACACTTGTGTGCCTTGTTCACGCCGCTTGGGGCATGCAGCAGCATGATTTGTGATCTCTGTGTCACATTTCTCAGATCACATGTCCAGTAGTAAACAACTGTCTTAAATAGCATCCATTCATGATAGCATTGATTACTATTGTGGTCTCTGTATCATGTAATAGCTGTGGCCAATCACAGCAATCACAATAGTAAACAATCATTCATGAATGAAAGCCATTCATGATAGGTAAAACCATTGCTTTAATAGTGATCTTCAATGAAATAAGTAATCATAGCGTATAATAAAATACCCCCCCCCCCACTGTCCTTATAGTGGCAGTCAGTGTCTCTAATCACAACCCCAGCAGTCACAGTGTCCCTGACCACTGCCACACCAGCCATATTGTCCCTAATCAATGCCACACCAGTTACATACAAAACAGCTTGCCGTGATCACTTCAAAATACATGAATAGGGCCTGCATCTGATTGGATGCTGACACTGTTTGTCTGATAATTTTCCACCCCCAGATCCTTTAATTGTTTTTATTTAAGGGATGTTGGACAGGAAAAACACTGTACAAAATGTGCTCCTTATATGGCCAGCTTTAGTTTTTTTGATGATTTAGCCCTTTGACTTATTAAACAAAGGTCTCAACTTTCTAAACAAAAAGGTTTACATCCCTAAAGTGGTGTTCTGGGGGAAAAAAAATTTAAATATACTTCAGCTGCTGGCTTTTAATAAATGGACACTTACCTGTCCTGGAGTCCCTCGATGTCGGCACCGCAGCTGATATTTCCATCAGCTGTCGGTTGCTGCTGCCGTCATTGCAGGTAAGGGTACTCGGCAGTGTAGCTTTTGGGGTTCATGCCGGGAACCCTACTGCGCATGTGCGAGGCCCCGCTCCTCTCTCCTATTGGCCCGCTGGCCGGGGGAGGATGAGGACGGAGCCCCACGGTGACTTCACAGGCCGTTGGCCACAGCCAGACTCCTGCAAGTGGAAAAGAATACCTGTCAAAGGCAGGTATCCCACCCCCCACGAAAGGTGCCAATTGTGGCACCAGAGGGGGGGGGGAATCAGATGAGCGGAAGTTCCACTTGGTGGAACTCCGCATTAATAGCGTGGCAACATATATAATCTATATGTTAAAAATAAACCAGTACTAAGGAATTATGCAGGCTGCCATTGCTGGCCACCCTTCCAAAAAAATATTAGTACCCTTGCTGTCATACTGATCCATTGATTTCAGCAGAGTAATGCATTAACCCAAAACAAGAATTCAGACCAGGAATTCTGATTTCACTATTACTTTGCTACTTTGCGGATTTGTATGATTGTTTAAAATAACTACCTACCGTATTTATTGGCGTATAACACGCACAGGCGTATAACACGCACCCTAACTTTAAGAGGGACGTTTCAGGGAAAAAAAAATCCACAGCACCCTGCGTATAACACATAGGCACAATTTACCCTCTATTTTCAGGGTAAAAAAGTGAGTGTTATATGCCAATAAATACAGTAAGTGCAAAAACAGACAAACAAACAGCATTTTCAGAAGGATATAACCAATAGCACCTCCCATTTGGCCCTCAGTACACGTTTCCTTTAAAAATATTGATAGGGGGACATTTTAACAAACTGAGTGGTTCCCGTTAGTGACAGGGTAATATTTATGAAACCGTTCTTGCTTGCATTTTTTATTTAAATATTTTCCTTTACAAATGACATATTCATATTATTGTTAAGCTGTCATACTGAACCCATATGTTTCTGAAACACATCAGCTCTTTAGATGTAAAATGTCAATCACTTCCATGTTTCATAAACATGATATTATGCAGTAAAAATGATTGACAGCCATGGTTCTCAGCGAGCTCACCTGCAAATAGATTCTGTATTACTATATACCGGACAATCCTTCCTTCACTGTCTTTACATTTAAACATTAACACGAGTGTGCGGTGCCCACCTCCACCTTAGACTATCTTACTGACATACAGGCACATTTCTAGTGCTAGTCCTGGCAATATGTGGTTTGTTTTACTTTTCACACTGTTGAACTTCATGAAGCTGTCATGGGAATTCTATCTGTGGTCTAATTGCCTTCTTAGTTTGACATTATATGGTTGATTTCAATTGACTTTTCCCTGAACTGTCAAACCTAATCCACATGATGGTACAATCTTAGCCCGCATCTGTTTTATTTGATTCTCTAATACGAAATACAATAACATGTGGCAAAAACATAAACCTTTTGATAGGATTAGCCAAAGTAATGTGAGAGTGCCGAGAGACACTTACAATTACAACACTGCACTGCAATATTTTATTTACATATATATTTTTTTATATTAACATTTATTTGCAAAAAAAATCAAATATAAATTCTTGCAAGGCTAAAGACAAACTACATTAATGTGCATAGAAAATATTGCTCAAAAAGAGGGGGGATAGGGGTGGGACTTTAGATGAGGCATATGAAGATACTACCTAAGGCCTCCATTCCTGTAAATAGATGAAAAAAGGGGGGAGTTTGGGACTTTATATGAGATGCGTTTTTAGCAGTATGCAATTAAATATAAACATGGAATATAAAAAATGTTTCCATATTGGCCAGGCTCAAAGTTGTCAACCAAAAAGCACTAAACCAAATTCATCTGTCTAACTGATGTAAGTAAAGACAGAGGTTTAGTTGCAAGCATTTGCAAATACCTGGGAAGCTCCAGCTCCAGCGACAAGGCACTCTGTGTGACTGCAGTCCTACCTATGAATTTGTTGGTACAGGACCCAGGGCTCTCAGTTAGACCCCACTTTGTGCTGTGAGCGCACTGTAATCAATATACAATGTAAAGATTTTCAAAAATTATTAGCCCATTCTTTTAAACGATCAGATACTAAGCCCACTCCTCCTGCGGACCCCCGTGTTTATTTAGAAGAAAGCCCCTAATTTTGGTAGTAGGGTGGTTTTTAAATCCTCCAAGAAGGAAAAGTACCCTTTTAGATCAAAAATATTTTTTCATGTGTGGGAAATGTAGAGGTTGTAAAACAAACAGGGTAAATGTGAAAAGAAATAAAACGGAGGGGCGTGGCCGGCAGCCGAGGCGGATGGCTGTGTAAGGAGAGAGCTCCGTGTAACCCGCCAGCATCAACACCATCCCAGCGACTATTTCAGCCGACCAAGGCTCTATCTACCTCGGGGTCACTCCTGAGCACCCCTGGGTGACTATGGGAAAGAGAAAGAACGAGAAAGGGCCGCGGAAGCTGACCGACTTCTACCCGTCGGCGAGCACACCTAGGCCGCAAGATGGCGCCGGGGCCTCGGACTCGCGTTACAGTCCGCGCGGCGATCGCGGCGTCGGATCGGATCCGAATCACGGGAGAGGCCCGCAATCCTCCCACAGCGCCAGCGGAGGATCGTCACCAGGGGCATCCCCAATCAGCAGCCCTCAGAAATCGGCCCAGAAACGCTCATCAGCTCACAGGTATGCAGGGGAGATGGGGACCGCATGTGACTCTCAGGACAGCACTAGAGACTTTGTGGAGCAGCTTAATGAATTCCCCACCACTGGACAACCCCTTAGTGACACGATTATGAGGGACATGCTGATTACTCTTAGGGGATCCCTGCACAAAGATATGATGGCCTGTGTCACCCAGCTTACAGGGGAAGTGTCAGCAATAGGAGACCGGATCTCACACGTGGAAGACAAGATGGGGGAGTTCTCAGAAGCCCATAACGAGCTTGTGGATGCACATAATGACGCTGAGAATGTCATGCAAGTGATGAGGGATAAGCTCACAGAATTAGAGGACAGATCCAGAAGGAACAATATCAAACTTAGGGGAGTGGAAGAATCTATTGCCCCAGCTGAACTCAGGCTTTATGTCCAATCCTTCATCGCCGCATTGCTGCCTGATACCCCCAAACAAGAAGTGATAGTGGATAGAGCACATCGCCTTCCTAAGCCAAAATTTCTTCCAGATACAGTTCCAAGAGACGTCATCGCTCGCATTCATTTCTTTCATGTAAAAGATGACCTCATGCGGTTCTCTAGGAAGAACCACCCCCTGCCTGGCCCTTACTCTGCGATTGCCATTTTCGCCGATCTGTCCAAACCCACTATGCAGGCACGCAAGAATTTGTCATCCATGACTAAATTGCTACAGAACCACAAAATTCCCTACTCCTGGGGCTTCCCAACCAAGCTGCTCATCACAAGAGAAAACCGTACCTATGTCATTACAAACCTTGAGGATGGCCTGGCCCTGGCCAAAAGTGGGATCTCCTTCCAGAAGATCCTGGTGGTTCCGTACGAGACCTAAATCTCCCAAGATTGTCCCCAGAGTGGCGTAAAACCTGACCTGACTGCCTAAGTAATCTGCCATGTGCCATGGCAACTGCCTTGGTCTTAAGCTCTGAAAGATGCTGGGGCGGAACACGAAGAGCTGTTTACCCCCCACAAGTATTGCGGAGTCTTTCGCACTTTGTGAGACTTTTCACGTTTTTATGTACTGGTTTACCTTTTTTTCTTTTTTTTTTCTCCTTCCTTTTTTTTTCTTCTGCTCTAGCTGTACCACAGGATCACTACGAACCAAACTCATCCATGTTGAAATCTCACTATTCGGTACCCACTCCTTGCAATATGTTGGACTTCTGGTCAAGTATCTCTAATGCATCAGTGCCTCCTTCAGGTAATGTGATAGTACCTACTCCAAATTTTGAGTCTTACCTATCCTTTGCTGAACGCTCTTTATTTTTGCTCTGATGGCATTGTCAATTGTATCTATGAACGTCAATGGCTTGAACAGCCCATTCAAACGAAGCTCCATGTGGAAAGAGATGGTGCGGCTTAAAAGTGATGTAGTCTGCATCCAGGAGACCCACTTTAAGTCCTCCAAACATCCCAAATGCTCGCATAGAGCTTATCCGCATATTTTTCAGGCAATGGCTCCTGTCAAAAAAAGAGGAGTGATGGTGGCCGTTAAACACTCTATCGCATTCAAACTGCACAACGTCGTCTGCGACCCTAATGGGAGATACATAATTCTCATATGTGAACTGAATCAATCTACATATACCCTAGTCAACTTATATGCGCCAAACAAAAGACAACCAAGATTTCTAACGGCCCTACTGAAAAGAGTGGAAAAAATTAAGCAAGGATCGCTGCTCCTCTGTGGGGACTTTAATTGTGTCCCTGACAGGTCCATGGACTGCTCGCAACCTCTGTCGACAAAGAGGATAGAACTCCGATCACTTATAGCGGAACATGATCTGTACGACGCATGGCGTTGCTACCATTCTTCAGAAAGGGACTATACACATTACTCGTACCCCCATCGGGCATATTCTAGAATAGACCTGGTGCTCTCTGACCTGCCTCTCTTGCAAAGAACTATTTCAGTGAAAATTCACTCGATAACCTGGTCAGACCATGCACCGGTGTCCATCTCTCTTCAGGACAATAACACTGACCCTCCAGTCTATCTTTGGAGGAATAATGTTGACATTCTCTCTGACTCTACCCAAACTGCTAGACTAGGGGCACAGCTTCAGGAATTTTTTCAGTTTAATGATAATGCGGATACTAAGATTGCATCTTTATGGTGCTCACATAAGGCATTCAGTAGGGGTCTATTGATACAGACAGCAGCCAGGGAAAAGAGGAGGAGGGCGGCACTGCTGCAGGGGTTGTTAGGGGAAATCCAAAAGTTAGAAACCCTACACAAACAAAATCCCTCCCCTACAACAGAATCTGACTTATTTGCGTGCAGACATAAGCTCCGTCTCATGCTGATTACGTCACATCAGAAATGTTTGAGAAAGATTAAAGCCATGTACTACGCCCATAGCAATAAAGCAGGGAAGCTACTGGCCAAATATATCAAAAGACGTCAGCAGCAATCTAAATTGTCCTCCCTTAGAGATCCACACTCTAACACGTTGGTCCATCACCCAACACATATAGCCAATGCTTTCATGAAATATTATAGAGACCTTTATAACCTTCACCTAGATACAGACACTCCACAACCCACTGACGCGTCCATCAACTCATTTCTCAACTCTGTAGCATTGCCCTCTCTGTCCCCCTCCCAACTGATGTCACTCAACGCCCCTATTCAACATGCTGAAGTTAGCAAAGTTATCAAAGCCCTCCCCAAAAATAAGTCACCAGGTGTAGACGGCTTCTCCTCAGAATATTATAAAGTAATTTCTCATATACTAACTCCGTATTTATGTACCCTATTCAACAGTGTCGCCTCCTCATCGACATTCCCAGAAGAAATGCTAGAAGCCACCATTGTCACTTTGCCAAAACCAGGTAAGAAGCCGGATTTACCACAAAATTTTAGGCCTATTTCGCTTCTAAACACGGATCTCAAGATCTATGCTAAGATCTTGGCAAATCGATTAGCATCCATCACTCCATTTTTGGTTAAAGCCGACCAGGTCGGCTTTGTGAAGGGGAGGCAGGCCCCCGATGGCACTAGGCGATTATTTAACTTGCTGTACTTATTAGAACGTCGAGGAACCCCGGCAGCATTTTTGGCGTTGGACGCAGAAAAAGCCTTTGACAGGGTGCATTGGGGGTACCTTAGGGCAACCCTGCAAAGGTTTGGACTTCAAGGCTCTATATTATCAGCCATCTCTGCATTATACACGTGTCCCTCGGCCAGGGTTTTCTCGTCCAACGCCATTTCCGACAAATTCTATATCACCAACGGGACCCGCCAAGGGTGTCCTCTATCCCCGATAATCTTCACGCTAATGATGGAGCCCCTTGCTGTAGCTATCAGATCTGACACAGACATATCTGGGATTAGTGTGGCTAATGAGGTCCACAAGATAGGCTTATTTGCGGATGACGTGATGTTGACTGTGACTAATCCGGCTTCTTCCCTGGACAAAGTGCAAAAGGTTTTATGTGAGTTTGGTGCAGTGTCATATTACAAGTTAAATGTCGCTAAGTCTTGTGTATTGCCTGTTAATATTCCTAAAAAACAGATAGCTCAACTTAAGGATAGGTTTAAATTTCAGTGGATGACCACAAGTATCGCATACTTGGGCGTTAAGCTGGTTTATCCCTCCACTGCTACTTTTCGCATTAACTTTGACTCTCTTTTGGATGTTATCAAAGCAGACTTGGCACACATCTCCACTTTTGAACTATCCTGGCTGGGAAAAATAGCTGCCCTGAAAATGTTTCTATTGCCTAAGATTATCTATTACTTCCGCACCATCCCTGTACTTATCCCTGAATCTTTCTTTGCCAATGTTGATAAACTGTTTAGAGGATTTATCTGGCAGGGGAAAATGCCTAGGATTACATTTACAATTTTGCAGAGGCATAGGCATACGGGTGTGCGGGCCTTCCTGTTCTCCGTAATTACTATAGAGCAGCCTTATTGGATCAAATGAAAGCCTGGTTTGAGCCTGATTCACCTAAGCTGTGGGTGCGGATGGAGAAATTAGTTATGCAAAACAGGGACCTCCCATCCTTACTATTAGCAAAATTAACCAACCTACCAATGAAGGACACCTGGTTGCCATCTGTCGAAGCTACGCTTTCGGCATGGGGCGCCATCCAACCACACCTGGACTCTAATGCTAAAATTAGTCACCCAGTAACCCAAATCTCAGTTCTTGAACACCTTATCCCGGACCTTCGTACGGCCCTCTGGAGGGAGAAGGGTTTCTCTACCATCCAGGAGGTTCTTGAAGACCCAGAGGCTGCTCATTCATACCCCTTCACCCAAATTAAACACTTCCAACTAACCCAAACTAGCTCAACGTATGTATTACCTGTAGAGGTGTGGAAATATCTCAGTACTTCCTATCATAAACCTAAGGGCCTTGCCTGGTTCTATGCCCCGTTACAAAGAGATAGTAGTTTCTCTAAAACTTCTAGTATGATTAACTGGGAAGGGGACTGGGGTACCTCCCACTCCCATTCTGAGTGGAAATCAGCCATACGTGCTATTTACACTTACTCCCACTGCACTAATCATTGGGACAACTTGATGAAAATCCTCCACAGATCCTATTTGACCCCAGTTAGATTATCACTGATATTTCCACCAGGGAACCCTCTATGCTGGAGGTTGTGTGGAGCTAAAGGTAACATTTACCACATATTATGGGGCTGCAAAGGCTTACGCAGTTTCTGGATTGCCGTATTTAAACTAATCTCATCGGTTACAGGGTTTTTCTTACATCCTTCTCCCCAGCTGGCCCTCCTTAACATTAACATCACGAATGTCCCATCTCAATTCCGTAGCATAGTTACGCATGTATTGATAGCTGCCCGCCTAACTATCACTGCTAAATGGAAAAATACCCAGGCCCCCAACATTAGTGAAGTAATCCAAAGAGTGTCTACGCAATATCTGTATGAGAAATATTTCGCAATGCAGTCAAATGGGAGCCAGTCATTTAAGGCTCAATGGATGCCTTGGATTTCAAAATTCCCTGAATGAGACATACATATTGTATAGTACTGTTCATATTGTATAGTATTGTTCACTCTGTATAATTGACTTACGGTTCATGTGGCCTGTGGTACTGTGGTTCGTTTCTCCCCTCTTCCTTTCTTTCTTGTTCTTCCTTTCTCCTTCCTCTTTTTCTGTTCGCTTCTCTTGTTTTTACGTTACACTCGCCTTTGTTCACATTTTCAATAGCTCTCGATTTTCTTTACTTACCTCTGCCTTTGGTGGGAGCTGCTGGTCCTCACTCCCCTACAGAGTAGTGGATCGGTCTAACCATTTCAGGTTCACCTCTAGTGGAGCTAGACAAATACGAACTTATGTCCTACTCCCTACAATGTTATGTTATGATAACTATGTTTCCTATATATACTAGTGCCTTACCTATGTATGGTGCCGTGGCTCCACATTGTGAAGTAGGAAGCGCGGGCCTGTTAGTTTCCTGAGCACTTTTAGACTAGTATTGTATCCTTCCTTCAGCATTTAATGAATAGTATATCCTGTTGTCTACTGGGAAATTGTTCGTAAGTTCAAACTGTATTGTTAATGTCACTTGTACTGTTACTCTTCTTAATAATCTTAATAAAAACAATTGAAAAGAAAAGAAATAAAACGTTGTCTGCACAAGGGGGACAAACATTTAGCCTTCAGGACTTTATGTCATATACACTGCAGTGCCCATGTGGGCTTCAATACATTGGGAGTATGAAAACACTTAAAAAATTATATATAAACACATTCAACATGTCCTGCTGGGATACAAAAATCATAGCATTGTTCTTCATTATAGGGAGGTGCACAATAGAAATGGGCCGAACATCCCCCTGTTTGGTTTGCAGCAGAACCAAATAGTTCTGCCCCAAAAAACGAACACATTGAAGTCTACCAAACATGAGAAATCAAAAGTGGCCATTTTGAAGGCTTATTTGAAATTAATCGGCCATAAAAGGGGTATGGGGGTCCTGGTACTGCCCTGGGGGACATGTATCAATGCAAATTATTTTTTAAAACAACAATTGTTTTTTAAGAGCAGTGATTTTACTGAAGCTTGAAGTGAAAGAAGTCTGCCTGTAAAGTGGCACATCTGTAGCAAATCACATTTAAATTGACTTGTAGACTTGTGGTTGCAATTTCCGGCACCTGGCTATTTAAAAAAGAAAAGAAAAGAAAAACAGCGTGGGAGTCCCCCCAAAATCCACACCGGACTGTTATTCGAGCACGCAGCCTGGCAGGGCTGGAAAGGGGGGACGTGCACGTGGCTCCCCTCCTTAACTATACCAGGCCACATGCCCTCAACATGGGTGTGCTTTACCCCCCACAACCCTGGGCTGTGGTTGTGGGGGTCTGCGGGCAGGGGGATTATTGGAATCTGGAAGCCCGCTTTAACAAGTGTTAAACCCATTACCCCTACCTATTCACCAAATATGCGATTAGGGGGCGTGAATCATTTAAATTAGGCGCGTCCCCGCGGCGATCGAACTGCGCATGCTCCGTTCAGAAATTTCCCGCCGTGCATTGCGCGAAATTACGTCGTAACGTCATTTTTACTTTAGTAGCGTAATTTACGTACATTCTTATTCACGGACGACTTACGCAAAAAAAAAATTGAAAATTTGACGCGGGAATGACGGCCATACTTAACATGGCACGTCTAACTATAGTTAAAGTTAAGAGAATGAGGCTATAGAGGAATCATGTGTGTCATGTGTGTCATGTGTTCAGTCAATGGTTCAGTCCCTATTTGCATATATAAAAGAAAGGGTTTTTTTCAGCCAAGGGAGACTGAAAATTAGAGGGGCAATTATGAATATATTGACTGCGTGGTAAATCCAAAAATAGATCCTTTATTAACCACATGTTCTACGTCCTCCCTTTAGTGGCCGATAGTGGGCGCGCAAGCCGCTGGCAGCCCGCGCGCGTCCCCCGAGTGCCGCGTGCTCGGGCACGCGCGCTCGTTCGTTACAGAGCGGGGACCGCGAGCTTTGTGTGTAAACACAAAGCTCTCGGTCCTGTCAGTGGGGGAAACGCTTATCTCCTGTTCATACAATGTATGAACAGAAGATCAGTGATTTCCCCTAGTGAGTCAACCCCCCCATACAGTTAGAACACACCCAGGAACACACTTAACCCCTTCCCTGCCCCCTAGTGTTAACCCCTTCACTGCCAATGGCATTTTTATAGTAATCCAATGCATTTTTATAGCATTGATCGCTATAAAAATGCCAATGGTCCCAAAAATTTGTCAAAATTGTCCGATGTATCCGCCATAATGTCTCGGTACTGAAAAAAAAACGCTGATCGCCGTCATTACTAGTAAAAAAAAAATATTAATAAAAATGCCATAAAACTACCCCCTTTTTTGTAAACGCTATAAATTTTGCGCAAACCAATCAATAAACGCTAATTGCGATTTTTTTTTTAATGAAAAATATGTAGAAGAATAAGTATCGGCCTAAACTGAGGGAAAAAAAAAAATGTATAGATTTTTTGGGGGATATTTATTATAGCAAAATGTAAAAAATATTGCATTTTTTTCAAAATAGTCGCTCTATTTTTGTTTATAGCGCAAAAAATAAAAACCGCAGAGATGATCAAATACCACCAAAAGAAAGCTCTATTTGTGGGAAAAAAAGGACGCCAATTTTGTTTGGGAGCCACATCGCACGACCGCGCAATTGTCAGTTAAAGCGACGCAGTGCCGAATCACAAAAAGTGCTCTGGTCTTTGACCAGCAATATGGTCCGTGGGTTAAGTGGTTAAATAGATTGACACATGATATGAGGAAAATGTGTTGTTACAGGGGAGCTAGATACAATTACTGTGAGATCTGGGCCACTGGGGCTTAAATGCACAGACATACACATTTACAACGACAAACGTAACAAAAAAACATATAATAAAAGACTGTCTGGACTTCAGTGAGCAGAAAAAGGGCGTTGAGAGTATTGGCCTGCGGTGATGTCTATGCAAAGTTTGATGTCCTGTTCAACAGAGTACGGACCATCCAGAAGAAAAGTGGCCAGTTTGATTTACTTTTATGTGTTGGATTCAACTTTGAATGGAGGCATGAACTGTATTGGAACACCCATACCCATACTATTTTTGGATTAACCACACAGTCAATATATTCATAATAGCCCCTCTAATTTTCAGTCTCCCTTGGCTGAAAAAAAACCTCTCTTTTATACACGTCTAACTATAGACCGGATAATAGCAGCTTTAACCATACGCCGGAAAAAGCCGACTAGCGACGACGTTAGAGAATGCGACGGCTGATCGTAACTTCGTGGGTCGCTGTAAAAAGCTAAATTTGCATACCCGACGCGGAAAACGACGCAAACTTCACCCAGCAGGCGCAAAAAGATTGCAGCGTAGTTCCGAAGGCGTACGAAGACGTAAGCCTGTCGGATTAAAGCCCGAGGCCGTCGTATCATGGTTTGAGGATTAAAACTAATGATACGACACGGGTAATTTGAAAGTAAGCCGGCGTATCAGGAGATACACTGGCGTACTGGCTCTGTGGATCTGGCCCTATGTATTTAGTTGAGAGTACTGAAGTGCAAATTTTTCAAAAAGAATATGTGTTCATTTTTTATTAAATCTCTGCAATGCTTGCAAAAGGATGTGCTTGATAGCATATGTACATACTGAAAGTATTGTACTCTGTCATTGCAATAACAATATTGTGACTGTATCTTCACAATTATGATGCTGACACTTAAGGCTACCTTTACACTGAGGCGCTTTGCAGGTGCTATAGAACTAAAAATAGCGACTGCAAAACGCCCTGAAAGAGCCTCTCCTTTCACTCCAGTGTGAAAGCCCTTAATTTGAAGTATTATTAAAAATGGGAAAAAGAATAAGGGATCACTAAAGCAGATTAATCACACCCTCTGATGGTCACAATCCTACAAAAAATAAGGGGGGTGGAGGCCCAAGATGAGTTTGAGACCTCTACAAAAAAAAAAAAAAAAAAAAATGGTAATTTATACAATTACAAAATAAAGAGGGGGGGGGGGTTTGTGCGTGCACTACAATATAGGACAAAACTTCTATAGACAGCACTACAATATAGGACAAAATATAGGGGGATATAGGGACTTCTATAGACAGCACTACAATATAGGACAAAATATAGGGGGATATAGGGACTTCTATAGACAGCACTACAATATAGGACAAAATATAGGGGGATATAGGGACTTCTATAGACAGCACTACAATATAGGACAAAATATAGGGGGATATAGGGACTTCTATAGACAGCACTACAATATAGGACAAAATATAGGGGGATATAGGGACTTCTATAGACAGCACTACAATATTTGACAAAATATAGGGGGATATAGGGACTTCTATAGACAGCACTACAATATAGGACAAAATATAGGGGGGTATAGGGACTTCTATACACAGCACTACAATATAGGACAAAATATAGGGGGATATAGGGACTTCTATACACAGCACTACAATATAGGACAAAATATAGGGGGATATAGGGACTTCTATAGACAGCACTACAATATAGGACAAAATATAGGGGGATATAGGGACTTCTATACACAGCACTACAATATAGGACAAAATATAGGGGGATATAGGGACTTCTATACACAGCACTACAATATAGGACAAAATATAGGGGGATATAGGGGACTAGGCTAGGTGGGTTTGGGTCACAAAAAAAAAAAGCTGGACAGGTTGGCAAAACAAAAGATGCATGTAGGAGCAAATATAAAATGAATACAGCATGCATGGAGATGAAAGGGAACATTACCAGCAGATCACAAACAGGTTAATTAGGGACTGTTTAAAACCAAACAAATTGAAACAAATACAAAAGCCTAAATAAAACATAGTTTGTGCATTTAAAGGGCACCACTTACCTTAATATAGTCCTCCTGCAGAACATGAATGATAGCAGAACAGGTCTGGGGAATTATGAGGCCCAGAGCCTGGGGAGAGATGCCCGTCGAGAACTTCAAGTCCTGCAGACTTCTCCCTGTTGCCAGGTACCTCAAGGTGGCAACTAGCCGCTGCTCAGCAGTGATGGCTTCCCGCATAACGGTGTCCTGCCTGGTGATATAAGGCGACACCGAAGCCAAAAGCTGCTGGAATACGGGGTCAGACATCCGAAGAAAATTCCTGAAATCATCAGGGTTATTTTCTCGGATCTCCCACAGCAGAGGCATATGAGAGAACTGGTCCCTGCGAAGAAACCAGTTCTTGGCCCACAAAGTCCTCCTCGCCCTCCTCAAGGACCTGAGCCGGGATGCAGCACACATCCTAACTAGAAGCACAGCACGATCTTGGCGACGAGAACGTACCCGCAACATGGCTAGAAAACGGTCGTCAAATCAGATCGCACTAAAACACCGCTCTGAAGTACAGAAAGGCCTTTGAAGAACGGACCTGCAAAACAGGAACGTGTAGACAAGAACGCACTGCCAAAACAGATACGATCGGAAAACAAGCACTGTATCACAAATACGACCCCAAAAGCACAAACTGTACGACAGTAAACGATATTAAAGCACGAAGACTGAAAAGCGTGAATCGTCCCTCACCAAACTTTTACTAACACGCAGCAAGACGATATCAGCAAAAGAGGCCGTCTTCCGCATGGAAATGACCCTTTATAGTTCCGTCGTACGTGATGGACGTCACGGCGCTTTGCTAGACTTTTTGGGAAAAACGATAGTGTGTACGCAACGTCGTTTTGGAAAATGAAGTTTGAAAAACGTCGTTTTTTTCATGAGATAAAACGTCGTTTTTTTTCATCGCAAAAAGTGATCGTGTGTACGCGGCAAAATACATTAATACAAATTTAAGCAGTATACAATGCCTTAAAGAAGTTGAAATTGTCCAAATGTTACAACCAAAAACATTCTACGAGGAAGTGAGCTGCCATATAGACAGGCAAAGGCCCGTGAATTTAGTGCACCTGGATTTTGCAAAGGCATTCGATACAGTCCACTGAAAGGGCTTAATATACAAACTGAGGTGGGCAGGCGTGGACCATAAGGTTTGTTCTTGGGCTAAAAACTGGTTACAGGGGCGTGTCGAAAGGGTAGTGATAAATAATGTGTACTGATATAGAGTGGTAAGTGGGGTGCGCCAAGGTTCTGACTTGGGACCAATTCTATTCAATGTATTCATAAATTATATAGAGAATGGGATAAATAGCTCAATCTCAGTTTTTGCGGGCGACACAAAATTAAGTAGGACAATAACTTCACTGTATAAAACATTAGTTAGACCATATCTGGAGAATTCTGTCCAGTTCTGGTCACCAGTCTTAAAAAGGGATGTGCTGGAACTTGAGAGAGTCCAATGAAGGGCAACAAAGGGTCGTGGCTGTTGGGAGTATTGATTGTTTTAAGAGACTCTTAGGCCGCGTACACACAATCGGTCAAAACCGATGAAAACGGGCTGAAGGTCCGTTTCATCGGTCCAAACCGATCGTGATTGGGCTCCATCGGTCAGTTATCCTTCGGTCAAAAAAAAGGGAACTTGCTTTAAAATGTAACCGATGGACGCCTAACCGATAGGTCAAAAACGATCGTTAGTATGCAAAAGCATCGGTTAAAAAGCCGCGCATGCTCAGAATCAAGTCGACGCATGCTTGGAAGCATTGAACTTAATTTTTTTCAGCACATCGTGTTTTACGTCACCGCGATCTGAAACGATAGTTTTTTTTTAACCAATGGTGTGTAGGCACATCAGAACATCAGTCAGCTTCATCGGGTTAACCGATGAAAATGGTCCTTCGGACCGTTCTCATCGGATGGACTGATCGTGTGTACGCGGCCTTAGACTCTTTGGCGCGTACACACAAATGGTTCAAACCAATGAGAATGGACTTAAGTCCAGTTTCATCGGTCCAGTGGTCCGTCGTCCTTCGGACCAAAGTTTTAAAACTTGCTTTAAAATCTGACCGATGGACGCCTGACCATCGGTCCAAACCGATGGTTAGTACGCAAAAGCATCAGTCCAAAAACCCGCGCATGCTCAGAATCAAGTCGATGCATGTTTGGAAGCATTGAACTTCCGCGTTCTGACCCGATCGGATTTTGGACTGATGGTGTGTACGCACATCAGACCATCAGGCCACTTCAGCGGTGAACCGATAAAAACGATCCGTCGGACCATTCTCATCGGTTTGAACCGATTGTGTGTACGTGGCCTTTGATGTGCATGTTAAGGAACACGACATACAGGGATATGGGAAATATAGACACTGACACACGTGCATTTGTATTCAGCCCCCCTCCCCCTGAGCCAGTACTTTGAAGAACCTCCTTTCACTGCAATTACAGCTGAAAGTCTTTGTGGGGGTGTCTCTACCAGCTTAGCACATATAGAGAGTGCCATTTTTGCTCATTCTTCTTTACAAAATAGCTCAAGGTCTGTCAGATTGGATTGAAAGTGTCTGTGAACAGCAATTTTCAAGTCTTGCCACAGATTCTTAATTGGATTTAGTTCTGGACCATTATAACACATGAATATACTTTGATCTAAAGCATTCCATTGCAGCTCTGGCTGTATGTTTAGGATAGTTGTCCTGCTAGAACCTCTGCCCCAGTCTCAAATCTTTTGCAGACAACAGGTTTTCTTCTAAGATTGCCCTGTATTTGGCTCCATCCATCTTCCCATCAACTCTGACCCCTGCTCCCCGCTGAAGAAAAGCATCCTCACAGCATGATGATGCCACCACCATGTTTCATGGTGGGGATGGTGTGTTCAGGGTAATGTTTTCCAACACACATAGGGGGTTATTTACGAACGGCAAATCAACTTTCCACTACAAGTGCACCTGGAAGTGTAGTCACAGTAGATCTGAGGGGAAGATCTGAAATTAGGGGAAGTTCTGCTGATTGTATCATCCAATCATGTGCAAGCTAAAATTCTGTTTTTTATTTTCCTTGTATGTCCCCCTCAGATCTACAGCGACTGCACTTGTAGTGCAAAGTGGACTTGCCTTTTGTAAATAACCCCTATAGCGTTTTGCTTTTAGGTAAAACAGTTAAATGTTGGTCTCATCTGATCAGAGCACCTTTTTCCGCATGTTTGCTGTGTCCCCTACATGGCTTCTTCCAAAACGGCAAAAGGGACTTCTGTGGGTTCTCTTGTTCCGCTGTGTTGCAGTCCGGATTTCCGCGTCCACCGTGTTGAAGGGCCCTTCACATGTCGGTCAGCATGTTCCCTGTATGACAGACATCTCAAGGTACTTACTTGGAATCTTTTCCTCTCTTTGCTCAAGGGATTGTGAATGGCAATGCAAGTTATGATTAATGCAAACATTGTATTTACTTCCCCCCATCTGATGTCCATTTTCAGAACTGGTTTTATTTCATTGATTGTGACAAATAAATGGACAATTTTCTTCAATATCTCCAAGAGCACATTTGCATAATTGTGTGTGACCCATGAGCACTGGTCCACTATGGTGCTATATTAAAAAGGGATCACAGTCCTTGCCAAGTAACTACAGACCGGTTAGTTTAAATTCTATAACTGGAGCGTTTATTATGAGATCGTGGAAGAGTTTCTGCTAGGAAAACAATATTTTAAGGAACAGACAAGCATGAACAAAAGACCAAGATTGTCAAATAAATCTGATTTCTTTATATCAGGAAGTAAGCAAAAACCTAGACAAAGGAGTGGCTGTGGATGAAGTATACTTGGATTTTGCAAACATGTTTGACACAGTTTCCCACACACACATAATGTGTGATTTAAAGTCTACAGGCTTGAAAAAGTAATAGAAAACTGTTTAAACATTTGTAATCAGAGAGTAGTGATTACAGAGTATGTAATCCCAACATGTTATATTCCTCCTAACATGTGCCTGCTGTACCTTATACTTGTAAAACAAGTATCCTGTTCTCTTTGTATTGCTCCCTTTGTGTGAAATCTCTTTTGCTCCTACCAGTCCCTCTGCTTTCCTATCAACAATAGACCACACTAAGCAGAACACACTGTGGTCAGTTCTCTAGTTATGAAAAAAGGTATGGTGCGTAACACCGCGCTGCTAATCAAAAAGTATTTTAAAGCAGCTGACACGGCTGTGAAATAAAGCAAAAATAGAACAAGTGTATATAAAGTGTCGCGCTAAACTATCATAAGAGCTGCATATAATAACATGAATTGCAACACAAAATAAGCAATACAGAAGTGAAAAATGATATACAAATTAGTGCACCAAGTGTAAAGTCCACACAGTGAGTGAGAAATACAAGTCCAATGGAATGCTAGATAAAAATCCAGTTCAAAGGTATTATTGTTGATAATCTCAAATCAGAAGTCGTGAAAAACTCCAAAGTGAAAAACCCTCCACCGATAAAGATGTAGGCTTACCAGAATTATCAGACTCAAGTAAACATATGTTTTGTGAGTCAGAAAGGCTTCAAGTGAAAACAGGTATCGTTGGAATTTCTCCAGGAACACAGAAGTTAGCCACTGATATCCAGACCATCACATGTACCAAGAATAACTTGAAGGCATAGAGCTGGTTCTCAATGATGCTCGTGGTCACAAATACAGAAAGGAAGAAGGAAAGAGCAACATAGAGTAATACTGTAGACAAACTTAACATTTTAATAGGCAGATGCACTTGCATGTGAAGCAGTACATAGCGCATAAAATTACAGATGGCGGCAGTAGAGTCGTCCTGACGCGTTTCGTGATAATGCACGTTGTCAAGGGGTGACTCTCCACTGCAGCACACTCATATATATAGATAAACATACCTGTAATAGGAGCCAAGCCCACCTAGATTGAAAAAATGGACCCAGCTTGCTAAACTGTAATTACTTCCTGGTTGGGACAAAATGGAGTCAAGGCATGCGTTCCACGCCTCGATCTCAAATCGGAACGTTGCGTTCCAGATGATGTAACTTCCGATGTGCCGCGTATATCGATAAGCGGTCGAATAGTGCGTCACACGTTGCGATCGTAAATAGAAACATGCGTTCCAGATAACATTAATTTGTGACACGCATTGAACAATCCTCGTCCGAGTCAAATAGATATAAAAATAAAAATAAAAATAGTTCTCTAGTTATGCTCTGCCTGCTCTCCTCCAATGATCAGACTTGTCCTGACACACACACTCCCCCCAATCGTCTGCACAGACGTTGACTGGGAAGACCAGTGTTCTGCTGTTTCTCCACCCCCAGCTCTCATGCAGCTGAGAACAGAAGGAAGGTGATCACTTTTTTTATCTATACACACACACACACACACACACACGTGTGTGATTTATATTTTAAACTGCATGAGTTGTCATACAGTATACAGTAAAACCTTGGATTGCAAGCTTAAGTCTTTCCGGAAACATGATTGTAATCCAAAGCACTCATTTATTAAAAACAAATTTCCCCATAAGAAATAATGGAAACTCAGATAATTCATTCAACAACCAATTATTCAGTCTAAAGTCCATGTAACGGAATTACCAGTGATGCCCAGAGACTTTTGAGGGATGGGGATACTCCTGTGCCAGCATCACTAAGGACTCTTTGGTTTAAGGTCACCCTGTGCCCCTTTTGGGCATAGGATGACTGATAAATGATAATTCATTTTTTGCAGGAGATCTGGACATATTACAAGCTGTAAAGGTCAATGTTTCATTCAAGGTGGGGACACGTGCTTTTGAGGTGTTAATTGCGTCTGCTCCTAGACATTCCATTGTGTGATGCTAATAACAATGTTTAAAGCCCATTAATGATCAGGTGTGAATGGCTTAGTGTCTGAGACAGAACGCCTGACATAGGAATGTGTATTCTGCAGGTGAATCACTTATTGGCAAAGTCGAGACGTCTGGGGGATAATTAACGCACCTGAATGTCATTATCTAAGAAAATGTGATTGAAGCCCCACTGTGTGATGAGGGGGGTGGAGAGTTTCTTTGTTCCTTTGATAACTGTAACATGGCTGTACTGTATATAAGAGAGCTAACCATAAAAGAGTTCATTCATACATTTTGAAACTAGAGAACAGATCTGAGTCTCGTTATTCTGGGAAATGGAATGGATCGTGTCTACAGGGTTTGTCAGAGTGTCGGATAAGCTGTCTTGTCTTGGGTGGATGGAAGATCGTAAACGGTGGTGACCGTTACAGTCCATATAAAAAGATTATAGCAATGTGACTTCAAGGCAACTTCATGGAATGCCTGGGTAATCTTCCTGTAATGTCAGATCCAAATCACATCAATTAAGATAGGATCTAACTTAGGGCTCATGCACACTGCAGCTCAAAAAAACAGCTTTTACAGGCATTGGAGCGTTTATTTTAGCTTGAAGACACATGTGCTCTTGTGCATGCTCTTATTGAGTTTCTTTGAGCTTTTTTAAGCATAAACATTTTTTTTTTTCAAAAACCCTCCTTGAAATCAATGTGCACAAGTCAGATAGAAGTCACCTTGAAGTAGTACAGGAAACTTTTCTAAAGTCAGAACAATTTCAGTAGTGCTAATTAAAACAGCTCTCATCGAGTAAAATTGCATTTTTCATCTCTTTTAGTTGTGATGTGACGTTACTCGTATTGCAAGACCTTGCTCGTTTTTTAAGTTAAAATGTATTAAAAAATTTGCTCTTCTAAAACAAACACTCTCAGACCAAGTTAATCGCAATTCAAGGTTTTACTGTACTTCATTATTCAGATGTTGAATGGCCCAAGGTAGTGTTGGGACCCTTACTTTTTTACCTATTTAAAAATGATACACAGTTTGGGATTAAAAGTACCATGTTTGCAGATGACACCAAGCTATACAGTGGAATTATGTCCTTACAGGGTGCCATCTCCTTACCCCCACCACTACGTTCTAGAACTTTCCAGAAGCTTCCAGAAGCCAGGGGGAAGTGATGGAGACTCAGCCTGCAGAGCATGCCAGCCAAACTACTCTGAAATTCACTTGAACTGACTTCACAGACTAAAGTAAAGTCCAACTAAATTTGCCTAACCTACCCCAACTATGTACAGAGGAGGGTGCTACACATATAATGGGGACCTGTCAGTATTATAAAATACAGAAAGGGGTTTGGATCTGAGGAGCCAGAGGTTCTGTCACGTACCTGGTAGGAGTCTGATGTGAAGAGGTCAGCCTCCCTTGTATCTCCAACCCGGAACCCCTCTGAGGGTGAAACAGATGGCGTTCAGGTAGGAGGAACATGGGTGCCAGATGATGTTTGCTTGAAGTACCGCTGGATGCAGGGAGGGCAGCAGACCCTAGATGAGCAGCAGGCACAGGGCTAGGTAGTGTGGAGCGAAGAGCCTGAATAAAAGGGGAACTCCAACCCCTAGCAAGTCCGGGTGACCCATGGCAGGCGCCTAGGAAGCAGAGGTCTAGGATGGCCAGGTTGGCAGCAGTCAGGCAGCGAAGTACAAAGGATAGAGCAGAGGCAAGTTCAAAGGTCACAGGCCGGGTCGTTAACAGGCAGGCAGCGGAGTACACAAGGGTTAAGCAGGAGCAAGGTCAAGGTCACAAGCCGGGTGGTCAAACAGGAATCTTGGTGATAGATACGGGTGTCAGGAATACAGGAACCGCTGAAGACCGGTCAGCACCGCCCGGTCATCAGAGCGCCCTTTAAATAGGAAGGAAGGGTCAGGAACGCCCCGTGCGTGTGCGCGCCGTCCACCGCACCCGCGCATGCGCAGAAATGCGCCGTTGCGGTTGGTGGATGCGCACATGTGCGCGCAAATGCGCGCCATTGGTCAAAAACATATTCTGCCTTCCAGGTATGCGCGCGTGTGCGTGCCAACGGCGTCTCTGTCCTTTCCTTACAGGTTCAATTAATTTCTAATGGGAGAATTGCCCAGCAGTAAAAAACAGGGATTTCTCTCTATACCACATTTTAAGGAGATTTTAAAAGCCTAGGAAGTCTAGACAGGGCAGTGAACCATCATTTCTTGTGTGCAGCTGGTTGGGGCAGTTCACTTAGATCTGTACTAAAAAGTTCTAAAAGGTTGCATCTCCAGTAAAAAGGGAAAGTTGCAATGCCTTAACACCTATTTATATACAGTAAATAGAAAGAAATTGATACATGCCAGAATATACCATATTTATCGGGGTATACCGTGCGTCGGCGTATAATGCGCACTCCAAACTTAGGAAGGTAGTTTAGGAAAAAAAAGTAGTTTAAGGGAAAAAAATTATAATTTTGTCCATCAGCCGCCTTGTCCGGCATCCGTCTGCGGCCGTGCGCGGGGTCCGTCCAGCCTTGTGGGTGTCCGTCTGCGGCTTTCTTGCGCGGGGTCCGTCCAGGTGTCCGTCTGCGGCTTCCTCACAGGGTCCGTCCAGGTGTCCGTCTGCAGGTTCCTCGTGGGGTCCGTCCAGTCCATCCGCACCTTGCCCGGGGTTGCAGCGTTGTTCATTTTTGAATTAGGCGCCGAGCCGAGAGGAGCTGGATTTCCTGTGTGTTAGGCTCCTCTTGCGTGGCTGTGGGCAGAGCTGAGCGTGGCCGAACATAGCTGAGTGTGCAGTACACTTGGCTCGGCTCGGCTCTAGGCTGCGGCGCTCGGCTTGTCTTGGCTCGGCTCCTCTCGCGTGGCCGAGCCTAGCCGAGTGCTCAGCTCGGTCTATTTCGGCGGCGCCCGGGAACAGCGGTATCAGCGTATATCGCGCACCCACGATTTTCCCCTGATTTTAAGGGGGAAAAAGTGCGTGGTATATGCCGATAAATATGGTAATCATGCAAACTTGTAAAGTTACTAGGAGATCACTTTAAATAATGTTACTAACCTTGAACCAGCATGCTTTCAAGTTGGTATTCATTGTATTTTTATACAGTACATTAAAATGCCTCCCTTCTTTGTCTAAGTAGACAAGAAACTGGACATTTTTTGCCCATGTCCATTTGTAAAATCACAAGCCTCTCCATAAAAGCATTCTGCAGCAGACATTAATACTAAATAATAAGATTAAATTATTCAGAGCATTTGAATAGTCTCCAATAAGCAAGTAGGATTTAAATTTCCCAGTTCTTCAGAATAAACAATGTTTAAATAAGATGCTAAAGATAGATATTTAAACACAGCATTTTAAATTGGATTCTTGAAATATTATTGCTATTTATTTTAATATCTTAGTAGGTTCCCTACTGATCAACTCTTTATTGTTACATAAAAAAAACATAATTCCTAAAACAAAACAGCAGTAACAGAAGATTCAAAAATAAAGGTTACACATTACCATAAATGCTTTTTATATTTACACAATATTACATTGTCTTTATGATTATAAAGCTTATAAAGTTTTGTTACTATTCTACATGGTGTTTGTCTTGCAGGACAGACATGGGGCATCCCTAGATTTGAGAAAGACCTGGAACACCCCTAAGGCCCCTTTCACACATGCGGATTGTTCAGCTCCACCTGTCAGTTTTTAAGGCAGACCTGAACTAATGCAGGTCTATGGAACAACAGATGTCAGCGGTGACATGTCCATATTAGCCAGCACGCTATGAATCAACAATCATCAACCAAAGGTTTATTTATTGTAGAGAGATCACATCACAGAGATAAGTGCACTTATAAGTGCATACGTCTTTAAGGCCCTGTGGCAGAGCGTTGCCCTGCCAGGGTCTAGAAGGAGTTTGTGACCCAGAATTCTCAACTGGACGTCCTGAGGGGCTCCAGGGAGCTTGTAACGTGAAGAGAAAACTGGCGTTTCAGTTTCCTTCTTTTTTTTTTTTAAAAGTCCACTTTGTGACCTGGAGCTCGGGGATTTCTGAGAGATCTGGTTGGGATGAAATCCCCAGTCCTGGGTCCTGATTTTGAAAACAGCCAGCATACTGCTGGGTCAAGTGTGTGCTGTGCTTTTAGTAGTGTTGCTCACGAATAATCGCATTGCGAATATTCGCTACGAATATTGTATATTCGAGTATTCGCGAATAACTCGAATATTGCGGCGAATATTCGCTATAGCGAATATTCGTATTTTTTCAAATTTATTTTTAAAACAGATCACATCCTAGTGATCTCCATCGACGTCTAAAAGCATTGCTGGTATGATTAGAGAGAGACCCTGGGCCGAGTAGCTGATGCGATTCTTTTATGTTGCCGAAAATTCGCATTGCGAATTTTCGGCAACATAAAAGAATCGCATCAGCTACTCGGCCCTTCTTTTGCATCAGAGCCAATCAGAATAACTCGAATATTCGACAAACGGAATATTGCGCGATTATCTTCTCCGCCCTTCTTTTGCATCAGAGCCAATCAGAATAACTTGAATATTCGGCAAAAGGAATATTGCGCGATATTCCTTTTGCCGAATATTCAAGTTATTCTGATTGGCTCTGATGCAAAAGAAGGGCGGAGAAGATAATCGCGCAATATTCCTTTTGCCGAATATTCGAGTTATTCTGATTGGCTCTGATGCGCCCTTCTATTGCATCAGAGCCAATCAGAATAACTCGAATATTCGGCAAAAGGAATATTGCGCGATATTCCTTTTGCCGAATATTCAAGTTATTCTGATTGGCTCTGATGCAAAAGAAGGGCGGAGAAGATAATCGCGCAATATTCCTTTTGCCGAATATTCGAGTTATTCTGATTGGCTCTGATGCGCCCTTCTTTTGCATCAGAGCCAATCAGAATAACTCGAATATTCGGCAAACGGAATATTGCGCGATTATCTTCTCCGCCCTTCTTTTGCATCAGAGCCAATCAGAATAACTTGAATATTCGGCAAAAGGAATATTGCGCGATATTCCTTTTGCAGAATATTCGAGTTATTCTGATTGGCTCTGATGCAAAATAAGGGCGGAGAAGATAATCGCGCAATAGGAATATTGCGCGATTATCTTCTCCGCCCTTCTTTTGCCCCCTTATTCCACTTTCTTTTAAGTAGAGTTAGTGTTAGTTAGTGTTTAGTGCATATTAGTTTAGTAATACAGGAAATGATCTCCGTTTATGAGAATTTCGCAATCATTTTTTTTTTGATAAAATATCACGAATATTCGATATTAGCGAATATTCGCGAATATTCTTCTATATATTCGCGCAATATCGCAAAATCGAATATGGCGTATTCCGCTCAACACTAGCTTTTAGTAGTATCCTGACCATAGTTCTGGACTCCACCTTGGCAGATAGGAAGTCTGAGTACCAGGAGTCAGGAGGGCTCCACGGGGGAGCCAGTGCAGCAAGAGGCTGCTAGCTATATGCACCAAGATGGTCGGTAAAACAGTCTGTATGAGACAGACAAGGGCCTGGAGTGTAATGCTGCAAGTGTGAGCCAACTAGGCTGAATGTCATTTTGTTGGTGGACAAAGGAATGCTGAAAACCCCTGCGAGGGAAACCTATGTTTGTTTGCTGAGCTTTCTTAATGAAAATGAGGAAACAAAGCCCTTAAAAAGAATAATCAGCAAGTGGCAGTGTCCTTAAAACCCTACATTTGACGCTAGTCCTTTACATTATGGTGGAGAAGTGCTGTGGGAACATTTCGAGATCCCTACAAACAAGTAAGTTCATCTGTGTGTGTTAGTGGTAGGGATCAGCTTAACACCCCATGGTTCGGTTTGCGGCAGAACATGCTGAAAGTTTGCGTGAACAATCGAACACCGTTAAAGTCTATGGGACGTACCCGAGTGTGAGAAATCAAAAGTTCTAATTTTAAAGGCTAATATGCAAGTTATTGTCATAAAAAGTGTTTGGGGACCCGGCTCCTGACCCAGGGAACATGTACCAATGCAAAAAAAGTTAAAAAAATTGCTGTTTTTTCGGGAGCAGTGATTTTAATAATGCTTAAAGTGAAAAAATTAATGTGAAATATTCCTTTAAATATCGTACCTGGGGGTGTCTATAGTATGCCTGTGAAGTGGAACAGTTTTCTCGTGTTTAGAAAATTTGGGGTTTTTAGGCAAACAAGGATTGGTGAAAAAGCATCAGTGGAGACAACCTTTTCCCCATATTAACTCTTACAGGATAGAATTTCCCTTCCAAGCGGTAGATTTCCTCTAACTTCCTGTTGTCTCCCTCCATTTGGAGTCGTTTGTAAGTCGGATGTTTGAAAGTAGGGCACCGCCTGTATATACTATACAGCCTGCCCTATATACTATGACACAACACTGTAAAGCCTCTCATATGCTCTTGTTGAGCGCAGGAATGCTGTGAAATATTAGATCGTCATTTTTAATTACGTGCCCCTGTTAAACAGGGGCAGAAAAATTGGGCCTTGAAACTAGGAAATGGGCGGGACTTCATGAGGGGTAAAAAGGTAGTATATTTAATATGTAACATGATAAAAATTCATACAAATTAATGCATTGGTCACAGTATAATTCATCTATATACATGAGAGAACATGATAGTACACGACAGTGAAGCGGGATTAGGACTACACCAACTGTGAAACTTTCCATTGCACAGTATTGATACATTGGTCACAGTATGATTCATCTACAGTACCTGTCACCGAGAATGTGTTTCCAGCACGACAGCATCGCGCTGATTCTCGGCGACAAAGTGCCGACATCTCGCACTCGCTGGAATAGACAAAGCACATTCCAGTGAGCGTGTCATAGAAGCGACGCGGAACCGACTTGGATTCCCGCCAAATCTACACGCGGCGTTTAGTATGTATCATGAGGGGAACTCCACGCCGGATTTTTAAATAAAAATCGGGCATGGGTTCCCCCCCAGGGGACATACCAGGCCCTTAGGTCTGCTATGGATTGTAAGGAGAACCCCCCTACGCTGAAAAAACGGCGCGGGGGTTCCCCCACAATCCATACCAGACCCGTATCCAAAACACGCCGCCCGGCCGGTTAGGAAAGGAGTGGGGGCGAGCGAGCGCCCCTCCCCCTCCTGAGCCGTACCAGGCAGCATGCCCTCAACATGGGGGGGTCAGGTGCTCTGGGGCGGCGCACTTCGGCCCCTCCACCCTAGAGCACCCTGTCCCCATGTTGATAAGGACAGGGCCTCTTCCCGACAACCCTGGCCGTTGGTTGTCGCGGTCTGTGGGCGGGTCGCTTATCGGAATCTGGGAGCCCCCTTTAATAAGGGGGCCCCCAGATACCGGCCCCCCACCCTAGGTGAATGAATATGGGGTACATCGTACCCTTACCCATTCACCTGGAGGCAAAGTGTAAACACAAAATAAACAACACAGGGTTTTTAAAGTATTTTATTAGACAGCTCCTCTTCTTTAGCTCTTTTACCAGGGGGCCTTCTTCTGCTCTCCGGGGGTCTTCTTCCGCTCTCCGGGGTCTTCTCCCGCTCTCCGGGGTCTTCTCCCGCTCTCCGGGGTCTTCTCCCGGTCTCCGCTCTTGACTCAGCGCTCTCCGGTTCTTCTTCTTCTTCAGGACTGGCCGCCGCTATCTTCGTGTTAGCTCAATTACTAGCGGTGGCTAGTCCGCTCTTCTGTCACTACTTCTTCACTACTTCTTCTTCTCTTCTTCTATGTATGAACAGTGATTTGTCATTTCCCCATGTCAGTCCACCTCCCTTCAGTTAGAACACACCTAGGGAACATGATTAACCCCTTCCTCGCCCCCTAGTGTTAACCCCTTCGCTGCCAGTGGCATTTTTATAGTAATCAATGCATTTTTATAGCACTGATCACAAAAATGTGTCAAAAGTGTCCGAAGTATCCGCCATAATGTCACAGTACTGCTAAAAATCGCTGATCGCCGCCATTACTAGTAAAGAAAAAATATTAAGAAAAATGCCATAAAACTATCCCCTATTTTGTAAACGCTATAACTTTTGCCCAAACCAATCAATAAACGCTTATTGTGATTTTTTTTTAACGAAAAATATGTACACGAATACGTATCGGCCTAAACTGAGGAAAAAAAATATATTTTTTACATATTTTTGGGGGATAATTATTATAGCAAAAAAGTAAAACATTTATTTTTTTCAAAATTGTTGCTTTATTTTTGTTTATAGCGCAAGAACTAAAAACCGCAGAGGTGATCAAATACCACCAAACGAAATCTCTATTTGTGGGGGAAAAAAAGACGCCACTTTTGTTTGGGAACCACGTCACACAACCGCACAATTGTCAGTTAAAGCGACACAGTGCCGAATCGCAAAAAGTGGCCTGGTCTTTGACCAGCAATACAGTTAAGTGGTTAAATGCACTGCAGCTCACTGAGTCACCTGCCTGCCTGAAGTATATTAGAAAAAGTACACCACGAATAGCCTGAAGTCAGATCTAGCTACACTGTATACAGTGTATATATATATATATATATATAATACACTGCAGCTGAGCTAAGTGAATAACCTGCCTGCCTGCCTGCTAAATGACACTCTCTCTCGGTCCACACCAGCAACACACTACACAGGGCCGACGTGCAGGCTGCCTTATATAGTGTAGGGCATGGACTTAGTGCCCCTGAGCCATAATTGGCCAAAGGTACCCTGCCTTTGGCCAGTTATGGCTCTCTTTGCTGACGGCGCTGGGATTGGCCAAAGCATGCGGGTCATAGTGCATGTTTTGGCCAATCATCATTCAGAAATGCACTGCAATTTGTTGCTGAACTGTGCAAAGTTCTTCTGGAGTGACTTTCAGTATGGGGCAATCAAAACTCCTAAAAGAAGCAAGGATCGCTGAAATGAGAGACAGAGCTCTGTGGCCGGAGGGGTTGTTACCGTTTTATCAAACCCTATACATGCCTGAATAGAGTTTGGCAAGGAGAAAGAGGGCTGGGGTTGTCCCTAGTAACAATGGTGCAATGAGTGCACAGGTGACTATGAGTATGGAGAGTCCACCAAAGTCTGCATCTGTGTTTGGGAAACCATCACTCAGTGCAAGAAGTGAGCAGATGGGTGTGGTTGTCCATGTCAACAAAGTAGAAATCTGTGCTGCTGACTTCATACAGCCTATGTTGCCTTTTGAACATGTTGAAGACTTTTTGGGTGAGTTTGTGATAACACACTAAAAAACAAATTGAAAATCTTGTCCTTCCACCAAAAATGGATAAAAATTTATCTTGGGGCCAACAACAGGCACTAACCCTTTTGATGGCCAATAGTGAACTAATCATAAAACCCTCCGACAAGGGGGGGAATGTTGTGGTCATGGACAGAGTGCAATATGTGAAAATGTGTGATAGATTGCTAAGCAATAAAGATTGGTATAAACTAATATCTGAGGAGTATGTTCCCAAAGTGAGGTCCCATTATCTATCAATCATCACAGAAGCGTACCAGGAGAACCTTATTGATATGGACCTACGGGAATATTTAGAAATAAAATGGCCTATAATTCCAACGTTCTATGCATTACCAAAAGTGCACAAAAATATTGAGGACCCTCCAGGCCGTCCAATAATATCGGGTATAGGAAGCCATACCGAAATGGCGAGCAAATATGTAGACACTCAGTTGAGACCTCACGTAATGGGCCTACCCTCCTACCTCAAGGACACTCTTGAGTTACTCAAGGTCATTGAGGGCATGGTTGTGCCACCAGGCGCAATCTTGGCAGCAATAGACATAGAGGCACTCTACTCTAGTATTCCCCATACAAAGGGGGTGAAAGTGATCTCTCGCTTCTTACGGGAGCAGGATCACAACAATTGGAAACTTTGTAGATTTGTTACTACTTTGTTGGAACATGTTCTGATGAATAACATGTTTCTATTCAATGGCGCCACCTACCTCCAGGTACAGGGGGTTGCGATGGGGACTTCTTGTGCCCCATCGTATGCCAACCTGTACTTGGGGGGGTGGGAAAGGGCCATTTTCTCAGATGACGCCGCCATGATATACCTCCGCCATATCCTTTTATGGCGGAGGTATATCGATGATGTACTAGTCATCTGGACAGTCATTCTCATCCAATTACTCGACGAGAATGAGGGATCAGGAGAACAGATTGACCTTTTAGATGAGGATGTAGAATCAGAAAATGAGGAAGCTCCAGAACCGTGTAAACTTAAACCCAAGTCTCAGAAATTTCCAAACCTTCAAACATCACCTGCGGTTTGGGCCTTCCTGAAACACACTAAAAAACTAATTGAAAATCTTGTCCTTCCACCAAAAATTGATAAAAATTTATCTTGGGGCCAACAACAGGCACTAACCCTTTTGATGGCCAATAGTGAACTAATCATAAAACCCTCCGACAAGGGGAGGAATGTCGTGGTCATGGACAGAGTGCAATATGTGAAAATGTGTGATAGATTGCTAAGCAATAAAGATTGGTATAAACTAATATCTGAGGAGGATGTTCCCAAAGCGAGGTCCCATTATCTATCAATTATCACAGAAGCGTACCAGGAGAACCTTATTGATAAAGGACCTATGGGAATATTTAGAAATAAAATGGCCTATAATTCCAACGTTCTATGCATTACCAAAAGTGCACAAAAATATTTAGGACCCTCCCGGCCGTCCAATAATATCGGGTATAGGAAGCCATACCGAAATGGCGAGCAAATATGTAGACACTCAGTTGAGACCTCACGTAATGGGCCTACCCTCCTACCTCAAGGACACTCTTGAGTTACTCAAGGTCATTGAGGGCATGGTTGTGCCACCAGGCGCAATCTTGGCGGCAATAGACATAGAGGCACTCTACTCTAGTATTCCCCATACAAAGGGGGTGGAAGTGATCTCTCGCTTCTTACGGGAGCAGGATCACAACAATTGGAAACTTTGTAGATTTGTTACTACTTTGTTGGAACATGTTCTGATGAATAACATGTTTCTATTCAATGGCGCCACCTACCTCCAGGTACAGGGGGTTGCGATGGGGACTTCTTGTGCCCCATAATATGCCAACCTGTACCTGGGGGGGTGGGAAAGGGCCATTTTCTCAGATGACGCCGCCATGATATACCTCCGCCATATCCTTTTATGGCGGAGGTATATCGATGATGTGCTAGTCATCTGGACAGGATCGGCAGAACTGTTGTCCCAGTTTATGCAATATTTATGCATCAACGAATTTAACCTTAAATTTACTATCCAGTCGGATACCAGAAGCATTCCGTTTTTGGATCTGAGACTGTTTTTGAATGAGGATAGTGCAGTTTACAGCAATGTATACAGGAAGGAGACAGCTGGCAATACAATTTTACACTATTCAAGCTCTCATCCACGACCCTTGATACAAAGTATCCCTTATATTCAGTATCTTAGGTTACATCACAACTGTACGAGAGAGGAGGACTTTGAGCAAGAAGCACGTGCCCTCTATAACCGCCTCTTAAAAAGAGGCTATAGCAAAAAAGTAGTTAAAAGGGCCTATGCAAAAACAAAATTGAGCACACATGAAACGTTACTTTTCAAGAGTAGGAAAAAAGAATCTAATTCCACTACCAAATTGATTACAACGTTTAGCACTCATCAGGAAATCTTTCCTCAACTAATCAATAACAATTGGCATTTCCTTGCAGAGGATCCTATACTCTCCAAATATGTTTCTGATAGACCGCACATTGTCTATAGAAAATCCAGATCAATCAAAGACAGCTTAATACATAGTCATCTTACCCCTGATGCAGTAGGTATAGAAGCGTCCGGGGGATGTTGAACCTATAGATGTGGAAACTGTAAACAGTGTCCATGGATCCAAGAGGGCGATGGATGCCCACTGCCGAGAGGAGGATTCTTTAAATCTAAGACCTTTGCGGACTGCACCACTATCGGCATTGTCTATTCAGCTAGGTGCCGATGTGGTGCATTCTACATTGGTAAGACCAAACGCCCCTTTGCCAAGAGAATCCAGGACCCTCTGTATTATTTGGATGCTGGTCTTCTGTACACTCCAATTTGTAAGCATGTAGGATTATATCACATCTATGACCCCTCCTACATATCATTCTTTGTGTTTAAATTATATATTAATTAAGCATTAATACATCTATAGCTAATAGATATTGGTCATGTATGTATATAAATGTATTTATCTTAGTATATGGTCATTCAGTGTCTACTTATTATTTATCCTTATTAATTTAACTATTTTTGTTTTCGTTTTATAATATGTGCATCTCTGCTCCCTTACCTACTGACTAGGGATGAGCCGAACATACCCGGGTTCGGTTCGCACCAGAACGGTCGAACAGACCGCGGTTTCGCACGAACATTTAGAACCCCATTGAAGTCTATGGGACTCGAACGTTCAAATTCAAAAACGCTCATTTTAAAGACCAATATGCAAGTTATTGATGGAAAACGTCTTTGAGAACCCGGGTCTTGTCCCAGGGAACATGTATCAATGGAAAAAAAAGTTTTAAAAACTGTCGTTTTTTTCTTGAGCAGCGATTTCAATGATGCTTAAAGTGAAAAAAAAAAAATCCTTTTAAATATGGTACCTGCTGGGTGTCTATAGTAGTGGCACGTGTTTAGAAATGTCCCTGCACAACATGAGATTACTCTCAGAAAAAAGGATTTAATACTGCTTGCGGCTTTAATGTAATGGTTGGTCCCTGCAATATGGATAAAAATCATTGAAAAAAATAGCATGAGTTTCCCCGCCACCACTCCCCCCAGGTCATTACAAGACCCAGTGCAAATCCTGACCTCCCTGGGGCCCTAAGCAAAATGACATAGCACATTAAAAATGAGAAGCGGGGGCGCTGACGACAGTGACATGTCACATTAAAGAAAGTTGAGAAGCGAGGGGATGGGCTGTTCTGCTGTCGGAAGGACAGCAACGAGTTTAGAAGCGGGGTGAGGGGGCGAAAATGACTTCTCACCAGGCAGGGCCTCTAGTAATTTGGGGGGCCCTTTGCAGCTTTGCGGGACCCTAAGCGGCTTGCATAGTGAGCCTATAGCGAGGATCGGCCCTGACAAGACCGTCTGGCCCTATATACTTTGAACAGCAGTATACAGGCATTGCAAACAAGATAAGGACTGTAGGTTTCTTAAGTAGAATCAGAACCATGTCATACTTTGCTCCTGCATATTGCACAATTTCCTAAAGAGACTCTCAACAAACTACATGACACTTGTGCCTGATGAGGCCACTCAGGGCCGTCTTAATAGCATCATGGGCCCCTGGGCAAAGTAATGCTCTTGGGCCCCTACAATGGAGACAGTGCATGTAAACAGAAATCAAGTAGGTAAAAGGTAGGGGATATCTAGGGGTGTAGAGGGGTCAGAGTGCTGGGGGATAACTGGGATGTAAAGGGCAGCCCGGGCTCAAGGACCAGCTGCTTTGGAGAAAGGGCAGGGGCCCCCCATGCAGCTGGGGCCCCCGGGCAGTGCCCAGCTGTGCCCTCTCATTAAGACAGCCCTGAGGCCACTGATGTTCCAGTGGTGGTGGCCCGTGAGACTGTCCATACAGGCTTGGCCCCCCAAAGTGCACGTGTGGCAACAATATGTCAATTATTTTAGGGGTGGGGGGGCCATTACAATACCAGATCTTGGCTCAATAAATAATTTTTTTGGGAAGGTAAAATTCTAGAAAAAAGGGGGGTTGCCATCCGGAGCCCCCCTTTGAACAAATTCTGTAAGGAACTCCTGTTCTCTGAAGGCCTCCATTATTTCTGCAAGTCAAAATATTGAGAGAAAAAAATGTCAGTCACGCCTTAGCTTTCTCCCTATATCTAACCCACAAACTCATCCACTGATCATAAAGTCCAAAGATCAAGTTTCGAATCGTCGTACTGCACGACCGTCTCTACGACATATTTTACCGACGGCGGACTACGTAACTCACGCAATATCCCTTTATACACTGTGCATGCGTGAAGCTCCGCATGTAACCCCGCCTATGACGATCGTTTGAGTGATTGACACGCCCCTTTTCATTCGTTCAATGCAAGAGTCAGAAGACATGATGGAGGGAAGACAGCAAGCTGCAACCAGGCAGGAGAGAGGAGAGGCACACCCCAGGAGGAGCAGGAGTTACAAAGCCACCAACATGAGCTTCGAAGAGATGGTGGAGATGGTGGCTGTCCTGAAAAAAGAGGACTATGACGGCAAAAAAGGGCCTTACAAGAACCCCAATAAAACGAAGGCACAGATAATGGAGAAGGTGCAGAGGACTCTCCATGCAAAATTCGGGGTGCAGAGGTGCAGGGAGCAGCTGCGGAAGCGATGGTGTGATTTGAAAATCAGAGAGCAGGACCAGATGGGGAGAATTAGAAGAGTTCTCAGAAGACGTAAGTAAATTTCATGTGTTCTCTGAATATTTGTTTTAATTCTTTTGTGTCATTTGGTTTTCTTTCAGGTTGTGTATATAGACAGTCCAAGAATAGATGTTTCAAGGTTCCTGTTTGTGGGCATAATACTTGGTTGTTTATTTTTTTTTTAAATGTGTATTTTGTGCATGTACTCGAGAGAGGAGCCGGACTGCAGGAGTTGGGAGTAGGCAGGCCTCCCCCAGAGGCAATTTGCCACCTTTCTCCATGCCCCGGGTGGAAATGGTGGGTGTGTGAAGGGGTCCTCCCACACAGCCCGCCCTACCTGCTCCACTTTGAAGCCCAACGGGGCAGAGGGACTCCCTATAGGGGAGTGAGAGGATCTAGGCCGCTCAACCAGCCCCGTTAGTCCTTTGCCTCTCTTTTTAGAGACCGCATGGTCAAAGTGCGTGCATGTTAACCCAATTTCGAGTGCGTGTAAGTGTGGTTGTTTTTGTGGGAGGGGGGGTGGGCGTACTAAGCGCAAGCTTACCTCGCATAGCACACCCACCGGGAGCCGGGCTGAGACCACCAAACTCAATTTACATGTAGCTGAGCAAGGGATCCGAACCTCTAGCTGCAAAGGTGAATGGCTTGTCAGCGCAGTCGAGCCACCGCAGCTCCCCAATACTTTGTTGTTCATTGTATTTAAGATCTTCTTATGTGAGACCAATTTGTTATTGAATGTAGATGTGTTATTAACTAGATTTAAACAATCCGACTTAAGTCATTATACAGTAAAAGGAGAGTATGCTCAGCGCAGAAGTTGATTACACATATAGACTCAGTAGCACAATGGTTGGCATGGCCGATCCGCCCTATAGGCTCGCTATGCAAGCCGCTTAGGGCCCCGCAAATCTGCGAAGGGCCCCCCAAATAACTAGAGGCCCCGCCTAGTAAGAAGTCATTTTCGCCCCCTCACCCTGCTTCTCAACTTGATGACTGCATGGGAGAAGAGGCAAGAAGTCAGCACCCCTTGCTTCTCAATGTAATGTAAGATGTAATTTCCGACAGCACAACACCCCCTCCCCCCACTTCTCAACTTTCTTTAATGTGACATGTCACTGTTGTCGGCGCCCCCCCGCTTCTCATTTTTAATGTGCCATGTCATTTAGCTTTGAGCCCCAGGGAGGTCATGATCGGCACTGAGTGTTGCTCACAACAACAACCTAGTTAGCGTGTCACACAGAGGTGATCCAGTGTATACTTGTTGTTTTTCCAGGTAGGAAACTTGTCCAAAGATAGAGAAATGCAGCAGCTTCGGTAATGGATAAAATCCATTGTTAAGCTTTGAAGGATTGTAAAAGCAGACAATTGAAATTCATTTTAATAATTCCAGAGCATTGAACATCACTCTACAAAATGATACACTATCCATATGCAAACTAAATTTTCCATTTAAATGGGAAGAAAATTCCCTAACCTATCTAGGCATACATATACCTCTACAACTAAAAAATCTATATTCTTCCAATTTTCTACCAATTCTTAAGTCCATTCAAGATGACCTCCTAAATTGGGACAAAAGCATTTTTTCCTGGTTTGGAAGAATAGCCATAATTAGAATGAATATCCTCCCGAGGTTACTTTACTTATTACAAACCATCCCAATTAAACTGCCAGCCTCCTTCTTTAATTTATATAAAAAGTTATGCTTGAAATTTGTTTGGAACTTCAAACAACCTAGGATTAAATGGAATACGCTTGTCAACCCTAAACTGTTGGGTGGGACGGGATTGCCGAACCTACAAAAATATTATTGGTCTTGTCATTTATCCCGAATTAATGATTGGCATGTTCATAGACAGACTAAGGATTGGATCGGTCTGGAGGAACTGTCATCCAAAATTCTTTTACACTTCCTCCCTTGGACTAAACCTCATAAAATACCCCGTGAAAATAGTTCACATCCCCTTACAGGCCCCACATTGCAAATCTTTAGATCACTTAGTACTAAATTTAATATCTCGTCATCACCGGGCCCAATGACACCTTTCCCTGTAATTTCGAACCTCTTCACTAACACAAAGGACTCCTCTCCCATCGACCCTACCATATCTCACTCATTGAAAGCGGAACTCTTTTACGATAATGGTAAATTTCTGACCTACAATACCTTTTGTTTTACCTTTTCAGACTTCAAAATTTCTAAAATGGACTATGAGATTATATTAAATTCTATACTGAATTCTGGTCCTCATACAACTTGGAATAAACCTAAAACCTCCATTGAAAAAATATGTGTCAGTACTAACCCCCAAAGACATCTTATTTCAAAGACATACTCACTACTGTTTTGTGATGTGGATTTTAAGAAAGAAGAAAAAATTCTACAATGGGAAAGAGATCTCGATTTACACCTCTCTAATAATGATTGGCACCGTATTTTCACTTACATTCACAAGGGTTCCATAAATGTCCTTACCCAAGAAAACGGTTATAAACTTTACTCTAAATGGTACAAGACACCTCAAATCATTCATAAATTCAGCCCTACCTCTTCACCTAATTGCTGGCGCTGCAAATCTTCTTTGGGAACTCTACTACATATTTGGTGGGACTGCCCCTTCATACAACCCTTTTGGAAAGAAGTCCATCGCATTATCACTCTCATCACTTCATATACCCCAGATGTCACGCAGCCCAATTCCTACTACACCACTCTTCATTGCCTCACCACATTTACAAAAATACAATAATTTTACAATTAATTAATGCAGCTAAACTTTGCATCCCAACACACTGGAAAGATACCTCTCCCCCTAGTATTTCGGAATGGCTCCGAAGAGTTGAACGAATTGCGGAAATAGAGGACCTGATTCTCCAATCTTTAGACTCCCCCACTAAATTTCATGATAAATGGAGTTGTTGGACACGCTTTATGAAATCTACAGAGTTTCAATACCTATCTCATCATTCTATCCATATTTGAATTATTTTTAATCTCTCACACGACTTATGTTTACTATGTATATAAATGTACATGTATAAGTTATTTATTTTTTTCCTTCTTTACTTTTCTATTTATTTTCTTCATATAGAAAATGTAATATTCTTTATTTTAATCCTGATATCAATCCCTAATCAACAAATCGACAACACTAGTTATGTTTATGGAATGTATTTTCATGACTTTTACTGTTTGAAATGTATTACTATTCAAAGTCTTTTCTTCTGATACCCATCTTGATGTATCGACACATGTTTATTGCTTTATTGTACAATTTATCCTGAAATACCAATAAAATCTTTAAACAAAAAAGCAGACAATTGTACTACACTTTTTAAAAAGGATGATTGATATTCCACTTTCAGGCCTCTAATCTTTTTGATTCATCTATCCCTTTTTTTACAATCTCATAGGCCGCCATCAAGCTGTAGAAAAGGAGTCGACCAACCCCACCCTCGCCGGATGTACAGGAAGTGCACAATGCCACCACATCAGGTCAGTGTCATACAGCACAGCATCAGTTAATACATGTAGGCCTGCATCATTTTAATACATGTTTTTTCACAAATTTCAGGTGGACGAGCTGTTGGTGGTGGCTTAGACACTTCCAGTGCCCAGGTGCTCATTGGAGAGATAATGTCCTGCAGGGCACGAATAGAGGACACGAACATAGCCCTGGATAAGATCATAAGGGAGAATAAGAAGGTGGACCAAGACCTGAAGAACATTCTTGATGTTCTGGGGAGGGTTTGAAAAAAATAAAAAATAAAAAAATAAATGTAAAAAAATAAAATAAAATATATATATATATAATATATATAAAATTACATATTTTTAATTGTGATCCAATATATATTTTTGGATACTCAAGAATCTCTGGCTTCTTATTATATCAATGCTGCCTAAAAGAACAAATGTAGATTTGTGGTGTTTCCATTGACAATGGTGAGTATTTAGTAAAGGAAAATAAACATGACACTATGGACGTAGGAGAAAGCTAGAATGAACTCAAATTAGAAAAGAAGCAAACAAAGAAAATGACTAGAACAGGGGCATAAAAATTGGGCATTAGTCACTGGTGGCTGTGTCACAACACTGCAACCCCGCACAGATACTATAATTGGACCGCAGAAAAGAGCCACATGTAAAGTATTTAATTAAAAATTGTTATTAGATGCCCCTGTTACACAGGGGCAGAAACATTAGGCCTTAGGCACAACACAACACTGCAACCCCTCCCACTATCTTTAATTGGAGCACAACAAGGAGGGACGTGCAAAGTATTGCATCAAAAATTGTTCTTAGGCGCCCCTGTTAAACAGGGGCAGAAAAATTAGGCCTTAGGCACTGGTGGCGGAGCCCAGAAATACAACATTTCTTTCTAGATATCAGGAAGAAAAGTGAGGAGGAGAAGGATATTCCATCAGCAGCATAACAGGACAGTCACTCAGCATCAGCATACGCAGTCTCCAAGGGATCTGACATTTCAACAAAAAATTATTATTCAGTAACATCAGCATCAGGTGCTTGGCCGCTGGTGTTGATCCAAGCCCGATTCATTTTGATGAAGGTCAGTCGATCAACAGAGTCGGTGGAGAGGCGCACCCTGTGATCGGTCACAAAGCCTCCAGCAGCACTGAATGTGCGTTCTGAAAGAACACTGGATGCAGGGCAAGCCAGTAGCTCAATTGCGTACTGTGCAAGCTCTAGCCAGTGATCCATCCTCAAGACCCAGTAAGCCAGAGGATTTTTGGTGGGGAAGGTGTCCAAGTCGGATCTTGCCCCTAGGTATTCCCGGACCATGTAAACCAGACGCTGGCGATGGTTGCTGGAACCGGTCAGACCTTGGGGCTGCGGACTAAAACATTTTTTGAACGCATCGGTCAGATGGCCATCTTCTCCACCACTCCTTCTCAGACTCACTGAAGCCTCAGCAAGACGTTGTCCAGGGCCAGGTTTTAGTAATCCCCCCGGTTCTGGGAACGCATTGCACAGAGCCTTCTGCAAGGCCTCCCGCAGAAGTTTCATTTTCTGCTCCCTCTGCGATGGCAACATAAGGGCCGCTACCTTACTCTTGTAACGTGGATCAAGGAGAGTTGCCAGCCAGTAATGATCCCTCTCCTTGATAGCACGTACACGAGGATCCTTACGCAGGCTTTGCAGGATCAGGGAGGCCATGCAGCATAGGTTTGCAGAGGCATTCGGGCACAGTCCTCTGGGTCACTGAGGACGACAGGATCCGCAGCCACCTCATCCCAGCCACGTAAAAGTCCACGTGTTCCTTGGGACTGTAAATGATCCCTTGAAGACTGCTGCCGTTGATGCTGAGTGCTAGGCTCCACCTCCATGCTGCTGATACAATCCTCCTCCTCCTCCTCCTCATCCTCCTCCTCCTCTTCCTGTGTTCCAGGTGGGCAAGCAGGAACAGTGTCTGGATAAAGGGGGCCTTGGGAGGTAAGGAAGTCCTCCTCTTCCTTCCTCTGTTCTGCCTCAAGGGCCCTGTCCATTATTCCACGTAGGGTGTGCTCCAACATGTGAATAAGCGGGACAGTCTCACTGATGCTTGCACTGTCACTGCTCACCATCCTCGTGGCCTCCTCAAATGGTGACAGGACAGTGCATGCATCCCTGATCAAGGCCCACTGGCGTGGTGAAAAAAAAACCAAGCTCCGCTGAGCCAGTTCTGCTGCCATATTGGCACAGGTACTCATTGATGGCCCTCTGCTGCGTGTGCAGCCGCTGCAGCATGGCAAACGTAGAGTTCCATCTGGTGGGCATGTCACAGATTATGCGGTTCTTGGGCAGGTTGTATTCCCTCTGGAGGTCTGTCAGCCGAGCAGTGGCATTGTATGACCTTCGGAAATGCACACAGACTTTCCTGCTTCAGGACATCCTGTAAGCCCGGGTACCTGCCCAAGAAAGGCTGCACCACCAAATTGAGAACATGCGCAAAACAGGGAACATGGGTGTGTTTTCCCTGTCGCAGGGCAGAGAGGAGGTTGGTGCCATTATCGCTGACCACCATTCCAGGCTTCAGCTGGCGTGGCGTCAACCACCTCTGAGCCTGCCCCTGCAGAGCTGAAAGAACCTCTTCCCCAGTGTGGCTCCTGTCTCCCAAGCACACTAGCTCTAGCACTGCATGGCATCTCTTGGCCTGCATTCCTGCGTAGCCCCTGGTACGCCTACGGAGAACGGCTGGTTCTAAACAAACATCACCACAGGAAGAGGCCACAGAGGAAGAAGAGGAGGGGGTGGAGGAGAGAGGTGTGTCACAAGCAGTAGTAGTGTTTTGGAGGCGTGGTGGTGGAACAACCTCCAAAACTACTGTACCTTGCCCTGCGTCCTTCCCAGCTGCCAGCAGAGTCACCCAATGGGCCGTAAAAGACAGGTAACGTCCCTGTCCATGCCTGCTGGACCATGAGTCAGCAGTAAGATGCACCTTACCACTGACCGCCCTGTCCAGCGAGGCATGGACATTGCCTTCCACATGGCGGTAGAGAGCCGGAATCGCCTTCCGGGAGAAAAAGTGGCGTTTGGGTACTTACCACTGAGGTACTGCACATTCCACAAACTCACGGAAGGGGGCAGAATCTACTAACTGAAAAGGTAGCAGTTGAAGTGCTAGCAATTTTGCTAAGCTAGCATTCAACCGCTGGGCATGTGGATGGCTGAGAGCGTACTTCTTTCGGCGCTGCAGCAGCTGGGGGAGGGAAATTTGTCTATTACTATCATTAGATTGTGCGCATGTACTACCACTACTACGTTCTGACACACCTATTTCTACACCTTCGGTGCAGGCTTCAGAGAGGACTGGGGGTCTAGTGGGGTTGGAGGTCACAGAAGGGCAAGGGAAGGTCCGCTTCGGTCTTTGGTGTGGGTCTTTCTGGTATGCTTTCCATCGCGCTGCATGGCAGCTCGACATATGTCTGGACAAACATGTGGTGCCCAAGCGGGTGATGTTTTGGCCACGCGAGATACGCTTGAGACATATGTTGCAAACAGCAAAGGTACGATCTGATGGACAGGTTTCAAAAAAGGCCCACACCAAAGAACTTTTGCTGTACCGTTGAGACACAGCAGCGCCACGTAATGCAATTGGTGTGCTGCCCTTAAGCTGACCCCTGGAGGGCATCCTGCCTCTTTGGAGATGTGACTGTGCCTCGTCCTCCTCCTCTTCCTCTCTCCTATCAGGCACCCAGGTAGAGTCAATGACCTCATCATCCCCTCCCTCCTCATCATCACTGTCGAAAACCTGGCAGTATGCTCCAGCTGGGGGAAAATCACTCCCAGATTGTTGTCCCTCTCGGCCACCCCCTCTCCCTGGGCTCACATCAATGCCTTCCTCTATCTGTGTTCCGTCATCGGAGTCTTCAAAGCGATGCGCATCTTCATGTATTATGTACCCAACACTGTGTTGAAACAGTTTGGGGGACTCCTCAGGAGGACACAGTGGGACTAGGGAAGGATTGTGTGATGCCATTGTGCAGAGGGTAGAGGACGCCTTGGCAGCTGCTTTGCCAGACAAACTATGATCAGTCTGTGTGAGAGAGGATGAGGAGGATGAGGACGGCTTGGTCAACCACTCAACTAATTTCTCTGCATGTTGAGGCTCAACACGGCCAGCTTCCGAAAAGAAGGACGAGCGGCCACGTGCTGAAGAGGATAAACCACATCCACCACCAGCATTACCTCTAGATGCAGAGCCTGCTTGCCCTCGTGACTCTCTGCCTCTCTTTGTCCTTCCAGTCATATTTATGCGTTCAGGTGCTATGTAACAAAACAGACGCAGTCACAGAAACTGCGTTCAGGTGTTAGTAAACTCCACACAAGCAGTAAGAGCGACTGCGTTCAGCTGCTATGTAACAAAATAGTCGCAGTCACACGAACTGCGTTCAAGTGGTATTAAACAGCAACCGCACAGTAAGAGCGAGTGCGCTGAAGTGCTATGTAACTAAATAGTCGCAGTCACACCAACTGCGTTCAGGTGGTATTAAACAGCAACCGCCCAGTAAGAGCAACTGCACTGAAGTGCTATGTAACAAAATAGTCGCAGTCACACCAACTGCATTCAGGTGGTTTTAAACAGCAACTGCACAGTAAGAGCGAGTGCGCTCAAGTGCTATGTAACAAAATAGTCGCAGTCACACCAACTGCGTTCAGGTGGTATTAAACAACAACCGCACAGTAAGAGCGAGTGCGCTGAAGTGCTATGTAACAAAATAGTCACAGTCACACCAACTGCGTCCAGGTGGTATTAAACAGCAACCGCACAGTAAGAGCAACTGTGCTGAAGTGCTATGTAACTAAATAGTCGCAGTCACACCAACTGCGTTCAGGTGGTATTAAACAGCAACCGCACAGTTAGAGCAACTGCGCTGAAGTGCTATGTAACAAAATAATCGCAGTCACACCAACTGCGTTCAGGTGGTATTAAACAGCAACCGCCCAGTAAGAGCGAGTGCGCTTAAGTGCTATGTAACAAAATAGTCACAGTCACACCAACTGCGGTCAGGTGGTATTAAACAGCAACCGCACAGAAAAAGCGACTGCACTCAAATGCTATTTAACAGCACACACGCAGTGACACCAACTGCGTTCAGGTGGTATTAAACAGCAACTGCACAGTAATAGCGACTGCGCTCAAATGCTATTTAACAGCACACACGCAGTGACACCAACTGCGTTCAGGTGGTATTAAACAGCAACCGCACAGTAATAGCGACTGCGCTCAAATGCTATTTAACAGCACACACGCAGTGACACCAACTGCTTTCAGGTGGTATTAAACAGCAACCGCACAGTAAGAGCGAGTGCGCTCAAGTGCTATGTAACAAAATAGTCGCAGTCACACCAACTGCGTTCAGGTGGTATTAAACAACAACCGCACAGTAAGAGCGAGTGCACTGAAGTGCTATGTAACAAAATAGTCACAGTCACACCAACTGCGTCCAGGTGGTATTAAACAGCAACCGCACAGTAAGAGCAACTGTGCTGAAGTGCTATGTAACTAAATAGTCGCAGTCACACCAACTGCGTTCAGGTGGCCACCCCCTCTCCCTGGGCTCACATCAATGCTCACATCAATGCCTTCCTCTATCTGTGTTCCGTCATCGGAGTCTTCAAAGCGATGCGCATCTTCATGTATTATGTACCCAACACTGTGTTGAAACAGTTTGGGGGACTCCTCAGGAGGACACAGTGGGACTAGGGAAGGATTGTGTGATGCCATTGTGCAGAGGGTAGAGGACGCCTTGGCAGCTGCTTTGCCAGACAAACTATGATCAGTCTGTGTGAGAGAGGATGAGGAGGATGAGGACGGCTTGGTCAACCACTCAACTAATTTCTCTGCATGTTGAGGCTCAACACGGCCAGCTTCCGAAAAGAAGGACGAGCGGCCACGTGCTGAAGAGGATAAACCACATCCACCACCAGCATTACCTCTAGATGCAGAGCCTGCTTGCCCTCGTGACTCTCTGCCTCTCTTTGTCCTTCCAGTCATATTTATGCGTTCAGGTGCTATGTAACAAAACAGACGCAGTCACAGAAACTGCGTTCAGGTGTTAGTAAACTCCACACAAGCAGTAAGAGCGACTGCGTTCAGCTGCTATGTAACAAAATAGTCGCAGTCACACGAACTGCGTTCAAGTGGTATTAAACAGCAACCGCACAGTAAGAGCGAGTGCGCTGAAGTGCTATGTAACTAAATAGTCGCAGTCACACCAACTGCGTTCAGGTGGTATTAAACAGCAACCGCCCAGTAAGAGCAACTGCACTGAAGTGCTATGTAACAAAATAGTCGCAGTCACACCAACTGCATTCAGGTGGTTTTAAACAGCAACTGCACAGTAAGAGCGAGTGCGCTCAAGTGCTATGTAACAAAATAGTCGCAGTCACACCAACTGCGTTCAGGTGGTATTAAACAACAACCGCACAGTAAGAGCGAGTGCGCTGAAGTGCTATGTAACAAAATAGTCACAGTCACACCAACTGCGTCCAGGTGGTATTAAACAGCAACCGCACAGTAAGAGCAACTGTGCTGAAGTGCTATGTAACTAAATAGTCGCAGTCACACCAACTGCGTTCAGGTGGTATTAAACAGCAACCGCACAGTTAGAGCAACTGCGCTGAAGTGCTATGTAACAAAATAATCGCAGTCACACCAACTGCGTTCAGGTGGTATTAAACAGCAACCGCCCAGTAAGAGCGAGTGCGCTTAAGTGCTATGTAACAAAATAGTCACAGTCACACCAACTGCGTTCAGGTGGTATTAAACAGCAACCGCACAGAAAAAGCGACTGCACTCAAATGCTATTTAACAGCACACACGCAGTGACACCAACTGCGTTCAGGTGGTATTAAACAGCAACTGCACAGTAATAGCGACTGCGCTCAAATGCTATTTAACAGCACACACGCAGTGACACCAACTGCGTTCAGGTGGTATTAAACAGCAACCGCACAGTAATAGCGACTGCGCTCAAATGCTATTTAACAGCACACACGCAGTGACACCAACTGCTTTCAGGTGGTATTAAACAGCAACCGCACAGTAAGAGCGAGTGCGCTCAAGTGCTATGTAACAAAATAGTCGCAGTCACACCAACTGCGTTCAGGTGGTATTAAACAACAACCGCACAGTAAGAGCGAGTGCGCTGAAGTGCTATGTAACAAAATAGTCACAGTCACACCAACTGCGTCCAGGTGGTATTAAACAGCAACCGCACAGTAAGAGCAACTGTGCTGAAGTGCTATGTAACTAAATAGTCGCAGTCACACCAACTGCGTTCAGGTGGTATTAAACAGCAACCGCACAGTTAGAGCAACTGCGCTGAAGTGCTATGTAACAAAATAGTCACAGTCACACCAACTGCGTTCAGGTGGTATTAAACAGCAACCGCACAGAAAAAGCGACTGCACTCAAATGCTATTTAACAGCACACACGCAGTGACACCAACTGCGTTCAGGTGGTATTAAACAGCAACTGCACAGTAATAGCGACTGCGCTCAAATGCTATTTAACAGCACACACGCAGTGACACCAACTGCGTTCAGGTGGTATTAAACAGCAACCGCACAGTAATAGCGACTGCGCTCAAATGCTATTTAACAGCACACACGCAGTGACACCAATTGCTTTCAGGTGGTATTAAACAGCAACCGCACAATAATAGCGACTGCGCTCAAATGCTATTTAACAGCACACACGCAGTGACACCAACTGCGTTCAGGTGGTATTAAACAGCAACCGCACAGGAATAGCGACTGCGCTCAAATGCTATTTAACAGCACACACGCAGTAACACCAACTGCGTTCAGGTGGTATTAAACAGCAACCGCACAGTAATAGCGACTGCGCTCAAATGCTATTTAACAGCACACACGCAGTGACACCAACTGCGTTCAGGTGGTATTAAACAGCAACCGCACAGTAATAGCGACTGCGCTCAAATGCTATTTAACAGCACACAGGCAGTGACACTAACTGCATTTAGTTGCTATTAAACAGCACACACGCAGTAAGAATGTCTGCGTTTCTGTGCAATTCAATAGCCCAGTTGCATTAACAGCGACTGCGCTTCTGTGCAAATAAATTGCACACGTGCAGTAACAGGTAATGCGTGCAATTAACTAGCACACATTGAATAACGCAGACTAATATTTTAAACCTAATCCCTAATGCAGGCAATACAAAACGGTAGAGCACTGCATGTAGAACAAACTCCTGCCTGACAGATACTAATTAGTGATGAGCGGAATACGCCATATTCGATTTCGCGATATTTCACGAATATATAGAAGAATATTTGCGAAATATTCGTTAATATCGAATATTCGTGATATTTTATCAAAAAAAATTCTCGTCAACACGCGAAAACGGAGATCATTTCCTGGATTACTAAACTAATATGCACTAAACACTAACTCTACTTACACAAACGTATATGACTAAACTAAAGCTAATTTTTTTTTTTTATACACAAAACACAGAAGGGCAGAGAAAGTATTCGTGAATATTCGTAATACGAATATTCGCATTGCGAATTTTCGGCAACATAAAAGGATCGCCTCAGCTACTCGGCCCAGGGTCTCTAATCATACCAGCAATGCTTTTAGACGTCTATGGAGATCACTAGGATGTGATCTGTTTTAAAAATAAATTTGAAAAAATAGGAATATTCGCAATAGCGAATATTCACTGCGATATTCGATTTATTCGCGAATACTCGAATATGCAATATTCGTAACGAATATTCGCAATGCGAATATTCGTGAGCAACACTAATACTAATAGAACATCTAGCTGAGCTATACAGTTTATAAATATATTGACAACTCCTAGGGATGTGAGTATATTCTCTACAAACTGTAGATTTAACTATACTGACTAGACTTCCTACTCTATCTATCTATCTATCTATCTATCTATCTATCTATCTATCTATCTATCTATCTATCTATCTATCTAGTAGAAAAGACACTGTGGGCCAGATTCACAGAGCGATTACGCCGGCGTAACAGGAGATGTGCGGCGTAAGTCTAATTGTGCGCGTGCGTTTCGATGCACGGCATCCCCAAAACGAGATACGCAAGAAATCTACTTTTTTTTTGTCCAGCGTAATTTCGTTAGACCGGCGCATCCGTCCGCGCAAAACTGCGCTAGACACACCATTGATTTGCTAATCAAATATGCTAATGAGGGAGTTACGGGGGTTCCACAAAAGAACGTTGGTGCAGCGCAACAGCTAAATGTCCTGTCTAATATTAGACCATATAAAAGCTGCTCTAAAATTAGTCAATTCGTCTACATGTCAGATAAGGCAACACTGTTAGTGAGGAGCTGAGCAGTCACACATGTTGCCCAACAAACTGTATGCCAACATGCCCGTGGCATCCATGCTCATAGCTATACTACTGACTTTAGATGAGCAAAGAAGGAGGAGGGCACTGAGGAGGGCACAGGATTTTTTATTTTTTTTTGCTTATATAAACTTTACTATTTAATCTAATCTAATACAATATTCTTAGCTGATACAAGCCCCTCACTCTTCACGGGAGAGGATATATCACACACGCATAGACATCTATGGCATGAGTGATTCTGAGGTGTCTCGCATCTTCAGATTCACCCCTCATGCCATCATGGAATTAACCACAACCCTGCAGGAGGACATCACCAGCCCAACACATGACACTACCCATGACACCCATGACAGCTACATATACAATCAGAGCCCCATCCCCACAGATTTCGAACAGAACATGTATGGGGACAGCTGGCTGGTTGGTGAGTGACATGGGTGGCAGGCATGACTGTCCCCCCCTTGATGCACACATCACAAGGGGCACATGCACTACTAACATCCTCCTGTCTTTTCCCTTCAAGGTGACTCTGCATATGCACTGGGAACCCATCTCATAACCCCATCTCATGCCAGCTCACATTATGCATCTTTGCACGTTAAACACACACATTAATCATGGCACAATGAGAATGCATGCATGCACACCAATGTGGTCCATAGCACACACACCCCACATCCTCATCAAATTGGATTGGCACCAGTCCACCATGCAGGACTTGTGAGCAGCAACGCCACGCCAAAGCTCCAATTATGTCACTGTACATTCATACACCATTCACACGGACCTGGGGATTACTTCTCCCTGGTCCTGGGGAACCCTTCTCCACCAAAATTGAGGGTGACACCCCTTTTCCGGCAGGAATGTCACCCCCACATTCAAACAGCATTCACAACCCAAAAAAACAGGCCAAAAAAAAAAGGGGAAAAACAAATTAATGCCGTTGATGTGAGCCACGCCTGGGGCGCCCACGGCCACGGCCCCGGCTCCTCAGGGGAGACTCATGGGGAAGGGGGTAAACCGGAGAAGGAGGAGCAGCCCCTGTTCTCTGCCCACCTGGCGGCCTGCCCTCCAAGGCCACGGCAATTCTGTCTAGGCCAGCACTTAATGATGCCGTATTGGCCTGGATAGCCTGGGTGAGGGCCCTCACATCCTGCCCAACGCCTGCTGTTGTAGTCTGCAGGTCGTTTAGGCAGTTTGTAAGAGCCCGGGAGTGGCAGTCAAGGTACCCAAGTGTATCCTTTATGGAGGACAGGCTCTCCTCCATCCGCCCCAAAGTCTGGCTGACCTCTTCCAGATGGCGGGTCTGAAGGAACTGGTCCTTTCTCAGAGTGGCGGGCAGGAGATCGGCCAGCCCCCTGGTCTTCTGGGTCGCCTTCCTGCCTCCAGCTGAAGCTTGTGGCTGGGGAGAAGGGGAGGCCCTTGGGAGAGGAGCCCTGTTGGGGAAGGAGTGGGGGGGGCTACCCCTTATGAAGGGCTGGCTACTGCCAGCCAGAGGGGAAGAGTCCTCCAAAAACAAAAGTCCAGTGCCTGACATGGACTCCTCCTCCTCCTCAAACTTCTCCTCCTCAACCTCCTCCTCTTCAACCTCCTCCGAGGACTCCGGCCTTGTCGGGGGGTCCTCATCAGGCTGGGATGGTGCGGACAGCCCAGATGGCCCAGCACCCTCCTGCTCATCTGTGGATGACACAAAACATTCACAGGTTGGAGGATCCACACACTTGCCACATATTCCCTTTCACCCCCTCCCCCACACATGCTACACACCTGATAGGGCCAAAAAACCTTACCTGGCATCCTGCCTTCATGACTTGAGTCATAGCCGGGCAGGCCCTCCACTTCTTGTCTATGAAAGGTCTGGGCCACCGCACGCTCCTCCGCTGTCAGCCTAACAGGGCATGGTGGGCCCCCTCCTGTGCCCCTGGCATGGGCTAGCTTCTTTTTGACCAGATGCCGGAGGTCATTGATTTTCTTTTCAATCCCCGACCGTGTCTGGGTCTCCCCCCCCTCCGATGCATTCACCTGGTCAGTAATCCTGTCCAAAATCTCTCTCCTCCTGGCCGGGGTGGTGTTGGCACTCTCCGGGCCGTGGAGGAAACGCCCATATTCGGAAATAGCCCGGGCAAGAATTCGTTTCTCCCCAAAAGTGAAATTTAACTTCCTCTTTCTCTCCGTCATACTCAGACAAAAACTCACTCCCAAACAGTCAGCAAAAATCACGCGACTTCCGGTTCCGGCGCCACATGAGACAGCGGTAGTCAGACGCTGCTCCCGCCCCAATCCTCCTATTCTCTGCTACAGAGCCCGGCCAGAGCCTCGGGGGAACCCCCATCCGATCCCACTACATATCGGGCACACATGGACCGCTTTCTGGAGCGATCGTACGCTCGAGCGGTGATATCAACACCCCCCGCTGGAGACGCGGCTCCAGACGCAGCCAAAATGGCGGCCGCTCCATGCACGGGTGAGTCCTAACAGCCGCACGCTGCCCAGGTCACACAAACGGTGGATCCTACCTCACCAGCGGGCATTGCTCATGAGGTGGTCGCCCTGCTAGGACCCACTCTGACTGCCACAGTTGATGCCGTGGTACACAGGGGGCTAAAACAGCTCCACCTAGAAGTGCAGGCACAAGCCCAGAGGATCACACAGGCGGAAGACAGGATATCTTCCCTGGAAGATGATTCCACTGCCCAGTCAGCAATTCTAGCCCGCATTACCGCTGAAAACAGAGAACTATGGAGCAAATTAGATGATCTTGAATGTCGTTCCAGAAGGAACAATTTGCGCATAATCGGACTGCCAGAGTCAGTGTCCAGTGCCCAGCTTACAAATATATGCGCTAAAGTTATCCCTGAACAACTGGGGCTTCGCATACCTTGCACTGTTGAACGTGCTCATCGCATCGGTCAGTATGTGGAAAATCGCACTAAGCCCAGACATGTCATCGTTAAATATCTGAACTATGCTGACAAAAGCGCCATTATGCAGGCATTCCGCCGCACGCGCTCCCTCTCACTGGATGGGACAAAATTATTGCTTTTTGCAGACTATTCGGTCGAGGTGATGAAACAACGTAAAGCGTTCTCCGCTATCTGCTCAACTTTACACCGTGATCGAGTGAAATTCTCCCTGGCATACCCGGCCATCCTGCGCATCCAAACGCAGTCTGGGGAACACCTTACTTTTACTTCGCCTGAAGAAGCAGACCGGTACCTTGCATCGGCCGGCTCAGAAATGGACCACGCCAACTCTGCAGATGACCCCTCTTCACCTCCGGCTACTTCTCCTGCATCCCGCAAACAACCCGGCAGCCCGATTAAACAACCGTACAAGCGGAGCCGCTTTACTCAACGGGCGGATCTTTCGGACACTCGCTGACGGGGAATCTCAGAGACTGTCTTTTGGCGGAGCCCCACAGGTGACGGGTAGTATGCTCATCACTCTTTTTCCCACCTTGAGATGACCCTCTATATACACAGTAACTTTTCATAGACAAGCTCTTCTGCTCCTCTATGCATTGCCTAACATCTAATCCCCGCCCGGTATGCAATCACCCCTTTGGCATATGGCGGGCGCTCTACCAGGCGCTCTACCCTCATGTGGAAAAAAGTGAGGTCCTTGTTGACTGATAGGTGCTTCATGAACCAGACCTTTGTTTTATTGTTTTTCTGTTATGTTAGTTTAATGTTTGCACTGTTTGTGATTACTTACTTTATGCACATACCCTCAGGAAGCACGCAATATTTGGGTGACCCTCGGTCTGATGATGCGGTGCCTGTGGTGAAACTTCATTCCACGCTTCGAGCGCAATACTTACCTCCAGTCTGGACATGGCCTCCTCAACCGATGGGAATCACCTAAAGATTGTCTCATGGAATGTTAAGGGCCTTCGTTCTCCAAGTAAGCGCATGTCCATTTTTAGGCAATTAAAGCGTCTCCGGACAGATGTGGCCCTGCTTCAGGAGACCCATCTCTCTGCAGACGATTTGACCTGTTTACGCAAATTGTGGGTGGGAACTGTATATGGCTCACCAGCCGTAGGGCGCAAAGCTGGAGTGGCCATTCTCCTACACAAACACCTGAAACACACTGTTAAGGACGTGAAGACTGACACGACCGGACGTAAGATCACGCTTCACCTGACCTTAGCTGACAAGGATATAGCTATCACTAATATCTATGCTCCCAACTCGCCAAACGCCTCATTTTTTCAAGACATGGTGGCCTGGATATTGGCTGCCTCGGATACCCTACATCTAGTGGGTGGGGACTTTAATTCAGTTATGTCCACGACAATCGACCGAGTAGGGGACACAACGCGTAACCCGATCAGACCTCTCACACCGTCCTTGACCCCGACGCTCCTAACACAAGCCATAGATTCTATGCAATTCATCGATGCATGGCGTTTGGCACACCCGACTGACCGGGACTACACTTTCTACTCCCCCCCCCCCCACAACTCCTTTTCTCGCATCGACTATTTTTTTGCCTCCCCTGCGCTTCTCCCGCTGCTATGCGATGCGGAAATCACAGACGCCAGAATCTCAGACCACAGCCCCATTGCAATACAGTTGATAACTACCCAAACTTCTTCTCCCTCACACATATGGCGCTTCCCCTCATACTTGGCGGACAATGAGGACTTCCGCCAAATGCTCTATGGAGCGTGGTCGGAATATGCCTCTGCTAACGCACCACACCTCACGGACCCAAACCTGTTTTGGGAGGCTGGAAAAGCCTTCCTGAGAGGAAAAATAATTTCTTACGCCACGCAATTTAAGAAGAATGCCAAGCAACATTACATGCGAGCGAGCGCAGCTCTACGCTCGGCTCACGAATCACTTACACTTAATCGCACGCGTGACAACATACGCACTTGGAGAGCAGCCAAATGAGAATTTGACCTCTGGGCTGATCAACAAGAACTGGCTAAGAGCTCCTATTCTACTGTAGACTTTCATAGGTTTGGTAACAAGGCGGGCAAACTACTGGCGAAGCTCTGCGCGGGACCACGACGTCCCACGCATATCGCTGCCCTGAAAAACCTGGATGGCAATCTAGTTACCTCGCCTACTGAAATTAGTAAATTACTGGCTGATTATTATACCTCCCTATACTCGGCGGACCCAAATGACCAACCCGCAGCCGAAGCCCTTCTGTCTAGGATCCGCCTGCCTAAACTCCAGGAGGATCGTTTAGCTGCCCTTAACGCACCCATAACTGTTAAGGATATCCAACAGACAATCAAGTCCCTGGCGTCTGCTAAAGCCCCAGGCCCTGACGGCTACACAGCCGAATTCTATAAGCTAGCTAAAGATTTTATTCCTGATACCCTTGCACTTGTTTATGCAAACATGTGGGATGGGGGCCCCTATCTCCCTACGGGAACACAGGCCCATATTAGGCTAATCGCCAAAAAGGGTAAGGACCCCTCACTTCCAGGATCTTATCGCCCAATTTCGTTAATTAACGTGGATGTCAAAATACTATCCAAAATAATTGCATCTCGCTTAGCCCACCTACTCCCCTCTATATTACACCCGGCGCAGTCAGGATTCGTCCAAGGACGCTCAGCCACCCTAAACATACGCAAAGTTCTTCTGGCGCTAGAATATGCTAGAATGAACCCGGAACAAGACGTTGCCATATTGTCACTTGATGCCGAGAAGGCTTTTGACAACATCAGTTGGTCATGGCTGTTCAGGGTGATGGCGGATTTTGGTTTTTCGGGGCCAATTATGCGTTTTTTACGGCGTATGTATGAATCTCCAACTGCACGACTGGTCACTCCCGACTTCATCTCTGACACGATCCCCCTGACAAGGGCTAGAGAGGGCTGCCCCCTTTCCCCTTTACTTTTTAATCTCGCGATAGAAACTTTATCCAGACTACTTAATTCGGCTGATGGGATCAGTGGCATCCCGATAGGTACCCACACCCTCCGTGCTGCTCTATTTGCAGACGACATATTGTTATTCTCCACACAACCCCTCACTGACTTTGACAGGCTCCGACAGCTCTTTCATACCTTCCAATTGTGTTCAGGCTTTCGAATTAACTTTGACAAAAGCAAAGTTCTATCACTTCATCCCAGACTTGCGGCCAAATGGCGCCACCAATCTCCCTTTGCAGCACATCATATTACATATCTGGGTATTCACATTGGCCGAGAACCTTCCACTTTATATACACTTAACTTCCCACCGTTGATAACAAAAATTGTAAAGGAGTTGGAAGCCTGGGCGGCCCTTCCCCTCTCGCTCTTTGGGAGATGTCACCTTTTTAAAATGGTGTCGTTTGCGCGCCCACTCTATCCTATGCAGACCATACCACTCTTATTGAAGCACTCTGATGTGACAAAAATCCATATGGCATTGTCTGCCTTTCTATGGTCTCGCAAGAAACCGCGCATTTCCCTGCAAAAGCTATGTGTCCCGAAGTCTGAGGGCGGGGCGGGCCTGCCCAATATACGTTTTTATAATCTTGCCTGCTTACTCAGGCAGGGCCTGGACTGGTTATCTGGCAAATCTAAGTACTCCAATACTCTCCTGGAGGGTGCCTCAGCCTCTCCGTATGCTCTTCCAGCTATTCTTCACTCAAACCCTAACAAACTGCCAACGTGCCTCAGGTCGAGTGTACTCCTTAGGGATACAATTATTGCCTGGAGAGAGATACGGAGACTGTTGGGGTTACCCTCCAGTATTTCTTCTCACCTGCCAATTCTGGGTAATCCCATGTTTCTACCGTCCACTATACACAAAGCATTTGAACAATGGAACAATAAAGGCCTTACTAACATCACCTCAGTGTACCTCGCTACTCCTGGCAAGTTTAAATCCTTCCAAACCTTGTCAAGGGAATTCTCCTTACCAGCTACACATGTCTTCTTCTACCATCAGTTGGTCAGCTATTTACGTTCATGCCACCTACCTGGGACAGACCCCCTACAGAAGTCCTTTATTGATAGTGTGTTACACAGGGATGATTACTCCATTTCCAGCCTGTATTCCCACCTCATCGAACATCAGACTACTAAATATCGTCTTAACCATTCCAGAAATGGTCCCGAATATTCGAGGATGCAGACCTCTCGGAGAAAATCCTTGAGGGATACAGACGAGTTTGCAAACTCACCGTATGCGAAACATGGCGTGAGACGCAATTCAAAATCATTCACAGAGCTTACTACCCCTTCCGTATTAACAAGGCGGAACCGGCACAAGAACACTGCCCCTGGTGCTCTGCTCCGCGCCCAACACTGCTTCACCGCCTCTGGCAGTGCAAACCTATCGTTACCTACTGGGACTGGGACTGTGCTGTCCTTTATCCACAAGATCGCTAAACTACTGATCCCCAGGCACCACCTGATATGTTTATTCGGCTGTGATCCACCCTCACACACACCACAATCGAAGAGCTCGCTTCACGTCTCCCCCTGGGCACATATCTGCCTTCTGGTGGCCCGCAGGACTATAATGTCTCACTGGATTAGCCCAACACCACCAAATCTAGTAGTAGTGAAAAAAGCCCTCTTATCGCTTTTCTATCTGGAAAGGTTGGACACCATTGTGTTGAACTTTCGTTCCACCTCACGTTTTTTTACGAGATGACGTAACTTCATGGAACACTCGTTCACCCACGATGATCTGCAAAAACTCATGCAACCGTTCCGCTATACAGATTGGTATCTCAAACGGGACCTAACAAACTCCTTGGGCAACCTTAAAGTCTCCAACCTGTCTGACCCCTCTACGTTTCTGCCACCCTGAGCCATGACGTCCCTGATATGTGCATGCCCTTATCTGTTGGCTTCACCTATCGCAACGTTCACAGTCAGTTTATCATCCGGGGTTCCTAATGGTGTATTGTATTTCTTTTTTGTGTTTCTAATACTCCAATTGTTGCTTCCACCCCTGTAAGTACTAGGCCTTGTACTGACACTTCTTCTTGCTGCTGTAATATTGTTATACAAGTAATCACAGTGCCACTGGTTTGAATGTGTTTTTTCTCCCCTTTTTTTTTTTTTTCCTTTCTATCTTATTTTGTACATGCTTATATATGCATTTGAGCATACCTTGTTTTATTCCACTGTACTGTGAAAATTCCAATAAAAATTTCTTTAAAAAAAAAAATAAATTACGCACAAAAACAAGCAGGAAAAATTACTCACAAAAACAAGCAGGAAAAATCAAGCAAGAAAACAAGCAGGAAAAATCAAGCAAGAAAACAAGCAGGAAAAATCAAGCAAGAAAACAAACGAACAAAAAACTAACAACCAAAAACTCTCACAAGCAGTCACCAAAAATCACTTACAAATATCTTCTTACAAACACAAGATCACACAGTCCACAAATATCACAAAGACAAACCACAACGCAACTAACAACAGAACAAAAGCACCTTGCTGTATAGGGAGGGATACAAAGGGATGTACTTTTGCAGAGGAAGTGCGTTTGTGTCTGTCTATTTATGCTGTCTGCGTAGTTCATGGTTTTGCCCTAGTCCACTTCCAATTTCACTGATTGCGCTGTTCCCGAGTTGTGAGCATGCGCACAGAGGTGCTGACATGGTCTGTATCAAGCACGCATGCGCGAGCCGGCTGGCCCTTCATTTGCATGGGGTCACGGCTCATTTCAATGTAACACGCCCACGTCCTTCCCAATTTGGATTACTCCGCCTTGCGCCTCAGAAATAACGCTGCGCAGGTGCTAATTTAAAAGCGACGAGAATAGGGTGATTGCGCCGCTACATTGCGCCAGTCTAACGTAAAGGCGGTGCGCTACGCCGGTCCAATAATGCGCAGATGTACCTGAATCTGGCCCTGTGTCTCTATCTCTAAGGCCTTGTACACACGATCGGACATATCCGATGAAAACGGTCCGCGGACCGTTTCCATCGGATATGTCCGATCTGGAGTTTGGTCCGATGGCGTGTACACACCATCGGATCAAATTCCCCGCCGGCGGCTGGCGCGGTGACGGTGACGCCGCCACGTCACCGCACCAGGAACTAAAACACTTCCGCGCATGCGCCGAATCCATTCGGCGGCGGCGCGGCGGCGGTGCGGGACGACATGTCTGCTGGTAAGTGTACTAACCAGCAGACATGCCGGGCGGACACATTCCCACCCGATAGATTTCAAAGCATGCTTTGAAATCTGTCGGGTGGACAAATCTGTCCGCTAGCCCATACACACGATCGGAGATGTCTGCTGAAACGGTCCATCGGACCGTTTTCAGCGGACATATCCGCTCGTGTGTACGAGGCCTAACTGTCTGTCTGACTTGCTTTCTTTAACAAAGCCGGAACACACTACACAAGGCCGCTGTGCAGGCTGCCTTTTATAGTGTGGGGCGTGTACTAATCCCCCTGAGCCATAATTGGCCAAAGCCACCCTGGCTTTGGCCAATTATGGCTCTTCATTTTTGGCGCGCTGTGATTGGCCAAGCATGTGGGACATACAGCATGCTTGGCCAATCATCAGCGCTCAACGCAGCAGTGAATTATGGGACGTTTTACGTCACTCGAATTTGGTGCGAACGACCCGTTTTGTTCGGGTTTCGTCGAACGATCAAACGACCAATGTTCGAGTCGAACATATGTTCGTATCGAACGCGAAGTTCATCCCTACTACTGACAACATTTTTGTCTATTCTGTCAATATACTGAAATCTGATGGTTCTACCAACCCAAGATTGAGTTCATCGACCAAAAATACTGCAATAAAAATATCTGTTACATATCATGGTGATGTACTATTCTGCGTTAAAATAATGTATAATTTGTAAAGAGATTTAAATATTCTGTTCAAATTCTGTTCTAACTCTGGTGACAAGTGTCTCATTGTTCCCTAATGGTGCTGGGTGACTGCTAGAGTGGGAAGCGTTTTTGTGTGACTGTTTGTGCGTCCCAGGGGGAGGCTAACCTGATTATCAGGGAACGCCCCTATCCCCCTGTCATTTCTGACGGAAGGAATGCGCCGCCTGCTTGGTAATGTTTGGCTGTTCAGCCAACCAACGATGGCTGTTTATGACGGTGTGTTGCGCTTTTCCTTGCGTTCCACGCCGACATGGGTATGCCTGGTTCCGGGTATGCGTGCCCACCTGCTGGGACGCACTGACCGGAAGTGATGTCAGAGGTCACGCATGACTTTTTACTTCCGGTGAAGGTGAGCATTCAAAAACGGCGCTGACACCATCTATGTCAGACGCCGCTCTGGATGCGGGAGGCTTAACATATACCAACAGAACTAGTGGCATATCTGAATTGGGAGGACTTACTATCTCCAGACTTCCAATATCTCCATCTTTAAAGGCAAGGTACAAATCTTTGTTTATGTACACAATTATATAGTTTTTAATATACCTTATTTCCATACCAGTTGTACTTATGGCGATACTTTATCACCTGTTAGCTAACACTTAAACAAAGTTTGCCTTTTTTGTAATGTCTAGATCTAGTTATTTTTATTATTTATATTATTATCATCATTATTCTAATCTATACTAATTTTCTTTGACCTATTCTACTTAGGAACCCTACTTTTTATATATATATATATATCAGTAGACCCCCTTTTCCTTTGAAAGGATGGATATCAGTTAGTCTAAAACAGTGTTTCCCAACTCCAGTCCTCAAGGCACACCAACAGGTCATGTTTTCAGGATTTCCCTCAATTAAAACAGCTATGGTAATTACTAAGGCAGTGAAACTGATCGAATCACCTGTGCAAAATAATGGAAATCCTGAAAACATGACCTGTTGGTGTGCCTTGAGGACTGGAGTTGGGAAACACTGGTCTAAAACATAGTCAGGGAACATAAATATACTGTTCCAAGCACCCCTGGTGGCAAATTAAGATATGGCTGTTGAGTGCTAATCCAAGACCTTTATATCATGTTGTATTATGGCCACTACATAATTATTTCTAAAATACTATTCATTCTATAAGCAAATCTTGATATTTTCAGATTTGCTATAAAATAAAATATGACATGTATCTGTACAGTTTTCTATTAAATTATAGACTATATATATATACATATGAATTTAGAATGAAATTGTTTATGTATCCATTTTAATAATTTTCAGAATTCTATTTTGCTATATGGTAGAAACCTCATCACCTTATCATCCACATTTGATAGCCAAGTGGATCTGGCTTCCACTGGTTTTTCCCGCTCCCAGTTTTATCCTATGTTGTCGGGATACTAGAGGCGTTCTGACTTTATGTCTAGTCACATTTTTTAAACAGGATTGGTAAGCACACTTTCATATATTACTTCCAGATTTTTGTTATATATAATAATTTGTCTCTTATACTAAATGTTGCTAATTCTGAAAGAATTGTATTATACAATCTGCCATGTTTGTTGTTCTGTACTAATGGCATCTATTGTTACACACAGATGACCATTTCTCAGAAGAGACCGAGGTGTAAAGCCCTGAAGAAGCACGCAAGTCCGAAACTAGTTGGGAATTAGCGCACAAAACTCTGTCTTTGCTTTCTGCAAATATTGTGGTCGTTTTTTCAATTGATTTGTTTTATATGTATAATAATTTTATGTAAATTAAACTTTCTATTTTTGATATATAACCTATGTGTTTGGTGTGCCTACCTTATTACCACAATTGCTATCTCACATTAAAATCCTTAGAGTTGGGAAGAGGAGCTTCCTCTACCCTCTTTGCTTCATTTTTTATATGTTCTTTTATAGGATTGTGAGCTGTTATCAATCGTAGTTGGGAGATATTTTTCCACCCACCTTTTTTTTTTTACCTTCCAAAGAGAATGGAAAGACTGACTGTGTGATTGCTCACACTGAAGTGGAAGTGATCCCAGAGGGGAGAGCCACTGTTGGTGCAGAAAAGGACTTGCTTCACTGCAGTGCCCTGTCCAGTGGGGAGGCAAGTGTCAAAATGGAATGTGATAATGTAAAAGACTATCGTCAAATGTAGGGCTTTAATGGATTCTTCTTCTTTAATGGTTCTTCTTTTTAAGGGGTTTTTAGCATACCTTTGTCCACCAACAAAATAACATTCAGCCTAGTTGGCTCACACTTGCAGCACTGCTGGTCTGGCCTTACACTCCAGGCCCTTGTCTGTCTCATACAGACTGTTTCACCAACCACCTTGGTGCATATAGCTATCAGACTCTTGCTGAACTGGCTCCCCCGTGGAGCCCTCCTGACTCCTAGTACTCAGACTTTCTTTCTGCCAGGGGGGAGCCCAGAACTATGGTCAGGTACAAAGCATTTGGAACTGACACTACCACAATAATTCATCATAAAATCAAGCAGGTCTGAAGAAAAGACAATTCGACCTTAAACTACATGGACGGGGGGCATGACCGGATGTTGAGGCGAGAGGGCGCAGCAGCACGGACCTCAGGCTTGATCCCATGCTAGACATACTGTGATGCAGTATGCGGGGGAGATAGGGAGACGCTGAGGCATAGAACAGCATAGACCGCAAACAAGGCTGGCAGACTGAAGGAGCATCTCCCTTGTGACTCACCTCCACGTGGTGAGCCGCAGAGACGTGCTTTTCCATCAGATGAGACGGCGCGCACACAGGACAGTGCTGAGAGCCGTTTGGGTCTCCGGGCACACAGTACACCTCCCGTCATGACTAGAAGAAGAGGAATGGAGGAGACAGCCATGCAGGATGGGACACAGACTCAGCGCTGTCCCAAAGACAAAGGGAGTCAAGTAGCTGCTAAACTGGAGTGATTCGGTCACACACCGGGACAAATACTGAGCCAGACACCCAAGCAGTGTGAGCAGGTGGGGGGGTGCATCAGCCTAGCGACCAAACCAGCCCCCCTGTGGAAAGGAAGAGTCAAGGCCAAGGAGTGGAAGTGCCAGCAGTCTTGGACAGCAATCATGTACCAAACCTAAAGACAACGGGGAAAATGTGGGGCCAATTACAGAAGCAATGAGGGAGCCATCATTAAAAGACATCCTGCATGCAGTCAACAACTGTAAGTCTTCATTGGTTGAAATGTCTGACCAATTGAAGTGCATAAAGGATGATATATCAATGCTCAAACATGAGTTACAAGGGGTATGTGAACGAACATCTGCCTTGGAGGGGAGACTTAGTCAGGTTGAAGATGATGTGAACATGAACACAATGAAACAGGAGTTGAGACTGATGAGAGAACAATTGGATATGTGTATTTATAAAATGGACGATATGAAGAATAGGCTACGCAGGAAAAATATAAGGGTCCTATGTCTCCCTGAGAAAAGTGAAGGCAATAACCCTATAGAGCAGGGGTGTCAAACTGGCGGCCCTCCAGCTGTTCCGAAACTACAAGTCCCATCATGCCTCTGCCTGCGGGAGTCATGCTTGTAACCGTTAGCCTTGCAATGCCTCATGGGACTTGTAGTTTTGTAACAGCTGGAGGGCCACCAGTTTGACACCCCTGCTATAGAGTATATGGAGGACTGGCTCAAATGAATGTTTGGTAAAGATTGCCTATCAAAGTTCTTTGCAATTGAACGCACACACAGAGTTCCCTTTAGGATATCAGCCTCCGGAGGGCAGCCAAGGCCTCTCCTTGTCAAACTCTTATACTTTAAGGACAAAACTACTATCCTTTAAAAGGCAAGAGAAATTAAAAATGTACAGCATAACGGTGTGAGAATATAAATCTATCCAGACTTTTCCCCCAAACTACAGAGACAACGGGCAAAATATACTGAATGTAAACGCAGACTACAGCAGCTAAAGATAACATATGCAATGTTTTATACAGCACGACTGCGCATAACAGCTCTTGGAGAAACAATGTTTTTCAACACACCTGCAGATGTAACATTATAGATGGACTTTAAAATTATAGTATACACGTGAAAATTCCATTGCACTTCCATATGCAAGTGATTATCAGTACGGAACCCCAGGCATCACTCTACGCAAACAGGAGTTTGGGGGTTCTCTACATCAAATCACTTAAACATATAGAAATACATTAGGCCACTAAGGGAGTTGGTATGAAATACCGTCAACCGTTAGCATAGAAAAGTTAGAGCGAACATGTTCAGCAAGTTAGGGAAAGGCCCATAAACAAATAACACTTATGTCAAGCACATAGTAAATATGGTTAGTTGTAGCAACTAGTAATTGCATAAGAGAGGCATTTATAACTCAAAATATTTGTAAGTATGTTCCTTTAAAACAGCCAAGGCACGGCAGTCAGTCCCAAGTTAGAGATGTTAGTTTACAAGCAAACGTTTAAGTACAACATGTCCAGTAACTATGGGGCAGATTCACAGAGAAATGGATTATCGTAGCGTATCAGAAATACACTACGCCGCCGTTTTTTACCTTGCTCTACGTGGAATTCAGGTAGATTTTCTACGGTAAACGACGGCGGCGTAGTGTATTTCTCCCGTCGCAATCCATCTGCGCGAGTAGGGGGCGTGAAACATTTAAATTAGGCGCGTTCCCGCGGCGATCGATCTGCGCATGCTCCGTTCGCAAATTTCCCGCCGTGCATTGCGCGAAATCACGTCGTGACGTCATTCGTTGTTTATGTAGCGTACTTTACGGGCGATCCACGTCCCGACGAGTTACGTAAACAAAATAAAATTTTAAATAAATTCGAAGCGGGAACGACGGCCATACTTAACATGGGCTACGTAAAGTTAGAGCAGCAAAAAGCTGCTCTAACATTACGTATAAAAAAATAGACGAAAACGATTGCGACGCCCGCTCGTATGTTCGTGAATCCCCGTAAAAACACATTTGCATATCCCGACGCACCAAAACGACGCAAACTCCTCCCAGCGGCCGCAAATAGATGGCAGCGTAGATCCGAAGGCTTACGAAGACGTAAGCCTCTCGGATCGAAGCCCGAAGCCGGCGTATCATGGTTTGAGGATTCAAACTAGTGATACGCAGCGCGAAATTTGAAATTACTCCTGTCTAACCCCAGTTAGACAGGCGTAATTGTTTTGTGAATCTGCCCCTATATGTGTAGCAGATCTTCCTACTTATCCGTTTGCAGGCTTGAGAGATGGATTCCGTTGTGTAGGGTGTCAGCAAGGAATTGCTGTTAGAGTGCCTTTAGCAATGGTTATCCAGAGGTAGTTAGGATAATGGCTATGTAGACCTGTAGACTCCTAGTAAGGCATAACTGTAGCGTGGAGAGCATTGGCAGCAGTGTTGTAGCATGGCCGAGCTACGGCTGACAATAATAGAACAAGATTTCTATTTAAAATAAATGCCTATATAGGCAGGGGACATGTGCATGGCAGGTGCCTTGCAATCAGCAGTGAGCCCCACGTTGCACTTCCGCGCTCCAGGCTGGAACGCACGCGGCATCGGGTGATGACGTCATCGCGAGGGGTGACGTATGCGTCCCAGCGTGGAACGCACTACGGCGCCGAGGAGCGCCTGTTACACCATAACACCTGCAAAGGGTTCCCAAAAATTTAAATGGTCTCTTAGTCTGGTTCAGTAGGAATCACAATCATGGGAAAGACTGCAGACCAGACAGTTGTGCAGAAAACCATCATTGACACCCTCCATAAGGAGGGAAAGCCTCAAAAAAGGTAATTGAAAAAGAAGTTGGACGTTCCCAAAATGCTGTATCAAAGCACATTAATAGAAAGTTATATGGAAGGGAAAAGTGTGGAAGAAAAAGGTGCACAAGCAGCATGGATGACCGCAGCCTGGAGAGGATTGTCAGGAAAAGGCCATTCAAAAGTGTTGGGGACTTTCACAAGGAGGGGACTGAGGCTGGAGTCAGTGCGTCAAGAGCTACCACACACAGACAGATCCTGGACATGGGCTTCAAATGTTGTATTCCTCTTGTCAAGCCACTCCTGAACAACAAACAACATCAGAAGCGTCTTACCTGGGCTAAAAAAAAACAGATCTGGTCTGCTACTCAGTGGTCCTGTCAGGGACTCACCTCCACGCAATCTTCCTCCATGCAGTCTTCCCCCATGCAGTATTCCTCCATGTCTGCAACCTGCCGCGTGTCCCACGCTCGTGCACGCGCGTGCGTGTGCACAGGGGTGCGGGCAGGTGCACAGTAAGCGGGGGCGTGCACGGGAGCGTGCATGTGCACGTTAATTGGCGTGGCGCCAAACGACACTTTAAAAACTCATTGCTGTATGCAACACATTGCTGACTGATCTGCAGTTGTGACTGGATTAATATCTGAGACCTGTTTGTTCTGATCATCGGTCTGAAATACCTGATTGAACTCTGACTTGGCTTGTCTGACCATCCGTACCTCTTCAACCCTGACCTGGCTTCTGTTTGACCATCCGCCTGCTTGACCTTCCATTGCCAGGTCCACCTGCCTGTTTAACCGACTACGCTTCAGCCATCTGCCTGCATTCTCCTGCCTACCTTCTTTGACCCGGCTTGTCTGACCCTGCTGTTCCAGTCTTCTACTATACCTACTTACCCTATCAGCCTGTGCTGCAGTAGTCGCAGCCTTCGTGCGGGTCACTGACCCATCCTCCGCTTTAGCGTCTTCAGCTTCTCCAACATCTCTACACCAGAGGTATCCACCCACCTGCTTCTGAGCCTCATCACCTCGGCACTCCTACCCCTCTGTGCTCCTTCAGTGGCTCACGAACCAGAGCCGTAAGAGAGGCTCTCCTGCATCAGACTCTAGTAACCAGGTACGTAACAGGTCCAAAGACCTCTTTTCTGATGAGAGCAAATTTTGCATCTCATTTGGAAACCAAGGACCCAGAGTATAGTGGAAGAATGGACATTTTGATCATATTCATGTGACCTTAACACTGATTTTTGACACAGTAGTGTGACATCATATACACTATTGTTTTATATTTCGTTATTTGTAAGCACCCTATTTTATACCTCTGATCACCGATTAGGTTAGGGGGGTAGGGCACACGCAGCGCCATCACCCCCAACTCTTACACATCTATTGGCAAGAGAAAGATGAAAGACATGAGACCGAACAATGCAGAAAAGCTGAAGGCTGCTTTTGAAGTATCCTGGTCTTCCTTGACACCTCAGCAGTGCCACAGGCTGATGGCTTCCATGCCACGCCGCATTGAGGCAGTAACTGCTGCAAAAGGGGCCAAAACCAAGTACTGAGTACATATGCATGCTTATACTTTTCAGAGGTTCGATATTGTTCTATGTACAATCCTTGTTTTATTGATTGCATGTAATATTCTAATTTTCTAAAATTGCGGATTTTGGGGGTTTTCATGAGCTGTAAGCCATAATCATCACAATTATGACAAATCACAGCTTGAACTATCTTGCTTTGCATGTAATGATACATCATACATTATGTTTCACCTTTTAAGTTGCATTAGTGAAATAAATTAACTTTTGCACAATATTCAAATTTTTTGAGTATTGCCTGTAAGCCGACCAAGCTGTAGCTGTCTTTCGGCTATGTCCCGGTCGGCATGTGGTTAGGGGAACTAGTCACTTGTTGGGAATACATATAGTTATATATGTATATAGAGGTTTTTTTTTTTTGTAATCTAAGAAGTAACACACTAAAGTAAGGTTTAATAACAAAAAATGTATATATATCTCCTTGGAGGTAAAACATGGTCACCTTAGAAGCCCTCAATATGGGCCCAAAGTAGGGCAGGCAGTGGGGGGGGGGAGGGAGGGCAGAGAGAATGGGGGTGTGTATGGATGAAAGGAAGCATGAATGGAAATTATACACGTTCACAAACACAGGAAGGAGAAACGTCACTAATTTACGAATTTCTTTCACCAGTTAATGAATTTGTTCCTCTTTTTTTTTGGGGGGGGGGAGAAGATAGGTATATAGGAATAAGGGGAGGATATCCTAAATTATCATGGAACAGAGTGAGAGAATGATAGGCATTAGAAAAGGAAGAGTAAAACTTCCAAAACAAGTTAGAAGAGTTAAACTAAGCTCATGTAATGTTCGGAAAGGGGTAAAGAATCCGGTTAAAAGACAGGCAATATTTTCAGAGGCTGACATGGATAAAGTTGAAATACTCTGCCTGCAAGTGCATGTTTTGATAGACTCTGGGGTGGTCTTTTCCTGCAGGCAGAGTAAGATCGATGTGAAGGGACGTGTGTTGGCCAATGTTTACATTCCTTCCCCATTTAGTATGGAAATTCTATACGACTTAATGGAGTTTACTGTGGATAGGCCAGCGGTGCCTGGTATAGTAGCGGGAGATTTCAATATGACTATGAATAAAATCTGGGATAGGTTTCTATCTGGGACCCTTCCTGGCGGTACATCCACTCCTACAATTTTGTTGGGAGATGGGACTGGTGGATGTTTGGAGGAGGGGGCACCCAGACATAAGACAATACTTCTGCCACTCTAGGACACATGCTACCTTGTCCAGAATTGACCTTGTACTATGCAATGAAGAAGCATTAAATATGATGGAGGAAGTGTACTATGAATTGAGAGGAATCTCGGATAATTCACCTGTGGCTTTCTCGCTTAGAATAGGGAAGAGTTTTAATAGAGGGGATTGGAAAATAGACCTTTTTGGCAGATAATGGAAGATTCAGGGAAAATGGTAGTTAGTCTAGAGGAATTTTTAAACATAAACACAGGATCAGCTCCACTGGGGGTGATCTTGGATACCCTAAAGGCATTTTTATGGGGTGTTTTGAGACAGCATATCTCCCATATTAAGAAGCAATCACAGACTAGCGAGATAACCACAGGTGAAAATGTGAGAAAGGCGGAAGTGCAGTATGTAGAGGACCCGACTCCTTGTATAAAGAATGGTCAGAGAGACAAGACGAATATAAGAAACAAGTCTTGAAAACAGTGGTAAATAAAAGATTATTTCAGAGACAGACCTTTTTTGGGGAGGGAGAGAAAGTTTGGAGAATTCTGGCCCTAATAGCTAAGGCTAATGCACCGTCCTCCATATCGGCCATTCTGGATGAGGGAGGGGAAATTATAAAAACCACACCGGAAATAGTGAACGTATTTAAAAACTACTATGAAAAATTGTATGGTACGTCACGAATAAATGTAGAAGGGGAGATGTGGGATTTCTTTGAAAGGCTGAAACTCCCTATATTAACAAGGGAAGATAGAGAGGAATTAGAGGCGCCATTAACATTAGAGGAACTGCAAAGAGCAACAGCAGATATGGTGAACCAAAAGGCTCCAGGACCAGATGGCTTGCCAATAGAAATATATAACTATGGAAGTGTGTTACTCCCCAAACTTTTGGAAGTACTTAACTGGACTGTTGGGGAAGGGAAGTTTCCCCTGTCTATGACAGAAGCAACAATAATTGTACTACCCAAAGAAGGGAAAAATCAGCTTGAAGCAGCTTCATATAGGCCCATATCCCGTGTTTGGATGTAAAGATTTTAGGCAAAGTTTTAGCAGCAAGGTTAAATAAAATAATCTCTAAACTATGTCGCCCCTGCTCTTCGTCGTCGTAATGGAGCCGTTGGCCATCGCAGAGAATCCCCAAAGGTGCATGGATTTAAAAAGAGCAATGGGGGAAGAGAAGATCGCTATGTATGGAGATGAAGTATTATTGTTTCTAGGGGATACTCAGACCTCTTTGAGGGCTGTAATGGGTATAATTAAAGATTTCCGACAATTTTCTGGGTTGGTAATTGGGAAAAATCTGCGCTCCTGCCGAAAGACCCCCTGCCTCAACAGATAGTCCAAGTAAGAGCAGTAATTGAAATGAAGTACCTGGGCATTCACATAACAAAGGATCCAAGACAGTATATAGCGGGAAATGTAGTTCCCCTCATGACAAAACTGAGACAGAAGTGTCAGATATGGAGTCGGCTTCCTCTCTCGGTAGCAAGAAGATGTAACTTAATTAAAATGGTTTGGATGCCGCAAATTTTATACGTATTACACAATTCCCCTGTATGGATCTCAAAGCACTGGTTTAAAAAAATTGGACACTGTATACAGGGACCTGATTTGGAGTAGCAAGAATCCGCTTGCAGACGCTGCAGCTGCAGGTTTAGCAGTACCAAATTTGAGATATTATTTCTTGGCTGCACAAATGCAGCATATGAGAGGAGGTAATCTGCTGGTAGAGAGGGAGGCAGTTGAGGCAAATTCCTTTAGCTCTAAATGTCCTACAGTACAACTAATGGTAAAGTTCTGGGAAACTGTTAAGGCCATGTTGGGATATGGTGGATTTGCTGATTGTTTCCCCTTTATGGGATAATAAAAATTCAAAAGAATTTAAGAAGATATGTAAAATAGAGGAATGGGAACAGGGTGGCCTCCACTATTTGGCACAGTTGTATAGGATAGGTAGAATGAAGTCATTTCAGGAGATAAGGGAGGAGTACGCAGTTCCAAATCAGTCCTTCTACAGGTATTTACAGGTCAGACATGCCCTGGATGCACAGTTTGGGCGGGAGCCACCAGAGTGGAGTGAAATGCCACCTCTTCGAAGAGTGGTTGAGGTTAGGATACCTAAAGGGTTAATTTCCAGACATGTATGGGTGCATATGTAGGGCAGAATTGGGAGGGGAGGTGGATGCAACCAAAAGGTGTAAATGGGAGAAAGTTGTTGGGCCAATAACTGAGGAGCAATGGAAGTGTATATTGGCATTAGAGCCTAAGATCTCGCTGTCAACTTCACAGATGGTGTCCCACCTCTACCTGATATATAGGTCATACTACACACCCCTGAAGTTGTTTATGTTTGGGAGAAGGCCAGATGCAAAATGCCAAAAGGTGCAGAGACAGGAAAGGAGATCTGATACATATGGTCTGGAGGTGCCCCAAGTTACACAGGCATTGGAAAGAGATGGTGGAGAAAATAGGTGTTGTATTTGGGACACCTGTAGACCTAGTGGCTAGAACCTGTGTATTGGGGCTTACAGAGGGAAGTGGTATGTCTAGAGACACACAGATAGTGATAAATAGATGCCTGTTCCAGGGGAGGAAACTGATCGCATGGAGATGGCAAACCAAAGATCCCCCAACGGTGGCAGAATGGGTGAAAGTGATGAAAGATACAATTAGGAAAGAGGAATTCATATATAATAAAAAAGAGGGAATAGTAAGAAGTTTAAGAGTTTGTGGAAATGTTGGTTGGAGGCAGAGACACTTTAGGTTTAAGGTAATGGTAGTATGGGGGGTGAAGGGAGGGTGGGGAAGTGTGAGGGGAGTGAAAACTCAATGTGCCTTGTTGGGGGGGGGGGAGACAGAGGGAGAATGCACACTTTTGTTTTCTTTTTTACGTCTAGGTATAAAATGGAAAATATCTGTGTTTCATTTTCAATAAAAAAATATCTGATTTAAAAAAAAAATACACGGGCAGACACTTTGAGTACTACAGGACAAAGAAGAATCTGAGGGGTTTTCGCATCAAGAACCAACTATTGACATCACAAATCTGAGTTCCATGATAAGTGGTGCGAGGTCTCTATGCAAAATTCACTTAATTGCATGTTAATAGTTATAGAAGAAGTCAAAGTTCAACTGTGTCAAGTTAACAGAGAACTATCAAATCTTGAAGTGTCAATCCAGGACAAAGACACAGCTCGGAATACTGCATAAGATTGAGTGAGATATCAGCATACTCGGAAAGACAGAAGCAGGTCAAATGGGATGAATTGAGACAGGTTAATCAAGACTATCAGGAGGGCTGTGTTTCTCCTTGGGTCATGGGTACCACATGTGGAGGCACAACACGAAGGTACAATCAACCCACAACATCGGAAAGTGACCACACCATCGAGAATCCATCGATAGACAGAAAAGCCGGGACATCAACAGGTATCACTACCTCTGGAAGCGTAACCAACAGAACCCTTTTTTCAGTGGCCAGTGGAAATGCAGATCCAGGCCTGGCATCAAGACACCAGGCGGCTCCATCACAACGCAGCAACGGACGATGGGGAAACAGACATGTTCGATAATCAATCTTTCATCTAGACCCAACACCAATGGTGAGTTGAGACTTTTGTCCAAACTTGTTTAACTTTGAAGTAGAGATGTTCAGATTTGAACGATCATTGAAGATAAAACTATTTTTCTATACACAAACCCAATATACGGGCCAAGACAACACCAGTCCCCTTCAAGCTCAGGGCATGTCTCCAGGGCAGTTCCACTCCATTAAAAACTACACTAGAACAATCAAACATGATGTGTCCAGTAATTTTTCCAGTAACACACAGACTAATCTGAGTCCTAGGGATTTTGCAGAAAAAAGGTTTGTTGGACCTAATCAACATGGGACATTTGAATGAGTGGGTTACCGAGGAAGTTGCTAATTTTTTATGCAATGACTATCCTGGAACACCAGTAATCTATTGACTACCAAAAATCCATAAAAGGTACCACACCACTCAAGTTCAGACCTATAGACATGGGCCATGGCTCAGTTTATTGTATTTCACCTACAACCCCTTGTGAAGGATTTACCTGCCTACATTTGTGACAAGCGATTTCCTAGAGATTAATAGAAAAACAAGCTGCGTAATGAACATTCATTGCGCAGCTTGTTTTTCTATATATGTTTATTTTGTGTGTCTCACATTTTAAGTTGCAGCATCATTGATCATTTGTTCACATGTAAGGCAAATAGACAGCACAGTATTACCACATTTCCATGCTTACATTTTTTGATACACATATACTGCTGTATATGGAGATCAGGCCAACAGTGTTTTTGCATGGCAAAAAATAGCCAATGAGGAATTAAATAAACAGGATTCAAGGATGGAAGCTATCACACAAGGGGAAAATGTTCCTGTAGGAACATCTAGTGAAGTACAACGTCTACCTATGGGGGGGCATTCAGAAAACCCCTAAGAAAAGGTCAGAATAATAATAAACCTGGAAAGAAAGGGAGACGTGTGTCCTACCAATGACCAGAGACCATCTGCACCTATGAGAGGAGGGCACCAGGGGAAGAACATGGGGGGAAATCATCATTATGTACCTGGCACTAATAGTGGTCGCAATTATAGTTCACAACCATATTACAACCAATATTCTGGATATAGGGAACCTCCCAATCATGCAAGGGGTCCAGAGAGAGGTCCATTCAAACATTCAGGATATGATAGACCTCAGGATCAGGGCCCATATTATGAAGAACAGAGTTTGTACAATGAAATTAGAGAAAATGTAGTGGATCCACCACCTAAAAAGGTGTATTTCTTTCAGAAAGAGATCACTGGATACCATCAAAGCTGTAAGTGGCAGGTATGCACTCTTAATAAGATTAGGTCCAAAAAAACGAGTCTTTTCGATCAACCAGCACGTCAAGGGAACATCGCATAGAGTCTTTTGTCACCTGTAGTTCCACTGGTGTAGTGTATTTGTTGGAAGGCCCATGCGGGCTGCAGTATATAGGTAGATCTAAAAGACCAATGCAGGTACACATAGGGGAACATAACAAATATTAAAAGTGGGTACAAAGACCATTCTGTTTCAAGACACTATGATCTATATCACAAATGTAATAGATCGTTATAGCCCTCATTGGAGGGGTGGCTCTCTAGTATAGGGAATATCCAAAATGGAAATTTCATGGATCAACAGGTGTGAACTTTGGGGGTTCTTTAGCTCAGCGAGACAAGTGCTTAAACCGTGATAATGAAAAAAAAATGTTTTTATTTGCAAAACCAAACCAAAAACAACGCTTACTTCAGCATGGGGAAAATCATCAACACAAAAGTCCTGTTTGTCTTCAGCACAAAGGAAAAGTCTGTTTTCCTTTCAGCACAGCAAACAAAACAAAATACAGGCACATACGGTTTGGTGGGTCTCTCAGTCATCCTCAGCAGGCTTACAACTTCTGCAGACACTTTTACTGCTACACTCCTCCCCCCTCTGTCAGCACTTCCTCTCCTTTTAACTGACTTCCTGGATAAGGTTAACTCCTTGCGTACCTGAAGCCAGGGGTCAGAAGGGGAGGCTCTCTTCCCTCCCATTTGTCACTTCAGAGCCTCCGAAATTCCAGGCCCCCAAATAACATAAAGAGAAAAACAGAGAGGACCGTTAGCTCGTCCTCTCTGGATCTATTTTAACTTTCCGGAACCTCTCACCCCCTCTGGGTGACCTCCTGAACCAGCGTTTAAAGGGACCAGATTCCAAAAATTGGCGCTATGTAGCGTCCATCCAGGACCCAACCCTGGCGTCCTGTACATATCCCCCCCTCTGCCTCAACGCGGAGGTGTTGGAGGCACCACTCGCCATCATACAGTGGACTCGGGAGAGGGCATCGGCATTCTGATGCTGTTTCCCGGGTCTGTGCTCCACCACAAAGTTAAATTCCTGCAGAGACAGAAACCACCTAGTTACCCTGGCATTGGTGTGTTTGTTCTGTCTCATCCACGTAAGAGGAGCATGGTCTGATATGAGGCGAAACTTCCTGCCTAGGAGAAAATACCGTAGGGAGTCCAAAGCCCACTTGATGGCGAGACATTCGCGTTCCACCACCGCATAGTTTTTCTCAGCTGGCGTCAGTTTCCTACTAAGGAAAACTATTGGATGCTCCTCTCCGTTGATTTCTTGAGACAGAACTGCTCCTAGCCCTTCACTTGAGGCATCTGTCTGCACTATAAAATCCTTAGAAAAGTCCGGCGCTACAAGTACCGGGTCCTGGCATAGTGCCGTCTTAAGCCTTTGAAATGCCTTTTCAGCCTCGGCATTCCATTTGATCATGATGGACTTTCGGCCTTTGGTGAGGTCAGTCAGCGGTGCCGCAATGGTGGCAAAGTTGGGGACAAACCTTCTATAGTACCCCACTAGGCCTAAAAACGCTCTGACCTGTTTCTTTGTTAGGGGCCGGGGCCAGCCCTGTATGGCCTCTACTTTGCTCATTTGGGGCTTCACTAACCCTCTACCTACAATGTATCCTAGATACTTGGCTTCCTCCACCCCAACCGCACACTTCTCCGGATTGATGGTGAACCCTGCCCTTCTCAAGGAGTCTACCACTGCCTGTACTCGGGGAAGGTGGGAATCCCAATCCGTACTGAAAATGACAATGTCATCCAGGTAAACGGAGGCATACCGTTGGTGGGGACGCAAAGTTTTGTCCATGGCCCTTTGGAATGTGGCGGGGGCGGAGTGTAAACCAAACGGCATTCCCTTGTATTGGAAATGACCCTCCGGGGTAGAGAAAGCTGTTTTCTCTCTGGCCTCTTTGGTTAGGGGAATCTGCCAGTAACCTTTTGTGAGATTCAGTGTGGTGATGTACCTGGCCGGACCCAACCTCTCAATCAGCTCATCTACCCGTGGCATGGGGTATGCATCGAACTTGGAGACCTCGTTGAGTTTTCTAAAGTCGTTGCAGAAGCGGAGAGTACCATTGGGTTTGGGCACCAATACGATCAGACTGGACCACTCGCTCTGCGACTCTTCGATGACCCCAAGTTCAAGCATCCTTTTCACCTCTCCAGACACTGCCACCCTGTGAGCTTCTGGGATACGGTAGGGTTTAAGCCAGACTGTCACCTTGGGCTCGGTCACAATGTCATGCTCGATGACATTGGTGAGTCCTGGCAACCCTGAAAACATGTCCCTATTCCTTTGCAGAAACTCCTTTGCTTGCTGGGTTTGGGGCCTAGTTAGGGTAGCCGCAACCTGCACCAGGTCGATCCCTACCTGGTCCCCTGACTGTACCACCACCACTGCGGACACCGGTTCTCTGTCTTTCCAGAACTTCAACAAATTTACGTGATAAATTTGGTAGGGTTTTCTTTTCCCTGGTTGGTGTACCTTATAGTTTACCTCACCCACTTTTTCCACTATTTCAAACGGACCTTGCCACTTGGCCAAGAACTTGCTTTCTACCGTTGGTATTAAGACAGCTACCCTGTCACCTACTTGGAACTGTCTCACTTTAGCCGACCGATTATATACCCTTCTTTGGGCATCCTGAGCCTTCTGCATGTGCTCTCTTACCAGCGGCATCACCTTAGCCACCCTTTCTCGCATTTGAGAAATATGTTCCACCACGGTTTTGTGCGGGGAGGACTCACTTTCCCATGTTTCCTTTACCAGATCAAGCAACCCCCTGGGCCTCCGTCCGTACACTAGCTCAAATGGTGAGAAACCCGTGGATGCCTGTGGTACCTCCCGGATAGCGAACAATAGGGCAGGGAGCAACATATCCCAATCTTTCCCGTCTTTCTGGACGACTCTTTTTAACATAGACTTCAGAGTTTTGTTAAATCTCTCAACTAGGCCATCGGTCTGCGGGTGATAGACGGACGTCCGCAACTGCTTAATCTGAAACAGCCTGCACAAGTCCGCCATCACCTTGGACATAAAAGGGGTGCCCTGATCCGTTAATATTTCCTTGGGGAACCCGGTTCGTGAGAACATTTGAAATAACTCCCGGGCAATGGCCTTAGAGGATGTTTTTCTTAACGGGACTGCTTCTGGGTATCTAGTGGCGTAGTCCAGGATGACCAATATGTATTGGTGCCCCCTTGCCGATTTTACCAGGGGTCCTACAAGATCCATAGCGATCCGCTCAAACGGGACCTCAATAATTGGCAAGGGTACTAGGGGGTTTCTATAGCGAGGCACCGGGGCAGTTAACTGGCAAACAGGACAAGACTCACAATATCTTTTTACCTCAGCCTTCACCCCTGGCCAGTAAAACCGGTCGGTTATCCTGGCCTCCGTTTTCTCCGCCCCCAGGTGTCCTCCTAGTGCATCATTGTGGGCTAGATCAAGGAGCATCCGCCTATACGGTTGAGGGACCAGCAACTGTTCTATGGGTTCCCCTCGGCTCTCAACCACACGATAGACTAGGTCCCCCTTCAATGCAAAATGAGGAAACCTCTGATCTGCATCTGGTATCTGTGAAACCCCATCAATGACAGAAATCTGCTCTCGAGCGTTGACCAGGGTAGGGTCCTGTAACTGGGCGGTGCCAAACGCACCCCTGGGTACGTCCAGGTCTGGATGCACTGGCCTCTGGGATGTTTCCCCCTCACCCTCCTCAACCGGGGTAAGCTCCTCGTCATCCTTCCCCAGCATGACTTGTAATGGGGAGACTTCCCCCCCCCCCTCAGAGGTCAACTCGGTTTTCAGACCGGACACAGGACTGTTATTATTAGAACTAAGATTTCCTGCAACGTCATTATCACTACCAAGTCTCTCTACATTAGAGGGGTGTGTTGTGGAGGTTTCAGGCCCGGATCCCCCAGACTCTGTCCCTTCTGAACTTGGTGTCCTTAGTTCACCTGGCAGACCCGTCTGTACCTGGTTCCATAATTCCAAAAATATTGGACAGTCCCGCCCCACTATGATATCATGTATCAAGCTTTTTACCACCCCAACCTCCTGGGTAACCGAGGTTTGACCATAGGACACAGTTACTGGGACCAAGGGGTACTCCTTGGTGTCCCCATGGATACGCACTACCCGTAGGGTCTTAGTTACTGGACCAATCCTTCCAAGTACCCGGGCATGTACCAGCGTGACCATGCTACCAGAGTCCAGTAGAGCCCTGGCCGGAAGGTGGTTTACCCACACTTCACACTCGAACTGTCCGGATGCCAGGTCAAGATGCGTGGCACACACACTTTGTGCATAGAAAGAGCTTCTTCGGGCAGCCCCGCAATCCATAGGCTCCTCCTGGAGCGGGCACTGTGCCCGGGTATGCCCCCAGGACCGACATCGCCAACACTGAATGTCTCCCATCTTTGGCACAGGAACCGATCTCCGTGGTCCTATGGCAGACAGTGTTGATCTGCGGACGCCAACATCTGGCAAGGCTTCTCTCCTCGGGGTGGTGGCTGGTCTGGGTGTCCTTGGCGTGAGTTCCCGACGCTTGGGGGGCCCAAGCAGGTCCTCCACCACAGTGTACCGTTCGACCAGCTCGACCAGCTGGTCAGCGTTAGTGGGGTTTCCATGGCTTACCCAGCGCTGTAGGTCATCTGGTAGGGACCGTAGGTACCAGTCCATCACCACCCGTTCCACCATTTGTGGTCCTGTCAACTTTTCCGGCTGCAGCCATTTTTTAACTAACTGAATTAGTTCATGCATTTGAGACCTGGGTGGTTGGTCCGATTTATACCGCCAGCGATGCACCCTCTGAGCCCGGACAGCTGTGGTCACCCCCAGGCGGGCCAGGATCTCAGCTTTTAGACGTTCATAGTCTTTGATGTGCTCAGCTGGGAGGTCAAAATAGGCATTTTGTGGGTCACCAGTGAGAAAAGGGGAAACAATGCCGGCCCATTGGTCCCGGGGCCATGCTTCTCTCTCTGCTATCCTTTCAAAGGTGGTAAGAAAGGCTTCCACGTCATCGCTGGGTGTTAGTTTTTGCAAGAAATGGCTGGCTCTAACAGACACTGGGTTGCTAACAGCAACGACCGATTGCTCTTGTCCCTGAGCCAGCCGCTGTACTGCCTCCTGCAAGGCAGCCACCTGTGCTTGAGAGGACTCCTGCTGAGCTGTAAACTGGGCGACTAACAGTCGTGTGTTTTCTTGCTGCTGAGCCATCGCTTCCTCATGGCGACGGTTTGTCTCTGCCAACGCTTGCTGCTGGGTCACAGTGGCTTGTGCCAGAGCCTTGATTACCTCCTCCATGTCGTTGCGTGCTGTTTGTAATGTCTGGGCTGACTTTTTGTTTTTTTTTAACGGTTTTTGCGCCTGCAAATGCACTTTGCCCGCATTCGACACCAGTTGTGAACTTTGGGGGTTCTTTAGCTCAGCGAGACAAGTGCTTAAACAGTGATAATGAAAAAAAAATGTTTTTATTTGCAAAACCAAACCAAAAACAACGCTTACTTCAGCATGGGGAAAATCATCAACACAAAAGTCCTGTTTGTCTTCAGCACAAATGAAAAGTCTGTTTTCCTTTCAGCACAGCAAACAAAACAAAATACAGGCACATACGGTTTGGTGGGTCTCTCAGTCCTCCTCAGCAGGCTTACAACTTCTGCAGACACTTTTACTGCTACACTCCTCCCCCCTCTGTCAGCACTTCCTCTCCTTTTAACTGACTTCCTGGATAAGGTTAACTCCTTGCGTACCTGAAGCCAGGGGTCAGAAGGGGAGGCTCTCTTCCCTCCCATTTGTCACTTCAGAGCCTCCGAAATTCCAGGCCCCCAAATAACATAAAGAGAAAAACAGAGAGGACCGTTAGCTCGTCCTCTCTGGATCTATTTTAACTTTCCGGAACCTCTCACCCCCTCTGGGTGACCTCCTGAACCAGCGTTTAAAGGGACCAGATTCCAAAAATTGGCGCTATGTAGCGTCCATCCAGGACCCAACCCTGGCGTCCTGTACACAGGGTACAGTGCTACACACCCTTTGGTTTGGACATTGATATAGATGTTAATGTGTTTATAGATAATAGCTGACAACCTGATTGTGAACTTGATCTGAGCTCCCGGTAGACCTTTTAAATTACATTTTTTCCAATATTTGTGTTGTTCTATATTCCACCTTTATGGCAATATTTTTTAACAGTTTATTTGAATCAATATTATTCTTCCTCATTTCCATAAATATATCCAATTTTAAAATCGGTACATATTATTACCAATTTACCTTAATGGTTTAATTACGATATTGGTCGGTATTGGTTGATGTATGGTCGGTATTGGTTGATGTATGGTGTAGTATCGGTACTGGTTGCGGGTGCCATGGGCAACTATCCTCTCATTCATTCATGCTCTCATCTCATCTTTTATAGGTATACACTATCACTTGCTGTATTCCAGCGGTAGTTTATCGGTTAGACCTGGCCTACACAGGTTGTGTTTCTTGGTGCGATACCAGGACCAACCATTGGGCCCAGGAGTAATTATTCCTCCCAAATACATGTTATAATTGTCATTGTAACAATGTCCAGACTTGTTATTTTTATTTTCGTTTTATATTTTTTTGTTTTTCAATCTTTAATTCCAATTTTTTGGGTGAAGGTTTTTGCCATGGAATTTTGGCTTGACGTACCCACTTTTGTATCTTAATCGATGGCAGAGTGGGAATTGTCAAGTTACTCTTCCGGTACAAAACAAATGCTAGGACTAGCATTATCAGCATATTTAGTAAATGATATTCTGCATCCCAACTTGCACATATTTAGCCATCATGTACTTTCCGTGTAAGTGTCCACATTCAATATGGTGGGAGCAGCGTCTCACTATTGGCCCTCCTACTCATGAGGTTCAGTATATTAGTTTAGGCCAACCAGCCATTTTCCCGTCCGTCTCTTCATTCTCACAGTGATGCACCTTCAGTGTGCAAAGTGAGGTGTGTGTGGGTTCGTAACGGAGGCACATAGTGTCATTTTTTGTAGTAAGTGCAGATTTGCCCATCCCTTATATGGCGCTCTCAGCCGTGGGTGTGCTGGGCATTTCTGGCGGGGCAGTCCTGCCATGTAAGAAAAATATAAATTGCGCTACCCCAACTGGCTTTGACAAACACAAATATATGCAAATAAGTGATCTCCAGTGATATGTGAAATTGTGACCTCTTGTGGCCACTAATGCACTAAACAGTCACCTCAAAAACCATCAAAATTGTTATTATTATATAATTAATAATGGTGATATACCTACAAAAAAAAACATTGAAAAGAAAAAAACCAACAGTATACCAAGGGATGTGAAAAATGATTAAAAAATTAAAACATCAACTGAATATGCTGAGTATAAACTTTGGGCCAGATTCAGAGAGCCGTAAGTCCTGTCTAACTGGTGTTAGACAGGAGTACTTTCAAATTACGGGCGCCATATCACTAGTTTGAATCCTCAAACCATGATACGGCGGCATTGGGCTTTGACCTGACAGGCTTACGTCTTCGTACGCCTTCGGATCTACGCTGCAATCTTTTTGCGGCCGCTGGGTGGAGTTCGCGTCGTTTTCAGCGTCGGGGTATGCAAATGAGCTTTTTCCGGCAAGTTACGAGCGTCGTTCGCAATCGCGTACGTCATTTTTTTGCTACGTAAAGTTAAACCAGCTATTAGCTGGTCTAACGTTACGCGGCCCATGTTAAGTATGGCCGTCGTTCCCGCGTCGACTTTCAATTTATTTTTTACGTAAGTCGTTCGGGAATAGGAATGTCCGTAAACGACACTACTCCAAAAAAAAATGATGTAACGACGTGATTTCGCGCAATGCACGGCGGGAAATTTCTGAACGGAGCATGCGCAGTTCGATCGCCGCGAGAACGCGCCTAATTTAAATGCCTCACGCCCCCTAATCGCGTAGTTTGATTCCGCCGGGAAAAATACACTACGCCGCCGTACCTTACGGGCCAAAATCTCTCTGAATTCCTCGTAGAGCCAGGTAAAGTACCGTGGCGTAGAGTATCTCTGATACTCTGCGGGAATCTAATTCTACCTGAATCTGGCCCTTTGACTCTAAATAAATTAATATACAGTCCAGAGTGTTACCAGTAAAAAGTCCATGAAGAAAAATTTACAAACACCTGTGCTTCTGTGTCATAATAAATTAATTAAACGTGTCCAAAAAAAGGCAAATAACGTGTCCTCCACCAAGCTTATGAATTTACAGTTATGCAATATGAAATCGCCTTGAAATTTTAATGTGCCGGCCGTTACACAAAAACCCTCAGGCACTTGTCCACTGGGGGAATGTTCAGGAACTGGGTGACAACAGCGCGTCGCTCGCCCTACGTCTGTTTCAAAATAAATGTCATCTTCCAGGTGCCAGCATATTCAGTTGATGTTTTAATTTTTTAATACTTTTTCACATCACTTGGTATACTGTTGGTTTTGTTCTTTTCAATGTTTTTTTTAGATATATCACCATTATTAATTATATAATAATAACAATTTTGATGGTTTTCGAGGTGACTGTTTAGTGCATTAGTGGCCACCAGAGGTCACAATTTCACGCAGCAGTTAGCCTATTTTTCACATATCACTGGAGATCAATTATCTGCATATACTTGTGTTCGTCAAAGCCAGTTGGGGTAGAGCGATTTATATTTTTCTTATGTTTATTTCTTGTATTCATTGTTTACATGCAAATCGCAGCACCGGGAGAGAATACACAGTCATTACATTGTAGCTTTCTCCCCTTTGTTCTTCCCTTTTTTCACTATTTTTAGCGCAGTCTCTTCCCAATTTCCCGGTCCTGCCATGTGATGCACGGACTACGTGTCATACACCGTAGCGCCTTTTTGCAGTGAGGGCTGATTTGCCCATTCCCTGTATAGCGATGTTAGCCGTAGGGATGCCGGGAGTTTCTGTCGGGGTGGTCCTGTCACATGACACGCTGACTTCCGGGTCACACATCGAACGTGGAGTGGATTATACTGTATTAGTCCAAATACACACACGACTAGGACACCATTCATCTGTGTGAGTAACATCCATCTCAGGATTTAGCTCATTCTGAGTTTCTTTTATTACTGTTTTTGCATTTGAAGTGCAGATGCCCATAGTTGTAATGGCGGCCTAGGGGATAGCGCAATTATGACCAACCATCTGTGACCATAGTAAGGTAGATGGAATTTTTAGATTCATATCTATTCACATACTGTCTGTACCTCCCACCTGTCGTATTCCTGTTATGATGAGTTATGATGTTATGTTATGATAAGGAGAAAGGGGGACGGGGGTACTTAGTGGTTTTGTGCTTTAAGGGTACCTTCCCTCATCCAAAATGGCAACTATGGATATGGGGATGCTGGGAGCTCAGATGGGGGTGGTCCCACCTATGTTAGAGATATAAAGAGCGGTAAGAGCAGTAAGTCAGCACGCCGCTCGTGCCCCAGGACGAAGTCAGTTATGACAAAATGACGTAGGGAGAAGCGGTGTGCTGATGTCATCACTACACAAGAGAGTCCCGGAGTGAACGGGCTGTGTTAGCCGGCCGGCTACAAAATTTTCACATGATTTTCACGATTTTTTATCTTCACACTTGATCACACATGACTGCTTGTGAGGTGGTGGGTGATCGATCTGGCACCAGAGAAACGACATCCAGTTGCATAGACCCTAGGCTGGGTGATAAGCCATATGCCAACAGAAGATCTCTAGTTGGGATCTTCATCTTCGGTAAGAGGCAGTTATTTAAGAAGGTGGAGGTTTTCTTTCCTATTACATCACTTTTCCTTGGTTTGCTCTGGCTCTGTCACCAACTTACCTAGGAGGACAGTACTTCTTCAGCCTTTTTGACCATCATCTGATATGTTTTTTGGAAAAATAGAACATTTATTTGCTAATTTTCTATTGTGACTTATTAGAATGCATTGCAAATAGGGTAACCTATTTGTTGTTGTGATTTCAAACATACTGATCGCATATGTATTCACTTATTTTTTTTTTTGTACTTTATATGTTTATTTGTTTTTTTCTTTTCTTTACATAAAACAGCATATGGAAAGGTACAGGGCAAATACACTGCCAAAAAAAAACATGAATACAATCCTCTTGACAAAAAAAAATACATACATATTCGCTCTGGACCCTCCCATAAACTCCCTCACTAAATCATCCCACTCTAACCCTTTTCTTAGTCCTCACTCTCTCTCACAGAGAGACAAGTGATGCATCCGCCCTTTTTCCGCTCCCCCCCCCCCCCCAAAAGAAGAAAAAAAAAAGAAGAAAAAAAATGAATAAAAGAAAAAAAGAGGGGGAGAGAGAAGGGGAACCCCATCCCTCCCTTAAACCACAAATCATAACAGGAAAGTCAGTTTATCCTTCATATTATATTTTACATTATAATTCCGTGTTATTCTTCATTAATCAGGTTCAGTCATTAATCTTTTCCCCTCATCTGAATTTTTAAATACATTCCAGCTCTTCCACGTTTCTTTGTATTGTTTATTTTTACCCTTAGCTGAGAGAACTAGGTCTTCCATAGCTTCTATATCTCTAACTCTATTTATCCACTCTAAAACTGTTGGTGACGTAGTATCCCTCCACCGTAGGGGTATACCTGCTTTAGCTGCATTCACCAAATGGCACAGTACTGAGTTCCGATAAGTCTGAACTGGGATCTCGCATAGGTGAAGTAGGAAAAAAGCGGGATCATTGGGTATTTTTAACGCAGAATTTTTTTGCGAAATTCTCATAATTGACAACCAATAATTATTTTTTTACAAAACCAAAATATATGAATCAATGTCCCGCTTTCTTCTCCACATCTCCAACATCTGTCAGAATTTTCATTGCAGAATTTTTTGAGTCGTAATGGAGTATGGTACCACTGCATTAAGATTTTATAGTTTAATTCTTGAGTTTGTGTACAGATTGAAGAGTTTAGAGTCAAAAAGATAATCCGTTTACGTTGTAATGCAGAGAAGGTCCTATCTAGATCCTTCTCCCATTTGTTAAGGCCTGGTATCTCCTGATCCTCCCTAAGTTTATTTAATAGTCCATACATTTTAGAGATCCCTCGGGCTAGTGGTTCTAAATCATTACAGTACGACTCAAAGATTGATAACTGACGATGAAAATTACTTCCCGGGCCTAATGATCTAAAAAAAGTGACTTAATGGCAACGCCTGCCAGATATTGACTTCAAAAGGACCTCCTATTTGTATCAATGTTTTAATCAATGCCCAGTTTTCTGATATAATAAAATGTGAGGCCTGATATACTCCTTTCTCTATTAATAACCGGAAAGATCCTCTTTCATTACCTGGGCTAAAACTTGGGTTCCCCAATATGGGAAACATATCCGCACTGTAGAAAAGTTCCCGTTTCGACATATACGTGCAGTAATTTTTAGTGTTGTGCCAATTATAGGGTGATTTTTAAGAGGAGCCGGTAATACTGTATAGCACCAAGGTGCTCTACCTAAAGGAACTGTACTCAGCTGCTGTTCTATGTCAACCCACCTCTTGGATCTAGTATGTCTACACCAGTCCAATAATCTAGATAGATGTACTGCATAATAATACTTAAATATATCTGGGACCCCATTCCACCAAGATTCTTAGGCATAGGCAACAGATCTCTTTTAATCCTAGGACGTTTCCCGGCCCAGATAAAATTCATAAATAAACTACGTTTCTGACGCAAAAAAGTCACTGGAATCCTAATTGGTAGCACCTGAAGTAAATACAAAATTTTCAGAAGAACGGACATTTTAATTATACTAATGCGGCCAAACCAAGAATGGGAACCAAGTCGCCATTTGTCAAGTAGGGCTCGTAATAGATTATACATTGGTAAAAAATTCATTTTAAAAATGTCCTTTTCTTTTGATGGGATATTTGTGCCCAAGTATCTAAGCATTGGACTCCATTTAAAACAAAAATTTTATAGAAGTCTTCACCACGTGAGAAGAATAGGGCACCAAAATTGAAGCGTGTCCCTCCACCAATGAGGATGGCTACTCTCACCTTAAAACGAGACCACTGAATTAACAAATGGTCACTTAAGCATAAAAGAACCAGGGTGCAGGTGATGTTTCAAATCCTCCAATGTCAGTCTCAGCAAATGAACCGGAACATAGGAACATAGGAAGGAAATAACAATCTAAGAGCCTCCGCTGGATAATCTCTTTAATTAAATAAAATATATACAGGCTACTCACATTTTAAAGGGTTCAAAAGGCATGTAAACAATACTAGGGCCTTGCAGAGTTTACAAGGTATGACACCGAGCGACGTGTGTAAAGCTCCTGGCCCCCAGACGCGTTGCGTGTAAAACACTTCTTCAGCAGGGCGAAGCTGTGCACGTCACCCGTTCGTTAATAAATAAGCTGCGGTCGTCACGACAACCACCATCCACAGCGACTTGATCGAGCGGCGCGGCACGTCCCGCGTCACGCGTTCAGGATAGGCAGCTTTATTGTTCTTTAATAGAAAGAACAAACAACCACTTAGAAGTAATAGACCAAGGAATTATATATTAAAAAGCGTCGCTCTGTGTCAGCAAGAGATCTCTGCTAATAACAATACAAAGAACCAAATCTTGCAAAAAAATATACTACCTATTGAAATATACATACAAGGGAAAAAAATAGAGAACATCTCATAAATAACCAATCACAATGCATATACAGTACCTTGCAAAAGTATTCGGCCCCCTTGAACTTTGCAACCTTTTGCCACATTTCTGGCTTCAAACATAAAGATATAAAACTGTAATTTTTTGTGAAGAACCAACAACAAGTGGGACACAATCATGAAGTGGAACGAAATTTATTGGATATTTCAAACTTTGTTAACAAATAAAAAACTGAAAAATTGGGCATGCAAAATTATTCAGCCCCCTTAAGTTAATACTTTGTTGCGCCACCTTTTGCTATGATTACAGCTGTAAGTTGCTTGGGGTATGTCTCTATCAGTTTTGCACATCGAGAGACTGAAATTTTTGCCCATTCCTCCTTGCAAAACAGCTCGAGCTCAGTGAGGTTGGATGGAGAGCGTTTGTGAACAGCAGTTTTCAGTTCTTTCCACAGATTCTTAATTGGATTCAGGTCTGGACTTTGACTTGGCCATTCTAACACCTGGATATGTTTATTTGTGAACCATTCTATTGTAGATTTTGCTTTATGTTTTGGATCATTGTCTTGTTGGAAGACAAATCTCCGTCCCAGTCTCAGGTCTTTTGCAGACTCCATCAGGTTTTCTTTCAAAATGGTCCTGTATTTAGCTCCATCCACCTTCCCATCAATTTTAACCATCTTCCCTGTCCCTGCTGAAGAAAAGCAGGCCCAAACTATGATGTTAGCACCACCATGTTTCACAGTGGGGATGGTGTGTTCAGGGTGATGAGCTGTGTTGCTTTTACGCCAAACATAAAGTTTTGCATTGTTGCCAAAATGTTCGTTTTTGGTTTCATCTGATCAGAGCACCTTCTTCCACATGTTTGGTGTGTCTCCCAGGTGGCTTGTGGCAAACGTTAAACAACACTTTTTATGGATATCTTTAAGAAATGGCTTCTTCTTGCCACTCTTCCATAAAGACCAGATTTGTGTAGTATACGACTGATTGTTGTCCTATGGACAGAGTCTCCCACCTCAGCGGTAGATCTCTGCAGTTCATCCAGAGTGATCATGGGCCTCTTGGCTGCATCTCTGATCAGTCTTCTCCTTGTATGAGTGGAAAGTTTAGAGGGATGGCCAGGTCTTCGTAGATTTGCAGTGGTCTGATACTCCTTCCATTTCAATATTATCACTTGCACAGTGCTCCTTGGGATGTTTAAAGCTTGGGAAATCTGTTTGTATTCAAATTTGGCTTTAAACTTCTCCACAACAGTATCTCGGACCTGCCTGGTGTATTCCTTGTTCTACATCATGCTCTCTGCGCTTTAAACGGACCTCTGAGACTATCACAGTGCAGGTGCATTTATACGGAGACTTGATTACACACAGGTGGATTCTATTTATCATCATTAGTCATTTAGGTCAACATTGGATCATTCAGAGATCCTCACTGAACTTCTGGAGAGAGTTTGCTGCACTGAAAGTAAAGGGGCTGAATAATTTTGCACGCCCAATTTTTAAGTTTTTTATTTGTTCACAAAGTTTGAAATATCCAATACATTTCATTCCACTTCATGATTGTGTCCCACTTGTTGTTGATTCTTCACAAAAAATTACAATTTTATATCTTTATGTTTGAATCCTGAAATGTGGCAAAAGGTCGCAAAGTTCAAGGGGGCTGAATACTTTCGCAAGGCACTGTATATATTAGGTTAAAATCAAAATTACACATAGATACCCATAAAGATTAAAGGCCTGTGATAGGACCAATTAGAAAAATATTACTATAATCATAAGAGATTATGATTAAATATATATTAGTAATACAAATAAAAGATAAAAAATATAAAAAAAATATATAAAAAAATATTTAAAAAAATATTTTAAAAATACGCCTCCTAAAAACGGTCAAACACAGAAAATCATTATTTATTAGAAATTAAACAGTTGAGATCAAAATCAACGTTAAGCCCCTCTGGCTTCCGAACTCGAGTCTTTCAAGGCCCCAGAATCTCAAACATCTGGGGTTCCTATCATGACATTGTCTGAAATGTCGAGACACACTGTGGGAGCGCAGACCTAATTTGATATTATTTACGTGTTCCACGACTCTCACAGACAAGGCACGTGAGGTGCATCCTACATATTGGAGTCCGCAATCACACTCCAGCATGTAGACCACACCCACTGTATTACAGGTAATAAGATTTTTAATAGAATACGACTAATTAGTCGAAAAGTAAATTCTTTCCATTTTTTTAAATTAAATTTACACTGCCTGGCATCGACCACAGGCAAAAAAGCCTGATAGGAAGGAGAAAATATTATTTTCCATAAATACCGGTGGGTCTAAAGCTCCTGGGGCGACCACATCTCTCAGAGTAGGAGCCTTCCTGTATAAGAAAAGAGGTCGTGGAGGGAGGACAGATCCCAAGATTTTATCCTTCCTCAGAACATTCCAATGCTTCCTAATAATTGTTTCGAACTGACGGTGCTGGATGTTGTAATCCAGAACTATCTTGAATTCGAACTTATCTCCTTCATTGGATGATTTTCGAGAGTTAGCGACAAGACCTGCTCGGCTCAAATTACCCACTCGGGATAATTCATAATCAATGTTGTCTTTCTTGTATCCCTTTTGGAGAAACCTTTTGGTCAGGATTTTAGACTGGGCATAGAAATCAGTGTCCAACGTACAATTGCGCCTTAGGCGAATAAATTGATCCCTAGGAATATTAACCAACCAGTTGCGATGATGGCAACTGTCTAGAGGAATATAGCCATTCTTGTCAGATGGTTTAAAATAATTCAGAGTAATGAAAGACTCTCTAAAAAGACAATCTTATTGGCATCTATATTCCACGTGAGAGAAATGTTTTTGGCGTTATTATTCAACCTCAACAGAAAACTCTCAAGGCTAGGCTGATCTCCTTCCCAAACCATGACGAGATCGTCAATGTAAGGTTTGTAGCACTTCAACTGTGCTGGGAGATCATTAAAGATACTCTCTTCTTCCCAAAGGGCTATAAATAAATTGGCGATGCTGGGGGCAAATTTAGCCCCCATAGCGACGCCCATTGTTTGAAGATAAAATCCTCTGTTATACCAAAAGTAATTTTTAGTTAAACAAAATTCAAGACATTGAAGGAGAAATTTCTTGTGTTTGGCAGTAAGATTAGAATGGGACAAACCCCACTTGACAGCCAAGATGGCGTCAGCGTGATCTATAATAGTGTAAAGAGAGCTAACGTCGGCTGTAATGAGGAGACTTTCAGAGGTACAAGATAGCAACTCCAAGGTTTGAATACACTGCTTAGTGTCTCTTAAAGAGGACCTAGTGTTAGAGACTATAGGTTTCAAAAAGAAGTCTATATACTGGCCCAGTCTGGAGGAAACGGAATCAATGCTGTTTACTATCGGCCGCCCCGGAGGATGGGTGGCATTTTTGTGTATCTTAGGCAAAAAGTATATAAAAGGCGTTCTACAAGCCCAGGGATCAAGGTATTCCACTTCTTTTTTGGAGAGAACTTTCCTCTTCACTCCTTTTTTAACCAATGAAGTAAGGTCTTCCTTAAATTTAAAAATTGGGTCACTCTTTAAGAGTTGGTAAGTATTGGTGTCACTTAAAAAACGTTTCATTTCATCTGTGTAAAATTGTTTAGACATAACGACCAGACCACCCCCCTTGTCTGAGGGGCGTATGACAAGATTTTTATTAGATTCCAAAGAGGCCGACCCCCTTTTAACAAAGAGGGGGTCATGGACTTTTCTGACTTTCATTTGGTCCAGGTCACTCAAGACCATGTTCTTAAACACATCTATATGTCGAGTGTCCAAGTTAGAAGGGTTAAAAACACTTTTGGTCCTAAGATTAGAATGAGTGGCAACTGGAATTAATGAGGACCTTTCTGCACGTTTTCACAAAAAATATTTTTTTATATTCAAGGTTCTGACAAACTTTGATATGTTCACATATGTTTGGAATTTATTAGAATTCCTAACAGGTGCATACTTGAGACCTTTTTATAGACCCGGCGAGCACGGACACTTTCGCGAGCGCGTCCCAGGGGACGCGCAATCGCGGAAGTGAAGGACGACGTCCCAGGGACGTCGTCCCAAGATAACTCCACCGCGCCGTAGCAGTAAAATGCTTATGGCGTGGTGAGAAAGTGGTTAATATATAATTCCTTGGTCTATTACTTCTAAGTGCCATTAGCGAGTGATTTTTCCAGTGACCACAAGATGGCGTTAGCGCCTTTTGAAGTGGTTGTTTGTTCTTTATTTTAAAGAACAATAAAGCTGCCTATCCTGAACGAGTGACGCGGGACATGCCGCGCTGCTCGATCACGTCGTTGTGGATGGTGGTTGTCGCGACGACCGCAGCTTATTTATTACCGAACGGGTGACGTGCACAGCTCCGCCCTGCTGAAGAAGTGTTTTACACGCAATGAGTCCGGGGGCCAGGAGCTTTACACACGTCGCTCGGTGTCATACCTTGTGAACTCTGCGAGGCCCTAGTATTGTTTACATGCCTTTTGAACCCTTTAAAATGTGAGTAGCCTGTATATATTTTATTTAATTAAAGAGATTATCCAGCGGAGGCTCTTAGATTGTTATTTCCTTCCTATGTTCCTATGTTCCGGTTCATATGCTGAGACTGACATTGGAGGATTTGAAACATCACCTGCACCCTGGTTCTTTTATGCTCAAGTGACCATTTCTTTGTTAATTCAGTGGTCTCGTTTTAAGGTGAGAAAGTTTTTTCACTTTTGTATACATGGTAGTCATATATATATCTTCAATTTACTTTCAATATTTATTTATTTTTTGTCACACATATCACTTTGATCGTATTGACAATTTTGCGCTGATTGCACTCCTTGTTTGTATAAAACAAAAATTTGCCCAAATGGAATCCCGGGAGAGAGGGGAAGTAGGGAGAGAAATATGAGGCTCAGTTACTGAAAAAAGCATATCATCCGCATAAGCAGAAACCTTGTGGATTCCTTCCCCAACCCTAATACCCCGTATATTCGGATTCAGGCGAATTCTGTTCAACAATGGTTCCAAAGAGAGAACGAAGAGAAGGGGTGAGAGGGGGCAGCCCTGGCGAGTACCATTCGAGATGCTGAAGGGTTCAGAAAGGACCCCATTGGCCTTTACAACCACCTGAGGGTTCGTATAAACACTTTTAATTCAGCTAATCATTCGTTCTCCCATTCCTTTTTGTTTCAGCACCTCAAATAAGAACCGCCAGTCTACCTATTTAAACGCCTTCTCCGCGTCTGTATTCAAAAATACACACGGTATTTTTTTTATTGTTTACCTGATTAATCAAATTAAGAACTTTTGTTGTGTTATCTCTACCTTCTCTTGTGGGGACGAACCCTACTTGGTCTAAATCTATTATTTGGGGGATCCATGATTGTATTCTGGTTGCTAATATTTTCGTAAATATTTTTAAATCTGTGTTCAGTAACGAGATGGGTCTTTAATTTCCACAATCCGCCGGGTCCTTCCCCTCTTTTGGAATTAAAGTAATATGTGCTCCCCGAGGCATCCATAGGGAATGTGGAAGTCAGACCCACCGCATTAAAGACTTTTGTCATTTGTTTACTTAGCAACTCAGAAAATTCTCTGTAGTAACTTATAGTAAAGCCATCCGGACCAGGAGATTTTCCAGATTTTAATGATTTTAATATTTCAGTCACTTCTTTTACTGTAATAGGAGTGTCCAGACTATAAATGGGCTGGTGAGGGTAATCTCGTCATACCTGTCGAGGTTAGATATTCTGCTATACTCGACTGAGGGGAAGTAGCGTGAGGCAAATTATACAAATTAGCATAATACTTCCCGAATGTCTGGGCAATATCTTTAGGTATCTGTTTTAAATGTCCCTCTTTATCTTTTATTTGTCATATATAAGTTGACCTATTCTTTTCTTTAATTTTCCCTGCTAACACTCTGCCACATTTATCTCCTATTTCATAATCTATTTGTTTCCCTCGTTAGATTAGGGCTTTTGCTTTAAACCGTAAAATCTCCAACAGTTGTCTTCTCAGATGTCCCAGCTCCCTACCTACTGATGCTGTCTGTATCTTTTTATGCTGTGTTTCTAAGGCCTGGATCTCATCTAATAATTCTTTAGTCTGTTTTTCCCTTTTCTTTTTCAAAATTGCTCCATGTTTAATTAAAATTCCTCTGATCACAGCCTTGTGTGCCTCCCAAATCATACCTGGGTCACTCTCAGGAATGTCGTTTATCTGAAAATATGCTATCATTTCTTTAGATACATCATCTCTTACTTCAGGATTTTGAAGAAGACTTTCATTCAATCGCCAGCATCCCTTACGTCGAGTGGCCAGGTTAGACAGGGAGAGACACAACGAAACCGGAGCATGGTCCGACCATGTTATATTTCCGATGATGATTTCTGTAACGTCCGAAATTAAATAGCGTGGAATTAAAAACATGTCAATACGCGAGTACTTGATGTGGGTTGGAAAAAAAAGTATAATCTCGTTCTTCTGTATGTAAGGTCCTCCATGCATCTACCACTTGCATTTCATACATTTTTTGTAATATACTTCTTCTGACCCGACAGGGGACAGCTGAAGTTCCTGAGGAGGTATCAATTCTAGGATCTAGGGGGATGTTAAAGTCCCTTCCCAGAATCAATCTCCCCTCTATAAAATCCCTTAGTTCTGAAAGAATTTTTTTAACAACTGGTCCTGCTGTTTATTTGGTACATAGATTGTTGCTAATGTTACCTTAATGTTTCCAATGCTTCCTTTTAGGAAAATAAATCTCCCATTAGGGTCTACCCGTTTGTCCACTAAGCACCATGGTACTCGATTAGATATTAATATTGAGACCCCCTTAGATTTAGCCTGTTGATTTGGAGCATGATACACACAAGGAAAAAAATCTATTTTGAAGAACAGGGAGTTTTCCTGCCTTAAAGTGTGTTTCCTGAACATAGGCTACATCTGTCCCGGATCGCCTCAAATCGTTCAGCAACATTTTCCTTTTTCTGGGACATTAAGACCCTTAACATTCAAGGAGGTAATCTTCACCTCTTCCATTTTTCAGACAACATTGACAAAAAAAAAGAGAAAAATACAAAAATAAAATAAAAGAGGGGGGGCGCCCCACCCAAACCTACCTATACACCCCTTCTAATCCCTCCCTCCCCTCTAGGCCCAATCGGGCACGCACCCAAAACTGAGCCACCTGATTGTGACTTCAGTGGGTAAAACCTAATTGGGGGTTTTGGCATAAGATGACCGGGGGGCTCAGACCTAACCTCTTATCCACTCCGACTCTAAGTTTACTACATTTACCATCTGTAGTCAATCTTCTATAACGTATATATCCACTTTATATTTAGGCCAATCGCCTTATTACTTTTTATTTATATCCAAAAAAAATCGCTCATCAATGCTTCTTCCTACATCTCTCGTAGGATCCGGGCAATCCACTAAAACTCTAACAAATCATATATCTATCTTCTAATCATTGCACATTCATGTTCCTCCGCTCTCTCCCCGGTGGTCACATCTTCCTTACTTCTTCTTCAATTCCCAAAAACTAATCTTTAACGTTTAAAGCAAAGATTTTCTATCAAAATATAAATGTTATTCCGCAAGTATAATATCTCATATGGCCCCCCATAAAGAGCGGGCCAAAATACCAGACAGTTTTTGAAAATTAGATTTAAACTGGGAGTACCGCCAAAAGCGTGTTTTGATGTATAATAGCCAAAGTTAGGTAGAGGAACACAAATCTGCCCATCAGTAAGTCTATACAGTATCATCAAAATAACAATTGTCTAATCCCCTATAAACATAGCACACTTCCTTGATCAAAATATTATGCCCTACGTTTCCAAAAAGAAAAAAAAAGGGGGAGGGGGGGCCAGAAACCACCAAAATTATATCCAGTTATCCTTCACCTAAATTCATCACCACTTAATATTACTGTTCCCTCCTTTTTTTTTTCCATTTCTTCCCTTTCCCTTCCCGTTTTTCTCTTTCCTTAACCCTTGCTTCTTCCCTCTAACCACCCCTTAAACAACATATAAATGGTCCTTAACGGACATTTTTTTCCCACAAATAGAGGAATTGGGAAGGGACATATAAATCCAACTTTTATTTAAATGATTAAAAAAAGTTGGGACATGCTTTTTTTCTCTTTCTTTCCTTTTTTTCTTCTTTTCCCTTTCTTTTTTCCCCCTTTCTCCCCTCTTTTCTCTCTCCTTTCTCTTTCTCTAAAAAAAATAAAAATAAAATTATTCAGTGTGTTCTGCAGTGCATACCTCGTACAACTCACATAACTTTCATACTCTGCATACCGGTCACAGTTAAAAAAACAAAAGCCATAACTATCAACAGGACTTTAATGGGACTCAATGAAGTGGATGTGTGACGGCTTTTAGTGCTGCGTTAACCTTTGCTGGATTCCTGGAATGAGGAGGAGGGAGACTGGACCCCGCAGTGTCAGAGTGCAAAGGTTTTTTCCTTTGACCTGCGCAGTCGCAGCGGCCGCCGCTGCAACTTCTGCAACAGAGGACACCGCCACCGCCACTGCTGCTGCCGCCGCCGTGCAGAAGCGCGGGTGCGGGTAGGGATCTTCAGTGTCATTGGAGCCATCAGAGCCTGTGAGGTCCGGGGATCCGGAGGAGCGCTATGGGCGGTACAATACTCTGTGCATGACACAGGAGATACAGGAGAGGTACAAGGTGGTGGGGCTTGGCAAACAGGGAAAGACACTGCAATATACAGATTTATCACTAGAGACCCCCAAACCCACAGAGATATTGCCTGAGATCATTGAAACTGCAGATACTGTAGTAAAAGCACAGGACAGAAATATATTGACATCAACAGTAATCAGTGGGTTAATGGAGGGGGGAAAAGATTGTGTTTCCCCTAGTTCTAGTCAAAGCTCAACTGTAAATCCAAGCCAGATATAATAAAGCAGAAACATGGAGATGAGGAGATTGATATCAGGACTTTGCTTTTGGCTCTCTCAACCAGGGCAGATTTACAAACATTGCCAACACGTGCTGATATGGAGCAATTTGTCTCTAGAGTGGAGGAAGATATGGAAGCTTTGGTCGCCAGAGTTGAGGAGACACACTGGAGAGATTTGGAAGCAGTACGAGGAGACATAAAAACACTTTCGGATGAATTAGAAATGAATGAGAGTCGGTTGAGTGTCCTAGAAAATCGATTTACACATTTAGAGCAGACACAAACACAATATCTGTAGACAAGAAGGACATGCGCCAAACTAAGTGTAGTAAAATAGGGATTTAATGAGGTAAAAATAGTAGTAAACAGTAGATTGGCTACTCACAAAACAATTGAGAGCAAGGGCACATGACGCGTTTCTCAGCATCCGCTGGTTCATCAGATCCAAAAGTTTTTTGGATCTGATGAACCAGCGGATGCTGAGAAACGCGTCATCCCATTGGCTGGCCCGAGGTTCGACGTCACTTCCGGTCGTACGGCGACAGACTGCGCTTCATGCTGGAACGCATAGCGCGTCCTATCCAGGAAACACGGCTCCTGGATCCCCTGTTGCTTCTCCTAGGCTTCCCCAGGATGGGTCTTCATATCTCCCATGACTTGGCCAAGTCAGCCTGCCTGCAGCTGTAAACGATCGTTGTGACCCTTGACCAGCCGTTAACCCCTGATGTGCCCTTGCTCTCAATTGTTTTGTGAGTAGCCAATCTACTGTTTACTACTATTTTTACCTCATTAAATCCCTATTTTACTACACTTAGTTTGGCGCATGTCCTTCTTGTCTACATATATTTTTCAGAGTCTGCTTCTGCTTCAGGATTGTGCTGCCACTAGTGTTGCTGGATTAAACATTGAACTTTTGGGACTTTTTATTTTGACCATTTTTTGTATGGTCATTCATTTGGACTATCATTATATGGTCATTTATTTTTTTCTTTGATATTGACATGGACCTTATGATCTACTAATTGTTAATTATATTATTAATTCTTTCGATTGCATTCTTTAAGTCGTGCGCCATCTACCTATATTTTTTACTACAAACACAATATCCACCGACGTGTAATGACATACAGTTAAAGCTGGAAGAAATTGAGGACCGTAGCCATCAGGTTCAGGGGGATTCCAGAAACAATTGAAAGAGAGAAACTGCAAGAGACTATTTATTCAATCTGTCTTCAAATAATTGTTACTCCCCCATCCCAAACATTTGAATTTGAACAAGTCCACAGATCACTGGGTCCACGCTCAGTGAATGCAGATAGGCCTAGGGATGTGATTTGCTGTTTCCACCGATATTCAGATAAAGAGGCTATTAGCCGGGCACCCTCACGAGGGGTCTCAAATAAAAATTATGCCTGATCTGTCATGGGCTATCCTTTAGCGGAGAGCAATACTACGCCCCCTATTAGATATCATTAAAACATGTGGTGGGACGTACCGCTGGGGATACCCGCTTTCTTTAGCAATTAAGAAAAATCAGCAATCCTTCCCTCTTAAACAACCCACAGACTTACCAGAATTGTTTAAATTTTTGGAAGTAGATTCTGTGGAAGTGCCAGACTGGCTCCAATATATTCCTAATTTTTCTAAACGAATAAAAAATGTGGCTAAAAATAAAATAATGCCAACCCAGAAAAAAGAAGGGGGGAGATACCTGGGTCCATCTGAAGTGAGATAGAGAATATGAAGAATACCTCTGATATAAAATAGTTTTTTATTTTTTTATTTTTTTATGTCCCAACTTTTTTTCAGGTGGGATTTTTCGTATTCACTTATTTTAATGCACATTGTTTTTTTTTTTTTATATTTCACGTTCATTGCACAGCTTGTTTTTCTATATATATTTTTTTTTTTGTGTGTGTCTTACATTTTAAGTTGCAGCATCATTGATCATTTGTTCACATGTAAGGCAAATAGACAGCGCAGTATTACCACATTTCCATGATTTCCTAGAGAAACTGGGGCCCTTTTCGAAATTTCAGGATGTTTGGAAACTTGCTACAATGGACATTTCATCTTTATATAGTTGTATACCTAATACTGCTGGCCTACAGGCCGTTGAACATGTTCTTGCTAAACAGGAGTCTCCTGGGCTACCAAATGGCTATATACTTGAATGTCCTGGGTTCATTCTTACCAACAACTATTTCATGTTTGGAAAGAAATATATACTCACAGATTTGAGCTACCGCTATGGTTAGCTCTGCAGCACCCTTATTTGCTAACTTAATTGTGGGTTATCTTGAAGAATTCTATGTCTACCCATCCCCTCTATTTACTATGCATGTTAAAAAATGGATAAGGTATATTGATGATATTTTTCTCATTTGGTCAGATAGTGAGGATGACTTTACTGGGTTTGTTGACTTGCTGAATAGTATTTTCCTAGGAATAGTGTTCAGTCCCTCCAGGTTTTATTGCCAATGCTTAACTGAACAAGCTGAGGTTAGAAGCTGATTGGTTGCTCTGTAGAAGTGAGCCTGAGTTTGCACTCTCCAGCATTTGTAAATAAACCCCAATATTTTTATCAATGGCTCGCACATGAAACTATTTTGGTATTCTTTACAACCTTCAAGCTTACCCCATTGTTATGAGCACAGAGTGCCTCAAACAGAAGCTATATTTTTATTTATTCTTTTGTATCAGTTACTTGTGTTCCTGTTTTTATTTATATTTATTAAAATGTTTATCTTTATTATTATTTATATATTTATTATAATTTGTAATTTTTATTTTATTTCCTTTATATAAAGAAAACAGTGCAGCGCAAACCTAAATTCAAATAATAGTAAATATACTCGTAAAAGTGAAAATGAAGACCAAAAAAGGAAAAAAATTGTCCAAAATGGTAAACAACATGTGAAATAAATCCTGCGACCAGATAATAAGAGTATCTTCACCACGTGACTGGACAACCAATTCAGAGTGTGATCCCTTCACCAGTAAAGATGGGTACTCTCACCTCACAGAAAGACCTTTGTTTTACCAAAGGTCTAATAAGCTTAGATCAATGGTGGAAATCCGGATGGCTCAAGGGTGTATACTATTCAGCCGTAGGACCCGGAGATGTGTAAGTATCCTCAGTGGCGCCAACGAACAAGTATGTAACCGATGATATGTAAAGAAAAAGCTAGATCTAAGAGCTTCCGTAAAGCCAGGTCAATTTATTACGTTTAAAACGTGCAGGTTACTCACATTTGTGATGAAAAATAAAGGCATGTAACACCATGAGACAGGTAGCTCGGATGAAAATATGGGACGACAGCGAGTGACGTGGAGTGGTTCCTGACCCCGGACGCGTATCGTAATACAACTTCCTCAGCAGGGCGGAACCTTTTGCTTCACATCCTCGGTTTAATATACACTGCCGTATACACAGCTCGATTCCCAATGCGAACGTGATGACGCGGTAAGGCACGTCCCGCGTCACACGCTGTGCTTGCGAAAAAACTTTATTGTTCCCTTTACAGCAACAATAGCGAAAAAATCTCCAACGCCATCTTGTGGACGAAAAAGAGAATACAGTTTATGTAGTAACATCACTCTATGTTGTCCCAGGTTTTCTTACAAAAGAATAATAAACATTAAATGATAATACATAACCCAAGTAAAAATACTTTATATATATACATCATACATACTTATAAAATTAATATTAAAGAAATTAATATTAAAAATAAATTAATATTAAAAAATGAGAAAAAATATATATATTATTAAAGGTAAATAAAATATAAAATTATTTTTATTTTAATATATATAAAATATAAAAATCATATAAAAAATATAAAAAATCTTTTAATAGAACCTTTACTATTATCATGATTAAAATACACATGATAAAATAGCCAAAAAATAGCCAAAAAATCCATCCATGGCAAATGCAATCATAGCACTTTCCCTAGAGGAAGAGAATGCTATGAGAATAGATTATTAAAACTTAAAATGAACACCTATTTATTCGAAATAAAGCAATTCAGGTCGAAATCTACATTTAGACCCTCCGGAGTAAGTACACGAGCTTCATAAATCCAGAAGGATTCCCTCTGGCTTATTCGTCTGATATAATTACCCCCTCTCCAATGCTTATCGACTCTTTCCAGGCCCCAAAATTTGAGACATTTAGGGGTTTTATCGTGATACTTTCTAAAATGTCTGGAGACACTATGTGTGCGTAAACCACGCTTGATATTATTAACGTGTTCTCCTATCCTGACAGCCATGGTACGAGAAGTGCGACCTATATACTGTAGTCCACAGTCGCACTCCAGCATGTAGACCACACCTTCTGTGTTGCAGGTAATCAAATTTTTTATATTGTACGATTTCTTGGTAGTGAACGAGGTAAAATCTTTCCGTTTTTTGATATTAAATTTACACTGTTTGCAGGGCTGACAACGACCACACGCGTAGAAGCCAGATAGAAACGAGAAAATAGTATTCTCTTTAAAAACAGGTGGATCAATTGCTCCTGGCGCTACAACATCCCTCAATGTAGGTGCCTTCCTGTAAATAAAAACAGGGCGGGGAGGGAGGACAGGCCCCAAGACCTTATCATTCTTTAGCACATCCCAATGTTTTTTAACTATTTTCTCGAATTGACGATGCTGGATGTTGTAATCCAAGATAATCTTAAACATCGGTTTGTTGTCTTCTTCAGGTTTTTTGGAGGAGTCAGCAACAAGTTCTGCTCGGTTCACAGTACCTACTCGAGACATTTCATTTTCTATGGAATCTTTACTGTACCCCTTCTGTTCAAACCTTCTGGCTAAGATTTTAGATTGTTCAAAAAAAATCAATGTCAGATGTACAATTTCGTCTAAGACGAATAAACTGGCCCCTAGGAATATTACAAAGCCAGTTACGATGGTGGCAACTGTCTAGGGGAATATAGCCATTCCTATCGGAGGGCTTAAAGTGATTACGGGTGTGTAAGGAAGTACCCTGTTTATAGATCTCTAAATCAAGAAATACAATCTTTTCAGCATGAATATTCCACGTTAAGGAGATATTTTTGATATTGTTATTCAGCTTTAACATAAATGTCTCTAAGCTGGATATATCGCCCTCCCATACCATAACGAGGTCGTCAATATACCGTTTATAGCATCTTAACTGGTTAGGGGGGTCATTAAAAATACTCTCCTCCTCCCATAAGGCCATAAACAAATTGGCGACGCTGGGGGCAAATTTTGCCCCCATTGCGACGCCCATTGTTTGAAGAAAAAAACTTTTGTTATACCAAAAGTAATTCTTGGTTAAACAGAACTCAAGACATTGTAAAATAAATTTTCGATGTTTGGCAGATAAGTTTGATTGGGCTAAGCCCCATTTTACCGCTGCAACAGCGTCGGCGTGCCCTATGATGGTGTAGAGGGAGCTAACGTCAGCTGTAATAAGCAAACTCTCTGGGGTACACGATAAAGACTCCAAAATTTGAATACATAGTTTTGTGTCTCTCAGATAAGACCTAGTTTGAGAAACTATAGGCTTTAAAAAGAAATCAATATATTGGCCCAATCTTGATGAAACAGATTCTATCCCGTTGACAATAGGTCTTCCGGGCGGGTGGGTTGCATTTTTATGCACTTTGGGCAAGAAATAAATAATAGGTGTTATTTTATTTCCTGCTCAAATTTTTTTCTTCTTTCCATATTTTTTTTCTTGCTCTCTTTTTTTTTTTACTTTTTCTTTTCTCTACTGTCTTTTATTTATTTTTATCCTATTATTATTTTTTCCCCATGTTTTCCCCTCCTGTTTTTGTCTTTTGTGCTTTAGTATCTTTTTTCCATTTTTTTTCGAGTTCGAGTAGAACTCATGTTCGACTCGAACATTGCCTGTTCGCCGAACAGAACTATTTGGGGTGTTCGCTGCAAGTTCGTGTGAACTTTAGAACCCTGTTAAAGTCTATGGGACTTGAACCTTTGAAATTTAAAGTGCTAATTTTAAAGGCTAATATGCAAGTTATTGTAATAAAAAGTGTTTGGGGACCTGGATCCTGCCCCAGGGGACATGTATCAATGCAAAAAATAGTTTTAAAAACTGCAGTTTTTTTGGCAGCATTGATTTTAATAATTCCTTTAAGTGAAACAATAAAAGTGAAATATTCCTTTAAATTACCAAGGGGAGTGTAAAGTATGCCTGAAAAGTAGTGCTTGTTTCCCATGCTTAAAACTGTCCCTGCACAAAGTGTAATTTCTGAAGAAAAAAAGTAATTTAAAATCACTCACGGCTATAATGAATTGTCGGCCCCTGGCAATACAGAGAAAATTCATTCATAAAAAAAATATGTGTGGGGGTCTACGGCATTTTTTTTTAATTTGGGGTGAAGTTCCCCTTAAAATCCATACCAGACCCGAAGGCCCTGGTAATTGAATTTGGGGGGACCCCCACGCATTCTTTTTTTATGAATGACTTTTCTCTGTATTGCTGGTATCCAACAATTCATTATAGCCACGAGTGATTTTAAATGACTTTTTTCCTTCAGAAATTACACTTTGTGCAGAGACAGTTTTAAGCATGGGAAACAAGCGCTACTTTTCAGGCATACTTTACACCCCCCTAGATAATTTAAAGGAATATTTCACTTTTATTGTTTCACTTAAAGGAATTATTAAAATCAATGCTGCCAAAAAAACTGCAGTTTTTTAAAACTTTTTTTTTTGCATTGATACATGTCCCCTGGGGCAGGACCCGGGTTCCCAAACAATTTTTAGGACAATAACTTGCATATTAGCATTTAAAATTAGTACTTTAGATTTTAAAAGTTTGAGTCCCATAGACTTTAACAGGGTTCTAAAGTTCACAAAAAGTTTTGGTCTATTCGCAGGTTCTGGTGCGAACCGAACCCAGGGGTGCTCGGCTCATTCCTACTCTTCACTAAAGAATCCTAAAGACAGTGCTTGTTGATCCATGGTGTGCTGGTGAATTTGTACACCTTATCATACATGAAACAGCCCATCCTTCTTTAAAACAAACAGCGCTCTGCCTCACTCCTCAAACACTATACAGCCCCCTGTACCCTCTCACATATAGTACATTCCCCTTGCTTTGCCTCCTCACACACTATAAAGTTCCCACCTCCTCATCACACATAATGCAGGCCCCTGTCCCTCCTTACACAAAATACAGCCCCTGTCCCATTCTTCCTCACAAAGCATCCCCTCTGACACCCTCCTCGCATTTTATAGAGCACCCCTGTCTCAATTCTTCATGCATAATACAGACTTCTGCCTCCTTCTGACACATGTCATCACTAGCTGTGTCCAGATCATTGGCAACTGGTGCTTAATATTTGGGGGGGGGGCAGCAAACCAATGATGCACCCCCACGTGAGAGGCAGAGGAGAAGGTGGTGATCAGAGGCCTCCTTACCTTAGGAGGCCTCTGACGAGGAGGCAGATGACGAGGATCCGGTGTAGGGCTGCTGCTCCTCATTCCAGCTACTCCTCGCTCTGGGGCCATTGCTTCTCCCCTGGGCAGAACAGGAATAAGATTATGCACGGGCCACCACTGTCCCCCGATGACATGTAGTACATCTTACTATTTCTTGTGCCTTTTCCCTAAGACCTCATTCAAACTATAGCATCCAGTACACTGTGGTTTCACTTATTTTCAGAAGTACCCTAATGTACCTGGCCATCCCATCACAGCACATGAGCATTTTTGCACATTGCAATGCACACTATTGCAATGTTAACCATCTTGGGTTAAAACAGTGCACTCCATTTATCGAACAGATATAACAAACAGAACTCAGTAAGAGATGTGTATTATTGAGGTTAACATATCCTTTAACACAATACACAGGGGTCCATGTATAAATGTTTTCTCTCAAGATTCACATATATTTTATCCAGGATTCACAATTTTTTTTAGTGAAATTCACTTAGAAAAATGCTTGACCCTTAAAGCGATACAAAAGGGTAATTTATTTTTAACAAACATTTCATACTTACCTTCACTGTGCAATTAGTTTTGCAGAGAGTGGCCCCAATCCTCCTCTTCTGGGGTCCCACGGCGGCTCTTCCCTGCAACAGCTAACCCCTCTGGGAAGTTCTCTACTGAGGGGGTTACCTTGCGGGGACGCTCTGGTGTGATACACTCGGTGGCCATAAACGTGGTGTCATTGATTTGATTGACAGAAGCGGGAGCCAATGGCTGCACTGCTATCATCCAATGAAGAGCTGACAAGAGCTGGGGGAAAGCAATGTGGAATCGCGCCCATGAAAACCAGCGCAGCTGTGTGGGGCTTCATTAAGATTTATTTTTTCTTTCTTGTAAATTTAAATGTGACACTGCGACATATTTTTCTTGTGTGTGGAGTAAATGCAGATGCGGGGGGCATCTGCGGAATGTGTGCTTTTTACCTCCCACAAAAGAAAAAGACAAAACTATGGTCAGAGACAAAAGAGAACAAAACAACAAAAAGATACGTTTTTCAAATGTAATATAAAGGTATTCAAAAATATTTTTTTTATTTGGAGATAATGAAAAATCTACATATATCAATGATCCTGCCAGGACAAAATCTGCTAATTGATTTCTGTTGCTCATAACCCATACACCTTGAGAAGGTGTCAGGAACCAAAAATTAGACAGAGACAAAAAATGCAGTAAAAAATCACACCATTTAACATAGTGGTAAAAATGGTACAAATAGTAAACATAGCCAAAACATAGCCAAAGTTCGGTGACCAAATCGGGTAGTCAGAACAAGCCAGTAAATTGGGGAGCCAGAAATCAGCATTTTGGAGGGACCCCAAAGCACCCTCCCCAAGTTAAGTGCATGTGGCTTTGTACGGTTTGGGGGGGGGTTCTCTCTCATCCCCCTTTCCTGTGGCCTGCCAGGTTGTGTGCTTGGATAAGGGTCTGGTATGGATTTTGGAGGGACCCCCTCGACATTTTTTTTTTTTGGCATGGGGCTCCCCTGTAAATCAATGCCAGGGCATGGTATGGATTTTGGTGCGGGGTTCCCCATAATATCCATACCAGACCCAAAGAGTCTGGTATTGTACTGGGGGAACTCACGCCGTTTTTTTAATGATTTTTATCTATATTGCCGGGATCCGACAATACATTACAGCCGCAAGCAGTTTTAAATGACATTTTTTCTTTTAGAAATGTAATTTTTCTGTAGTACTGTTCTAAACATGGGAAAGATGTGCTACGTTACAGGCAGACTAAAGATATCCCCCATGCACAATATTTAAAGGAATATTATATTTTTGTTGGTTCACTTTAAGCATTACTAAAATCACTACTCCTGAAAAAAAACATTTGTTTTTAAAACTTTTTTAGTTTTTTGCATTGAAATCTCTCCATAGACGGTTGGAACCTTAGCAAATCACCTTATTCTATCAGTACCACTACTTTACTACCTCTGATAGCATAACATGAATCTGTCAATGGAAGAATTCTAGGAGAAGGTAATTTCTTGTTTAGTAGTTTGTCATTCTGCTTTGATAACATGCTGACAATTTAGACATACTATGTGATATCAGTTTGGCTTGAGAGACACAATATAACTCTGGTGACATGACATCACTCTGGCTCTTTTAGTACAGTTCTAATGTCATTACTTTGGCCATGGGTACACAGTTTATACTTCAGCCCTTTCAATACAACATTCTATTGCTGTTAACATGGCTGTGATTCTGGCTTTATTTAACATAGCAGTATGGGATGCCAACCTGATCTCTACCTACGCCCTACGTTTTCTAAGAGCAGCATTGTTTACCTGAAATATGATATGCCCAGCATTCAAAGAATCTGCTAATAGGAAAACTGTGTTAAGGCTTTAGACTGTTTAGAATTGGCCATTAACTATTTTGTATGTGTTCTTGATCTTTATTTCATATAATGGTTTCAAGCTCAAGCACTGCATACAGTATGTCTGATAAGAGGGTTACTGCTGCCCACGTGCATATATTGACGTAGGGGTTTTATTTGGTGTATTTCTACATTTGATTTGTGGTTTCAGACAACCTTTTTGAAGGTAACATGTTTGTATTTATTATGTTGCTTCAGGTTGTGCATATATTATTTTTTAACATTTAACTGTGTTAGGAATGTGTGTGCACTAAAAGTGGCTTGTAATATAATTGTAACATTTATTTTTTACTTGCTGGTTTAGATCATCATACTTGTGAGCTGCATAAGGTGTACAATATGTGGCTATATCTTACAATGTGGTTCTGTACAGGGTCATTTAGTTACTAGCGATACATATTTTAATAATGCAATCAAGGTCATTTCCTAACTATGTATGCCTAGCATAGTGTGTAGCTTTATTAGACAATTAAATTACCTTTTTAAGATATGTTAGCATTTTAAGGTTTTATTGCTCCTTTTTTACACATAGAAGACTTCTGATCTTGTTAAATCCTAAAGTGGGCCATTTCCATACTATCATTTGAATTTGCATGGTTTTCTTTAGCAACATGATGAAATATTGTATATGCTGCTGATCACCAGATTAGCGCTGTCATGTGTTGGGCAGGCACTGAACTGTTATCTGGTTATTTTGGCTGTTTAAGCTACATTATTGGATGGAAGCCATATTCAATCATTTTGTGTGCAGAATCTGTTCCATTATGCCTTGCCGATCTTCTTATCTCACATTAAGGCTGCGTACACACGATCGAATTTGTCCGCTGAAAACGGTCCCATGGACCGTTTCAGCAGACAAATCCGATCGTGTGTACGGGCTAGCGGACAGGTTTGTCCATCGGACAAATTTCAAAGCATGCTTTGAAATTTGTCCGCTACAAACCTGTCCGTCGGATATGTCCGCTGGTTAGTATGGGAAACCAGCGGACATATCCTCCCGCACATGCGTCGTATCCTGTGAATGGATTAAACGCATGCGCGCGGAAGTGTTTACTTCCTGGTGCGGTGACGTATCGGTGACGTGGCGGCGTCAACGTCACCGCCGCGTCACCACGCTGTCTGCCGGCGGGGATTTTATCGTCCAATAGTTTTTATTTGAGAGAAAAAAAAAAAGAACAGAAGTAGTTTACAAACATTTCTCTATACAAACAACGGGTGATAGACATCTCGCACATCTGTTACAATATCTGATTTATGCAGAACCATGTATTCCAAAGGATGTACATCACTTAGCTTCATCGTAAGAGTACAACATATACAACGAGCAATGAGCAATTGTGCAGTATTCAATAGATAAAGAGCTTTATAGGTAACGGTGTGGACCTCTGTATCGGCGCCCCCTCTTGGGAACAAGCTGCGCCTGGACACACAGGGCCACTATTCACAACATAACCAGCAAAGGAGAAGAAAAAAAAACGAAACAATTGCAGTTACAATTCACTCTAAAACGTACAACGTTAACTAGTGTCTCAATTATCTGTATTTATACCTCTGTATATAAAGGGTGAGAAGGAAGATACAAAAGAGAATATATAAGAAAGAAAGCAAAGGGCAGGCGAATCAGGTAGAGGGCAGGTAAAGAAGGAAAAAGGAAGGAGGGGAAGACAAAGAGACAGAGCGGATGCTGCTCAGACATATATAGAATGGTTACGTGGGAGAGTTGTGAGTGTACCAATCTCTCCACGGAGTCCAAAAGTGGTATTTCTCGGCTAATCTATTTTGTGAGGCCTCAAACATAGTTTCATAGGTGATGTGTAAATTGGTCGTCCTTATGACGTCTAGGAGGGAGGGTGTCACCGCCCTCCTCCAACGCCTCAACAGTTCCAATCTCGCACTCAGGAGTATGTGTGTCACCACAATCCGAAGGGTAGGCTTAATAGCATCTATCCCCAGGGACAGGGTTGCCATATCTACTGTATTAGGAATATTAGTTTTACACACTTGGTTTATCAAGTTAAACACCTCTATCCAATAATTTCCCAGTGCAGGACAGAGCCCCAGGATGTGAATTAGGGATCCTCTCTGGCCACAATTTCTCCAACATAGAGGAGAAGCCGATTTGTCAAACCCAGCAATTCGGGTCGGAGTCATGTACCACCTGAGTAGGATCTTTTGGGACATTTCCCACAGGTTGGCGCTTCTGGAAGCTTTGTATACGGATGCAACGACACATTTCCATTGATCCAACCTGTAAGTGGCTCCTAAATCAGATTCCCACGTTCGCATGGAAGGGGATTTAACAAAGTCAGTTTTGTGGCCTAGAATGTTATAGAACAGGGAAATACCCTTGATGTTGGTGTGTGGGTTGGACAGATATAGGAACACTTGCCATGGGACTTCAGTGCTCATCTCCGCATGGGTGTTCAATAGGTGAGAAATACGCATGTAGGTAAAATACTCCTTATTGTCCAAATTATATTCAACCTGAAGAGATCGGAAAGATTTGATAGTTGGCCCTATACTAATGTCAGCCACTGTAGTAATACCTAATGAGTGCCAATGCGAGACCTTCAAGTCTGGTGTAAACAAGCGTAGGCTCGTAATGGGATGGTATATAGTCTTGGTATTGGCGCCCTCTAGTGGTTCATGCCGAAGTTTTTTCCATGCTTGTATAGAAGCAAGGATAGTGGGTGACAATCCTAATGGGAGGGTTCTTAAGAACTTACTAGATAATAGGAGGTCACAGCAAGTGGCATCAGGGGGGGCATTGTGCGGATTCTAATTCCAACCACCTATTAGAAGTCCCCCCAGGGAACCAGTGTTTCAGTTGGGCTAGTATGGATGCTACGTAGTAGTCCTTAATGAGGACATGGCCCACCCCTCCCGCCAATTTATTTTTAATCAATTTTGGAAAGGTACATCTGGCTTTCCGTCCCTGCCACAGGAACCTATTCACCATGGATTGCGCTTTGTGGAAGAACCTGTCGGGGACTGGTATAGGAAGGCTCCGAAATAGATAAATAAGTTGTGGTAATACTACCATTTTCATGGTGGCTAAACGCCCTGACCAAGACGATTCTGTCCACTTCAAGTCTTGCAGGGCTTTATGAAGGACACTTAGGAATGCGTCATAATTAGCTGCCACTAGATCAGTCACCCGAGCAGTCAGTTTGACCCCTAGGTATTGTATGCTTTCTGCGTTCCAGGTGTAAGGGTAGGATGCCTTAAGCTGTGAACACGTAGGAGCATCGAGTCCAAGACCCAGGATAAATTACTTACTATTATTGACCTTATAATAGGAAACCTCATTAAATGTTCTCAATGCATCATGTGTCGCAGCCAGAGAGGAACCCACCTCCGTCATAATCAATATGATATCGTCTGCAAAAATTTTTATAGAATGTGTATGATCTCCTACGCGGTAGCCTACGATATTCGGGTGGGACCTAATATAGGTGGCGAAGGGCTCCATCAACAGATTGAAAATTAAGGGGGATAGGGGGCAGCCTTGTCTGGTCCCGTTAGTGATAGTAAAGGGGGTAGAAAGGGCTCCAGAAACAAAAACTCTAGCTGAGGGCTTAGAGTATAGGGCAAGTATAGCTGCCAAAATACTTTCTGAGAATCCAAAGGCCTCCAACACTTTTAACAGATAATGCCAATGGATTCGATCAAAAGCCTTCTCTGCGTCCAGTGAGAGGAGCAGAGAAGGCTTTCTTTGTGTCTGGGCTAGGTGGATGATGTTGATCATTCGACGGGTTGCATCTGATGTTTGTCTATGTTTGGTAAAACCGGTCTGGTCTGGATGGATAAGGGATGATAATATATCCACCATGCGTGAGGCTATCAGTTTGGCGTAAATTTTTAGGTCAGTATTTAGTAAGGAGATCAGACGGAAATTAGGAGGAGAGGTGGGTTCCTTCCCCGGCTTGGGTAAAGCAATTATGACAGCTTCCAACATTTCTGGTGGAAAAGAAGCAGAGGCAGCAGCAGATCGGTATACTTGCAACAGAAACGGGGAGAGTAATTGTTGAAACGATGTGTAATATTCTGTCGGGGGTGGTATTCTTTTTGGTTAGTTTTGGGGTGAATCACATAGGGAATTTTAAATTTATATCTATGTCCCCGAAGGGTTCGCGCTAGTAATTTTCCTGCTTTATTTCCTGATGTATAGTAATGCATCTTAAGCCTTTTAGATGTCTTTTCAAAGTTCTCCAGGAGGAGTAGGCGTAGGTCATATCGCAGTTTGGTCAGTTGAGTGGATATAGGTTGGGACATCGCCTGTTTATTTAGGGACTCTAGTACAGATATTTGGTCTAATAATGCAGTAACCCGCTGCTGCCTCTGCCGTTTATGCCTTGCCCCTTCCTGAATACATATACCTCTCATGTACGCTTTGTGAGCGTTCCATAAGATGAAGGGACTCTGGACCGAGTCCTTATTCTCACAAAAAAAATTAACCAAATGCTTTTCAAGATTGTCTATCACTGCTGTTTGTTGTAACAGGTATGTATTAAGCCTCCATATGCGGTCAGGATTGGCAGTGGCAGAGCCTGCCACGGTAAGAGCGATAGACGCATGGTCAGACCATGTTATGTTGGCAATGGTGGCGGAGCTCGTTTTGAGTAGAGTTTGTTGGTCAACCAGAAAGAGGTCAATCCTAGTGTATACGCGGTGTGGGGAAGAAAAGAAGGAAAAGTCTCTTTCGGTTGCATGAAGGCAGCGCCAGGCATCGTAGACATTCCATTTGTGGATGGATGGGAGTAAGGCATGGCGATGGCGGCTAGGTGGGGACGTAGAGTCAACGGTTGGATCAGGTGTGATATTGAAGTCACCACAGATTATCAATGAACCTTGACGTAGGGCGGAGACCTTAGTCATCAGCGTGTTGAAAAAGCGGACTTGGTGTTTGTTTGGAGAATAGGCATTTACAATGGTGTAAGGAGCAGAGTCCAGGTCGCAGATAATAATAAGGTATCTGCCTAGTTGATCCGCAATCATATTGTGTAGTTTGAAAGCAACTGTGTCCCTGATCGCAATCAAAACCCCCTTAGTTTTGGAATCAGCGTTAGCTGTATATACACGTGGAAAACTCTTATGGGAGCATTTAGGAGGTGCCCCAGCATGAAAATGTGTCTCTTGGGCACAAAGGATATCGCTTTTATGTAATAAAGCTTCCTGCCATAGAGATTTCCGCTTGACGGGATGGTTGAGCCCCTTGGCGTTTATTGACAAGAAGTTAATAGGCATGGTAGTAGAACTAAGGGGCATGCACATGTTGGGGGGTTTAGACCCTTGAAGATCACTAAATGTGGGTATGTATTCGTCAAATTGCCAGTGTCCTCAGGGAGAAGTTGCAGAGCAATAGTGCTGAGAAGGTACTCACAGTTAGTAGGCCAGGTTGTAGTGCCATATTGGTGTATCACCGCTTGTGAAGATCCGTCCAAGTGGCGAAGGAGGGAGCTCGGTAAAGGATCCGGAGAGATAACAGTTGAGTGCATCCAGTGGAGATGGGGAGAAGAAAAAGCAAGAACACAAATTCGTATCCGTCTGCGACTTAAGAAAAAGAAAAGGAAAAATATAAAGTTCAACATAACAGTCAGAACAAAACAAATAAGAGGGGCACGGGTCCCTCAGTGACAGCAAGAAGCTGCAACTTGCACAGGGGGGTCAAAGTCAGCCATGTGAGGGCATCCTAGAACTCAGGGATTGAAGACCCAAGGTCAATAAAGAAGCAATAAGCCACCCTTTTTGGTTTACATGTGTGTTTTAGCATTTCTGGTAGTAACCGACTTCCAACCCGGGTCCACATGTTGTGGAGTGCTAGCCAGCACTGGGTCGTCATTAGTATCAGGGAGGAGTCCCCAGTCTCTGAGGAGGTCAAGGCCTTTCTCCAATGATGTCACTACAAATTCACGATTACCTTTCGTAATGGACAGTTTCGTAGGATAACCCCATCGATAGAGTATATTGTGGTTACGGAGTATTTTAGTTACTGAGATTAGGTTTTTCCGTTTCTGCAATGTATACTGGGATAAATCCGCAAAAAATTGAACATTTTGGAACTGATTTGGTCCTTCTTTCTCATGGTATGCATCAACTTGTCTTTGACATGAAAAAAGTGCAGACGGAGAATTATGTCCCTAGGCACTTGATCTGGGAGGTGAGGGGGTTTTGGCAAGCGATGAATCCGATCAATTGTGACGTCTAAGTCAGTGAGGTCAGGGAGAATAGACTTAAACATGGTAGCTGCATATGAGGTAAGGTCAGATTGCATAACAGATTCAGGGACCCCCCTTATTTTCATGTTGTTCCTTCTGGACCTGTCCTCGATGTCAGCCAGCTTTGCCTTGATCCATTCTGAGTCAGCCTCTCTATCCTCATTTGCATCAACTAAGTCATTGATTGTAGTGGCATATACCCCCATTTTAGTTTCTATATGTGTCACTCTGCTCCCCACTTCTTGGATGTCTCTATTCAAGCGGTGCATGCATGCTGCTATGTCTGACTGTAAGGTGCTCCTGAGGGATATGAGCATGTCCTACAGTACAGTGTCCAGCACAGGCTGATTCTGCGTTGGATATGACACAATTGAGTCCGGCAGGTCCCGCGTGTCATCCCCAGACTCTGAGGCCTGACTGTCTGCAGGGCTCACCGCTAGGCCCGAGCCACGGCCATCCAGCCGCGGTCTAGATTTGGCAGGGCTGCAGGAGGACGGGGTATGAGGCGGAGAGGAGGCTGCGGTGGGGGATGGCTTGGAGGATGGTCGGTTACCTTTGCCAGCCGCGTTGGTGCCAGGTCGGCTCTGCGTAGGCGAGTAGGCCTCAGCGCCATCTTGTCTCGTGTTCCCCCCGGCCGGGGAGAAGAAGTCCGTGAGGTGTCGGGGCTTACGGTCCATTCGGCGTTTCCCCTTCATGGCGACAAGTAGGTAGGCCGGGAGACTCGTTTCTAAACATTCAGGAGAGGGTAGGGTGTCTTGCTGCGTGCCGCGGTGTCCCTGGTTCGACGGAGCTCCGGAGTTACACGTCCATACATGCTGCGCGTCAGCCCACGCCCCCCCGCCGGCGGGGATTTTGATCCGATGGTGTGTACACGCCATCGGACCGAAATCCAATGAGACATGTCCGCTCTAAACTGTCCGTCGTGTATCTCATCGTGTGTACGAGGCCTTAGACTATGGAACAGGACATGTCTGATTAAAAAATAGACTCTGTATAATGATTTGTAGCCAAAGCCTATGTGGTTTAGAATGTCTTGGCTAGGAGCTCAGAAGTTGCAATTGTATTAATTAAAATGATGGCAACTCATAGGAGTTTCCACTCTAAATAAAAATGTGATTTGGTCATGCTTGCTTGCACAATACTGATTTATGTGAAGGGATAATAGTAAATATACTGTAGATCTACTGTAAGTGGATATACAAAAAAAATAAAAATTCCTAGTCTTACCTCCACTTTCCTGTTATCACTGTTGTTCAATGTATCAAAGTATAACTGTGCATGTAAATTGCAATGTACCATACACAAATTAGTGTTTTGTAGTGCCATTACTTTATAATGGCACCCCAATTCAATAAGGCATTATGCCTACAAATACATGTTGCAGTACATCAGCACATGCTAATGCACTGCTATGTGTTGTGATGCACTGCTTCAGAAAAAAATTATGCATGTTCGACGTTCGGTCTGTTTGGTTTCAAATACCGTATTTTTCGGACCATAAGACGCACTTTTTTGCCGCAAAAATATGGTGGAAAATGTGCCTGCGTCTTATGGTCCGAATACTGAATGTCCACCCCCCCCCCCGACTTTGCCTTTTAACATACCGGTGTCCACAGAGAGCAGGCAGCCAGTACGATCAGCTTGAGCTCACGGGGGGGGCGGATGTGTCTGACTAGTCGCATCTTTTTCCCAGCAGCATTATGGGGACAGGGGGCGGCCATCAGGAAGCTTTGCAGAGTGTCAGCGGCGAGCATCTTGCACGGCGCAACACAGTGACGCCCACACAACGTCACTGTGTTGCGCCATGTAAGATGCTCGCCGCTGACGCTACTGCGCAAGCGCCACTTTTAGAGGAAACAAGCGTACAGCGAACACCACTATAGCGGACTCGTATTAACCCCTCACATGCCACAGCAGCTGCGGGATATAGCGATGGTTCAGAACGGAGACGCAGGCTGGCTGTATTAGCTAACACAGGCTGGATGGGGCACACCATGAATATGATGGAGGAGGGGGGGGGACTGATTCCTGTATGATGGAGGAGGGGGGCAATGATCCCTGTATGATAGAAGGGGGGCACTGATCCATGTATGATGGAGGAGGGGGGCAATGATCCCTGTATGATAGAAGGGGGGCACTGATCCATGTATGATGGAAGAGGGGGCAGCCTGTGTTATCTGATAGTGTTCACTTTAACATGGTTGCAATATTATTCTGTTATATTTTAATAAATATTTCAGTAGACCATTTGGGTCAGAATATTGTTTTTTCTAATTTTCCTCCTCTAAAACCTAGGTGCGTCTTATGGTCAGGTGCGTCTTATGGTCCGAAAAATACGGTAAATGACCTGCCTTAATACATTTGTTTTAAAGAATAAAATGTTAAGAGAGTTGGCATAATAACAATGTATTCATATATTATGTTGTATGTTAATGAATTGTTTGTATTTGAATGAGGCCGAATAGGCACCAGAGTATGATCATACTGTCCAGTGCACTGTAATGCCGCGTACACGCTGGTCAGAATTTCCGACAACAAAATGTTCGATGTGAGTGTGTATGCTCCATCAGACATTTGCTGTCGACAGTTTCAAAACAACAAAAATTTGAGAGCTGGTTCTCAAACTTTACGTCAAAAGTTGTTGGAAATTCCGACTGGGTGTACACAATTCAACGCACAAAAATTCTACGCATGCTCAGAATCATTAAAAACATAATTTTTCTCGGTTCTGTGTAGTGTTGTACGTCACTGCATTCTTGACGTTCACAATTTCCGACAACATTTGTGTGACCGTGTGTATGCAACACAAGTTTGAGCGAACATCCGTCGGAAAAAATTCATGGTTTTGATCTCGGAATGTCTGATCGTGTGTACACGGCACAAGGCTGGGTTTATACTATTTCGAATTGGATGCAGGTTCTCCACATCCAATTCGTAATAGCAGGAGATTTTGACCGGCTCTCTATGGATCCGGTTTACATATCTCTGCTGCGGCTCTGGTGAGAATTTGCATAGGGGTCCTGTGTGTCTTTTGGTCAGCCAAAAATGTGGGCTGAAATCGGACCTGAAATGGTGAACTGGGACGCACCGGACCCCTGCTGTAAGCCACATGCGAAGAGTAAGACAAATCTTCTCTCTTTCCCCTTACTACAAAGTATCATGAGGATGTGTGATGAGGAATGTGCCCTCACAGGATTGGGAGTCATGTTCCCACTAAGAAATAATAGCATTTTAGAGCATTTCCAATGAAATCTCTTAATGAAAACTTACTACAATACAGGACTTTGAAAAACAAAATGAGTATGATACTTTAGTTGAGCTTTAATGGCTTCCAAAATTTGTTCTAATAGGTTTTCATAAAAAAATAACTACTCTCTTTCATGTAAAACAAAGCAGGAACTCAAAGTAGCTAGCATGCCCTATTTGACTGTTTGTTTGTGATGCAGAATTTAAAAGCAGAGAGCAATTTATATGCCCTAAAATATAAAAACAAACACATAGAATGTTACATCTGCAACTTCTAATGGAGTATATTGAAAATAAAGCCCTTCTTTTTTTAAATTTGCATCTGGTGTATCTTCTTATCCTAGGGTGACAACCAGTATTAATTTTGGTAGCAAATTTCAATTTAGTTTTAGTCTTATGCCATGTACACACGACCGTTTTTTGAGTTGTAAAAATTAAATTTTTAATGGTCTAGAAAAAACAAAGTTTTTTTCAACCCGATGCCTACACACGATCGTGAAAAAAAAATGCTCTAGCAAAGCGCGGTGACGTACAACACGTACAATGGCACTATAAAGGGGAAGTTCCATTCGGATGGCGCCACCCTTTGGGCTGCTTTTGCTGATTTTGTGTTAGTAAAAGACGATTCGCGCTTTTCAGTCTGTTACAGTGCGATGAATGTGCTTACTCCATTACGAATGCTAATGTTACCAGAACGAGCGCTCCCGTCTCATAACTTGCTTCTGAGCATGCATGGTTTTTTCACGTCGTTAAAGCCCACACACGGCCATTTTTTAGAACGTTAAAAATGACAACGTTAAAAACATAGTGAAAAATTAGAGCATGTTCGAAATTTTTAATGCCCATTTTTTACATCATGAACAAATGCTCTGGAGTGCACACACAATCTTTTTTATTACATAAAAAAAAAACGCCATTTTTTACAACCCGAAAAACAGTCGTGTGTACGTGGCATTAGTCTTTTGACTAAAATGCCATTTTAGTTTTAGTCCCATTTTAGTCATCTGCAATTGTTTTAGTCCTATTTAGTTGACTAAATCTGCAGTACATTTTAGTAGTTGAAGTTAAAAATAATTTTATTCGACTAATATTCAAATGAGTTTAGTTAAATAGTAATGCATTATTTAAGCATTTCTCTAAATTTTCCAAACTTATTATAAACTCCTAGAGTAAAACATTATAATATGTTAATATTTATGGTATTAGGGTTTGAACAAACTCACACATACAGATTTAGCTGCTCTGGATGGTCTGAGGAGACCTGTAATGTTGCACAGTCCTCTGGATGATGGTCTGAGAAGGCCTGCAATGCACACAGTGCACTGGTTGGTGTTCTGAGGAGGCCTCACCTCAGACCTAATGTAATTGTAATGTAAACTACACATTCACAGTAGGTGCTCTGTCTGCTCTCTGCTCTTGACATTGGTGGTCTTCGTGAGTCGGGACTCAGGAGTGGGACTCTTGTCAGACTCAGGAGGCCTGGCTGCAATGCACAGTGCTGCTCTGGTCTCTGGCAGTCATCATGGTGTGAGACTCAGAGGCCTGTAATGCTGGCTGCACACAGTTGGTTGCTTGCTGGGAGCAGAAGCACCCGGAGCTCCATGGAAACTGGAAGTTAGTTCTCAAGACTAAACGTCTCTGCCTCAAATTTTCATTTTTTTTTAGCTCATTAATGAAACGGAACTGATTACCATCATAGTTCTCAAGAGTGGGTGAACATATGCTGTATATTTCGTTTAATTTTTGTCACTCTAAAATTGCTGCTGACAAAATGTCATCAACTAAAACTTTTTAAAATTTTAACACTGGTGACAACTCTACCTTAGTGTGAGTCTATGCAAGAGCATAAAAAAAAAATGCACGACAGGGAATATAAATGGATATGCAAATGGAGATACAAGCCATGGGTTCCTAAGGCCTCGTACACACGACTGGTTTCCGTTTTTCATCAAGGAAACTGTCGAACTCGATGAGGAAAAAAAGAGAGCAAGTTCTCTTTTTCCTCGAAGTGAGTCAAATTGGCTCGTCGTGTTCCTCGTCGGGCTGCTTTTCGACATGAAACTCGAGCGTGTGTATGCTAAGAAACCTGTGCACCTTCAGTAAAAGTAGCGTTTGTAATGGAAATAGCACATTTGTCACGCTGTAACAGACTGAAAAGTGCAAATGTCTCTTACCAAACTTTTTCCTAACATGCAGTAACATGAGATTAGCAAAAGCAGGCCATGCCGTTGTATGTGTTGAAGTCACCGCGTTTGAGAACGAGGAGATTTGGGGCCAGATTCAGAAAGCACTTGCTCCATAAGTTGCGGCGGCATAGCGTAAAGTGTCTGGCATAAGGGCGCCTAATTCAAATTATTAATGTGGGGGCGCGATTCATGTAAATGAATCATGACCCCACGCAATTTACGTATTTTCTGAACGGCGCATGCGCCGTCCGTGGACGTATCCCAGTGCACATGCGTCAAATCACGTCGCTAATAGTCAATGTAAATGACGTGTATGTAACTTACATACAGCCCCATTCCCGAACGATTGACGTAAACGACGTACAATTCGACGCTGTCCCGACGTCCATACTTAACATTGACTACGCCTCCTATAGGAGGTAACTTTACGCCAGAAAAAGCCTTACGCAAAAGCCTTACACAAAAGACGTAAACCACGACGCCCGGCCGCAAGTACATTCGGAAATCGCCGTAACTCCCTAAAACGCCGAAAGCGCCACCTGGCGGCCAGCGTAAATATGCAACTAATATACGACGGTGTAAGTGACTTACGCCGCTCATATATTAGCAGAATTCCGGCGTATCTTCTTTTCTAAATACCAAAAAAAGATACGCCGGTTATTCTTAGTATTTACACGGCGTATCTCTAGATACAAAGGCCCAGATTCATGTACATCGGCGCATTATCGGTCCGGCGTAGCGCACCGCCATTACGTTAGACTTGCGCCATCTAGCCGCGTAATCCCCCGATTCACGTAGCTTTTGCGCAGGAAATTGCGCAAGCGTAAGGTTTTTTCCAGAGGCGTAAGGAGGAGTAATACAAATTGGGAGGGACGTGGGCGTGTTACATTGAAATGAGCCGTGACCCAATGCAAATGAAGGGCCGGCCGGCTCGCGCATGCGCGCTTGAACGAGACCATGTCAGCTCCGCTGTGCGCATGCTCACAACTCGGGAGCGGCGCAATCAGTGAAATTGGAAATGGACTAGGGCAACGTTGTGAACTACGCAGACAGCATAAATAGACACACACAAACGCACTTGCATTGCAAAAGTACATCCCTTTGTGTCCCTTCCCATTTAACCAAGTGCTTTTGTTCCTGTTGTTCGTTGCAGTGTGTCTTGTAGTTGTCAGATTAGTGTTCTGTGTGATCAAGTTCTTGTGGGTATATTTGTGAAAGTGTTTTTTGATAAGTGTTTGAGAGACTGTTTGTTTGATTGATATATTTTTGTTCGTTTGTTTTCTTGCTTTATTTTTTCTTTTATTTTTTTTTGTGACTGTTTCTTGCTGAGTGCTAGTGTGATTTTTGGGTGTTCGTTTTCTCTTTGTGTGTGTTCTTGCCTGATTGGTTGTGCTTGTATTTGTGACTGATTTTTGGTGACTGGTAGTGAGTTTGTTTGGAAGTATGACTGAGAGAAAAAGAAAGCTCAATTTTACTGTGGGGGAAAAAAGAATTCTTGCCCGGGCCATTAGCGAGTATGGGCGTTTTCTCCACGGCCCGCAGAGTGCCACCACCACCCCGGCCAGGAGGAGGGAGATATTGGATAGGATCACGGAGCAGGTGAATTCATCGGGGGAGGGGGAGACACGGACCTGGTCTGGGATCGACAAAAAAATAAATGATCTCCGGCGTCTGGTGAAAAAAAAACTGGCCGCAATGCATGCCCATGCCAGGGGCACAGGAGGGGGCCCACCATGCCGTATTAGACTTACAGCGACGGAGCATGTGGTGGCCCTGACCTTTCACCGGCATGAAGTGGAGGGCCTGCCAGGCTTTGACACAAGTCCGGTCCCCGCGGTGCCAGGTAAGGTTTTTTTTTCTATCAGGTGTGTAGCATGTGTGGGGGAGGGGGTGAAAGGGAATATGTGGCAAGTGTGTGGATCCTCCAACCTGTGAATGGTTTGTGTCATCCACAGATGTGCAGGAGGGTGCAGGGCCATCTGGCCTGACCGCTCCAACACCAGGACAGCAGCCTAATGAGGCCCCCCCAACAAGGCCGGAGTCCGCGGAGGAGGTTCGAGAGGAGGAGGACGATCATGAGGAGGAGGACGATCATGAGGAGGAGGACGATCAGGAGGAGGACGATCATGAGGAGGAGGAGTCAGGCACTGGACGAGTGGTTTGTGCGGACTCTTCCCCTCTGGCTGGCAGAAGCCTGCCCTCCCTAAGGGGGAGCCCCCCCCCCTCCTCCCCCAACATGGCTCCCCTCACAAGGGCCTCCCCTTCTCCCCGCCCACAACCATCAGCTGGAGGCAGGATGTCATCCCAGAGCACCAGGGGGGCGCCCAATCTCCTGCCCGCCAGTCTGCGAAGGGACCAGGCCCTCCAGACCCGCCATCTGGGACAGCTCTGCCAGACTTTTGGGCGGGTGGAGGAGAGCCTGTCCTCCATGAAGGATACGCTGGGTAACCTGGACTCCCACTCCCGGGCTTTCACAACCTGCCTAAATGAACTGCAGACTACAGCAGCAGGCGTTGGGCAGGATGTGAGGGCCCTTACCCAGGCTATCCAGGCCAACACGGCAACACTTGGTGCTTCCCTGGACAGAATTGCCGTGGCCTTGGAGGGCAGGCCGCCAGGTGGGCAGATATCAGGGGCTTCTCCTCCTTCCCCGGGTTTGCCCCTCCCCCATGAGTCTCCCCTGAGGGGCCGGGGCCGTGGCCGGGGGCGCCCCAGGCGTGGCTCACGCAGAGGGCAATAATTTTTTTTCCCCCTTTTTTTTTTTTGGCTGACATTTTTGGCCCTTTTTTTTTTTTTTTGGCTGACATTTTTTGCATTTTTTTTTTTTTTTTTGCTGACATTTTTTTAAAATTTTGGGTTGTGCATGCTGTTTGAATGTGGGGGTGACATTCCTGCTGGAAAAGGGGTGTCATCCTCAATTTTGGTGGAGAAGGGTTCCCCAGGACCAGGGAGAAGTGATCCCCAGGTCCGTGTGAATGGTGTATGAATGTACAGTGACATAATTGGAGCCTTGACGTGGCGTTACTGCTCACCAGTCCTGCATGGTGGACTGGTGCCAATCCAATTTGATGAGGATGTGGGGTGTGTGTGCTAGGGACCATAGTGGTGTGCATGCATGCATTCTCATTGTGCCATGATTAATGTGTGTGTTTAATGTGCAAAGATGCCCAATATGAGCTGCCTCCTGACTGCTCTTCCCTCAGAAGACGGGGTATCCTCGGTTAGGGGTTGATTGTCTGGTTGGGGGGTCAGGTCATCACGTAGCTCAACCTGCAGGCCCTTCCTCACTGCGAGATTGTGCAGCATGCAACATGCAACGATGATATGGCACACGAAGTTTGGGGAATACAACAGTGTACCCCCAGACTTATCCAGGCATCGGAAACGTGACTTCAGGAGGCCAAAGGTGCGCTCCACCACTGCTCGGGTTTTGATGTGTGCTTGATTGTATCTTTCCTCCCCTGGGGTTTGGGGGTTCCGGATAGGAGTCATGAGATGGGGTCCCAGTGCATATGCAGAGTCACCTGGAAGGGAAAAGACAGGAGAATGTTAGTCATGCATGTGCCACTTGTGAGGTGTGCATCACGGGAGGGGATAGTCATGCCTGACTCCCATGTCACTCACCAACCAGCCAGGTGTTCCCATACACGTTCTGATAGAATTCCATTCGGATGTGGCATTGATTGTAGATGTAGCTGTCATGGGTGGATCCGGGGTGTTTGGCACGGACGTGCCATATGAGGCCTTGGGCATCAACTATCACCTGTACGTTGATGGAATGCCAATGCTTCCGATTGCGGTACATGTGCTCTGTCTCATGGGGGGGCTGGAGTGCCACATGTGTGCAATCAATGGCCCCGATGGTGCGTGGGAATCTGGCAATTCTGTAGAAATCTGTCATTGCCTTCAGCCGCAGCTCCTCAGTGGTGGGTTTGATGATTTGGTTGGCCAAGCGTGTGAGGATTGCAGGGACAACCTGGTGCACACATCTGCTCATGGAGGATTGTGACATCCCAGCCACCACTCCACTTGTACGCTGAAAAGAGCCACTGGCAAGGAAATGGAGTGTTGCCATGACCTTGACCAGTGGCTGCACTGCATGTGAGCGTTGTGTTGGGCTGGTGATGTCCTCCTGCAGGGTTGTGGTTAATTCCAGGATGGCATGAGGGGGGAATCTGAAGATGCGATACACCTCAGAATCACTCATGCCAAACAGGTCTATGCGTGTGCGGTATACCCTCTCCCGTGCCATCCTCTGTGCCCTCCTCCTTCTTTGGTCATCTAAATTCACTAGTGCAGCTATGAGCGACGATGCCCCTGGCATGTTGGCAGTCAAATTGTAGTGCAACACGTGTGTGTGGTCTGCTCCTCAGTAACGGTGTTGCTTTCTGTGAGATGTAGACGTTTTTTCAAAATTTAGACCAGCTTTTAGGTGCTCTAACTTTAGACAGGACATTTTGCTGTTGCGCACATCGCGTAGCCTGCGCAGCAACTGCGTTTTTTTGTGGATCCCCGCAACTCCCTCATTAGCATATTTGACTAGCAAATCAATGGTGTGTCTAGCGAATTTTTGCGCGGACGGATGCGTCTGTCTAACGAAATTACGCCGGACAAAAAAAAGTAGATTTCTGGCGTAAATCGTTTTCTGAATCGCGCGCATCTAAACGCACGCGCACATTTAGACTTACGCACGCGCAACACCAGTTGCGCAGGCGTAATCGCTCTGTGAATCTGGGCCAAAGTATCAAACAAATAAACCACTAAAATAAAGCTGATTAAAACATGATAAAACAGCGCATAAAGAGTCCAATGTAGATTAAAGTGTTAGATAAGGTCCATAGATCAGTGAGTGAAGCTGAAAAAGGCGTGAGGAATGCTTGGGAACAAATGGTGATGTACCCTCCACCGATCTCCAATTTCCACCAAAACGTGAGGCACACGCCCCCTCAGGGGTTCAAACTCACCAAAAAATACAAAAGAACAAGCCTTGTATATCAATAGATCATCCTGACCAGACCTCCAACATCAGTCACGGGACAGCAGGGGTTAATTTGTAGAGCTTCAGTAATATGGATCTAGGAAGCTGCAGCGCCAACTCCACGGAGTTGCCGTGGAGTTGGCGCTGCAGCTTCCCAGATCCATATTTTTTGGTGAGTTTGAACCCCTGAGGGGGCGTGTGCCTCACGTTTTGGTGGAAATTGGAGATCGGTGGAGGGTACATCACCATTTGTTCCCAAGCATTCCTCACGCCTTTTTCAGCTTCACTCACTGATCTATGGACCTTATCTAACACTTTAATCTACATTGGACTCTTTATGCGCTGTTTTATCATGTTTTAATCAGCTTTATTTTAGTGGTTAATTTGTTTGATACTTTGTTTTATACTTCGAATAGATGAATTTATTTATCTTATTTTAAACAGCTGCTCATATTAACATATATTGCTTGATTGCTCTCAGTGGAGATTTTTATATCTTGAGATTTGTATATGTTATTTTTATTATTTTTAATTTTTATATTTTTTATATTTATATACTTTATATGGTTGGTATACTCCTTGGATTTATCCAACTCTTAGTCTAAGTAATACCTGTCCTTGGCGCCGGGAAGTGCACAGTGGATTTCTCTCTGCTGCTGTCCCCCCCTTGTTTTTCTTTGTGCACTCTTCTATAGTATCTCTAGATACGCCAACGTAAATACTTTCTGAATCTGGCCCTTGGTCTTTAACGTGTGTACGCAAAGCAAGCTTGTCCAGTTCCTCGACAAGCCTAACAAGGAACTTGACGAGGAAAACTATGTGTTTCGCCGGACAAGTTCCTCGGTCGTGTGTACGAGGCCTCAGTGACACAGAAAGAGAAATAGAAATGAGGTAGGATGGCGGTACATACAAATACAGTTTTCTTTGAATGTAAAGAACTGTCAATCAGTTGATTAAACACAAACTAACGTCAAAAGGGATTATTATCCAACCACTTCCTCCCAATCGTAAACTTAACCCAGGATAAAACTACTGAAATGTCTGGATACAAAGCTATTCCATAACATGTTAAATAGGACAAAAAAAAAAATGAAATTATCAGCATAAGGAGAAGCCAAAAATAGAAGAAAGAGAGCAGAAGGATATGGAACCAAAGAGTCATCCAGAGCAAGATTCTTTAGTATTCAACATGAAGGCAACTCTATATAGTCCTTCCAAGTTTCCCTGACAGCTTTAAATTTATCAGAGGTATCCAGTAGAAGACTAGCTGCCTTCTCCTGAGTCATTATCCAGGAAACTTTACGTTTTGCTGCTGAAAATGTGTCACAAACTACGGTGAACGAGAGTGAACCACAACTGCGGTTAAGGTAAGATTTCAATGCACTTCTCTATAGAATGTGACTTTTAAGTACTGGACCCCAGGCGTCACTCTAATCAGAGAAAAACAGTTTGGGGTTCACTACATTATGTGTCTCACATATAGGAATGCGTTGAGCTACTAAGGGTGGAGGTATTACAACATACCTTCAACCCCTAGCCTTAACCCCTTACGCTCGGGGTGGATGTGCAGAGCCTGCAGCGCGCTGGCTTACCTTTTTCCAGGCAGGGTATTACTGTACTTACCTTGTCCCTGGATCCAGCGATGCATCCGCTCTGTATGAGCGAGTGGCGTCCTCCATTCGATTCACACAGGGCCCGCGCGCCGCCGATCTCCGTTCCCTGCGACGTTACGACACACAGGGGCTTAGACCGGCGGCAAATTTTAAAAATGTAAACAAACACATTACATACAGTATATTGTAATCTTATAGATTACAGTACTGTACGTAAAAAATACACACACCCCTTGTCCCTAGTGGTCTGCCCAGTGCCCTACATGTACTTTTACATAATAAAAACATTTTTTTTTGTGCCTGCAAACTGTAGATTGTCCATAACAACCAAAAGTGTCCCTTTATGTCAAAAGTGATTTTAGAGCAGCTAGAAAACAGCGATAATAAATTATAATCACTTGCAGAATTGAGCGATAGCGATTTGTGGGGAAATCTGTCATAAACAAATAAAAGTAATGACAGCGACAATTCTGCAACTGAGCAAATTTCAGTGATTTTGATTTGATTACATTATTGAATAATTTTTATTATAATTACATTATCATTTGTTATAATTATTTATAGTTATTTATTATATTATAATTTTATGATTTTGTGTTTCAAACTGTCTACTAGACTCTGGTTTGGACAGATTTGAGTGAGTTATTCCCAAGAATTACAAGCCTACAGTATAAAATGCCAAATTTTCATGCAAAATAATTGTACCGCTTTTGGTATGTAATTCCAGACAGAATCATACCGCCAGGGAGGTTAAAAGGTTACGATGAACGTGAGTGAAGCACAACTGCATTAAGGAAAGGATCTCAATACACTACTCTATGTAAAGTGATTATCAGTACGGGACCCCAGGCCTCACTCTAATCAGAGAAAAAGAGTTTGGGGGTTCACTATGTCGGAACATTTGGGGTTAAAAGAATGCATATAAAGTCACATATTGTATATTTTGCATTTGTTTCTATTCATGTATATTATGAACAAATCAGAGACCATTTTGTCTCTAAATTCATGAGTTCATGACCTCATGAATAGACAAGGTTATAACTCAAAAGGTGTTAGACACTTGGTCAGATAAATAAGATAACAGACAAACACAAACATAGTATTGTCTTTGTATAATGATGCCATGGGGCTGATTTAATTCCTGTGGTATTGTCTTAAATAATTGTTTATTTCTAATATCTTAACAACATATGTGAATTAGTAATTCATATATCAACTTGTTTAATACATATATATTATTATCCTTTCAAATGTGTCAGAGGAGAACCTGTGTTTATGAAGTGTTTTACTTAGTTACTTTTCAAATGATCTCACTTTCCTAGGAATGTTAACTACTCATTAGCAATATGTGGGATACATTTTCCCAAGACATACATTTAAACAGTTGTCGGTGTGTCTGGGTTAATTGTCATTTCTTTGACATTGTTTAACAAGTAATGGTATTCCACAAAGCTAGGGGCAAAGGTCACGTCAGTCAACATTATAATCATAATTTTTTATACACCACCGCCCCTACAGGTTAAAAGTGTCATTACTTAAAATGCTGCATAGTTGGTTGCTATGACAGCCTACTTAACATAGCATCATTTGACATTGTCAATGATGAAGTAGTGTGAGATACACACCCACTTCTGGAGGTGTTAAAAAGTAGTTGTAAAAAGCACGAGGGGGCTCTGATGGATCTTGGATAGATCTTGGAGTGTCGCTGATGGGAGAGCTCTCACTCTTTCTCTGAAGGCTATCTCTCTATCTTTGGAAGGAGACCTTGAACGCAAACATGTAGCCATGGTGAAAAAGGTCCCTCATGGGACTTTGCTTCTCAAACAGAAAGAACTCTTAAATACTGGTAATGTATAATTTTGTTTATCTACCTTTTGGTAGTGAATGTTTTTACATACACATAACTAAAACCATTTAAATGTACTTGGCAAAGATAATTTGGGAGTTGGTTATTTTTAACTGCAGTATGAAATAATTATATTCCAAATATTAGGAGACATACACAAATTATATTTGTCTTTAAAAAGCTAAATGCCAACAGTTGTACAATGGTTTTAGGGTTAGTACTGTGAAAATAAATTCCCTCTAAATTTAAATAAGCTTGTCTGTTTTGCCAAACTTGTGTACAAAATGTTCTTTGATCTGTACACATATAAGCAGTAAAAGAGCAGATCTGTTTTTGTTGAGAAGAGATAACATAGTGTCAATGTAAACACAAGCTATTTCCTAGAGTCCGTGGAAATCACGGGGAAGGTTACCAGGTTTTAAATATACCAGGATGATTCGAATAAGAGCTGTGAATTTACCTTGTCAATGTAAATATTATCTGAACATTTAACCATCATGTATCTCTGATTGTAGAAGTATATTAATTATTTGTACTCGGGGCCTCTGATGGAATATGGGAAAAGAACAGACGTGAGATAAAGGTGACCTGAGGTGTGCCATAGTCACGGGGTCAGTATGCCTAAAAGGGGGCATACACGAGAAGATATGTGAAATAAGGTGAAAAAGAAAAATAAAATGGAAAAAAGAAGGGAAAGGGAGGTTGTGAGAAATGCCAGAGACGCCGACAGGCTAGTAAGGACGTCGGGGCCGGCTTATGTGAGCGAGGCTCCTCCTACAAATGTAGGCAAGCCTGCGTCCTGCCTCCCAACTTGTACTCGGGGCCTCTGATGGAATATGGTAAAAGAACAGATGTGAGATAAAGGTGACTTGAGGTGTGCCGTAGTCACGGGGTCAGTATGCCTAAAAGGGGGCAAAAACAAAGACACTAGGACAAATGTAAGGATAGTTTATTGACCAACAACAATCAATCGGCCAGATGAGCAAAAGCCAAAGACATCTCTGCAAGCGGTTCTGGGATGTATCTGGCATAACATGCAGACTTCCATCTACCTAACTTCTTGATGACGTGAACCGGGACAGCCTGACGAGAGGCCGCAGAGGCCCCAATCCTGAAGGAATGACCCGAGTATGATATGGGATTCAACCCCAAATTCCCCAAAAGGATGCAGCAAAACCTCATGAACTGAGCCGACCTCGGCCACGTTAACCGGCAAGAGAGGACTGTCCCTGGGAACCCCTGATAACTTGACCATGAGCCCATCCAGGGTTATGACCGGGCACCAACCAGACTCTACCCTGAAATACCTGATACTGGTACCCAGCCCCGTCCGCTGCGTCTTGCATGTCTCTAAATGTAGCATGAAATGGTCGGGGAACCTAACCAGCTGACTGACTACCAGAGTGCGGGAAGTAGCCTCTGTGCGAGTGAACTCCCCTGGTCTCAAGAAACCGTAGAAGGCAAGATGAATTGCTGCCTTTAGCACCAAGCTTGGTAGTAGCCCAAATGGTGCCCCGGTCAGCATATCCGACATGGCCCGGAAAATATGCCCTGTGATAGGCAACCTGTTAGTGGAGCTCGGTGGGCTGCTCTTCTGGATACCCCTAAGGATGGCCTTGACAGAATGAGCTGAAAACAGCGACAGCCTGCCAGGATAGAGAAGTGATATGTAATGCTGGATACCTGCCAGATACCCCTTGATGGTATTGTGGGATAGTTTCAGCTGGAAGTGACAATAGGCCATGAATGACAGAAGGTACTGATTGTCAAAAAAGTCTGGTCGGGGATACCGTGCCAGGAAGGTCTGAAAGGTTCTCCAAGCTGTACTGTACGCCTTCCTGGTGTTGATGGCTAGTGACCTGTCGACCAACCCAAGAGCCTCTGCCCAGTGCATGCTTAGTCCATCATCAATAGTGAGATGTGTGGAGACAGGGTGGCACTGATGTCTGCGTCCGGTACCTGCTGGGAAAAGGACAACGCGTCAAACCGAGACAGACGTCTGCCGCAGTGTTCTGAACCCCCCCCCCACAAGTGCCCCCATACCTGTGCTGCAGCCACTATGGGATAGACTTCAAATAATGCCGAAGTCTGAGCAAACCCGGGAATTGCCCGACACTCATCCGGCCATGGACCGACCAGCCAATGGGTGCCAAAAATGGCGGCATAACCTAACCTAGTGGCTGCAGCATCCGTGACTACTTGAAAAGATGCCTCGGAAACTGCAGGAATGAACATGGACACACCGTTCCAGTCCCGCAAAAACTGATCCCACATGTGCAAGTCAGCTGAGGCTGTGGAGTCCAAATTGACCACGGAATCTGAATCCGGAGCTGCGGGGAGCAGAGCCAGCAGCCGGGAGATGAATGACCTGCCCTGAGGAATAATCCTCATGGCGAAATTCAACATCCCCAGTAAAGATTGCAGATTCTGCCTGGAAGTGGCCCGGGTTACAGTGAACCCATGAATCCGCTCCCTAATCCTGGCCAACTTGTCCGCCGGTAGCCTTGCCTCCATGGTTTGAGAATCCAGTATGATCCCTAAAAAGGTCAGAGTGTTGGCTGGGCCCTTTATCTTCTGACATGCCAAAGGAACATTGAGAGCGGAACACACAGCCACCAACTTCTGGAGGTCGGAGGGTGTCCGTCTCGCGCTTTCAATCAGGAGATAATCATCAAGGTAATGTAGCACCTCCTAACAGCCTGCCTCATGCAAGAGAATCCAGTTGAGTGCATCCGCGAAAACATTGAAAAGCCAAGGGCTGCTCATGGAGCCGAAGGTAAGGTTGGTAGCAAAATAGTAGCTCCCCCTTCACTTGATACCATGCCATTGCCATAGGGAAGGCTGGATAGGCAGAAGCTTGAATGCATCTGACACGTCAGCCTTGGACAACCAAGCACCTCTACCTATGTCTATGATTCGTTGGATGGCCTGGTCCACAGAAGCATATTTGAAAGAAAACTCCTCAGATAGAATCAAAGAGTTTAAACTGGGTACCTGAGAGCAATGAGGAGCAGACAAGTCATAGATTAACCAAAGTTTATTAGAAAATGTCCCCTTAACTAAACCAAGAGGGTTGACCCTCCACTGATGAAATGGTGGGGAAGAGAATGGCCCAATGATGAAGCCCTTGTCTAGCTCTGCCTGGAGCAGCCTGTCCACCGCCTCAACGTCAACGCCTGCGGATAAAAAATGTTTGCACTCAAAGGTCCCTTAGGGCAACGTGACGAAGCCTGTGTGGAATCCCTGCACAAACCCCTCTGTTAGGAACTGACAAAGGGAGGGGGAAGGGTGGGAAGCCAAACAGGACTGCAAGCACGTGACGTTGATGCGGCTTAGTCAGGAGGACTTCCCTTGTTTAAGCTTACAGGACGACTTGGGGTGCGCCCTGTAGCAGGTGGCAGAGACATGCAGCAGGCGGCACTGACTGTAGTTACAGGACCCCTGATTGAAATTATTACAGAGCTGCGATTTGCCAAGATACTGTATCGGCCGGCCGAGTTTGTCAAAAGCGTCTGAAAGGCTGGGGGATGGCATACAAACTAGTGGGCGCTCTGGAGGTACCCATGAGAGGACACCAGTAGGACGTGTGGGAGGACGACTGACATGAGGAGCAGACTGGAGACCTCAAACCTGCAAAATGCTGACAAAAGAGCTCCGTATCCACCACACTCCAGTCGGTCACTGCCTGATGCTGGATGAACACAGCCGCTGCCTTTGCCGAAAACGAACGGTGGTAGTCGTAAAAAGCTGAACCACCGTATTTATAGCCCAGCTCCACAACCGCATACAGATATAAATCCAGCTCTTCCCTCCTCTGAGGCCTGACCGAGCATCCCGAAAGATACTAAACGTTAGGACAAACTCCGGGACGGAGAGCTTGCGGCTCAGTCTATGGTCCCTGGTCTTCACTACCACTGAGACGTCGCCACAGGCGTAGGATTTGTTATCAGCAATATCGTGGGCTGCTATCAACAGGGAGGCTAAGTTGACATCTTTCCCATCCAAAATGTCTTTTTTGATGTTGGCCGGGATGAAATGGGCGGGAGTGACCGAAAGAAAACTGACGGTCTTACCTACGGGGCCTGGGACCACCAAGGCCATCCCCAGGTCTGCTGACGAAGAGGGAATGACAGGTGCTACTGGAGCCAGGCAAGAAGGGCTCTCCAGGACCTCCACCCTGGCCCGTAACTCCTGAAAAGATGTGGACAGGACATTGAGTGAGGAATGTATGAGCGTAAGGGAGGCCCCCACTGAGCGCAGGGTCATTTGTTCCGGAGTAACGCTTGAAGCCCTGGGGAACAAAAGTCTGAACAGTTCAGCTTTGCGTGCCGACTATGGGTGGGAGATCCCCCTGCTTTGGAGTTCCGCCACCAGTCTGGGGATGGTCCAGGCCCTCATGGATGGTGTGCTGCCCCGCTCAGAACTTGGAGGGAGGAACGACTGACCCACCTTCGATGTCTGCCGCCTGGGACATGACCTAATTAACATAAGGGGATGGAAAGAAAGTTAGCCGAAAACATGCCCGCCCTGGCCATGTGACAGTCTGTGACATTGAAATGGTAAGTGAGTGACTGACCCGACATCCCGTATGGCTCGAGTGAACCTGGCATCTGTGAGAATAACTGAAAAGCTTGGAGGTGGAAAAAGCAAAGGAACAAGGCCGAGGCACCTGAGGCATGCAGGCAATTAAAAACGTACACTCAGGCCCCGGATACCTGAAAGCGTGTCAGGTAAAGACATGGGAAGCAAAATGTGGAATGAAATGACAAGAACGAAATGAATGAGCGGGTTACCCACGCACCAGTAACTGAAGTGAATGTCTCAACCTGACTATACCCCCAAGGTGAAAGGCCACCAACCGGTGGCGCAGGATATGGTGAAGCCCCCAACCGCCAAAGGGACGAAAGCCAAGCATGCCTGAAAAATGAAAATACCTACTTGAATGCCGGCACCGGGCACGTGAGAACGCCCCCTGAGGATACGAACGGAACAGTTGAAAAACACAGGAACATCCCCATGACTAAGGATACCCGGCCATGAACAGCAAACCCCATCAAGCCGACTGGGGAGGACGACCGAACCCCGTGTATCGTGAGAACTGGAGAAATCCAACCGAGGGGTGTCCCGAAGCCCCCTGAAAATGACCCCCTGCAGAGCCCACCAAAGATGAATGGCGCACGTCTGGTGAAACCCCCCCCCCCCCCCCAAAAAACGACCCCGGAAAGTCTACCAAGGCAAGGCCCAGTGGCCAACCCAGAGCTCCGGAAGGACTGAGTTCCCGCTATCCCCCCGACCCACAAACAGACTCCCCTAAATGACAGATGCAGGTGGAAAGTGCGCTAGTGCCACCCTAGTCACGTGACCAGAAACTTTGTTGCCACATGAGTGACCCCAAGCATCATGGAAAATAAGATGGCACTTACTGCGTCTGCCGAACAACTTATTGACAGCACACGTACGCACTCACACTGCACCAGCTCCTACGGGTGAAAAAAAAAGTCTGAAATGCGACATGCCAGAAAAAGGGGGGGAAACAAATCATGAATGCAACAAAAGCGTAAAGTACCCTAAAAATTGGAGAAACTGTGAGAACTCGCTGGGCTCACTTAACCAACAGAACGTATGGCCTCGCTGCGACCCGTACCTGAAAGGAAAACACGAGAAACAGGCAAATATAGCAGGCGAGCAGAACAGTAAGATTGCCTAACTAAGACAACCCGATCAACATGGACAAAACCAGCACCCCGACAAGCGATGATAGAAATCGCGACCTATGCACCTGCCGTGCCCCCCCTTGGTGACCCGAAGGAGACGCAGATCCTACCCTGAAGCAGACATGACAGTGACCTGAAGACACGACAGAGAAAGAACGGTACTCCCCAAAGCTCTTAACGGAAGGACGGTGCCCCGTAATGAAAGGAATGATATGACAAGACCTGGTGCCCCATTATGCTAACCGTGAAAAGGAGAGAGAGCCCCCTCATGCTGTTAGAGGAAGAGACAGTGCCCCAACGATGTCACCAGTAGATCGAACGGCGCTCCTACAGCTGTAAATGCCACAGTCACTGTGCAAACCCCACCATGCCCATGATGACCAATACTCCTATATGCCAACTGCAATGGCGGATGAACAGTGCCCTACCCGCCGCCGATAGTGTCGATGAACCGTGCCCCTTGCGTGGTCGTCCTGAAATGCTGACAGCGATGGGGAGTGCCCCACACCCCGCCGTCCATGCTGACCAGTGGTCCATACCTTGCTAACCGAACAAGTGCAACTGGTTGGCGCATACATGAATTAAGAAAACCTAGTTATGTACATCATTAACCATACCTACAGAGCTTTACCAGATCCTCCCACAAACTTCACATAGCAGCACCAAATAGTACATGTAAAAGCAATCCATGTTATATTTAAAAAAAATATATTGAATTCCCTCTCACTTCCACCCTCTCTGCATATGGTAAGAGCCTCATACTGCTCGCAGAGCTGTGTTCCACCAGCATAGAGAAAAAATGACGACTGCGGCAGATGAGATTAGTGTGTGGCCATACAGAGTAATAAATGCCTAAGTTAGGTTGTCATATCTCATCCAATGCACTTGACAACGTTTGAAACCTGCAGCCCACCTGTGAAGAAATTACATTCAACATGTGCCGTATACCTTGCCCGAATTATATACTGACCAGCCGCCCCCAACCCCCCCCCCCCCCCCCCCCCCCCCGCTGACGCTGCTGTTCCACTGCTGATGAGTGAGATGAGCCACGGTCCTATGACTGCGGCTCCGAGAGGTACCTGAGCAGAACGAAGAACCAGTTTGACCGTAAGGGTCGAGTCCCCTGTCCGTCTCTACGCCGTCCTACCCGGAAATGCAGACGGTCGTCGCGCCGGAAATGACGTCACGAGCGACGCGACAGGAAGAAATGCCATAGACGCCGACGGCTAGTGAGGATGTCGGGGCCGGCTTATGTGTGCGAGGCTCCTCCTACAAATGTAGGCGGGCCTGCGTCCCACCTCCCGACTTTATCACAAATTGTACCCGATTTGAATTTTGCACTATAGCTTTAGTATATATATATATATATTTGTGTTATATATACGCAAGTCTGCCTGCAATGTGGCACATTTTTACAGTGTATAGAACCTGGATACATTCTGGTGTCTGTTTCACAGACTTTGGATAGAAGTAACAGGTGTGAAAAAAATTGGGCTTTCAGTGCTGGTGGTGCGTTCACACTGTAACCCTATAGAGCAGAGGTATTGATATAAAATTAAAGGAGGTCCAATCACTACAATTTTCATCCGGTTGAGGTCTGAACCTCAAATCTGCGCTATGAAAGATGTTATATTTATTTATTTTTTGGTGCAAGGCACACTCTTTGGCGCTTGTATTACTGTTTCCTTCACACATTCTGGTAATACTCTGTTAAAGTAAATGTCCCCATTAGTGTCCCCCCTTATATCAGGTGCCCTTACCATAGTAATTCATTACATGAATCAGGTGTCTCCCTTCAGTGTGTCCCCTTACATCGCTTGTCCCCATCAGAGTGGCATCAAAACAAAATACTGTCACACAATGATTTCCCTTCAAACCATATCTTTAGACAGAAGGCTGTCTCTAAAGGGAAGGTTCTTACACCTGGGCGTCAATACATTCCTAAACATAATTGACATGCTAATTCAATACATCTGAATGGAGACTGCTAACTTGAAGTACAATACACAGTCTTTTAAGTGTAAACACAGTGCTTTGAAACAGTTTTATCACACAATGAAAAGGTCTTTCAGGAGCCGATGCAATTAACACCTTTTCAACAGAATGAAATGTCTTTCACAAGCCGGGCCACTTAGTATTTTAAAAGCCTATTATACAGAGGGATGAGTCACTGTCTTGTTGACCTGGTCTCAAGTCAACATGAACCACTTTGTAATATTCCAGTATCCTGCTATATGAAGTATCAATAATGTCCCATCTCATGTAATACATGAATTATGATCCTATTAGCCACCCTACGCCCAAAAGGGCACAGGGTGGACTTAGACCCAGGAGTTATTAGTGTCCCTGGCACAGGAGTATCTCTCATCCTTCCAAAGTCTCTGATTCTCACGGTTCATTCCGTTACATCTCTCCCCTTTTGGTGGGAGACGGACACAGGAGAGAACCCCAAACTGGTTGACTCCAAAGTCAGTCAGTAGTTCCAGTCCTCCAATGCTGGTATCCATACCGTACCCCAAATAAATTGCTCCAAACTGAGCATTACTCACCCCCCAACCTCTGCCTCTCTCAGAGAACACGCCTGCCTCTGGGGAGAGGCCTGGACTTGAAGTACAATACACAGTCTTTTAAGTGTAAACACAGGGCTTTGAAACAGTTTTATCACACAATGAAAAGGTCTTTCTGGAGCCGATGCAATTAACACCTTTTCAACAGAATGAAATGTCTTTCACAAGCCGGGCAACTTAGTATTTTAAAAGCCTATTATACAGAGGGATGAGTCATTGTCTTGTTGACCTGGTCTCAAGTCAACATGAACCACTTTGTAATATTCCAGTATCCTGCCATATGAAGTATCAATAATGTCCCATCTCATGTAATACATGAATTATGATCCTATTAGCCACCCTACACCCAAAAGGGCACAGGGTGGACTTAGACCCAGGAGTTAATAGTGCCCCTGGCACAGAAGTATCTCTCATCCTTCCAAAGTCTCTGATTCTCACGGTTTAATTCCGTTACACTGGGTTCAGTAAAATCTTTCAAAATCTTCTCTGGCCCAACATGGTCATGATTGATGGGTAGATAACGACCAACCCATTTTTGACTCCCATTCTAAACCTTCCTTTCTCTATCCATAACTAGTGAACCTAAAATGTTGCGTTTGCGAACTGCGAACACGAACTTACGCAAATGTTCGCGAATCGGGCGATCCGCCATAGACTTCAATGGGCAGGAGAATTTTAAAACCCACGGGGACTCTTTCTGGCCACAATAGTGATGGAAAAGTTGTTTCAAGGGGACTAACACCTGGACTGTGGCATGCCGGAGGGGGATCCATGGCAAAACTCCCATGGAAAATTACATAGTTGTCGCAGAGTCCGTTTTTAATCCATAGGGCATAAATCACCTAACATTCCTAAATTGTTTGGAATAACGTGCTTTAAAACATCAGGTATGACGTTGCATCGATCAGGTAGTGTAAGGGTTAAGGTTAGGGTTAGGGTTACAGATAGGGTTAGGGGTACAGACTGTAACCCTAACCCTATCTGTAACCCTAACCCTATCTGTAACCCTAACCCTAAACTGTAACCCTAACCCTGTCTGTAACTTACAGAAAGGGTTAGGGTTACAGATAGGGTTAGGGATACCGAAAGGGTTAGGATTACAGACAGGGTTAGGGTTACAGACAGGGTTACAGATAAGGTTAGGGTTAGGGTTCACAGTGACAGACCATCTCTGACAGACCAAACTCCCCGTTTAACGAAGCACAAACAACCGCAAACAGTCCATTTGCACAACCGCAAACTCCCCATTTACAGAAGGTTGGATACCAAGCTAGCCATGTCCCGTTCTTTATCCTCACTGACGTCATTGAATGTCTCTTCTTCCACCCAGCTATGTACAACACCAAGGGTCCCTGAAAGGTGACAACAAGCCCCCTGGGACGCCTGCTGTGTTTGGTCTTCCACCTAATCTAAACCACCTTCCTCCTCTGACTCCTCTTCTTTGGACTCCTCTCTCTGCGTTGCCGCGGGTCCAGCAATCGACGATGACAAGGCTGCTTCTGGTGGTGATGGTGACCACAACTCTTCCTCTTCATGCTCATCTACGGCCTTGTGCACCGTGTAATGTACTGTGCAATCCCAATATGATTGGTATGTTAAGTAGTACTATTCTTATCAGTTTAATCCCTGTTACGTCCCCTATCAGGGGACGTGTATGGAATAGAATTTAAATAACAGCAAAGAGTTGTCAATAGTTGACACACTCATGACATAAATTTCATTCTTGGTGTAGTGATGACTGTGCTCATGCGCACGTTTGGGAGATTGCAGGCGTTGGGGTTTTTTCAAAGCCTATGGTCATGCTGAGGTATCAAAAAATTGGGAAGGGGTTTGGAAGGGGAAGGGGAAGAAAAGAAAAAGTAGGAAAGGGGGAAAAAGAAAAAGAAAAAGGGAGGAAGGGGGATGGTAGAAGGGTGAAAAACATATAAGGAAAGGATACACAGGAAAAGCACTCACATTTGCCACATCCGTATATAGTATATATGCAAAAAAAAAAAATATCCAATCACAAAGTGAAAGAATGGCAGACTTTGAGGCAGTGCGGATGTATGTTAAAAGATATATTTTAATACAAAAATAAAAATAAAGAATTATACAATTTTACAATATATAAAGAATATACTTGACATAGGTAAAATGTGACCCTATAGGTTACAAGAGTATTGGAGCAAATCCCTTGAAGTCGCCTACGCGTTTCGCCGTTGGGCTTCTTTAGGGCGAGACCGAGAGGATTTTAGGGAAGGGGAAGAATGTAATACAGTCGTGTAATCTAGTGAAACACGATAAGTATATTCATCCACCGAATTCAGGCATCAAAGGTGCCAGGGTGTTCAAATATAGGTATTGTCATCTATTAAGGCGTCTTGAAGGGTCAGTGATCCATGTAGTGACGTGAATACTAACAAAGGTCCCCGAATATCAGGTACAGCACGCCATTTCAATAGGTACCAGAAACTATGTTATAACATCCAGTAAACAATAGTTCCTTGTCTGGAAAGTCCTAAGATGGGACTAGAGCTGGGGCCGCTTCTTATGCACAATCAAGCATCCAAAAAAGCTCCAAAGTAAATTCTGCACAAACGCTTTTTATCAACAGTGTGATCTACAGCAACCTCAGTGGTGCATATAGGTGTTTGGTCTGTGTGTGCCCCAGGGTCACAACGCTTGTTGTCTTCGCAGGGCACGCTCCAGGAAGAAAATGGGATGATGTCGCTGATGGTGCCTTCAGTGCCTTCAGTGCGACTGACTAGGTTTGTCACCTCCTCAAAAGGACGCATTAGCCTACATGAGCGTCCAGTAACATGGCAAAAAAATTCCCAGCTGCGCAGAGGCTGTCCTAGCACCCCGGTCATACAAATACTCAATGGCTTTTTCTTGTTGGAGCAGGCGGTCGAATATTAGGAATGTTGAATTCCAACGAGTCGGGCATGTTGTTTCGCCGCTGGATATCTAAAAAGTGCACCATGGCCTAAAATGGCCATACAGCTTCCTGTCCTGCTTGAGGACGTCATGTAAGTCTGGGTACTTTTGCACAAAGCGTTGTGCAATCAGATTCAACACATGTGCCATGCACGGCACATGTGTCAACTTGCCCAAATTCAGTGCCGCCAACAAATTGCTTCCGTTGTCACACACCACTTTGCCGATCTCCAGTGGGTGCGGAGTCAGCCACTGATCCACCTGTGCGTTCATGGCGGACATGAGTGCTGGTCTGGTGTGACTCTCTGCTTTCAGGCAAGTCAACCCCAAAATGGCGTGACACTGTCGTATCCGGGATGTGGAAAACATGCAGCAGCACAAGAGGACTTAGCCAAGGAGGTTATCGCAGAGGATGGAGTAGGAGGAGTAGAGGAGGTGGCAGCAGGCCTGCCTGCAAGTTGTGGCGGTGTCACCAACTCCTCTGCAGAGCCACGCATTACATGCTTGGCAGCCATCAGCAGGTTTACCCAATGTGCAGTGTAGGTTATATACCTGCCCTGACAGTGCTTTGCAGACCAGGTATCAGTGGTCAAATTGACCCTTGCCCCAACACTGTGTGCCAGAGATGCCATGACTTCCTTTTGCACAATAGAGTACAGGTTGGGGATTGCCTTTTGTAAAAAGAAGTTTCAGCCGGGTACCTTCCACTGCGGTGTCCCAATAGCTACAAATTTTTTGAAGGCCTCAGACTCCACCAGCTTGTATGGTAAAAGCTGGCGGGCTAAGAGTTCTGACAAGCCAGCTGTCAGACAACGGGCAAGGGGGTGACTCTGCGACATTGGCTTCTTACGCTCAAACATGTCCGTGACAGACACCTGACTGTGGGCAGATGAGCAGGAACTTCTCAAGGTAAAATACGGAGTGGCGGATGGTTGAGAGGGGGCAAGGAGGACAGCAGTGGTTGACGTGGCTAAGGATGCTGGACCAGGAGGGGGATGGTGGCTTTGAGCTTGTGTGCTGCTTGTACTTGTCATCATGTGTTGATCCCATAGGCGTTTGTGCTGTGAGATCATGTGCCTTCGTAAAGCAGTTGTACCTAGGTGGGTGTTGGATTTCCCACGACTCAGTTTGTGTTGGCACAGGTTGCAAATGGCATCGCTGTTATCAGAGGCAGACACACAAAAAAAAAGGCCACACTGCTGACCTTTGCACTTGACGGCATTCTGGTTGTGGCAACAGCATGTGTTGATTGGCGTGCTGTCTGGCTGACCCCGGGTGCCGATACATGCTGTCTGACTGTGCCACTAGCTCCTTGCGACGACCTCCACCTGCTTCCAACTCGTTTCCTCCTCCTCTCTGTCTCCCCATCTGAACTTTCCCCCTTTTCTTCTCTTGGAGCGGGCACCCACGTGACAATTACGGACACATCGTCATCATCAACTGCTTCACTTGTATCTGACAACTCAGCAAAGGAAGCAGCAGCGGGTACAACATCATCATCATCACACCATATGTCCATGTGTGTAATGCTGCCTGACTGAGACATATCCCTTTTATCTACACCCCTTGGCAATAATTGTTGTGCATCACTCATTTCTTTCAACTCATGTGTAAATAACTCCTCTGACAGATCAGGTGAAGCAGCTGTGATGCTAGTGTTGGTGATGGCGGCAGGCGGGCGAGTGGTAACTTGAGAGGTGCCCGAAGCTGAGCTAGAGGAGGATGGTGCGTCAAGGTTCCCAACGGAAGCTGTAGAAGATTGGGTGTCCTGTGTTTGGGTGTCCTGTGTTAGCCAGTCAACTATGTCCTCAGAACTTTTCGAGTTCAGGGTACGTGGCCTCTGAACACTGGGCATTATTCTAGGGCCAAAAGGGAATCACAGCACCATGACCACGACGGCCCCTGCGGGGTGGCCTGCCTCTGCCTGTCATTTTTTTTAGATTAGTTTAGTTGTACTATGTGTGCAAGCTACTGTGCCACCAGATATGAGATGTGGCACTGGACAAGTGGGCACAGTTTACGCTATGAGCCAAAGACACCCTGGCAGACAAATGACTACTATTCTGTATTGCAATGAATTTTGATCTTATATGTTATCAACTGTGCCAACAAAATATAGGTGAGATGTGGCACTGGACAGGTGGGCACATTTGGACTATAGATACATGATAAATTCATATCATATTATCATACAAAGCTATATAGTTTTCGCTTTTATGTGACCCCAAAAATAAACTAAAACCCTTTTTTTTCACTTTACATTTTGAATATAATGTTAAGTCCATGAAGCAGACATTTTTTGTACAGTGACTTATCACATAAAAGCGAACACCAATTCAAACAGGGTACTAATGAATGAAGGGCAATAACTGGGGCAGCATTGAGCCTGCCAGATAGCAGAGAAAAGTTTTCAGAATGAATGCAATGTGCAGCTCCAAGGGAATTGAGTGCAGCTCCAAGGGCTGCACATGCAACATCTCAGTAGCAGATTGCATGCTTCCCCGCCAACCTACCATGTGTGCTGCAGTTCATCTGAGACTTGTGGCCACAAGAGGCTTCTGTGTATGTTCAGCAAAGCTTTGTGCTGATCAACAAGCTCCTCTACCTCCACCATTTCCATCCAACATAAATCTCACAGGCTATGTACCCAAATAGATTGATGAATCGACCTGAGTAAAAATCAGACTGCCCATAGATGGATGGAATATCGGCCGGTCCCTGATGAACTGTCTGAATTTCGATCGATTAGGTGTCACTCATTAGGTCTTCTGGTCCCCTGCAGGCTTGGTGTGGGACACCCTCCCCCTTTTTTGGTTATATGAATTTCGATCCATTCATGGCTGGCCTTACTTTAAAGATTGTTACCCTCAATAGAAATGTGTGCATAAATAGTCAATTAACTTGCTGTTATTTATCTTACAACCGAAAAATACAGGTAAATTGCTTTACACTTGAAATATGGCACTGTATACTGTTCTTTCAAGTAAAAGCACACAAAGAGGCCTCTATTTAGAGAAAAGAAAAAAGTGTCACTAAACAATTATCAAATGGCAGGAATAAAAGTAGGACATGGGTGTGCGTTAATCCAGCACTTATTGTTTTAACCAGCTGTACACTTATACCAGCTTAAGCCGTATATTCATAAAATACATACATGACATCGCACATTTACCAGCTGTTGTCCTTCGACTAATGTGTTTAGTTGTTTCACTTAGTTTAACATGGCACACATTGCATTTAACGCAGGCTGTCCCTAAAGGAATCTTCTTATTTTCCCTCTGTCACATATTGTTTGGGGTTTGATGCCAGACATGTAATCATTCATCCAAAAGGTGAAAGTAAGGATGCAGGCCATAGACACTCAGGGGAACTTCCAATATGTCCACTAAAGCAAAAGTAGATTAGCATCGACGTCTTGAATAATAATAGTTCTTTTGGGTATTCAATTCAATGACAATAGGGGGCCTCGTTATGTTTTTATGCAGCGTACAAATTGAAAGCATATTTCTTAACATGTTTTACGCATATAGGACAGTGTAATCTGCAATATGCAAACACAAAAATAACAGTGATCCTTTTGACAGTAAAAGTTTAGCCTATGCAATCAATTTACCAAGCTTGTCATTATGGTGATGGCGATATTATTACTTTCATTACAAAGTCAATGACTGTCTGCATTATTTTTCTCTTGTATCCACTAAAATATTTCGATACACATTGGAGCATTTACATTATCATCATTTTAGGCTGTAAAATGTTTGTGCTGTAATTTATGAATTATGGATGCATGTTGGTCACTGGAGTATAAAAGAATGACTTGTATGACTTTGTCCATCATTCCTAAGGAAAAAAAAAAACTTTGCTTTTCTCTGTTCATGAGAAAAATATGTTTTAGATCTAGAAGTATCTTCAGTTTGAAAAAGCCAAAAGGTTAACCCCTTGTTAAAAATCAAACTGCTTATTTTATAAAGTTAATTTTTAATAAGCCTGTATTTTTTCCTTCTCTGGTTCTTTATTCCCTTCAAATCTTAATTGGTATGTTATTGCAATTTTTAATAAATCACTTTCATGAGCAATGTACACAGATAATGGCTGGGAGGAGAGGCCAGCACTTAACAGCATCCTGCCTCAGTACCCTCTTATGAAAAACATCAAAATGCTAAAAATGGCAGGGCTGACAAGCCGAAGAAGTCTTCTACACTTCAGGATAGTCTTGAAGGTTACACAGCAGATTGCTCATAAACCATATGCGGCTTCACTGGACTGGGCTTTTTTTCTGTGAGACCGCATATTTGTGTATTTCCCTTTGCGCTGATGCACAGCGTACTCCCAGCACAGGGACCAGGGTCTCATGGAGAGCCCCATGCCCCGTACCAATGATCGGGACATTGAATTCCCACTTCTGGGTCACCTGATCACTGCGATAGCCTCTGATTGGCTATCACAGTGATCAGTCACTGTGAAGCCCGTCCCCGTGTTTTTTCTTTGTGAATGGAGGAGAAAGAGAGAGTTGCATTGTATCTCTCTCTCTTTCCTTGCAGAGGGGGGTAAGGAGGTAGAAATATGCTGGGAAGAGGAATTAGAGCTAGGGGGAGAGGGGGATGCATTGGAAGTAGAGGTGTACTGGGGGAGGAGAAACAAAACCAGATAAATTCCTTTCTGCCTGCTAACCAACCATTTTCCTGTCTGATGAGGCTGAGCTGATGGGCACTGATCAGGCGCAATTGATGGGCACTGGTGAGGAGGCACTGATAAGCTGCACTGATAGACTGCATTCCTGGGCACTGATAAAGTTGTTGTTAATATTTATTTTTGTAACTTAATTCTGCATAAAACATTTATGAGATATTTATGAGTGCGTGTTTAGGGGTGGGGTAGGGTAGGGGTTAGGTAGAGCAACTGGTGGCAAGTAACCTCTAAGGCGGCGTACACACGACCGAGGTTCTCGCTGGAAACCAGCGAGAACCTCGCTGGAAGCTGCATTCCAGCGAGGACCTCGGCCGTGTGTACGCTCTCGGCGAGCATCTCGTCGGGAATGCCGTCGAGCAGAAATAGAGAGCATGTTCTCTATTTGCTCGACGGCCCGCCTGGATGAATGGCTGGTTGCATCCACCTGTTTATCTTGCAATACACCCATCATGCCTTGTAACCCACCCTACACTGAAGAATGTCAGCTGTCCTTTTACCAGGTGAGTTGGGGAGGTCCATAGCTACTAGCTCCCTGCAACAAATATGCAAGAATAGAACAAATGCTTGTAGAACAACCAATAGCAGCTGAACAACAGCAGCAATGAGGTTAAGGATAAGCCATAAACTGTTGGAATCACAGGTCACAGATTAACTATGCAAGTGATCTGTGACAGTCTGTACAATCATTTGGTTTGCATATGTCATGCGCACAAAAACCTTATGTAAGTTAGGAAAAAATCCCCAAACACATCAAGAACCTGCTTCAGCTACTCACAACTAATGGGATTTCAGAGATGGGGACAGGCAAAGCTATTAAACCTCTAAGAATTCCTGTCAAGGCCATGTTGGATACTGGCACATGTGGTAACTTCATCGATTCAACCCTTGTCTCCTTACACAAGATTCCACATTTGAAGAAGTCCTCTCCTCTCTCTGGGGTCCTGTGCAAATTGATTATATGCATCTCGCTTTCAGTCAGTCCCTCCATGCTAGCCGGTTTACCGACGATCTGAGTAGACGGACATCGTGAGGCTCGTGAGCACTCTCAGCCAACAACCAGCGCGGAAGGACGCCACAATAAAGACTTGTACACAGGATCTACATACTGGACTTTCAATCTTTTATATGTAAGTGGATGCTGTGTTCTAAAAACCAATTAAAGCTATCTGTCGTTTAACCCCCTGGCGCCCTCTTTCCTTTTTTTCTTTCTGTGTGTTGGCACAGTGGCTGCGTGTGATGGCACAGTGGCTGCGTTTGGTGGCACAGTGGCTGCGTTTGGTGGCACAGTGGCTGCGTTTGGTGGCACAGTGGCTGCAAATGATGGCACAGTGGCTGCGAGTGATGGCACAGTGGCTGCGAGTGATGGCACAGTGGCTGCATTTGATGGCATGGTGAGGCTGCAATTAATGGGTTTTTTTTTTTTAAGTTAGAGAAGGCAAGCTCAAAATAACAACAAAACATTTTTGCTGCCATTTTTTAATTAAAAAACTGATGGTCATCTCAGTCCAACTGAACTGAGGTGACCATCAGTTTTTTAATAAAAAAATGGCAGAAAAAATGTTTTGTTGTTATTTTGAGCTTGCCTTCTCCAACCCCACCCCCCATCCAATACAGTAAATTAATTGTTTTCTTACTTTTTATACACTTCCACTGTAGGTGCAGGCTGAGCTGAGGCTCCTCGTGGCTTGGGCTTCTTTTCTTGCCGCCGACACAGCTCCCTGCACGAGTCCTCCCCCTTCTCTCACCTCGCTCTCGCCTCCGGCGTGACGTCACGCGGCGCACGCCGGGAATGAACCAACTCTCCTCCTCTCCTCCATGGGGGGGGGGGGCGAGGAAACGCACAGCCTGGCCGTGGAGTGACAGGACAGACTGGGAAAAGGGAGCCAGGAGCGCACTCGGCAGCAGTGAGTCGGCTCCGGCTGGGCGGGCGGCACCGCATGCAGTTTCTAAAGTGACTGCACTGCGCTGCCTGTCTGACACACACTACCGGCCCGCAACCCAACCAGCCCACCGGGATTTTTCCCGGTTCTCCCGATTGGCCACTCCGGGCCTGCCGCCCGCCGTCGGTATACAATCGCTACTTTGACGTAGAATACCAGGGTTATGGCAACTATCTGGTCGTCTCCGCCATTTACTGAAGCCGCCGGTCGCGATCCTATCCATTGCCCTGGGAGGCTGAATGCCGAGTGAGGGAAAGATGGCCCCCACTTGGCTACATACCATTGGATGGCGGAAGCGACGTCAAACATCACTTCCGCCCAATGGTCTTAAAGAGGATTTTTTTTATTTAAAAAAAAAAAAAAACTTTTTTTTTTTATTGCATTTAGGTGTAAGATCTGAGGTCTTTTTGACCCCAGATCTCACATTAAAAAGGTCCTGGTTTACATTCCTTTTAATAGGAATAAAAGTGATCCAATTTTTCTAGCAAAAGACCTCCTCTGTAACTCTAAACATGTAACCTGTAATTTGTTAATGCAGTCAATGGAGATTTTTAACTCCCAAAATTTGTCGCCATTCCACGAGCGCAATTTTGAAGTGTGACATATTGGGTAAAAATTTACTTGGTGTAACATTATCTTTCACAATATAGAAAACAATTGGGCTAACTTTACTGTCTTTTTTTTTATAAAAAAAAAATATATTTTTCCCCCAAAAATTGGGCTTTTAAGACTGTTGCGCAAATTTGATGTGGCAAAGTATTGCAACGACCGCCATTTTATTCTCTAGGGTGTCTTAAAAATATATATATATATATATATATATATATATATATATATATATATATAATGTTCGGGTTCTAAGTAGTTTTCTAGCAAAAGAAAATAATTTTAACTCTCAAAATGAGGCTTGGTCCAGAAGTGGTTAAATTAACAGGGAAAAACTGCTATTATTAGTTACTTAGAAAGACTTCCAGGATTTTCAATATCTGGCATAAATCTACCAGTAGCTGTTAAAAAGTAGAAAATCTTCCAATTCAAGTGAGAAATATAGCGGGAGTGGGAGTGGGATCCATTCTCCTTGAGAACACTTAGGCCGCGTACACACGAGGGGATATGTCCGCTGAAAACGGTCCGATGGACCGTTTCAGCAGACATCTCCGCTCGTGTGTATGGGCTAGCGGACAGATTTGTCCACCCGACAGATTTCAAAGCAAGCTTTGAAATCTATCCGGTGGGGATCTGTCCGCCCGACATGTCTGCTGGTTAGTACACTTACCAGCAGACATGTCGTCCCCCACCGCCGCCGCGCCGCTGCCGAATGGATTCGGCGCATGCGCGGACGTGTTTTACTTCCTGGTGCGGTGACGTGGCGGTGACGCGGCGGCGTCAACGTCACCGCCACGTCACCGCGCCGTCCGGCGGCGGGGAATTTGATCCGATGGTGTGTACACGCCATCGGATCAAACTCACGATCGGACATATCCGATGGAAATGGTCCGCGGACCGTTTTCATCGGATATGTCCGATCGTGTGTATGGGGCCTAAGGGGAGATTTACTCAAACTGGAGCATTCAGATTCTGGTGCAGCTGTGCATGGTAGCTAATCAGCTTCTAACTTCAGCTTGTTTAACCACTTAAGGACCGCCTACTGCACATTTACGTCGGCAGAATGGCACGGCTGGGCACATCAACGTATATATACGTTGGTTTTAGTACCCAGCCGTGGGTCGCGGGCACGCGCCCGCGACCCGGTCCGAAGCTCCAGGACCGGGACCGCGGGATTCGCGGACCCGATCGCCGCTGCAGTGCGGCGATCCGTCCCTGGAGCGGAAGAACGGGGAGAGCCGTGTGTACACACGGCTTCCCCGTGCTTCTCTGTGGCCGGAGAATCGATCGCGTCATCCCTGTAATAGGGGGACGCGATCGATGACGTCACACCTACAGCCACACCCCCCTACAGTTGTAAACACACACATTAGGGCACACATTCCCTACAGCGCCACCTGTGGTTAACTCCCAAACTGCAACTGTCATTTCCACAGTAAACAATGCAATTTAAATGCATTTTTTGCTGTGAAAATGACAATTGTCCCAAAAATGTGTCAAAATTGTCCGAAGTGTCCGCCATATTGTCGCAGTCACGAAAAAAATCGCTGATCGCCGCTATTAGTAGTAAAAAAAAAAAATTTAATAAAAATGCAATAAAACTATCCCTTATTTTGTAAACGCTATAAATTTTGCGAAAACCAACCGATAAACGCTTATTGCGATTTTTTTTACCAAAAATATGTAGAAGAATACGTATCGGCCTAAACTGAGGAAAAAAAATGTTTTTTTATATATTTTTGGGGGATATTTATTATAGCAAAAAGTAAAAAATATTGCATTTTTTTTTAAATTGTTGCTCTATTTTTGTTTATAGCGCAAAAAATAAGAACCGCAGAGGTGATCAAATACCACCAAAAGAAAGCTCTATTTGTGGGAAAAAAAGGACGCAAATTTTGTTTGGGAGCCACGTCGCACGACCGCGCAATTGTCTGTTAAAGCGACGCAGTGCCGAATCGCAAAAACCCCTTGGGTCATTTGCCAGCGTATTGGTCCGGGTCTTAAGTGGTTAATTAAGCTTTGACAAAAAGCCTGGGTTCACACTTGTCCAACAAACGCTCCAACGTTGAGAGCTCATGTCGCATGACGTGTGAAAAGCAATGTTTCCCTATGAGAGCTGTCTTAACTAGTCGGTCCGACTTTGAAAATGCTCCCTGTACTACTTTGGTCCGACTTTGACCCTACTTCAGCCCATTGAATATCATTGAAGTCGGATCAAAGTAGGATCCTTGTCCTAACCATCCGACTTATGACATCCGACATTGTGATTACAGCAGCAGTAAAAAGAATTAATCTCGCACTGGGATTGTTTTGATTGGTCAAAGAACAAGTCAGACTATCACAAAGTCGGATCAAAGTAGTATCCTGTTCATGAAAGTCAGATGAATATAGGGCCAATGTCGCAGAGCAGAGTAGGATGAAAGTCGGATGACTGTCGTGTCGTATCAGTGTGAACCCAGCCTAAGGCCTTGTACACACGATCCGATTATCAGACGAATGATCGTCCGTTTTTTTTTTTTGCATGCTAATCGCATGTCGAATCTGATGCATTTACTATGGTCACAAAAATTCTCATACGACAGAATAAAAATTCGGAAGTGATGTCATGTGTTGTAAGTAATGCATTTGTATTGCATTTTCGAACGACAGCTGTACTGATTAAGCGAAAATCGTATGATCTGGCATCGTGTGAAAAAAATTCTGTGCATATCCAATAGAAATATATTGGATGAACAGTCCTCATCGGCTCTCGAAAGCTCTGTACCAATGATCTGATTATCGTATGATCGATTCAAATGCAGCATTTTTCGATCGTGTTTACGGGACTTAAGGCCTCATACACACTGGACGTTTTTTTAACAGCAGCTTTTTTTTGGCAACACTCCATCATGTTTTCCTATGTGTCCATCAGCAGTTTTGGGCAGAGGCGTTTTTGAGCAGTAAAAAAATAAAATAAAAAACAGTGGGTTCTGATAGATGTTTTTCAGCTGTAAAAACGCTCTAATGTTCATAAACGCCTAAAAACTAAGCTCACCAGTGTTCTTAACATGTTTAATCCATTGAAAAAGAGAAAAAAAAAGAAAACACTATTGCAAAAACTCATAAAACAGGTAGTAGTAGCTTTGCAGTAACGTTATTTTAACATACAGTGTGCACAAGGTCTCAACCCTGGAAGCTGACTGGTTTCTGTGCAGAGCTGTACCAGATTTTGTACTGTCCAGTTTTAGTAAATACCCCCCTAAGGCCCCTTTTAGACCTGTAAGACTTGTCCCACAATTTCCCATGATTTACAATTACAACCATTCATATTAGTACAACTTCAAAGTAGTCCCTGCACAACTTTTGTCACACTTTGATGAGAGTTCAGATTCATAGATCTCAAGTCTCCCTGAAATCGTGCGACTTTGAAGTCATCGTAGTGTGAATGGGGCCTAAGTGTAAATTAGCAGGTGGAGGGGGGTGGGCTGGATTTTAGTTGTGGTGTGTCTAGCGTCCATTTCTTTTGTAGGCTGCAGACTAATCATTGGTTGCCTGTTAACCACAGAGCTATGCCCCCTCAATGGATAATAAAGGAATGTTTATTTACTTATAGGTTTGTGAATTTTTTTAAATGAATGATCTCTAGTTGAAAATCTAACAAACCAAATAGCATGTTAAGTTTTAGTCAGACACAAATATATTTAACTGGGAAGTAGTTAATTTTGGATTTATGGTTTATTGAAAATCCATAATAAAATTTGAATTCTACACTGCCTTGCCACTGCAAATGCTACGCTCAACCCCATGCCAACATTGGGCATAAAGACCCAAGGTGGGGGAAAGCGACTAGACTCAGATCTGGTCAATGACCTGTGTTACAACAGAGAAAAGATGTGTGTGCTCAAATCCTAAGAGCTTGTACCTGTATTTAAACTATCAGGCGCTAAAGGGGTGTGACCACGTATTAACACTACAAATTCTGGATGGACCCTCAGCACACTGCTACACCCTTTCCAGCAAACTGCAATGAAAAACAGGGAGTTCACATATATTGCAATACATGTTTAAGCTGACCAACTGCGTCAAAGTAATCCCTCTTCTGACCAGCCCTACACTGCCTTGCCACTGAAAATGCTAGGTGAACACCATGCCAACATGGGGCATAAAGACCCAAGGTGGGGGAGAGCGACTAGATTCCAATCTGGTCAATGACCTGCATTGCAACAAGGAAGAGATATGCCTGTGCTCAAATCCCAATAGCTTGTACATATATTTAAACGATCAGGTGCTAAAGGGGTGTGACCACATATTAACACTACAAATTCTGGATGGATCGTTTGCACACCCTTTCCAGCAAACTATGCAATGAAAAACATGAATATTCGCTGGGAGATAGGGATGCGTTTCAAAGCAAGTCGCTTCATCTTCAACCTATCTCTACTTTTTCTTCTGACTATTTTTAACCAGGTAAGCCCTGGTTCACATTGATACTACTTTCAAATCGCACTACTTCACTTGAAGTAGCAAGATTTCAAAGTGGCAAGGTCAGCACGATTTCAGGTGCTACTTGAGAGACAATAAAATAAAGAAAGCGTGCAGGTTACTCACATTTAGGTTACTCACACAATGAGTGACGTGGAGTGGAGGGGTCAGGAACCACTCCACGTCACTCGTTGTCGTCCATTTTCATCTGAGCTACCCTTCTCATGATGTTACATGCCTTTTATTCTCATCATAAATGTGAGTAACATGCACGTTTTAAACGTAATAAGTTGACCTGGTTATACGGAAGCTCTTAGATTTAGTTTTTTCTTTGCATATCATCGGTTACATACTTGTTCGTTGGTGCCACTGAGGATACTTTCATATCTCCGGGTCCTACGGCTGAATAGTATACACCCCTGAGCCATCCGGATTCCTACCATTGATCTAAGCTCATTTGACCTTTGGTAAAACAAAGGTCTTTCCTTGAGGTGAGAGTACCCATCTTTACTGGTGAAGGGATCACATTCTGAATTGGTTTACCAGTCACGTGGTGAAGATACTCTTATTATCTGGTCGCAGGATTTACTTCTCATTTTCTTTTTACATATTGTAATTTTGGACTATTTTTCCTTTCTTGGTTTTCACTTTTATGAGTATATTTATTACCATTCCAATTTAGGTTTGCGCTGCACTGCTTTCTTTATTTTATTTACATTTGGGATTTTGTAAATTTGTCCTTTTTTGGTGTCCAGCTTGCATCCATATGAAATACACTCTGGGAGTTGTTTTTCATTCTTACATTTATTAGTACACTATTATACTACAATTATATTTATTGATCCTTTAGATATTTTTGCGCTCATTGCACCCCCTACTATTGTGCTACTTGAGAGACATCTGTGAGGCTTCATACAGAGATGTCTATTAAAAAAATCGCACCTGAAATCGACAAAGTAGTGCAGGAACTACTTTTGCAAATCGGTGCGAAGACGCAAAATCGGTGTTGCACCGATTGGAACAGTGCCATTGCTGCCAATAGGCTGCCACTTGTAATGCGATTTGATCTCTTAAATCACATGACAAATTGCTCCAATGTGAACCTAGGCTTAATGTCTTTGATATGCAGATTTGGCTATTTCTCAGGTTTACCTATGAATTGGAATTGGACCCCGTAAGGCTGGATTCACACCTATGCATTTTTTGTGCATTTTGCAGTTTTGCACTACAGATCGTGTTCTGTAGGAAACCATGTTAAATGGACTATAGTGCAAATCTACAAAATGCAAAAAGCACAAAAATGCATAGGTGTGAATCCAGCCTTGGGGCTCCTTTTCCTTTTGATGCAGGTATGATTACAACTAGGGTTGTCCCGATAACACTTTTTTAGGACCGAGTACAAGTACCGATACTTTTTTTCAAGTAGTCGCCGATACCGAATACCGATACTTTTTTGTGTCCCCAAATGCAGCCATGTCCCCCACATATGCAGCCATGTCCCCCAGTCATGTCCCCCACATATGCAGCCATGTCCCTCCAGCCATGTCCCCCTAATATGCAGCCATGTCCCTCTAGCCATGTCCCCGCATACCTTGCCGCCGAAAGCCGCCGCCGCACAGAGAACATCACAGCATTAATTTGAATAGCTGTTTTGCCCGCGCGTATAGACACTCCCCCTTGCTCGGGATTGGACAGATCAGGATCAGCCATCCAATCCCAAGCAAGGGGGAGTGTCTATACACGCGGGAACACTACAGCTATTCAAATGAAAGCTGTGATGTTCCCGCACGCCGTTTAACCCATGCGGCGGCGCGATGCGGCGGCGGCAGCGGCGGGCGGGGGAGTATTCTATTTAGGTATCGGGGGTATTTGCTGGAGTACAAGTACTCCCTTAAATACAAGGTATCGGTCCCGATACCGATACTGGTATCGGTATCGGGACAACCCTAATTACAACTGTAGACTTATTCTGTTTAAACTACATCCATAGGAAACTATGTTAAATAGACGGTAGTGTTTCTGAAAAACTTAAAATGCACTAAAAAATGCATAAGTGGGAACTAGGCCTAAGACCCCTTTCACACTGAGTTTTTCAGGCGGTACATCGCCAAAAATAGCGTTGCTATACCGCCTGAAAAACTCCTGCCCAGCAACCTCAATGTGAAAGCCGGAGGGCTTTCACACTGAGGCGATGCACTGGCAGGAAATCTCCTGCAAGCATCATCTTTGAAGCGGTATGTATACTGCTCCTTCCCATTAATGGGAAAGTGTGGTAATACCACCCGCAATGCGCCTCTGCAGAGGCTCATTGTGGGCGGTATTAACCCTTTATCGGCCACTAGCAGGGGTTAATACTGCACCGCTAGCGGCCGAATCCCCCAGCAAATCCGATGGTATAGCACCACTATTTTTAGCGGCCACTGAGCCTCCCGCCCCAGTGTGAAAGGGGCCCTAGTCTAAAAGTTGGAACCACCTTCCACCCGCAGTGGCTGGCAAAACTAACTTAAATAAATTGATCTGGCTCCCCCAGTTGCTAGATTTGTTACAGAATGCTCACACCTGGATTAGCGTTATTTTAACCAATTGCATATACATTGCGGCACAATGGCTGTCCTGGGCAAAATCCTGTATGGGTACGTCCTACCCGTTTTCGGCCACCAGAGAACACGCCCGCTTGATAGGCGGGGGACCCGATGCGTGATCGCATGCACGAGCGTCAGCATGGGGATATGTGTGTGTAAACACACAAATCCCTATGCTGTCAGAGGAGAAGAGTCATATTGTTTCTTCCTACGAAGTAGGAAAACAATAGGGCTTTTCTCCTAATCACTCACATCCCTACACAGTTAGAACAGAAGACATATTTAACCTCTTGATCGCCCCCTAGTGTTAACCCCTTCCTTGCCAGAGACATTTACAGTTATCAGTGCATTTTTATAGGACTAATCACTGTATATATGCCAGTGGTTTTACAAAAGTGTCAAAAGTCTTCGATCTGTTTGTCCCATTGTTGCAGTACTGCTAAAAATCGCAGATCACCACCATTACTAGTAAAAAATAAATAATAAAATACCCATAAAAATGCCAAAAATCATTCCCATAGTTTGCAGACGCTACAACTTTTGCGCAAACCAATCAATATACGCTTATTGCAATTTATTTTACCAAAAATATGCAGAAGAATATATTATGGCCTAAACTGAGGAAAAGTGTATTTTTTTTTCAACATTTATGCTCTTTTTTTCTGCATAAAGCGCAAAAAATAAAGAGGTGATCAAATACCACCAAAAGAAAGCTCTATTTGTGGGGAAAAAAGGACATCAATTTTGTTTGGGTACAGCGTCGAACGATTTTCAGATAAAGCAATGCAGTGCCAAATTGTAAAAAGTGCTCTGGTCAGGAAGAGGGTAAAATCTTCCGGGGCTGAAGCGGTTAATATGGTCAATGCTTTATTTTGAGAGCTGGTATGGAAGGGAGGCTCACCAAGAGTGAAGGTAGACGTTTCACAAAGACCTTTAGATCAAGGAGGATTGGCATTCCCTAATATCCAACTTTATGACATGGCTGCTCAGATTCAACACTTAACAGGTCTTCCTGTGGATGGGATCAGAGACCCATGCATATACTTATGCAAGATATTTTGGGTGACGTGAGGGTGGTACCTATGTTAGAATGCAGGTATTGCATTTGAAGTCCTTTCCTATTTTATTAATGATCCCAAAAATTTGGGTTACGGTTAAATCTGCACATAATTATGTGGGATTCTTTATATAAACCCCTTTGTGGAAAAGCGATACTCTGCTGGTAGCCTTTAAATCAAGTACCTGGGAACAATGGGAATCCTAAAGCATAAGATGCATCTATCAGCTTTTTAAGGATAATATTTAGAAAACTTTAATAATTTCAAGATGAGCTTCAAATTTCTACAACTGGTTTCTTTCAATATCTCCAAGTCTGGTACACTGTACGTGCTTCACAGAAGCTAAGTTGCCCTAACATATTTGTTTAGTGTGCTCAATGCGTCTTTTAAAAGGGGTAAAGTGCCTTATATATAAAATAAAACATATTAAATGTGTTTCCACTGCCTATACAAGTAACCTATTCAATCTCAAAAGTGAATACTATACATCAGGGGTAGGCAAACTTAAAAGAGGCGGAGAGCTATCTGAAGTCAAAGATCACCCGAACAGTGTTGCCTCCTCACACCTAATTTAAACCTTTAATTGCCTTACTACGAGGTTGAAATCCCACGCATTGCACAGTAATCATAGGTTTAAATCGGGTGGTGAGGAGGCAACATATCGCCTCCTCATCATCTGTCAAACACACTCGGATCGCTTTTCAGAGGAGCAGCAGTGCCTGCTACACTTGTGAAGGAACCCATAATTTCATTCAGCAGCGGCACCCTTAGGGCTTATTCACACATACATTTGGGGGGTAAAACCCTGCAGTTGAGTTGTAGATTTACCACCCCAATGCCTACCCCCTTTAGCTGCTAAAGCAGCAGCTTTTGGTGTTTGCTACCACCTGCCAAACGCAACAAATTTAAGTAAAAGCACCCCACCACTGCATGCTTCTGCAGGGTCGAAGGGGTTAAGTTAGGTGTTGAGAAAGCAAAATGACAGTGCCTGCTTCAACCCCTTGTTTGCTGTACTCCACAAGGGTGCCGGGCATTAGTGGAGTGGTCTAATTCACTTGGTGCTGCACGCGCCAACCATGACAGGGAGACATGTGTACACCCCTGGCCACTGCAGCTAAATGGTGTGCAGTTGAGGCAGGGGTGGTAAAAACTCATCTTAACTATGGGGTTTTACCACCCCCCAAACTACAAATGTAAACAAACCCTTACTGCTCTGAGCACATTATAAGGCTGCTTTTACACTGATGTGCTGCGGTTTACCTTCACCACGGGTGCAGCGCAATGCATCTGCATCCTTCCTGGGTCAGTTGCGCTTTGGCATAGACATCTATTATATCCTGCATGTGTGGTACACTTTCTGAAAGTGCACCAAAACTCTGGCATTCAGAAAGTGCATCAAACCAAACAGAATTGAAGTCTATGGTTAAGTGCAGCAAACCCACAGGAAAGCTGCGGGTACGCTTCACTGCACACGCAGTGTGGTGTAAACCACAGCACATCAGTGGAAAGCAGCCCTACACTATTATGCCCAGTGTATTGCTTCACACTGACTTGAATATCTCTTCTTTCCTACTGCTGGCACCACTCTGAAGATCGCTAGCCGGGATAAGAGGTGGATTGCAGTTGGTATCACTCCGCATGGGACAGAAGCCAGCACTACAGAGGAGGCATCGGCTTATGCTGCTCTTGCTCCCTACTACAGTTCCAACTTTACAAGTATTCCCTTTGCATTGCATTATGTTTGATGCTTTTGCTCTCTACTACAGTTCCAACTTTACAAGTATTCCCTTTGCATTGCATTATGTTTGATGCTTTTGGATGGCGAGTAAGCAATCCCAGACCCTGATCTACCAGTCACCTGGTTTGCTTTTCCAAAATGTGGTCATTTTGTGGGTGTTTCCACTGTCCTGGTGCTCCAGGGCCTTAAAAAGTGTAATAGGTAGTTAAGAAATGAAATGTGTCATTTATGCTCATAAAACGCCTGGTGGTGCTACTTGCGTTTTGGGCCTCATCTCTATGTGGCTAGGCTATGTAAAAGTTTCAAACATGTGGTATTGCCATACTCAGGAGGAGTAACAGAATGTATTTTGAGGTTGCAAGTATGCCATGTGAGAAAAATAACTTGTTGATATTACAATTTTGTGATAAAAAAAAAAAAATCCTAATTTTGCAAAGAATTGTAGGAAGAAATTACAACTTTAAAAAAAAAACTCACCATGCCTTTTACTAAATACCTTTGGAATGGAATGTCTACTTACCAAAAATGGGTAATTTGGGGGGTATTTGTACTGTCCTGGCTTGTTAGTTTCTCAAGAAATTAGATCATTACATCAGGTATGATCAGGGGGCGTCATCTTTCCCTTTTTGACACAATAGCTTGTAGAATCTATAACCTTCTGTAGCAGTATCCTCATAGGGGCTGCTGAAAGTTGGGGTCCACCTGTCATCCTGACCAGCCCAGCATTCACCCCCACCTTGAGTCAATAAACAGTCCAGATGTTTTTTTTGGTATTTTATTGAGAGATTTGAACTGGGGTAGGAATTGGAATATATGGGATGCCCAGTAGAATTATAGAACAATCAATTTGGGACAGAACTATGTACACTCCTTTCCTTATACACGACATTTCCTCAAACTCCTTCTGCACAACACTTGCTTGCAGACTATCACTCCCTCTTTCCTGCACAACACTTGACTCCAGGCACAGCAAGCACATAGTTAGGCCCAACACAGACTCAGTCAGGTCCCAGAAATTGTGCAGCACAAATAGAAAGTCTTAAGTGCTAGCTGTCCTATGGGAGACTTCTCCCAGCAATCCCTCTTCAGGCCCTATCACCCCCCCCCCCCCCTGGCTGCAGCTGCCCGACTACACTGCCCGTGACATTGCAATCCTCACTGGCTCCACAACCAGCTCTGACTGTTGCCTCTAAGTCCTCTCTGGCATGCCTCTCCAGTACTCCCCTCATACACCAGTAGTTCCCTCCTGAAGACTTGCCCGGCAGCACTAGCTCCTGCTGTCCTCTCTGTGCCTCCTGTCTAGATCGTTCATGCTGTCTTGAAGGGATCCTTCCTGCACCCGAGTCCCAGGCCCAAGGTCATCCACCCCAGAATGGGGAGCTCCCTCAAAAGCCCCGACAGCCTAGCACCAGTGGCGGTGTGTCCATAGAGTGCGCAGGAGTGCCGCCCCCATCTCTCCTGCACCTATCACCAATAGATAGATTTGTGCATTGCACAAATCTATTTATTGTCACCGCTGCATTCAGGTGACCTTTGTCGGTCACTGGGCATCTGAATTACAGTGGCAGGGGTGTTTTTGGAAGTGCCTGATTAGAGACTTCCGGCTATAATAGGCATCCTGATTAGAGCCATAGGCTCTAATAGGCTTCCAAACAGTGGGCACAGTGTTGTGTTAATAGATCGTGAATAAATCGCTTCCCTAATACTGACCGCCTCTCAGCCAATCAGGTGCTTGGATCTGGTTACCCTGTCACCTGATTGGCTAAAGCGACAGGCGTTGTGATTGGCTGGGGGGCACACTGGCAGCAATTGATAATTGATGGGGCACACATTAGCGGTAATTGATGGGGCACACTGGCGGTAATTGATGGGGCACACTGGCGGTAATTGATGGGGCACACTGGCGGAAATTGATGGGGCACACTGGCAGCAATTGATGGGGCACACTGGCAGCAAATGATGGGGCACACTGGTGGCAATTGATGGGCACAGTGGTGGCAATTAATGGGCACACTGCAACAATTGATGGGTGCAGTAGCTGCGTTTGATGGCACAGTGGCGGCAATTTATGGGTACAGTAGCTGTGCTTGATGGGCACAGGGGCTGCACTTGATGGCTCTTTTTCAGTTTGTTTGCACCTCCCAAAAATTTTGAGCACCAGCCGCCACTGCCTAGCACTCAATTCTTCCACCCGGCAACTCCTCCCCAGCTGGGCTGACTCTAGGTATTTAAGGAGGCCTGTCCCCTGCCAATCCAAGTTGAGGATTGGTCAGAGCTCCTTAGAACACCCCAGGCACCTCCACTTCTCTTCCCCTCCTCTCTTCTAGAATCCTCTAGAAGCCAGAGGGAGGTAACCAAGAAGTAACGCTATCTGTCACCAGACTAGTCTGAGCCACTCCAAGCCCAGAAAGATCAAAACAAATGTACCTACTCTCACAAAAATCCTAACTCTAGCACTTACCTAAGTACAGGATGCTACACTTTACAAAGACCAAATAATCTACTGTACACTGATTTGGGTTGTTTTTACCAAAGCAACGTGACAGTATACATTTTGGTCAAAAAGTATAAAGACAAATTACTAATTTGCAAAATAGTATAAAACAGAAACAAAGAAAAGTTTTCGGTCTTTTTTTTTATTTATAGTAGAAAAAATAAAAAGCCCAGTGGTAAGTAAATATCACCAAAAGAAATTTTTTTCTGTGTGAAAAAAAAGGACAAAAATTTCATATGGGTACAATGTTGCATGACCGAGTAATTGTCATTCAAAGTGTGAGAGCCCTAAAAGCTGAAAATTAGCCTGGTTAGGAAGGGGGTATAAGTGCCCAGTGGGCAAGTGGTTAATAAGCGGGAACTCTAAGTATTTCAACATAGAAAGGAGAGGAAAGCCACCAATAGTCTATAATGCTAAAAAAAAGCTTTGACACGTACTGTACAAGTATAATACTTCCAGCATCGGGCTCTGGGCGGAGAAGGATGTCACTTGGCTCTGCCTCCACGTGTTACACCACCAACCCATATGGCTTTGTCAGGAAGTCTTTAACACTTTGTAGACCTTTATATGGGTCCACAAACAAGGTCAGCGTTAAATTCAGCTAGTGGTGGAACACTGGTTTATTTGTGGTGGAACACAGAGTGCACTGATGTAAAATAAGTCAAACACGGAAGACTCATTGTTTAAGCACTTGCCGACCAGCCGCCGTCATAGTGTTGCAGGTCGGCTCATTCCCACAAATTGCCGTAGCTGTAGGTCTGCCCTTTAAACAGCTATAGCAGGCGCACGCCAACAATGTTTGCCGGCCACTCGTGAGTGCTTCACAGAGAGGCAGAACAAGGATATGTCAATATAAACAAACAGATCCCCGTTCTGTCAGGGGAGTACAGCGTGATTGTCTGTTCCTAGTGATCAGGAACAGCAATCTTTCTCCTCTTCCAGTCAGTACACTGCCCCCACAGTTAGAAACACTTCCCAGGGGACACATTTAACCCCTTGATCACCCTTAGTGTCAACCCGTTACCTGCCTGTTTTACTCCAGTGTAGTGTGCTGTGACTTGTAGTGCATTTTTCCCTTTTTTAAATAAAGACAACCATCAAGGTTTTTTGGAGTGTGGCTGTACATTTTTTCTTTTTCCATTTGCTTCTTTACCTGCCAGTGACATTTATATAGTAATCATTGCATTTTTATAGCACTGATCGCTGCATAAATGTCAATGGTCCCAAAAAAGTTTCAAAATCTGTCTGCTGCAAGGCTGCAGTTCGGCAAAAAAAAATCACTGATCGCTGCCATTACTAGTAAAAAACAATAATAATAATAAAAATGCCATAAATCTATTCCCTATGTTGTAGACGCTATGGGGCAGATTCACAAAACAATTACGCCTGTCTAACTGGGGTTAGACAGGAGTAATTTCAAATTTCGCGCGGCGTATCACTAGTTTGAATCCTCAAACCATGATACGCCGGCTTCGGGCTTCAATCCGAGAGGCTTACGTCTTCGTAAGCCTTCGGATCTACGTTGCCATCTATTTGCGGCCGCTGGGAGGAGTTCGCGTCGTTTTGGTGCGTCGGGATATGCAAATGTGTTTTTACGGGGATTCACGAACATACGAGCGGGCGTCGCAATTGTTTTCGTCTATTTTTTTATACGTAATGTTAGAGCAGCTTTTTGCTGCTCTAACTTTACGTAGCCCATGTTAAGTATGGCCGTCGTTCCCGCTTCAAATTTATTTAAAATTTTATTTTGTTTACGTAACTCGTCGGGACGTGGATCGCCCGTAAAGTACGCTACATAAACAACGAATGACGTCACGACGTGATTTCGCGCAATGCACGGCGGGAAATTTGCGAACGGAGCATGCGCAGATCGATCGCCGCGGGAACGCGCCTAATTTAAATGTTTCACGCCCCCTACTCGCGCAGATGGATTGCGACGGGAGAAATACACTACGCCGCCGTCGTTTACCGTAGAAAATCTACCTGAATTCCACGTAGAGCAAGGTAAAAAACGGCGGCGTAGTGTATTTCTGATACGCTACGATAATCCATTTCTCTGTGAATCTGCCCCTATAACTTTTGCGCAAACCAATCAATACACGCTTATTGCAATTTTTTTCCCAAAAATATGTAGAAGTATACATATTGGCCTAGACCAAGGAAGAAATGTTTTTCTATATAATTTTGGGGATATTTAGTATAGCAAAAAGTTAAAAAAATATTTTTTAAATTGTCTGTCTTTTATTGTTTATAACGCAAAAAATAAAAACCTGAGAGGTGATCAAATACCACCAAAATTTGTGGGGGGAAAAAGGACGTCAATTTTGTTTGGGAATAGACTTGCACGACCGTGCGATTGTCAGTTATAACGACGCAGTGCCATATCGCAAAAAATTGACTGCTCATTAAGGGGGAAATTCTTCTGCTCTTTAAGTGGTTAACTGCCTTTTTTTGGGGACTTTTTTTATTATGGAATAATTGGTGCTAATACTACATTTATTTAGGAAGTGATGTGATATTTCTCATATATTTATGGATTGGCGTAGAGCCAATGTGGTGCCCATATTTAAAAAGGGAACAAAGTCTTTACCAAGTAACTATAGACCTGTTAGTTTAACTTCTATAGTTGGGAAGATACTGGAACGTTTAATAAAAGACCACATGGATGAGTTCTTGCTGGAAACAAACTATTTAAAGGGGTGTTCCAGCCAAAAGTTTTGTTTATTAAAAGTCAGCAGCTACAAAAAGTGTAGCTGCTGGCTTTTAATAAACAATCACTTACCTGCTCCAGCATTCCAGCGACGCGCCGGGGGGGCTCCACTCCTCTTCCCCCATCCCCGTCCGGCGTCTTCATTTCCACTGTGGGCACCCGGCCGTGACAGCCTTCGGCTTCACGGCCGGGCACCCACTGCGCATGCGCGAGCCGCACTGCGCATGTGCGCGCGGCGCGGCTCGCCGCTGATTGGACAGGCGATCGTCTAAGACCTGTCAGTGTCCTAGATGATCGCCTACAGGGAGGGGCTGCAATAAGGCGATTAATCCTAATCGCCTTACCAGCCCCTCGGCGGAAACAGGAAGTGGGACAGGAAGTCACACTTCTTCTGAAGCCCCCACTCCCCCCCAAAAAAAATTACATGCCAAATGTGGCATGTAAGGGGGTGAGGAGTGGGATAAGCGGAAGTTCCATTTTTGGGTGGAACTCCGCTTTAAGCAACAGACAGCATGGATTCATGAAAGACAGAAGTTGTCAGACAAACCAGATTTCCTTTTATGAAGAGGGAAGTAAAACCCTGGACAGAGGCGTGGCAGTGGACGTGGTATACTTGGATTTTGCAAAAGCGTTCGATACAGTTCCCCACACACGGCTCATGTGTAAGGTAAGGTCTACAGGATTGGATATATCGGTTTGTAAATGAAAAGAAAACTGGCTACTGGCTGAAAGACAGGATTCAGAGAGTTGTGGTTAATGATTCTTACTCTGAATGGTCCAAGGTTATCAGCGGTGTACCCCAAGGTTCGGTGTTGGGTCCCTTACTTTTCAATATATTTATAAATGATATTGGGTCTGAGATCAAAAGTAACATTTCTGTCTTTGCAGATGACACCAAGCTATGCAGTGGAATAACGTCCTTAGGCTCCTTTCACACGGAGCGGACCGTTTCTCGGTCCGCTCCGTGTGTGTCCGTTGGCTCAGTGGGGATCCCCGCTCAGCTGTCGGCGGACAGGGCGGTCCCCGCACATCTGTAGTGGGAAAGGATCTGAGGGTTTTAGTTGATCATAAGCTCAATAATAACATGCAATGCCAATTCCAAAGCGAGCAAAGTCCTTTCTTGTATTAAGAGGGGTATGGACTCCAGAGATAGAGATATCATTTTGCCCCTGTACAAATCATTAGTAAGACCTCATCTGGAATATGCAGTCCAGTTTTGGGCACCAGTTCTCAAAAAGGATATCGGAGAACTGGAGAAAGTGCAGAGAAGGGCAACCAAACTGATAAGAGGCATGGAGGAGCTCAGCTATGAGGAAAGATTAGAGGAACTGAATTTATTCACTCTTGAGAAGAGGAGAATAAGGGGGGATATGATCAACATGTACAAATATATAAGAGGTCCATATAGTGAACTTGGTGTTGAGTTATTCACTTTAAGGTCAACACTGAGGACAAGGGGGCACTCTTTACGTCTGGAGGAAAAGAGATTTCACCTCCAAATACGGAAAGGTTTCTTCACAGTAAGAGCTGTAAAAATGTGGAACAGACTTTCTCCAGAGGTGGTTCTGGCCAGCTCAGTAGATTGCTTTAAGAGAGGCCTGGATTCTTTCCTAAATGCACGTAATATAACTGAGTACTAAGATTTGTAGGTAAAGTTGATCCAGGGTAAATCTGATTGCCTCTCGGAGGATCAGGAAGGAATTTTTTCCCCTCCTGTAGCAAATTGGATCATCGCTCTGCTGGGGTTTTTTGCCTTCCTCTGGATCAACTGTGGGTATGGAGTTGGGTGTATGGGATTGTACTGTGTTTTATTTTGTTTGTTTATTTTTTATTTTTTGTGGTTGAACTGGATGGACTTGTGTCTTTTCTCAACCTGGCTAACTATAGATCAATATTGTATGCGTTTTCATTGTTTTGCACTATGGGCCAGATTCAGGTAGAGTTAGGCTGGAGTATCAGTGATACTCCAGCCTAACTCTCACTTTGAGCCGGCGTTTCTGTTTTCAGTAAGCAGAAAACATGAAACGCCGGGTTGGAGTTACTATACGAGCGGCGTAATTGTATTTCGCCGTCGTATCGTAACTTCAATTTTAAAAATGGCGCGCGGGGCGTTCCCGCTGATTAACACCGAGAATATTTTAATCAGCGGGAATCGGAAATTCACGATCGTATTCGGGCGCGACGCAGTGACTTTCCGAAGTTTCCGTAAGAGATACGCGGCGCAAAGATAAAGCAGCCCCCTAGTGGAGTATCCTATGTTAAGTATGGCCGTCGTCATCGCGTCGGAAAATGTTTTTTGCGTCGTTTGCTTAAAAAAACGTCCGTAAATGGGGATTGACGTCATTGACGTTCCCTGAAAGAATTTGGAGCATGCGCACTGACAGTCGACGCATGCGCAGTACGTTCGCCGCGGGATCGCGCATAGTTAACATAATACACGCCCCCTACCCGCCCAATTTGAATGCCGCCGGCTCATTTTCGCTACGCCGCCGCAACTTTAGGAGCAAGTGCTTTGTGAATAACAGTACTTGCTCCTAAAGTTACGGCGGAGTAACGTAAATGAGAAACGTTACTCCAGATTAAAGATTCGCCCATCTACCTGAATCTGGCCCTAAATGTTATTATTTAGAAATCAATGGGATTACTTTAGATTATTAGCACATTATCATGTTGTTGGTTTATATATATATATATATATATATATATATATCTGTATAAAGGGGGCCTTAAGAGGTAAGAAAGTCCTCCTATTCCCCCCACTGTCTCAAGTGCCCTGTTCATGATTCCATGAAGCGTGTGCTCCAACAGGAAGACTAGGGGGACAGTGTCACTGATGCATTCATTGTTGCTGCTTACCATCCTTGTGGCCTCCTCAAATGGTGACAGAACAGTGCATGCATCCTTGATCAGTAGCGACTGGTGTGGCGAAAAGAAGCCAATCAGCATTGCCAACATTAATTTCCACCTGGTGGGTATGTCACCAATGAGGTGGTTGGTGGGCAGGTTGCATTCCCAGTGAGTGGCAATCAACCGAGCACTGGCATTGTATAACCGGCGGAAATGACCACAGACTTTTCTGGCCTGCCTCAGGAGATCCTTTTGTCCTGGTTACCTGCTCGAGAACCGCTGCACCACCAAATTTTGCCTCTCCTTGGTGGCCTCCTGGACATGATGGCCCGGATTCACAAAGCACCCACGCCGACGTATCTTGAGATGCGCTGCGTAAGTGTAAAGATGCGCCCTCGTACCCACAGAACAAGATACGCCTGAAAATAGGCTTCTTCCGACCGTCGTAACTTTCCTACGCCGGCGTATCGTGGGCGCATATTTACGCTGGACGCATCTGGCGCGCCCATTGATATTCTATTCAAATATGCAAATGAGGGAGATACGCCGATTCACAAACGTACATGCGCCCGGCCCAGGCTACGAGCGGTGTGCGTAAGTTGTACGTCCGGCCTAAAGTTACCCCTCATAAAACAGGGGTAAGTCAGCAGCAGACGTGCACAGGTCAGCAGCTACAGCAGCACCGTTACGGACGAGCTGAGCAACCACACTTGCAGGACAACACATCTGTATGCCAACATGCCAGGGGCAGCCATGGTCATAGCACTACTGTGTCTACAGGCACGGAGGAGGAGGGCACGGGAAAGGATATACCGAATGGCATGAATGTCTTTGGCATTGGGGAATTGGAGGTGTATCGCATCTTCAGATTCAGCCCTGATGCCATCCTGGAATTAGCCACAGCCCTGCATGATGAAATCACCAGGCACGGGACGCTCACATGCAGTGCCGCCACTGGTCAAGGTACTGGCAACACTCCATTTCCTTGCCAGTGGATCTTTCCAGCGTACAAGTGGAGTCATGTCTGGGATGTCACAATCCACCATGAGCAGATGTGTGCACCAGGTTGTCCCAGCAATCCTCACACGCATGTCCCACCACATCATCAGACCGACCCATGAGCATCTGCGGCAGAAGGCATTGCAGAATTTCTACAGAATTGCCAGATTCCCAAGCACCGTGGGGGCCATTGATTGCACACATGTGGCACTACAGCCCCCCAGTGCCACAGAGCACATATACCGCAATCTTAAGCATTGGCATTCCATCAACGTACAGGTGATAGCCGATGCCCATTGCCTCATATGGCACGTCTGTGCCAAACACCAAGGGGCCAGCCACGACAGCTACATATACCGTCAAAGCAACATCCCAGCAGAATTCGAACAGAACGTGTACAAGGACAGCTGGCTGGTTGGCATGGGAGTCAGGCATGACTGTCCGACCCCATGATGCAGACATCACGTGGGGAACATACACGGCTAACATCCTCCTGTCTTTTCCCTTCCAGGTGACTCTGCATATGCACTTGGGCCCCATCTCCTGACTCCATACCGGGATCCCCAAACCAGAGGAGAGAGAAGATACAATACGGCACACATACGCACCCATGCAGTGGTGGAGCACACATTTGGCATCCTGAAGTCCCGTTTCCGATGCCTGGATAAGTCCGGGGGGACCCTGTTGTATTCCCCAAACTTTGTGTGCCAGATCATCGGTTTATGTTGTGTGCTGCACAACTACGCCATGAGAAAGGTCCTGGAGATTGACATATGTGATGACCTGACCCCCGACCCACACAGTCCCCCCCCTGAACGAGGCTACCCCATCTGCTGAGGGAAGAGCAGTCAGGAGGTGCCTCGTGGTAGGCATCGTTGCACGTTAAACACACACATTCAGCATGGCACACGGACAATGGACACATGCACACCACTGTGGTGCCTAGCTCACACACACCACATCCACCTCACATTGGATTAGCCCAAGTCCACCATGCAGGACTTGGGAGCAGCAATGCCACGCCAATGCACCAATCATGTTGCTGTCCATTCATACCACATTCACACGGCCGTGGGGATAACCTCTCCCCAATGACCCAGGGTGACACCCCTTACTGGCAGGAATGTCACCCACATTCATACACCAGTCACACTGTAGCCTGCACTTCTCGCCGTGTGCAGATACTACAAAAAAATAAAGATTTTGAGCACATAAATAAAAATAAAAAACTCATAACCTGAGCATAAAAAAAAACTCATATCCTGAGCATAAAAAAACAAAACTCATATCCTGAGCTGGGCACTCTCCTGTTGGGATGGCGTGGGTCGCCCAGCAGACGACGGCCCAGCTCCCTCCAGCACATCTGTGGATGACACAAAGCATTCACATGTTGGTGGACCCGCACACTTGTCACATGTTCCCTTGCACCCCCTTACATGCTACACACCTGATAGGAGAAAAAAAAACACTTTTACCTGTCCTCAGGGCCTGTTCAAAGGCGTCATAGCCCTCCACTCCCTCCACTTGCTCCCTCTGAAGGCATCTGACAACCACCTGCTCATCAGTAGTGAGCCTAATAGCAGAGGCTGGTCCAAAAAAAAAGGCACTCATCTGCCCTGTCGTGGGCCACGCATGGTGCCACGGCTCCTGCTCCTCAGTTTCCTGGGGGGAGCTTCGGGTGGGGGGTGGGGCATCAGGGGGAGGATCATCCCCTCCTCTCTCACTCCTGCCCGATGCTGGCTGCCTGCCCTCCAGGGCAAGGGCAATGTGCTGAAGGAAAGAGTTGGTCTCCGCATGCATCCACCTCGTCTGCCTCCCCTCCGCCTCAGCAGCAGTGTTGGCCTGTACAGCCCCTGGAAGGCTCCTGACCTCTGTCACAAGGCCTGATGTGGTGGCCTGCAGCTTTCCAAGGCACGTTACTATGGCAGCGCAGTTCGCACTCACATCCTGCAGGCTGTCAGAGCTGGAGGTACTATAATCAGCCTGCAGTGTGGGGGCACGCTGCACAGTCGTGTGGCAGGAGGCCAGGCTCTCTGCCACACGATGCAGGTCACCCATTATAGCACCCATATGGCGGGTCTGCCGGGCCTGGTCCCTCGCAAGATTTTCCTCCAGGGCATCAGGATCACCCCTGGGGGCAGGAGAGGCTTGGGGCCGGCTGTATGGGGAGGCCCTTGGGGAGGATTCCCTTTGGGGGGAGGAGGCCCTTGGGGGCTATCCCTGATGGGGGAGGTGGTTTGGGAGGGTCCAGGGATGGTGGACTTCTCCTGGAGGTAGACATCTTCCTCAATGCCCACTTGCTCCTCCTCAACTTCCTCCAGAGGAGAGGTGTGGGCACTCTCCTGTTGGGATGGCGTGGGTCGCCCAGCAGCCGACGACGGCCCAGCTCCCTCCAGCACATCTGTGGATGACACAAAGCATTCACATGTTGGTGGACCCGCACACTTGTCACATGTTCCCTTGCACCCCCTTACATGCTACACACCTGATAGGAGAAAAAAAAAAACACTTTTACCTGTCCTCAGGGCCTGTTCAAAGGCATCATAGCCCTCCACTTGCTCCCTCTGAAGGCATCTGACAACCACCTGCTCATCAGGAGTGAGCCTAATAGCAGAGGCTGGTCCACCTCCAGTGCCCCTGGCATGCCTCCTCATCGTGCCCAGCTTTTCTCTGACCACACGACGCAGGTCATTGATTTTTTTTTAAATGTCCTTGGCGGTCCTAACCTCATGGCCAAGGGCATTGACCTGTGTGGTTATCTCCTCCAGGATCTCCTCCTTCCTGGCCTTGCTGGTTGTGCCACTCTCTGCCCCATGGAGGTACACATCATACCTGGACATGGCCGATATGATAATCTCCCTCTCCTGTGCGGAGAAATTATTCTTCCTCCTCTCCTTCCCAGACGCTGGAGCAGACAAGCCTCAAAACAAAAGTACCTACACCACAACCAAACAAACAGGTATACTTTTGCACTCGACGGGCACATGTCTGGGCATATTTATGCTCTGGGCAGTGGGCCGGCGTATCTCAGGGGTTACGCCGGGCGTAGTTGTGAGCATTTAAATGGATCACGCCCACTTCCTTACTACTTTGAATTAAGCTGGCTTACGCCTACAAATTTACGTTACGCCAGTTCATCGTTGGGAGCATTTGCTTTCTGAATACCATGCTTGCCTCTCTGAGTTGCACCGGCGTAGCGTAAATGAGATGCGCTACGCCGGCATAAAGATGCGCCGGAGACCCCCCGCTGAGCCGACGGACACACGGAGCGGACTGAAAAATGGACCGCTCCGTGTGAAAGGGCCCTAAGTGATTCTATGAATCACACGCATAGATACCCATTGAAAAAAACTGAGATACGACGGTGTATCTGAGATACACCGTCGTATCTCAGCTGAGAATCTGGCTGTATTCTCAAAGCACTTGCTCCGTAATTTTCGGCGGCGTAGCGTGAATGCGGCCGTGTAATTCAAATAGTGAAGGAGGGGGCGTGCTGTATTTAAATTAAGCGTGCCCCTGTGCCGAACGAACTGCGCATGCGCAGGCCTTAAACGTAGGCCCCTGCGCATTCTCCGTAATACGACGCAAATACATAGGTTGCGACGTGAACGTAATTAACGCACGTCCCTATTCATGATGCGTTACGTAAACGACGGAAAAAGCCAGCGCTAACTCGAAGGCCATACTTAACATGGCATACGGCGGACTGAAGTAAGGTTACCCCTCATATAGCAGGGGTAACCTTACGCGTAGGCAACCTATGTAAACTACGTTTCCGCGTCGCAAAAACGTTCGAGAATCGGCGTATCGGCTCATTTGCATATTCGGTGGTGAAATTGACGTAAACGCCACCTAGCGGCCATCGTAGTATTGCATTTAGGATCCGACGGTGTAAATGAATTACACAAGTCGGATCGAAGCTTAAAACCGGCGTATCATGTTTTCAGAATAGAAAACAATGATACGCCGGAGGGAAATTCGAATTACGCCGGTGTATGTGTACATTCACTGGCGTAATTCCTTTGAGAATCTGGCCCACAGTGTATATATATATATATATATATATATATATATATATATATATACACATTATTGCAAATTGGATGCAGATTCCCTGCATCCAATTTGCAATAGCAGGAGAATGTGAATGGCTCTCTGTGGAGACAGTTCACATATCTCCGATGCAGCTCTGGTGCAAATTTGAACAGGAGCCCTGTGCGTCTTTTGGTCTGTTTCAGGTCCGAATTCAGCCAAAAATTTGGGCTGAAATCGAACCTGAAATGTTGAACCAGGACGCAAAGGACCCCTGCTGGGAGCCACATTGGAATTCAGTGTGAACCGAGACTGACTATGTGTATATCTATATCAAATACACTGCCACTAACGGAATAACCTGCCTGCTTAATGTAAATCAAGCTTTCTCTCTCTCCACACCAACAACACTACACACGGCCGCCATATAAGCAGCCTTATATAATGTGCGGCATGGACTTAATCCCCCTGATCCATGATTGGCCAAAGGCATCATAATGTTTGCCATGATGTTCAGTGAATAGGCGAACATCTGATGTTCGAGTCGAACATCAATCTAATCCCTACTACTTACATTGCACAGCATGAATATACTTGGTCAGCAGTTAACAAGGACAACATTTAGAGAACTTTAGTCAGATAACATGTACAGTGTACCTGTATTTTTGTCTTGTGTTTGATATTATATTATAAAACAAAAATGTATTGCTTCCTGCATAGGAGAAAATCAATATCGTCTCTGTAGATTATGTCAATAATTTGAATTGCCAGATGTTGAACTAATCAATGATTGTAAACATTGATTATTTCCAGCTAAGGTAGTGCTGTTCAGTGTTACTATGTTTATCTTTTTTCTTAATTGGACCTTTAAAATTACAGTGCAAGAACAAGAAAACCAATGTGCTAAGATTTCATGTGTCTGACTGGACGATATACTGTAGTAATAATTTTCTCTTCTCTTTTCAAACAAACCTATTTTTTTTTATAGGAAAGCAGTATAAAAATAACCCAGACATTTAGATGGATAAAATGAAGAAAAAATATTATAGATACACAAATGTTACCTTAAAAAAAGTGTTTCATATCAGACTGTGGAAAATGTTACATTTCATTTGGAAATCAAGGTCCCAGAATCTGGAGGAGGAGTGAAGAGGCACAGAATCCAAGTTGCATGGGAAAAAGTGTTTCCACAATGATTTGGGGAGCCATGTCATCTGCTGGTGTTGGTCCACTGTGTTATATCAAGTCCAAAGTCAGCTCAGCCCTCTACCAGGAAATTCTACCTTAATGTGAAAGCCGGAGGGAAAAAAAATCTCCTGTCAGCAGCATCTTTGGAGCGGTGAGAGGAGCGGTATTAATACCACTCCTTCACGGTCCTTCCCATTTAAAACAATGGGAAACCGCGGCAATAGGCGCATTGCGCAGAGGTGCATTGCGGGCGGTATTAACCCTTTATCGGCTGCTAGCAGGGGTTAAAACCGCACCGCTACCGTCCGAATCCCGTGGAAAATCTGGCGGTATAGCGCCGCTATTTTTAGTGGCTCCCGCCAAAGGGTGAAAGGGGCCTTAATGATCATGGTATTACCGTGCTTGATTGGCCAGCAAACTCGCCTGACCTAAACCCATATAGAGAATCTGTGGGATATTGTCAAAAGGAATATGAGAGACACCAGTCCCAACAATGTAGACAAGCTGAAGGCCGCTATCAAAGCAACCTGGACTTCCTAACACCTTAGCAATGCCATGCGCTGATTGCCTCTATTCAATGTCATATTGATGCAGTAATTCATGCAAAAGGAGCCCTTCCTTCTCGAAGGAAGGAAGGAAGGGTTGGTCAATGGAAGGATCGGTAAGTTGATCGCAGGAAGGATCATGACGGTTGATCACAGGAAGGATCAATATCGGGAAAAACAGGTCAACCAATAGCAGGAAGCATCGGTCGATCGAAAGAAGGATAGATAGATCGATCACAGGAAGGATTGGTCGATTGATCACAGGAAGGATCAGTTGATCGGTTGCAGGAAGTACCAGTCGGTTGATTGCAGGAACATTCAAAGTATGGAAGAATCGGTTGATCGATCGCAGAAAGGGTCAGTCAATCAATTGCAGGATGCATTGATCAATCGGTAGAAGGATCAAAGGATCAATTGGAGGAAAGATCAGTCAAACACAGGTCAACCAATAGCAGGAAGCATCGGTCGATCGAAAGAAGGATAAATAGATCGATCACATGAAGGAACGGTGAATCAAACCACGGGAAGGATTGGTTGGTCAATCCCAGGATGGATCAGTCAGTCTATCATGGGAAGGATCGATCGATCTAAGAAAGGATCAAAGGATCAATTGAAGGAAGTATCAGTTGATTGATTGCAAGAAGGATTGGTCGATCAAAAGAAGGAAGGATCGATAATTCGATTGCAGGAAGCTCAAAAGCATCAATTGCAGGAAGAATTAGTCGGACAATCACAGGAAGGCTTTGTCGATCGATCACAGGAAGAATTTAATATACAGGGATATGGGAAATGATTATCGACACTGACACATGTAAATCTACACAGGTTGAACTGGATGGACTGTTGTCTTTATTCAACCTTACCCACTATGTAACTATGTAACTATGAAAAAAGATCAAAGGATCAATTGCAGGAAGGATCAGTCAATAGTTCACAGGAAGGATTGGTCGATCAAAAGATGGGAGGATCAGTTATTTGATTGCAGGAAGGATCAGTCGATCGAGCACAGGAAAGATTGGTTGGCCAATCGCAGGAAGGATTAGTCAATTGGAAGAAGAGCCAAAGGATTAGTCAATCGAAAGAAGGATCAAAGAATCATTAGATCGAAAGAAGAATCAAGCAATAGAAGGAAGGATCAATTAAAGGAAGGATTGATCAAAGGAAGCAAGGATTGAAAGAAGGATCAATCAACCGAAGGAAGAAAGGATCGATTGAATAAAGGCTCAATTGACCAAAGTAAGGATTGGTCAATCACAGGAAGGATTGGTCAGTCAATCACAGAAAGGAACGGTCGGTTGATCGCAGAAAGGATCAGTTGGTCAATCGCAGGAAGGATTAGTATGTCAACCGCAAGAAGGATCGGTCTGTGGATCGCAGAAAGGATCAAAGTAAGAAAGAGTCGGTCGATCAAAGTAAGTAAGGAAGGATGGGTTGGTTGGTCACTGGAAGGGTCAGTTAGTTGATCACAGGAAGAATCAAAGGAGGGAAAGATCAGTCAATTGATCAATGGAAGGATTGGTCAAAGGAAGGATCAGTCAGTCGATCACAGGAAGGATTGGCTTGTCGGTCGCAAGAAAGATTGGAGTGTATTAAAAAAACTGAATAAAAATAATAGTTAAAAAATGTAAACTGCCCCCTCCCCCTTGCTTACGCATGAACGCAAACTCATATGTAAGTCTCACACACATATGTAAACACACATCACACGTGAGGCATCACCGCAAACATCCGAGTGAGAGTAATAATTCTAAACTCGTAACCTGGGCTTTTAAAGGGTTGCTAATAGAGATTTTTAGGTACTGTAGTCTGGAGCAGTTCCACAGTCAAAGGCAATTTTAAAGTGTTACATGTTAGGTATTTACTGTATTTACTCAGCGTAACATTATCTTTTATATTTTAACAAAAAATGGGGTTCTTACTGTATATTAGTGTTTGTGTGCATTTTTTTTTTTTTATTAACCACTTGACTACTGGGCACTTAAACCCACTTAATAACCAGACCAATTTTCAGCTTTCGGTGCTCTCACATTTTGAATGACAATAACTCATACAACACTATAACAAAATGAAATTTTTGTCCTTTTTTTCCCACAAATAGAGCTTTCTTTTGGTGGTATTTTATCACCTCTGCGGTTTTTATTTTTTTCACTATAAATGAAAAAAGAACGAAAATTTTGTAAAAAAATGAATTTTTCTTCATTTCTATTATAACATTTTGCAAAAAAGTAATTTTTCTTCATAAACTTGGCCTAAAATGTATACTGCTACATATCTTTGGTAACAAAACAAAAAAAATTTAGATATTATTTAGTCTGGGTGAAAGTTATAGGGTCTAAAAGCTATGGTACCAATTACTGAAAATTGATCAATTTGATCACATCTGATGTACTGACATCCTCTCTCATTTCTTGAGACCCTAACATGCCAGAAAAGTACAAATACCCCCCAAATGACCCCTTTTTGGAAAGAAGACATTCCAAGGTATTTAGAAAGAGGCATTGTGAGTTTTTTGAAGTTGTAATTTTTCCCACAATTCTTTGCAAAATTAAGATTTTTTTCATTTTTATTTTCTTTCCACAAAATTGTCATATTAGCAGGTTATTTCTCACACACAGCATATGCATACCACAAATTACACCCCAAAACACATTCCGCTATTCCTCCCGAGTATGGCGATACCCCATGTGTGAGACTTTTACACAGCGTGGCCACATGGAATGGCGCCAAACTTTGCGACTTAAAAATCCCCATAGGTGACGCTTTAAATATTTTTACTGGTTACATCATTTTAGTTGGAGAAGAGGTCTAGGGCCAAAATTATTGCTCTCGCTCTAACGTTCGCAGCGATACCTCACATGTGTGGTTTGAACACCGTTTTCATATGTGGGCGGGACTTGCGTATGCGTTCGCTTCTGCATGCGAGCTCACGGGGACAGGGGCGTTGTATGCCCAGAGTATTGCGGAGTATGCCCAGAGTATTGCGGAGTATGCCCAGAGTATTGCAGAGTATGCCCAGAGTATTGCAGAGTATGCCCAGAGTATTGCAGAGTATGCCCAGAGTATTGCAGAGTATTGCAGAGTATGCCCAGAGTATTGCAGAGTATGCCCAGAGTATTGCGGAGTATGCCCAGAGTATTGCAGAGTATGCCCAGAGTATTGCAGAGTATGCCCAGAGTATTGCGGAGTATGCCCAGAGTATTGCAGAGTATGCCCAGAGTATTGCAGAGTATGCCCAGAGTATTGCAGAGTATGCCCAGAGTATGCCCAGAGTATTGCAGAGTATGCCCAGAGTATTGCGGAGTATGCCCAGAGTATTGCAGAGTATGCCCAGAGTATTGCAGAGTATGCCCAGAGTATTGCAGAGTATGCCCAGAGTATTGCAGAGTATGCCCAGAGTATTGCAGAGTATGCCCAGAGTATTGCAGAGTATGCCCAGAGTATGCCCAGAGTATGCCCAGAGTATTGCAGAGTATTGCAGAGTATTGCAGAGTATTGCCCCCCAGAGTATTGCAGAGTATGCCCAGAGTATTGCAGAGTATGCCCAGAGTATTGCAGAGTATGCCCAGAGTATGCCCAGAGTATGCCCAGAGTATTGCAGAGTATTGCCCCCCAGAGTGTTGCCCCCCCAGAGTGTTGCCCCCCCTGAGTATTGCCCAGCATTGCAGAGTATGTGGAGCAGGGATGGCTGAGCAGGGAGGGATGGATGGATGGATCTGTGACTACATTTGTCACAGATCCAGCCCGCAGCACTGGCGCTGCCATCCGCTCCCTCCCCTCTCCTCTCACACTGTACCGATCGGTACAGAGAGAGGAGGGAGGAACCGGCGTCATCAAATGACGCCGGTCTGTTTACATCTGATAGCGCCGTCATTGGACGGCGCGATCACGTGGTAAACCGCCGCTATCAGCGGCGATTTACCGTGATCCGTGACCCGCCGGGTCCTCTGGACCCGGCGGTCACGGACATTCCCGTGTGCGCGCCCCAGGGGGCGCGCGGGAGCGCGACTCTGGAATCACGTTATATAACGTGATCCCAGAGTTAAGCAACCACCTTGCCGCCGTTATTTTTCGGCAGGTGGTTGCTAAGTGGTTAAAGTATACCTTTTTCCCAAAAAACTAAGTTTCAAAAACCGCTGTGAAAATACCATGTGACATAAAAAATTGGAACACCCAGCATTTTATTCTCTAAAGGTCTCTGCTAAAAAAAATTATATAATGTTTGGGGGTTCTAATAATTTTCTAGAAAAAAAATACAGGTTTTTACATGAAGGAGAGAAATGGCAGAATTGGTGGCAACTGGTTAACAAAGTGGAGGGGAGGAGTAGCTTCAGGGGAATAGCATTGCTTTATCTAGGCAGGAGGAGAGGATAGGAGTGGGGAGGAGACACTAAGGAAAGAGCTGGATGATGGAGGCATGTAATCTAACCACGCTATCATGGATCAGCAGCTATGATAAACGTGGACCGTTTAAACAGGGGTAGATAGGAACAGGCAGGATCAGCCAGGTATTGTACAGTATAGAAAGGGACAATTGGCATGGCAAAGGCACAATGCTATATCTTGTGCCTTAAAGGGACAGGAGCATGTTTGTTTATTTTAGAGTTACAACCACTTTAAAGTGGTTGTAAAGCCTGAAGGTTTTTTTACTCTTGTGCGTTCTATCAATGTAGGTAAAAAAACTTTCAGTACGCAGCTACCCCCGCAATACTTACCTGAGCCCCATCCAGCAATGTGTACATGAGCTGCTGCTGTCACGGCTCTCTGCCTCTCCATTGGCCGCTGTTGTCAACCAAAGCCAGTGAGCAGGGGGCAGGACCGAGCCTTGTTCTGCTTGTTTTACGAACACACAGAGCGGAGCTTGGTGATGGACATGCATGAGTGCCTCCTTTGCAAGTGGCTTGCTATGGGGGAACTCGGCGGGGGGGGGAGGAGTTCAGGGCATGGGCAGGGGACTTGAGAGAGAAAGATCAGGGCTGCTCTGTGCAAAATGTATAACATGTTTGTCTGTTTTAAAAAAAAAGGATTCAGTATCACTTTAAGCCTGCCTAGGCCCATTGTCATGTGCTGCCCTCTAGTTTTCCTACTTGAGGCTAAACATAAAGGGCCAGATTCTCAGCTGAGATACGACGGTGTATCTCATATACACCGTTGTATCTCAGTTTTTTTCAATGGGTATCTTTGCGTGTGATTCATAGAATCACTTACGCATAGATACACTAAAGATCCGATAGGTGTAAAACAATTACACCGTCGGATCGTAGATGTAATGACAACGGCGGCCGCTAGGTGGCCTTTACGTTGTTTTCTCATTTGCCTATGCAAATTAGCCCAATACGCCAATTACTGATCGTTTTTACGCCGCCCCGTCGTCGTTTACGTAGTTTCCGTAAGTGTAAACCTACTCCTGCTATTATGAGGGGTAGGTTTACGAAGTCCTGTCGTTGCCATGTTAAGTATGGCGTCGGGTCAGCATCGTCTTTTTCCGTCGGTTACGTCGTTTTACTAAGTCGTTCGCGAATAGGGCATTGCATAAGTGACAATCACGTCGTTTTGATATCGGTTTCAACGACGCTTTCCGACGTGAGCTGGAGCATGCGCACTGGGCTTTTTTCCCAGCCGGCGCATGCGCAGTTCGATCGACGCGGGGCGCGCTTAATTTAAATACAAGCCGCCCCCTTTGAATTACGCGGCCTTACGCTGGGCCATTTACACTACACCGCCGCAAACTACGGAGCAAGTGCTTGGAGAATACGGCACTTGCTCTGTTAAGTTGCGGCGGCGTAGTGTAAATGGCTTACGCTACGCTGCCGGGAAATCTACCAGAATCTGGCCCAAAGTATTGTTTTAATGCCTTCCTCCCCACTTGCAAATCATTTTCTTACCTTACTTTTAGCCACCAGGACCAAAGAATGACAGCCCTATGTAAGCTTTAAGTCCTTCCAGTCAAAGCTTACATAGGCTAAGGACTTTCCCCACTTCCATGTGACCATTATAGGCCAACCACCAAGCAACAGAACAGTAAAATGGAGTAAGTCACATGCTTCTTTATTTCTAGAAGTAAAACAGAGGGAGAACAAAATAAAGGTAAGTATCTACTTTGTGGCGAGTGGTCGTTAAATAAACATTGACAAAGCGCCGGTTAGTATTAAGATCATACTACCAAGATCAGAAATCATAGCCAAATAGGGAATGGCAAGGCTGGGTGTTGCAAAAAGCGAAAATTTGCCCCGTGTCACTACACCCATAACCAATGACTAGAAAATTCAGAAAACTGCAGCACTTATCTGCTGACAGTTTAATTCTAGATGCACAGCCTCACAATGGGGTGAGCTGTAGGCACACAGAACAAAATTTCAACCTTGATCCTTTTCTTAAATGTGGAATGCGAGCCTGCTATTTCGCAAAATAATGTATGGGTGTCTTGTCTATGCATAAATATGGCCCCTTTGTGAATAAAGCTGTTTTGTAGATATTGACCACCTATGCATGCTTGCCAACATTATGGTCCTAGATCCCAGGACACTATTAAGTTCACCCATGGACTGCAATTTGTCCACCCACTTTCCTAGTTGGGCACACCCAAATCATCCCCCTCAACTTTACATATTGGTGACACCATGACGCAACCTCTAAAAAAACAAGAACCACCCACTCATGGCCTTGGTCACCTTAATTATTGCCCTTATGAGTTACCATGCATGTGCATTTGATGCTTCTGACACCATAGCTAGCAAGATGGCTGCCTGATAACTGCCATAGAACTTGGATCTCAGCACTTGCCCGAAGCAAGCAGCTGTCTCCTTGCTTGCAACACTGGCAAGGGGAGGGGGCTAGGCTTACAAAGTATGTAGGAATGTGGGAACTAAACTATTTTTACTTTCTCTCTTGGAAAAATACTGAAAAAAAAGGAATTGAGATTGCTTTGTCGAAGATCTGTTTACACCTAACTTGTAGGTGCTTAGCAGGGATGAGCCGAACACCCCCCTGTTCGGTTCGCACCAGAACTTGCAAACTTGCGAACACACCAAATGTTTGTGTGAACTTTAGAACCCTGTTAAAGTCTATGGGACTCGAACATTTGAAATCTAAAGTGCTCATTTTAAAGGCTAATATATATAAGTTATTGTCCTAAAAAGTGTTTGGGGCCCTGGGTCCTGTCCCAGGGGACATGTATCAATGCAGAAAAAAGTTTTAAAAACTGACGTTTTTTCGGGAGCAGTGAATTTAATAATGCTAAAAGTGAAACAATAAAAGTGTAATATTACTTTAAATTTCGTACTTGGGGGGGTGTAAAGTCAGCATGTGAAAAAGCGCATGTTTCCCGTACATAGAACTGTCCATGCACAAAGTGTCATTTCTAAAAGAAAAAAAGGCATTTAAAACCGGCTTTGCGGCTATAATGAATTGGCGGCTCTGGCAATTCAGAGATGATTCATTTATTTGGTCCCCCCAAATTCCATTAACAGGCCCTTCAGGTCTGATATGGATATTAAGGGGAACCCCGCCGTCAATTTAAAATAAAAACTACGTGGGGTTCCCCCCAAATATCCATACCAGACCCTTGAGGTCTGGTGTGGATTTTAAGGGGAACTCCACCCCAAATTAAAAAAAAATGGCGTGGAGTTCCCCCAAAAATCCACACCAGACCCTTATCTGAGCACGTTAACCTGGCTGGCAGCAGAAAAGAGGGGGGGACAGAGTGCGGCCCCCCCTCTCCTGAACCGCACCAGGCCACATGCCAGGATGTCCCCATGTTGATGGGGACAAGGGCCTCATCCCTACAACCCTGGCTGGTGGTTGTGGGGGTCTGCGAGGGGGGGGGCTTATCAGAATCTGGAAGACCCCTTTAACAAAGGGGACCCCCAGATCCTGGCCCCCCCTATGTGAATTGGTAATGGGGTACACTGTACCCCTACCATTTCACAAAGGAAGTGTAAATAGTTTTTAAAAAAAACACACAGACACCGTAGAAAAAAATCCTTTATTAATAAAAAAAAAAAATCCAGCAGTGGTAATCCACTCTCAATGCGGCTCCCCGCTCCAACGTTGTCTTCTATCCAGCGACGGTGATCAGCGGTCCGGTCCAGCGATGAGAAGATCCATCCATCCAGAGCGCAGCAGGCGAGCTCCTCTCTCCGCTGGACACAGTCCAGTGGAATGACGCGGCGGAGCTTTGACATTTCTTATATAGGGGAGGCGAACCACCCGTCACGTGACCCCGCCCCCTCTGACACACCCTCAGCTACGTCACTGGGAAAGCACGGTCTTTCCCCTTGCGTCAAGACCCCGCCTCCCCTATATAAGAAATGTCAAAGCTCCGCCGCGTCATTCCGCCTCATTCCGCTGTCCAGCGGAGAGAGGAGCTTGCCTGCTGCGCTCTGGATGGATGGATCTTCTCATCGCTGGACCGGACCGCTGATCACCCATCGCTGGAGAGCTCACCCGTCACTGGATAGAAGACAACGTTGGAGCTGGTAGACGCATCGAGAGTGGATTACCACCGCTGTATTATTTTTTTTTTTAATAAAGGAATTTTTTCTACGGTGTCTGTGTGTTTTTTTTAAAACTATTTACACTTCCTTCGTGAAATGGTAGGGGTACAGTGTACAATTTTTTAATTTGGGGCGGCGTTCCCCTTAAAATCCACACCAGACCTGAAGGGTCTGATATGGATATTTGGGGTGAACCCCACATCATTTTTTTTTAAATTGACGGCGGGGTTCCCCTTAATATCCATATCAGACCTGAAGGGCCTGTTAATGGAATTTGGGGGGACCCCCACGCTTTTATTTTTTATGAATGAATCCTCTCTGAATTGCCAGAGTGGACAATTCATTATAGCCGCCAAGCCGGTTTTAAATGACTTTTTTTCTTTCAGAAACTCTTTGTGCAGGGACAGTTCTATGTATGGGAAACATGCGCTATTTCACATGCTGACTTTACACCCCCCCCCCAGGTACGAAATTTAAAGTAATATTACACTTTTATTGTTTCACTTTTAGCATTAATAAATTCACTGCTCCCGAAAAAACTGACGTTTTTAAAACTTTTTTTGCATTGATACATGTTTCCTGGGACAGGACCCAGGTCCCCAAACACTTTTTAGGACAATAACTTGCATATTAGCCTTTAAAATTAGCACTTTATATTTCTCCCATAGACTTTAACAGGGTGTTCCGCGGCTTTTTGAATTTGCCGCGAACACCCCTAATTGTTCGTTGTTCGCCGAACAGGTGAACAGGCAATGTTCGAGTCGAACATGAGTTCGACTCGAACTCGAAGCTCATCCCTATTCAGGAGCAGTGATTTAAATGATGGTTAAAAAAAAATAATCCTTTAAATATTGTACCTGCTGGGTGTCTATAGTATGCCTGTGAAAACGTCTTTGAGAACCCGGGTCTTGCCCGAGGAAACATGTATCAATGGAAAAAAGTTTTAAAAATGGTCGTTTTTTCAGGAGTCCTGAAAAAAAATACAGGCCCAGATTCATAGAGCAATTACGCCTGTCTAACTGGTGTTAGACAGGAGTAATTTCAAATTTCGCGCGCCGTATCACTAGTTTGAATCCTCAAACCATGATACGGCGGCTTCGGGGTTCGATCCGAGAGGCTTACGTCTTCGTAAGCCTTCGGATCTACGCTGCGATATTTTTGCGGCCGCTGGGAGGAGTTTGCGTCGTTTTCATGCGTCGGGATATGCAAATGAGTTTTTACGGCGATCCACGAAGATACGAGCGGTCTTCGCAATCGCTTACATCTATTTTTTTTTACGTACTGTTAGACCAGCTTTTTGCTGGTCTAACGGTGCGTAGCCCATGTTAAGTATGGCCGTCGTTCCCGCGTCGAATTAAATTATTATTATTTTTTTTACGTAAGTCGTTCGGGAATAGAAATGTCCGTAAACGACGCTACTCAAACAACGAATGACGTAACGACGTGATTTCGCGCAATGCTCGGCGGGAAATTTGCGAACGGAGCATGTGCAGTTCAATCCCCGCTGGAACGCGCCTATTTTAAATGCTTCACGCCCCCTACTCACGTAGATGGATTGCGACGGGAGAAATACACTACGCCGCCGTCGTTTATTGGACAAAATCTACCTGGATTCCACGTAGAGCCAGGTAAAAAACGGCGGCGTAGTGTATTTCTGATACGCTACGATAATCTAATTCTCTCTGAATCTGGGCCACAGTTTTTAAAACTTTTTTTTCCATTGATACATGTTCCCTGGGGCAAGACCCGGGTTCTCAGACATTTTACGCCAATAACTTGCATATTAGGCTTTAAAATTAGCACTTTTGAATTCAATCGTTCGAGTCCCATAGACGTCAATGGGTTTCTAAATGTGTGCGTGAACGTTCGGTCCGTTCGAAGGTTCTGGTGCAAACCGAACGGGGGGTGTTCGGCTTATCCCTACTTGTTAGGTGCTTTCCCATGCAGATTGCTATGTATGTTCGCTTCATGCAATCGCTGAAGCCCGGTACACACGACCGGTTTTCTCGGCAGAATCCATCAAGAAACTTGATGGGAGACGTATTCTGCCGAGAAAACTGGTCGTGTGTACACTTTTCGCCGAGAGAACCATCGAGAAACTCGTCGAGCCAAAAAGAGAGCAGGTACTCTATTTTCTCGACGGGAGTCGAATTTGGCTTGTCTAATTTCTCGTCGGGCTGGTTTCCGTCGAGAAACTTGAGCATGCTTGAGTATGCTAAGAAACCCGCGCACCTTCTGTAAAAGTAGCGTTTGTAATGGAAATAGCACATTTGTCACCCTGTAACAGACTGAAAAGTGAAAATGTCTCTTACCAAACTTTTCAGTAACATGAGATTAGGAAAAGCAGCCCCAAGGGTTGTGCCAATGGAATCAAACTTACCCTGTTGTTGTATGTGTTGAAGTCACCGCGTTTGAGAACGAGGATATTTGGTCTTTAACGTGTTTACGCAAAGCAAGCTTGTCGAGTTCCTAACAAGGAACTCGACGAGGAAAACAATGTGTTTCGCCCATCGAGTTTCTCGGTCGTGTGTATGGGGCCTTAAGTGCAGAGCTTAAAAGTGCATATCACTTGTAGAAAGAATCACTTAGAAAAAGAAGCCTTAAGGATAGAAGCCCCTGCAACGTGCTCCCCCCAGTAAAGTGCTGGTCACTTAAGGGTGCTCAAATTTATACTGTTATAAGGGTGGGGGTGGAAGTTCGTTAATTAATTATAAGTGAATATAAGGATGCCTAACAATCAAAACACCTTTAATTTCTAAAGTCAGAACAGCCAGAGGTAGAAAAGATCAACGCATACAACTTAGGTAAGCTAGTCCAGAGCAACCAAAAACAATATCATGGTTATGTACACAGGGCAACAGATAGAGAAAGCCACATACTAAAAGCACATACACAGAAATAATAATATAACAAAATATATCTCTCTGAGCCTGATAAGGTGCCATCGGCATGGGATCAGGGAGTAATTATCTGTATATAGTATACACATATGCTGGTAGGAATATGTGTAATAGCCTAAGAAGAGGCATGGGCATGGATCAGTACTAACAGAATGTCATGTGATACAGATGTAAAGAAGGTCACGTATCTATGGTGCCAGCAAACCTGTTTCGATAGCACGGAGAGGGGGCTTTAACCACTCGGCGCCCGAGCTATAGCCGAATGACGGCCACGGCATGGACCCCAATTGACGGGAGGCTGTCAATAGACGCCCTCCCCTTCGCGTGCTCCCCGCGCGCCTCCTGTAGGGCGTGTGCGGCGCGCGCTGTGATCGTAGAGTCACTGAGACTCCAGTGATCACAGATCCGAGTAAGGGGCCGATCCCAGCCCCTTACCACATGATCACCTGTCAGCCAGTGACAGCTGATCAAGTGATGTAAACAAAAGCTCTGTAATCTTTTTTTTCTCCTCACGCTGACAACATGAGGAGAAAAAGAAGCCGATCACCGGCTTATGTGCAAGGGACATCGGCCCCAAAGAGGAAGAGTCAATTCTGCCTTATCTGGGCAATGCGTACTCCCTGCCAGTGCCATCTGCCATTGCCACCTGCCTGTGGTGCCCACAGTGCCACCTATCAATGCCCACGAGTGCCACCTATCAATGCCCACCAGTGGTGCTCATCAGTGTCACCTAGCAGTGCTGCCTATCAGTGTAACCTACTAGTGCCTATCACTGCCACCCATCAGTGCCCATCACTGCCAGCTATCAGTGCCACCTATCAATGCCACCTATTAATGCCACTTATCAGTGCCCACCAGTGCCACCTATCAATGCCCTTCAGTGCCACCTCTTAGTGCCCACCAGTGCCGCCTATCAGTGCCAACCAGTGCCGCCTTATCGGGGCCCTTCAGTGCAGCTAATCGGTGCCCACCTGGTGCAGAAGGCCAGTGGAGAGAGAGAGGGTTTCCCTTGCAGCTAAGTTCCAGATGCCCCTGAGGGTGAAAACAGGAGAGGTCAGGCCCAAAGTAGCACAGGTCACCTGCTGGACTGTATGCAGGAAGTTCCAGAGTACAGCTGGTGTGCTGGCGTAAAATCAGCAAACAGGGGGCGCCCATGAGGTGTTGCGGGATTCGGATAATGCTGTGACTGGAGCGTGGTCAGAAGGAAGCCTAGGTCGAGAGTCGGGATGGTATCAGAGCAGACGTGGTCAGGTGGATAGCGGAGATCAAACAGCAGAGGAAGCAAACAGGAGACAGGTCAAAGAAAAGCCATATTGGTAACAGGAGACCCAGGAACAGGAATATCATGGAGATAAACCATTGGAGGAGCCAAAGATCAACCAGCAAATGCAGACACTAGCAGACTTCTTTATATAGGCCCATGTGACCTGCTGGTAGAGATACTGGACCCTAAAGTCCTTCTCCTGCCAGAGTTGCTGGGTCCTAAAGTCCTTCTCCTGCCATAAGTGCTGATAGAGATGTGGGGTCCTAGAGCCCTTCTCCTGCTGTGGGCTCCCTGACACCAGAAGACATCAGAACGATCTGGTGTGTTGGTGAGTGGTCAATTCACACAACTTTTACCTACTCTTGTCGCCAGGGCTGGTGCAAGGATTTTTGACATCCTAGGCGAAACCTCATTTTGCTGCCCCCCCTTGGCTGACTCTGCACCCTTTTATCTGCCCATGTATACCCCACCTTTTTAACAAAAGCGCCCATGAGTCTTAGATGGGGCAATTTTAGTAAGACAGTGAGTTCCAACTTCATATATAATCTTGGCTACAGACAGATTTATATATTATATTCATTTAAGGTCTGTGATAGAATTTTGTGTATTCATTCTACACATTCCACACATTTATGTCCCTTGATACATTAGAATCATAGTTGCATCAAAGGAAATACTAATGATTTTAATTACTAGGTGTAATGTTTTCCATATTAAAATATATTGTTATGATATATATGTTCCGTCCGATACATTGAGATCTAGATACTGATGTGCGGCTATTAGCGGCTGCGCAGTACAGGTTGCAGTATGGCTTGCATTGCGGCCATGGTGGAGACCTCAGGGGGCAGTGACTAACCTTGTACACATAAGACGGTGGTTACCACAGGGAGTCACAGTCGGCTCTACTTCCTAATCACAGTGACTGAGAGACCACACTCACACTTTTATCATATTTTGCTTGAGATTTTTTGCTTTTGCTACATTTTACTTGTAAGGGGTTGTTTGGGGGATATTAAACTTTAACCACTTCCTTACTGGGCACTTATAACCCTTCCTGACCCTTCCTGACCAGGTGAAATTTCAGCTTCTGGCACTGCGTCGCTTTAACTGACAATTGCGCGGTCGTGCGACGTGGTTTCCAAACAAAATTGGCGTCCTTTTTTTCCCACAAATAGAGCTTTCTTTTGGTGGTATTTGATCATCTCTGCGGTTTTTATTTTTTGCGCTATAAACAAAAAAAGTCAATAAGCGACTGGTTTGCACAAAAGTTATAGCGCATACAAAATAGGGGACATAATTATTATTAATTTTTATAATTTTTTTTTTACTAGTAATGGCGGCGATCTGCGATTTTTATTGGGACTGCGACGTTATGGTGGACACATCGGACACTTTTGACACATTTTTGGCGCCATTCACATTTATACTGAGATCAGTGCTATAAAAATGCACCGATTACTGTATAAATGTGACTGGCAGTGAAGGGGTTAACACTAGGGGGGCATGGAAGGGGTTAAATGTATTCTGGGTGTGTTCTAACTGTTTGGGGGGAGGGGGGTGACTGGGGGAGGTGACCGATGCTGTGTCCCTATGTACAAGAGACACAGATTGGTCACCTCACTCCCTGACAGGACATGGATCTCTGTGTTTACACACAGAGATCCATGTCTTGTCCCTGTAACCGCCGATTGCGAGTGCCTGGCGGAAATCGCGGCCACCGGGCACGCGCATCGGCATCATCGCGCGCCCTCTAGTGGCCATTAAAAGCACAGGGCGCATATATGCGCCCTGTCAGAGATTCAGGACAGCCCGACGGCCGCAAATATTTGTACGGCCGTCGGGAAGTGGTTAAGCAGTACTACCCTATGTGGACATTTCATTTTTTCACATATTGCTGCTGGACCCCTGCATTAAGTAACCAATTAGGGTGGAGAGTGCAGTTTAAATGGTGGAAGACCAAGGTGATTCAATTCGCATCTGATTTTCAATTGCGGTGAGTTCCCAAAGGGGGTGAAACCCCCCCCACGTGGTGAAGAGATTTTGGTGGAAGCTGCACTATTTAGTATCGATTCCATTACTGATCACAGTTGAACATTACGGGCCAGATTCAGGTAGAGTTGCGCTGGAGTATTTCAATATGCGCCGCGTAACTGTGAAGATGCGCCGTCGTTTCTATGTGGCCGTACCCACCAACCTAGATGCGCCAGAAAACGGGCCATTTCCGACCGGCTTAACGTTCCGACGCCAGAGTATCGTCAGCGCATAGTTTCGCTTGGCGCATCAGTCGCGCCTATTGATTTCCTCTGCAAATATGCAAATGAGGGAGATTTCCCAATTCTCGCCGCGCATATGTCGTCCGTCCGTCGCAAAGTTATTTCTACAAATGGCTGCTTTATCTTTACTCCAGACGGCCACAGGTCAGCAGGAGAGCAGCTCCAGCAGCAGCGCTACCGACGAAACTAGCAAGCTGAACAACCACACGTGCAAGGACAACACCTCTGTGTGCCAACATGCCAGGGGCAATCGTGGTCCTAGAACTACTGATGGGTCCCCCGGAACGAAGGAGGCGGGCACGTGAGAGGATATACCACACGCGCATGAGCCTCTTTGGCATGGGGGATGAGGAGGTGTATCGCCTCTTCAGATTCAGCCCAGATGCAATACTTGAACTAACCACAACCCTGCAGGGTGACATCACCAGCAAGACACACCGCTCACAAGCAGTGCAGCCACTGGTGAAGGTCCTGGCAACACTTCATTTCCTTGCAAGTGGATCATTCCAGCGTACAAGTGGAGTGGTGGCTGGGATGTCACAATCCTCCGTGAGCAGATGTGTGCACCAGGTTGTCCCTGCAATCCTCAGACGCATGTCCAACCAGTTCATCAGACCCACCACTGAGGAGCTGCGGCTGAAGGCAATGACAGATTTCTACAGCATTGCCAGATTCCCACGCACCATCGGGCCATTGATTGCACACATGTGGCCCTACAGCCCCCCAGTGCCACAGAGCACATATACCGCAATCGGAAGCATTGGCATTCCATCAACGTACAGGTGATAGCTGATGCCCAACGCCTCATATGGCACGTCCGTGCCAAACACCCCGGGTCCAGCCATGACAGCTTCATATACCGTCAGAGTCCCATCCCAGCAGAATTCGAGCAGAACATGTATGGGGACAGCTGGCTGGTTGGTGAGTGACATGGGTGGCAGGCATGACTATCCCCTCCCGTGATGCACATCAGAAGTGGCACATGCATGACTAACATCCTCCTGTCTTTTCCCTTACAGGTGACTCTGCATATGCACTGGGACCCCATCTCATGACTCCTTTCCGGAACCCCCAAACCAGAGGAGAGAGAAAATACAATGAAGCACACATCAAAACCCGTGCAGTGGTGGAACAAACATTTGGGCTCCTGAAGTCCCGTTTCCGCTGCCTGGATAAGTCCGGGGGGACCCTATTGTATTCCCCTACCTTTGTGTGTCAGATCATCGGTGCATGTTGCATTCTGCACAACTTTGCTATGAGAAAAGGCCTGCAGATTGACATACGTGATGACCTGACCCCCGACCCACACAGTCCCCACCTGCCAGAGGAGAACCAGTCTGCTGATGGAAGAGCAGTCAGGAGGGTCCTCGCCGTAGGCATCTTTGGACACTAAACCAAAACATTAATCACACAGACAATGCATGCATGCACACCACTGATGTCCCTAGATCACACACACCACATGCACATCGCATTGGATTAGCCCAAGTCCAGCATGTAGGACTTGGGAGCAGCAACGCCAGCGTCAAGGCCCCAATGATGTCACTGTCCATTCATACACCTTTCACACGTCATTCATACAGCCGTGGGGTTAACTTCACCACCACGGTCGAGGGTGACACCCCTTACTGGCAGGAGTGCCACCCCCTCACATTCACACACCATTCACACTGCAACGTGTGCAGTATCAAAAAATAAAAAACTCATAACCTGAGTATAAATCCAAATAAAATAAAAAACTCATAACCTGAGTATAAATCCAAATAAAATAAAAAACTCATAACCTGAGTATAAATCCAAATAAAATAAAAAACAAATCATCGGGGATGCCGGGGGCTCCTTCTTGCCGAACCTCTCTGGCTCCTCAGCTGCCTGGATGGAGTGGGTGGGGGTGGGGGGCATCTGGAGGTGGCTGATCCCCGGGTGGGACACTCCTGGCAGGTGTGGCCTGCATGCCCTCCAAGGCCCTGGCTATCCGGCCGAGATATGTGTTGGTATGGGCCTGCATCCTGAGCTGACGGGTGACCTGATAATGCTGGGCCCGCCGACTCAGCCTCCCCTGGTCCCGGATGGCAGCACTGTTTCCCTGGATGGCAGCAGTATTTGCATGGACGGCTGCAGTGAGGTGCCTAATATCCCCCTGCACCTCCCCCAAACTGGTCACCACTGCAGCGCAGTTGCAACTCACATCCTGCACTGCGTTGCTTATCTGGGCAACGGAGCACAGGCTGTCAGCCACTCTGTCCAAGTGCCCAACTATGTCCCCCATTTGTTGGGTCTGTCTGGCGTGATCCCTCGCCAACTGGCCCTGGACAAGATCCGACACCCCCCTGGTCTTCTGGGTCACCTTCCTGGGGCCAGAAGATGGTTGTCCCCGGGGGGATGAAGTCGCCCTTGAGGGGCTTCCAAGGATGGGGGAGGGGATGACAGACGGCCCTGGAGAAGGGGAGGAGTCCTCCAACAATAAGGAAAAGTCCTGCTCTGCCACAGCAGGATCCTCCACAACCACCTCGGCAGGTGTGGTGTGGGCACTCTCCTCCTCCACCTCGGTGTCTTCACCACCCAGGGGCTCGGGCACACGATGGCGTTGGGGGGATGGGGTGGACTGGCCGCCGACAGATGATGGCCCAACTCCGTCATCTGTGGATGACACAAAGCAGACACATGTTGGTGGTCCCACACACTTGGCACATGTACCCTCCCCCCCCCACATGCAACACATCAAATAGGGCATAAAAAACACTTACCTGTCCTGGAGCCTTCCTCCATGGAGTCATATCCAGGGACCCCCTCCACCTGCTCCCTCTCCAGGCAGCGAGCGACCACCTCCTCCTCCGTGGTCAGGCTGACCGGACATGGGGGACCACCACCTGTGCCACTCTCATGCCTCCAGATGGTGGCCACCTTGCCACGGACCTTGCGCCGCAGGTCGTTTACCTTTTTTTGGATGTTACCAGCAGTCCGAGTGGAGTACCCTAGCACATTCACCCTGCTGGCAATGGTGTCCAGGATGGCCTGCTTCCTCTCCCGGCTGGTCTTCCGACTTTTTTTGCCATGGAGGAAATGATTAAATGTCTCCATAGCGGAGATGATCACTGAGACCTCCTGGGCATTAAAGTTGAGGTTCCTCCTCTCTCTGGGGGTAGCGGGAGCAGCCATCACAGCACAAAAGTATCTTCCCTGGGGTGGGGGGAAACGGAAATACTTTTGCGCCGGAATGGCGTTTCCGCTAGCGCTTTTAAATGCACAACGGAACACATTGCGCTGACGTTTGCCATGAAGTGGTGCCGACGGAAGTTGTGAGCATGCGCACAAGGCGGCGAGTGGAGCCTCACTCACTGCGCATGCTCCGTGGATGATGCGCTGAACGTAAGCCTCTGCGCTGGGCTCCGCCCATCATTTACATATGATCACACCCACTTCCACTTGCGTCGGGTTACGCTGGCGCATTATCGTTACTCTGGCGCAAGTTTACGCGCAACTGCTATGTGAATAACAGTACTTGCGCCGAAAGTGTCGGCGGAGTAACGTAAATGAGAAACGTTACTCCGGAGTAAAGAAACTCCCATCTACCTGAATCTGGCCCTACATGGAAGTTGGTCAAACTGCCTGATTGAAGCCCTGCTGCAATATTATTATTTTGGACTCTTGGAATTTTGAGCATTTTAATATTGTTTTCATTCATGTTTGGTGGTTTTTAACCACTTGCTTACTGGGCACATAAAATCTCAGTTAAGGCTGATACGTATTCTTCTATGTATTTTTGTAAAAAAAAAAAAAAAAAATCGCAATAAGCGACTGGTTTGCGCAAAAGCTATAGAGCCTACAAAATAGGGGACAGAATTACGATTTTTTTTTACTATTTTTTTTACTAGTAATGGCGGTGATCTGCGATTTTTATTGGGACTGCGACATTACGGACACATCGGACACTTTTGACACATTTTTGGTACCATTCACATTTATACAGTGACCAGTGCGATAAATATGCACTAATTACTGTATAAATGTGACTGGCATTGAAGGGGTTAACACTAGGGGGTGAGAAAGGGGTTAAATGTATTCCCTGGGTGTGTTCTAACTGTGTGGGAGGAGGGGGCTGACTGGGGGAGGTGACCAATGCTGTGTCCCTATGTACAAGGGACACAGATCGGTCTCCTCTCTCCCTGACAGGACGTGGAGCTCTGTGTTTAAACACAGAGCTCCACGTCCCTGTTGTCACCGCCGATCGCGTGTACCCGGCGGACATCGCGGCCACCAGGCACACGCAACGGCTCCTCAGCGATGCGCCGTGCACTGTTTTTCCCCGCTGCGCGCCCCCCCGTGGGGAATTACAATAACATGCCGTCCAAAGACGTCATTCCGGCACTTGAGAGCCGTGCTGTGGATGTCTTTTGTCCATAGCGCGGATCTTAAGGGGTTAAGTAGCTGCTGCCTATTTTAAGTCATTATTGCATTTTAATTCTTGCTCACAGACTTGAATTGCTATTTCCTGAGTGCTGAGCAATGCTTTTGTACATAGGGCAGTTAAGCATCTTAGTACACTTTATTCCTTATAAGACACTCAAGATTCTTATAGGGGTTGTAAAGGTACAATTTTTTTCCTAAATAGCTTCCTTTACCGTAGTGCAGTCCTCCTTCACTTTCCTCATCCTTCGATTTTGCTTTTAAATGTCCTTATTTCTTCTAAGAAATCCTCACTTCCTGTCCTTCTGTCTGTAACTCCACACAGTAATGCAAGGCTTTCTCCCTGGTGTGGAGTGTCATGCTTGCCCCCTCCCTTGGACTACAGGAGAGTCAGGACGCCCACTAACACACAGCTCCTCTCTCTATCTGCAAGGCAGAGAGCGTCTTGACTCTCCTGTAGTCTAAGGGAGGGGGCAAGCACGACACTCCACACCAGGGAGAAAGCCTTGCATTACTGTGTGGAGTTAAAGACAGAAGAACAGGAAGTGAGGATTTCTCAGAAGAAATAAGGACATTTAAAAGCAAAATCTAAAGCCGCGTACACCCGATGAAGCTGACTGATGGTCTGATAGTGCCTACACACCATCGGTTAAAAAAACGATTGTGTTAGAACGCGATGACGTTTACGTGTTTTAACACAACGACGTGCTAAAAAAAAACAAAGTTTGATGCTTCAAGCATGCGTCAACTTGATTCTGAGCATGCGCAGCCTTTTAACCTAAGCTTTTGCATACTAACGATCGGTTTTGACCCATCGGTCAGGCGTCCATCGGTCAAATTTTAAAGCAAGTTCTCTTTTTTTTTTGACAAAGGATAACTGACCGGTGGGGCCCACACACGATCGGTTTGGACCAATGAAACGGTCCATCAGTCCGTTTTCATTGGTTTGGACCGATCATGATTGATTGATTGATTTAATAGATTTATAATGCGCCAAATACTGACCCGTCAGGGCAGTGCCTAAGCGCATGGAGCATGACCAGCAATAAGTAAGTCAAATCGGGGTGAAAAGAAATAAATCCAAAATAAGAAGGGCAAAAGTAAACTAAGACGTAAAACAACGGGCCGACAGCAGCTGACTGATCTTGTGTACGCGGCCTAAGGATGAGGTAAGTGAAGGAGGACTGAACTAAGGTAAAGGAAGCTATTTAGGGAAAAAAAATTGTACCTTCACAACCCCTTTAATCTTATGTCTTGACTTTCAAAACTTACGAAACAAGGTAATATTTTGTTTTTTAACCACTCAGTTTTTCTCTACTCCTTTTATTATAACAAAATAAAGTTTACAGTAAAATAACTTTTTCTTATTTGGTTTGTACTTGCCATTTAATATACGACTGGACAGTTTTGTGTGCCCTATGAGTAAAGCTTTTATGTAGCTTTGTACATGCCCGTGCAATGAAATACAGTTTGTTATTCTGTACCTAAACCTCCCACTTTCTGCACAGAGCCACATGAACAATCTGCTTCTATTATTTGTATGCACACATAATTGGGGCTTGTCACTACGGTAAATCTTAGCTGGGCATAATTGTTTGCTAAAACTTCTAAGCTAATAGATGAATGCGTTCTCACTCCTTCTGTTGGCAATGAAATCAGCTGGCAATACCATTCTTTTGGCTTCCCTAGTAATGAGTTTTATGGATGGCACAGCTCTCATTTTGTAATTAGGTGCCAGACAGGCGCACTTTAATAAGAACATGTTTGGCAAAAAAAAAAGCAACGTTCTGTCTCAATCTGTTTAAATATGGCAGAGCTGCACAATATTGTTTTTGCTTTACAAGGCAAACAAAGGCCCCTCCTATATCTTGTCATCATTTGCATCGTGGTAAGCATTTAGGTATTCATACAAAAATAATACTTTTCCCTTTCTTTCCTCATGTGAAAAAAACACTTCACATAACACAACAGTATCATTAAATTAATTAGTTCTAGTGCTAATTGTGTAAGGAAAACTGCTGTTGTGAAGTAGAAATTGTATCACTTCTTAATTAATATTAAAATTGCTTAGTAATGGGAACCAACTGAAGCCGCTCAGGATTGCTCTGGTTTCAGACAGTGATATTTTTTGGTAGCTGGAGAAATCCCCTTATCATACTCACAACACTGTATTGCAGGCTTTTTATTTAATATACAATTTAATTTTTTGTAAAGGAATTGGTTCTGAACACACCATGGCTGGGATTCAGATACATTGGCGTATCTTTGTGCGGGCGTAGAGTATCTTCTTTACGCTACGCCGCCGCAACTTAGAGAGGCAAGTGCAGTATTCACAAAGCATTTGTTTCTTAAGTTGCGGCAGCATAGAGTAAATTGGCTGGCGTAAGCCCACCTAATTCAAAGTAGGAAGGAGGTGGGCGTCATCTATTTAAATTGAGCGTGACCCCATGCAAATGAATGGGCGGTCGAACTGGGCATGCGCGCGCATGCTCAGAATCACGTTGCATATACTCCCTAAGATACGTTGGCGCAATGCCTATGACGTAAATGTAACCTACGCACTGCCCTATTCATGTAGTACTACGTAAACGACGTACGCAACGTAAAATTCAACGGCGTCGTTCCCTGGCCCATACCTTTGCATTAGCTGCGACTGCTATATGTGGGGTAACTCATTTTTTTGGAAAAACAAAGAACATTTGAGCTTGACTAAATTGACATTTTAAAAGATTAAGGCCCGGATTCACATACATCGGCGCAAATATATGCCGCCGTAGCGTATCTTCTTTACGCTATGCCGGCGCAACGCAGAGAGGGAAGCATGGAATTCGCAAAGCAAATGCTCCCAACTCTGCGCCGGCGTAGCGCATAGTCGTAGGCGTAAGGCAGCGTAAGTGGAAGTGGGCGTGATACATGGTAATCAAGCGTGACCCCATGCAAATGATGTGCCGAGTGCTAGGCAAGTACTTAAAACGAACGGCGCATGCGCCGTCCCGTGGACGTATCCGAGTGCACATGCTCACAATCATGTCGAAAAAACTGCCTAAGATACGTCGAAATACTGCCTACGACGTGAACGTAACCTACGCCTAGCCCTATTCACGTACTACGTAAACAACGTAGAATACGGCGGCATTCGTTCCCTGGCCCATACCTTTGCATTAGTTGCGCCTCCTATATGGGGAAACACTTTACGCCGGATGTACGACTTACGCAAACCGCATATATTATGCGCCGGGCGCAAGTACGTTTGTGAAGCGACGTTTCTCCCTCATTTCCATATTTAAATAGAAAATCAATGTAAGCGCCAGATGCGTCCAGCGTAACTATGCGCCCACTATACGCCGGCGTAGGCAAGTTACGTTGGTGGACTGAAGCCAGTTTTTAGGCATATCTTAGTTCTGTGGGGACGGAACACAGATACGACAGCGCATATTTACACTTACGCGGTGTATCTCGAGATACGTCGGCGTAAGTGCTTTGTGAATCCGGGCCTTATTCTTACCTCAAACCACTATTTTTTTTTTAGGTGTTTGAGGATTAAACCACTTCATGGTTACTTAGATGTTTTGGAAATCTCTGCACTTAAAGCATATGTCAAGAGAAAATATATATATATATATATATATATATATATATATATATATAAAACACATGCAATGAAAAAGGGGTCACAATATGGGACCACTTTCTTGGGATTGCGGCCCTCCCACAGCTTAGTGTTAGGTTAGGTAGTTAGCTCTGTAGGGGTTAACAACACCTGCCCAGTAATTAGCTCTAGGGGAGTCAGGCAGGTGGAGCCAATCAGGTCTAAGGAAGCTGCTGGAAGCCTGGGGAAAGGTTATTTAAGGAGCAGCTGGTACCGGGGCTCTTCCTCTGGCCCGGTGAACGCAAAGGCAGTGTGAACTCTGCTAGCGCAACTTTAAGTGTACCAAGCAAACCCTGCAGGAGCCCCCCTTACCTGATGGAGGAACTCCTTCGGCAGCTTGTGGAGAAGGCAGGCGGCGCTGGTGGGGAGGCATGGCTGCGTCAGTGCTTGTCGTCAGCTCCGGAGGAGGTGCAGCACACAGGGACTTGGAGGGCGCGACGGTGGGAGGTGAGATGGAGATAATTGACAGCCCTGTATGGGTTACGCCCGCACCCGCCCCATTGCCGAGAACGAGGAGGAGCGCGCCGCCTGAGAGACACAGCCAGGCTCCATTGGAAGCCGCATCGGCGGCATGTTCTCAGCCCCAGGAGGAAGAAGGAGGAAGAAGAGGTAGGCGGGGTGGCAACAAGAAGCACCGGAGGGAGGAAAAAGAAGTGGACGGGTTCACAGTCCCCTGTCAGAAAAGGGGGTCGGCGCGGTCAGCCCCAGAAGGACACCCGAGCTCCGAGCATCAGTATTCCCCACAGAACAGTGGGATGCGCCCGGAGGTGCCACAGCAAGCATCCAGGTCACAGATGGCTCAGCTTCAGGTCCCTGCAGCTCTGCTGCAGCAAGCAACTCAGCAACAGATGTTACAGTCCCCAGCAGTGGGTGAGTTAAGCCAGTTAAACATTTTATCTGGGCTGGTAGGGTCTCTGTCAGGCGGTGTACACACGACCGAGGTTCTCGCTAGAAACCAGCGAGAACCTCGCTGGGAGCTGCATTCCAGCGAGAACCTCAGCCGTGTGTACGCTCCTGGCTCGCCCTGCACGTCGGGAATCCCATCGAGCGAATAGAGAGCAGGCTCTCTATTTGCTCGACGGCCCGTCGGGATGAATGGCTGGTTGCCATTCCCGACGGGCGGGTCGCCGATTTCGACGGCCGGCCGAGAACCTCGACGGGCGGAACGATGTGTTCCGCCCGTCGAGGTTCTCGTACGTGTGTACGCCGCCTCAGTTTTGGTACAGTCTCTCTCTAAAGCGCCTGCTGCTGCTGAACCTTCAGCCTCTTTGCCTTCTATGTCAGCTCCTCCTGCTGTTTCTACCATTCTATCTGTTCCTTCTGTTACCTCTTCACCTCAGCATGTTTTGTTCATAGCACAGCATGACAAAGGGGCTGCAGAATGTTCGTTTTCAGGGGTTAAAGGTAATGTGCCTGGGGTATCATTTAAGCCTGTCTATAAAGGAAAAAATATGGAAAGGAGATTATGTTGACATTCTCTCACTCCTGCCTGCTAACAAGGATGCGTTTAGTAAGAGGGGTGAGGAGAAGGGGGAGATTGAGAGACGCAGAATGATCCCAAGGTCTTTTAACAACTGTCTCCATGCAGGTGTGTTGGGAGAGAAGCATCCAGAGCTCTGTGGTGGGCTGTTCCAACATTTGGATCATGTGCTGGAAGCATACAAAAATTTCGGGGGCCTGGGGTGGTTCTATTACGATGAATCTTATCGCCAGAAATTGCCAATTCACCCGTCACTCAGGTGGGGGATGAAGGACGTGGGTTTGTGGCTAAATTTAATGTCACCTCAGAAACCAGTAACACCTAGGCAGCCCCCAGGGACCCCTCCCACAGCGGCTTTTAGGAAGGGCTGCTGTTTCGCCTTCAATGAGAGCCAATGCCGCTGGAGCAATTCATGAAAATATAGGCATGAATGCTCAATATGTGCGGGGACGCACCCAGCGGCAAGATGTTTTAAGAAAAATGTGGTGGCAGGTCCTTCACAGGCGCAGAATATTTTTCCCAAAAGCCTGCACGCCTGTGAGGCTGGAAAAGCTGCGCCCGTGGCTGGACAGTTACTCAGACAGGGGGAAAGTATGTTTGCTCAGTGAAGGTTTTGAGCAAGGTTTCCCACTCCCGGCCTTTTCAGGGGTAGGTTGTAAGTTGGTGGGCAATTTAAAATTCGTTGAGCAGTTTCCTCAGGTGGTAAGGAACAAATTATGCAAGGAGCTGAAAGAAGGGAGGATCGCAGGGCCTTTTGTACAACCCCCTTTTTGCAGTTTCAGAATTTCCCCTTTAGGCCGCGTACACACAAGCAAATATATCTGTTCAAATCGGTCTGACAGACCGATTTGAACAGATATGTCCGCTGGCTGTTTTGGTTTGATCGCTGTACACACGATCAAACCAAAATCCCCACTGTCAGACAGCGCGGTGACGTGGCGGTGACGTTGACGCCGCCACGTCACCGCACCAGGAAGTAAATTACGCATGCGTGGGATCCATTCGACGCATGTGCGAGCAGATATGTCTGCTGGTTAGCGTACTAACCAGCAGACATATCGGTCCGACGGGTTCCCAGCATGCTTTAAAATCTGTCTGCTGGCCAAATCCATCGGCTCGGCCGTACACCCGATCGAATCTCTCTACTGAGACGGTCTGTCAGACCGTTTTCAGCAGATAGATTTGATCGTGTGTACGCGGCCTTAGGTGTAGTTCCAAAACGAGAACCCAACGAGTACCGCATCATACACCATCTGTCCTTTCCCAAAGGTGAATCTTTGAATGATGAAATCAATAATGAGGTATGTGCAGTATTTTACGCAACATTTGAGGATGCTATTAAGAAAATCAAGAGGTTTGGCCCTGGGGCATTGTTAGCTGAAGGCTGACGTAAAGTCAGCTTTCAGGCTGTTGCCGGTTTCCCCAAAAGCGTTTGATTCGTTAGGTTTTTATTTTGAAGGGAATTATTTTTTTGACATGTGTCTCCCAATAATGGTATATGGAGGGGGCGCTAATAATGAATAGTAAGAGAATAAACAATAAAGTGAAATCTAATAAATGGTCCGTCTGAACCAACAATAGCAGACTTAGTGAGCAGCAACACAATGAAAATAGTGAAATAGAAATAGATTGTACAAAAAAAAAAAAAAAAAGATGAATGAATAAATAAATAAACTCAAGTCCATTCAAAGAGTGTTAGATAAAGTCCAATCAAGGCTAATCTTTCTCAGATGCAAATTGTTAAAAATTCATTGTAAAAGGTGTCTACCTCCACCAAGAAGATCCCCCAAATGTGCACTAATGGATGGCTCCTTACCGCACGGTGTTGACCTGATTGTTTGGAAAAGGTCAAATACAGCAGTTGGTCACTAAACCAGTTGAATGATTCAGCTGCGCAGCTCTATGTTTCCCGGAATCAAACACTCTCATGAAGGAGGGAGAGGGGGAAAACCACCATAGTGAAGTACAGTTTATTTAAAATATGTCACAGATAAAACAGCATAGCCAAATGGCCTCTTATGTTAGTAGTGCCTAGGACCCGGCACTGAGGCTGGTCAGCATGGCAGGATGGGCTATGATGGGAGTTCCTCGCTGGGGAACTGGCATGTAGTCCAAGCCGGATAAGGGTTCCTCGCTAGGGAGCTGGCGTGCGTTCCAAGCCAGAGGACCAACGGGACCGGAAGTGCGTTGTTTTCACGTATCCAGGCGCTTTGACGTACGTTTCGTGATTAACACGTTTCGTGATTAACATGCCGTCTCTATGGCAGTGGTACGGCATCAAATGGCGGGGGCAGTTCTTCTTTGCGACCAAGTTGACATTCGGATCCAAGAGTAGCCCGTGGCTTTTCGACACGTTTGCCTCGGAGCTTGATTGGATTTTAGCTGAACAGTTGGGGTGTGGCAGAGTCATTCACTACCTGGATGATTTTTTGCTGTTAGAGGGCCCAGCTCAGGCACCCAGGGATCTTGCCACGGTCACCGAGCTGTTCAGGGATCTGAATGTCCCCTTGGCCGCCCACAAGGTGGAGGATCCGGCAACCACGGTTACATTCCTGGGGATCACGTTGGATACGGTGCGGATGGTTGCTAGCTTGCCACAGGACAAGCTGGTCAGGATCAGTGGTGTCATCCATGGCTTTGTTAGGTCCCCGGTGTGTTCTAAGAAGGAGTTGCAGTCCCTCTTAGGCATGCTGAATTTCGCCATGTGCATTATCCCGCAGGGTAGGTCTTTTGTTTTGCGCCTGCTGGCGCTCCTGCCGCTCTTCCGAGACGCAGACACACGGGTGCGATTGGAAGCCGATGCCAGGGCGGATCTGCTCATGTGGGATGTGTTCTTGCGTGACTGGAATGGGGTGTCCTTATTCATCCGACTCCCCACTCCAGCCTCTCCCAGGGTGTTTTCCGATGCCGCCACTTCAGTGGGTTTCGCGGCCATTTTCGGGCGGCAGTGGCTCGCCGGGCCCTGGCCTCCGGAAGTGGCGGATATTCCGGGTTTTTCCTGGACATCCGCGTTGTTCGAGATTATCCCTGTTGTGGCTGCGGCATATACCTGGGGGCCCTTGTGGTCTGGTCATATGGTGGTGTTCTTCACCGATAATGCCGCCACTGCAGCGATCATAAACAAGGGGAGGTCTGGTTCCCTTGCAATCATGGCCTTCATGCGCAGGTTGACGTGGTTAGGTCTCAGGTTCAATTTTCACTTTCGGGGGGAGTTCGTTAGTGTGGTGGATAATGGGGCGGCAGACGCATTGTCCAGGACTGATTTCCCTTGTTTCTTTCGGCAGCATCCAGAGGCGGATCAGAGGAGCATACCAGTGCCGCCGTTTGCCCAGCTGAGGTTGGACTAAGAATCCTAGGGTCTTGTGCAGCTGACCTTATCCATTGTTCTTTGGCCTGTAACACTCGCAGGGCTTATGGCACAGCTTGGAGGTGTTTTTGTAATTTCACGTCCCATTACCCTAGCAACGAGGGATACAATATCAGCTATATCTTGGCTTTCATGGCTTTCTGCCATGATAGTCTATGTCTATCCCACAGCACCATCAAGTTATACCTGGCCGGCATTCAGCATTACTTTTCCCTAGCACGGCCGGCAGCACCGTCCAGGGGGGATCTTACAAGATGGCCGGATCATTTTGCCTTGCAGCTGCCCAATAACAAGAACCGGCAGGTGGGGCAAGGGTTCATTGTTAAGTTTTACAGTACCAACATGGCCTGGTGTCCGGTGAAGGTCTTGGATCGGCTCATGGGTTCATTGGCCACGGCTCCTCCTGAGAGCCCCTTGCTTCCCTTTCCTACCTTGGCCCTCTCCTCGTCCCAGTTCATTTCCCACGTTAGATTGGTAGGTTGGGGTTCAACCCCGGGAGGTTCTCGGGGCATTCATTCAGGATTGGCGCAGTGTTCGCAGCTTCCAGGCAGGGGGTCCCGGCTCATGTTATCAAGTACATGGGCCGCTGGCGATCCTCATGTTTTCAGCAGTATATCCCATATCCCCACGCAGAGGTCAGGCAGGCTTTTGCTGTATTGTTGGTTTAAGCGTGTTTCCGTTATGTTCATTAAACTATTACCATGCCTAAATTGGTGTCTCTTTGCCCTCTTTTAGGCATACTTGCACGGGCAACCACGGCACACCTCAGGTTGCCAGGGTTGGAGTAGGGCATTGGTTACTATCCAGGTTCAGGCTCTGATCACAAGTGAAAGGCTAGCCATTGGCTTGCCTGGGTTTGTGGGAGGAGCGTGGGGCTTCTTATGCCTCCCCTCTTCTCCCAGCAGGCGTTGGCGCTGCTTTCCAGGTGCCCACCCACCCGGCCCCCTTTTTAACCACTTCTTCATAGGGTATGCCCTCTTTTAGGCGTATTCGCACGGGCGACCACGGCACACCTCAGGTCACCAGGGTTGGGGTAGGGCACTGGTTACTATCCAGGTTCAGGCTCTGATCACAACTCAAGCAATGTTAAAATAGTTGTTGCAGTTACACCAGGAGCATTTTCACTTCAATTTAACTCATCAAAACTGTGGATTACAAATCACAAGGAATTACTTTAGCTAGCGAAGAAAAGAAAATCCAGGACTAAGTACTTTAAGTGAGATCTCACGCATAGGGGGAGCTCCCAGGTATAAACCTACATATATGTAAACTGTTTTCAAATTGTTTATGTTGAAATCCATTGTGCTGTCTTACGTTGGGATGACAGCACAATTACTGTAATCATTTCTTTGCATATTTCACAGTAAAATATATCTCTGGTTAAGTATCCAGTTGTTGTGGCGCACTGTTTTCTCCCTCCAGGGGCAGTCAGTGGATCCTGGGGTTACAATACAGGTATTTTGTATTGTCTTACATTGTATTGTATTGCATTGCATCACAGCTGTGCCAAGGGGATTGAACCAAGTTAGTGGGGTTTATTGGTAGAGTGCAGGCCCAAATTAAACCAGCAGCTTCTTCGGGGGTCAGTGCTACACATGGGGGCTCGTCCGGCATCATGTCACTCTACAAGCAAGCCCGCCCCCTTCAGGCTACCATGGACCCCATCAAAGTAGTCCAATGGTGCGAAGCAGAAGGGACACGCTCAGAAGCAAGCGTGGCCATTGAACTTCCAGGGAGCGACTGGAGGAAACTTCAACCTAATAGCACCACAAGTGCTAAAATACAGCAGATAGGTATCCCCTCAGACACTCCGGAACCTAATGTACTGGCAGCAAGCGCTGAACAGGGATCATGGCTTTCACCTATTCACCACCTACCCGCAAGTCAGACTGGATTGGAGAAGCTGTTCCAGACCCAGAAAGAAATACTGGAGATGACAATGTTGATGACTCGTCTGGTGAAACCCCAGACTGAAGAAGTCTCGCCACTCAAGGCTCCTGAGACTCCTACCATTAACCGCCCTATGAAACAAACACAGAGAGTCTGCTTCAAATGTGAAGGAGTAGGACATCTCAGGCGAGTGTGCCCAAGCCCAGTAACTGAGACAAAACCCAAACAGCCGGGGGGAAAACTTCAGAGGGCCCCAGTGAAGGAGTCAACTGGGCACCCGGTTGCCATAGCTAACTCCACACTGACTCATATGCCTCTAACCACTGGGGTCACCAACAAGCCAGGACGGAAAAGAGAGAGGCCCCTAAAACCAAAGGCGAAGGTACGAGCCACCAAGCAGGCCAAAGGTACTGCAATCAGTGGATTTCCCCCCAAGCTAGTGGGACCCTCCGCAATTGTCCCCATCCAAGTAGAAGGGATTTATACGAAAGCCCTGCTGGACACTGGAGCCCAAGTACCCTTGCTCTACAGGGATTTCTATGACAGACATCTCAAGTACCTGCCGTTACAGAAATTGGAGGAACTAGAGATATGGGGAATAGGCACTAAGAACTTCCCATATGATGGTTACCTGCCGGTCAAACTCACCTTTGACCCAAGTACAGCAGGAGAGGCTGAGACTTTTGACACCTTGGCCATAGTATGCCCTCGTCCCCCAGGGGCTGGCAAATGTTCCCTCATCATTGGGATGAACACGGACTTAGTGAGGAGGCTACTTGCACTGCTCATCCTGCAGAAGGGGACCCTCCCCACTAAAATACATCCAATGTTGGCTCAGACATACCGAGACCTTAGACAGGAGGAAGAGGCTCCTGAAGAGGGAGTGGGAAAAATCTGGCTCCTGAATAGGGAAAAGAGGTTAGTGCAGCCTGGTGAAGTAGTCTGCCTGAGAGCCTCTGTCAAGTTAAGCTGGAAAAAAACAGGTCCTTTCATTGTCCTTGAAAATACAAGCCAGGAAGAAAAAAAGGTGTTGGAACTCATGCCTGAAGTATTGCCCACCAGGGTATTGAAGAAGACTCACGGCAAAGTTCCAGTCAGTGTCCACAACACAGCACCTGTGCCAGTGAGGGTGCCAGCCAGACTACTGTTAGGACAGGTCAGCCCAGCAACTCCAGTCACAGCATGTGGTTTGACAGAAGGACCAGCAGCAGAAATCCCTGTAGAAGAATTCTGCCCAAAAAATACGCCTCTTACTCCTGCATGGAGAGAAAGGGCTAAAGCCCAACTTCTGAGATGGAGGGGGGCTTTCTCAAAAAGTGAATTTGATGTGGGGTTGGCGAAGAGTGCCACCCACCGAATTCGACTGGAGGAAGACAAGCCGTTTCGTGAAAGGAGGACCATTCCTGACCAGTACACCACACCTCGGATAGAGGATGTTTTACAGAGCCTGTTGGGAGCGAAGTGGTTCAGTGTGCTGGACTTAAAGAGTGGGTATTCTCAGATCCCCATGTGCCCTGAAGACAAAGAGAAGACCGCTTTTATCACCCCAGTGGGATTCTTTGACTTCAACCGGATGCCACAAGGCTTGTCTGGGGCCCCAGCAACTTTCCAGAGGTTGATGGAAAAGACAGTGGGTGACATGAACCTACTTGAAGTACTAGTCTACTTGGATGACATCATAGTGTTTGGAAGAACGTTGGAAGAACACGAAGAACACCTGAAGAAGGTCCTGAAGAGGCTTCATGATGAAGGTCTGAAGCTCTCTATGGAAAAATGCCAGTTCTACCAGCTCTCAGTGAATTACCTGGGACACATTGGCCCAGATTCAGAGAGAATTAGATTATCGTAGCGTATCAGAAATACACCACGCCGCCGTTTTTTACCTGGCTCTACGTGGAATCCAGGTAGATTTTGTCCAGTAAACGACGGCGGCGTAGTGTATTTCTCCCGTCGCAATCCATCTACGCGAGTAGGGGGCATGAAGCATTTAAAATAGGCGCTTTCCCGCGGCGATCGAACTGCGCATGCTCCGTTTGCAAATTTCCCGCCGTGCATTGCGCGAAATCACGTCGTTACGTCATTCGTTGTTTGAGTAGCGTCGTTTACGGACATTTCTATTCCCGAACGACTTACGTAAAAAAAAAAATAATAATTAAATTTGACGCGGGAACGACGGCCATACTTAACATGGGCTACGCACCGTTAGACCAGCAAAAAGCTGGTCTAACAGTACGTAAAAAAAAATAGACGTAAGCGATTGCGAAGACCGCTCATATCTTCATGGATCACCGTAAAAACTCATTTGCATATCCCGACGCATCAAAACGACGCAAACTCCTCCCAGCGGCCGCAAAAATATCGCAGCGTAGATCCGAAGGCTTACGAAGACGTAAGCCTCTCGGATCGAAGCCCGAAGCCGCCGTATCATGGTTTGAGGATTCAAACTAGTGATACGGCGCGCGAAATTTTAAATTACTCCTGTCTAACACCAGTTAGACAGGCGTAATTGCTCTATGAATCTGGGCCATTGTGTCTGAAGAGGGAGTGGCAACCGATCCCAAGAAGTTAGAAGCTGTTACTTCTAGGCTCAGGCCCACCAACGTCACTGAACTCAGGTCATTCTTAGGTTTCTGCTCGTACTACAGGCGATTCATGGAAGGGTTCGCTAAAATAGCCCACCCACTCACTGAGCTTCTAAAGAATCAAGAAAAAGTTAGTGTAAACCCAGATCAGTCAGGGAAGCCAAAAGAAGGGCCCAAAAGGAAGAAAGAGTCCATCCAGGACCAGTGGACTCCAGAATGCGAGGAAGCCTTCAGACAATTGAAGTAGAGCCTTACCACTGCTCCGGTTTTGGCCTATGCAGACCCTGCCAAACCATACAAGTTGATTGTGGATGCCAGCCATGACGGACTGGGAGGAATGCTCTATCAAGAGCATGAAGGGCATCTGCGGTCGATCGCCTATGTGAGCAGAAGTTTGATTCCTGCCAAAAGAAACTATCCGACTCACAAGCTTGAATTTCTGGCTCTGAAGTGGGGAGTGGTAGACAAGTTGAAGGATTACCTTTACGGGGCTGAATTTGTGGTAAAGACGGACAAAAACCCCCTTACATACCTGCTTACCACTGCAAAGCTGGACACCAGCGGTCACAGGTGGCTAGCTGCTCTCTTGGCGTTTACCTTCAGCCTGAAGTACAGACCAGGGGTTGGTAATAGAGATGCGGATGCTCTATCAAGAAGGCCTCATGACCCCCGAAATCCATCAGAAGACTGAACTCAACTTACTCCAGAGGGGGTAAGAGCCCTTTGTGAAGGGACAAGTCTACACGGGAGAGGTGGGGCCAGAGCTGAAGAAGTGGGAGTATCCTCAGCGGGAGTACCCAGGTGCTATTGCAACGTCTCCCAGGTTGTACAAGAGGGTCTCCCCAAGCTATCCAGAAAGGATCTCAGGAGAGATCAGGAGGAAGATCCACTGTGTGGACTTGTGCTGAAGGCATTGGAACATCAACAGTCTGATATGCTGCAGAAGAGCCCCAAGAAGGAAGCCCGGCTGTTACTGGAAGAATGGGATCGGTTGCAGTTGCAACAAGGGGTGGTCTACCGAAGGGGCCCCTCTGATGATTCAGAAGCAAAATGGCAGCTGCTCCTGCCGGAAAAGCACAGAGAGAGGGTACTGATTGCTTAACACGATCATCATGGTCATTTGGGAGCCGAGAGGACTTTCCAATTAGTAAGGAATAGGTTCTACTGGCCTCACATGAGCAAAGAAGTGGAGAGTTACTGTCATTCCTGCCTCAGGTGTATACAACGAAAGACATTGCTCCAGAGGGCTGCCCCAATGGGCCATTTGGAGAGCCATGGACCAATGGACCTGGTCTGCATAAGATTTCTTTGTTTGGAATCCGATCTGAGTGGGCAGGGGGACATCTTGGTGGTAACAGATCACTTTACCCGTTATGCCCAAGCATTTCCTACTAGAGACCAGCAAGCAACCACAGTAGCAAAGACTCTTGTGGAAAAGTTCTTTGTCCATTATGGCTTACCTCAACGGATACATTCGGACCAAGGAAAGGACTTTGAGAGCAAATTAATAAAAAGACTGTTGGATCTACTAGGCATACAAAAGTCCAGGACTACTCCTTATCACCCACAAGGGGACCCTCAACCGGAAAGGTTCAACAGGACTCTCCTGAATATGTTGGGGACGTTGACTGCAGAACAGAAACCCCATTGGAGTAAACACATTACTGCACTGGTTCATGCCTACAACAGTACCAAAAGTGACACCACTAGGTATTCACCTTACAGATTGATGTTCGGCCGTGAAGCCCGATTACCAGTGGACCTGGCTTTTGGTTCCTCCTTGGATCACACATCAGTGACTTTCCATAGAGGGTATGTGGACAGGCTGCGGAGGAGCCTGAAGATAGCTTACAAGCAGGCTCAAGCCACCTCGAACTCCAGAGTCATCAGGAACAAGAGGAACTTTGACCTGAAAATTAAGCCCCATACACACTATCAGTTTTCCTGACGGTTTTCTCTTCAGGTTTACCAAAACCATCTAATATGAGGTCAAACCTCAAGAGTTGCAATTTGTATGCAATCAGGCAGACCCTTGCACTACATGGTTTTGGTAAACCTGATGAGAAAACTGTCAGGAAAACTGATAGTGTGTATGGGGCTTAAGAGTTCAGGATCTTCAACCAGATGACCGGGTTTTGCTGAGGAATCTAGGCATCCCAAGCAAGCATAAGTTGGCTGATCGTTGGAGATCACATCCTTATGTTGTGTGTAGGAAGCTTCCAGGGCTCCTAGTGAATGAAATCAAGCCAAAAGGAAACACTTGGCCAGTAAAAACCTGGCATCGGAATCAACTGTTACCTCTCACAGAGGTAGTCAGGATAAGCACAGAGGAGGAATTCCCATCCACATCCACCGATGTGTGTAGGCCAATAACCAGATCTCAGCTTGCACCCTCTGCAGATGAAGATGAGGAAATGTAGATGAGTTGGCTGTGGCCTCCGAAAACTTCAGAAACAGATGGTGATATCTCTTCAGAAGTAGAGGAGGATAATAACGGAACTCTCAGGGCAGAGGCCCCAGAATTTGTACCGGCAACTCACCCTGCAGAAGAGCCCAGTATTCTTATTTACTCTCCATCTTTAGTCACTGAGAGGAGGGTTGACGATATTTGTCAAAAAGGAATGGATACCCCTAAAGTGCAAAGAGCAAAGAGAGACATTCGCCCAATACGCAGACTGACTTATGATACATTGGGCGAATGCTCTGAAGCATCTCAGTTTGTCAGCAAAAGAAACCTTGAACTGTCTGGTCCCTCTACTTTTGATTCAGTAAGGGACAACCCCACCTCACCCCTTGACACATCTGTACCAGACACGGTAGTATCAGCTGTGAGTGCACAGGATATCTCCCCATCATATGACAATTGGTGGGAAGCTCCTATGTCTGTATTGTATGACTGTATAGAGGCTAAAATACAGAATAGAGTTAGCAATTTGAACCTCTTTGGAGGACCAAAGAGATAAAGTAGGGGGAGTGTGTAGCGCTGACATTCTTGTATTAAAGTATGCAAACACACATCAATATACAACGTCTATGGACATTGCTATGTTTAAGTATTTGGAGCCATCTAGTAACCAAATACTGGTAATGCAGAGAGATGTTGAGTTTAGTTTTTGGTTTCCTGGGAGACGAGGACACACAGCTATGGGGAAACAATCCTGGTTGTTGGGGAAGTGATATGAAGGTGCCCGAGAGATGGTGGCCGGATTGCAGAGACCAAGAGACACTCATCCAAGCATCGGATGTCATCGATTAGATCCAGGGGGCTAAACAGAGCGATTGGCCCAGCTGGTGGAGAAGCAAGTTGCAGTCACCGAGCAAAAGTTACTACACGGAGCTCCGATCCAGTGGGTGAGCAGGTCACAGCCCACAATTTGTTAAGTTTCACACGCAGTTAGACTCATATACAGGCTTCACTGGAATTTATAGTTACACGGAGGAGCAGAGCAACTGACATTAAGAAGGTTGAGGCCTATCTACCGTGACATCTCAAGCAATGTTAAAATAGTTGTTGCAGTTACACCAGGAGCATTTTCTTCAATTTAACTCTTCAAAACTGTGGATTACAAATCATAAGGAGTTACTTTAGCTAGCGAAGAAAGAAAAAAAGATCCAGGACTAAGTACTTTAAGTGAGATCTCACACATAGCTTATAAAGTAGGGGGAGCTCCCAGGTATAAACCTACATATATGTATACTGTTTTCAAATTGTTTATGTTGAAATCCATTGTGCTGTCGTCTTACGTTGGGATGACAGCACAATTACTGTAATCATTTCTTGGCATTTTTAACAGTAAAATATATCTCTGGTTAAGTATCCAGTTGTTGTGGCGCACTGTTTTTCTCCCTCCAGGGGCAGTCAGTGCATCCTGGGTTTACAATACAGGTATTTTGTATTGTCTTACATTGTATTGTATTGCATTGCATTACAGCTGTGCCAAGGGGATTGAGCCAAGTTAGTGGGGTTTATTGGTAGAGTGCAGGCCCAAATTAAACCAGCAGCTCCTTTGGGGGTCAGTGCTACACAAAGTATTCTCATTTTGTAATCCCTGCATGTGAATTCCACATATAGCACATATATCCAATATATTGCAATTTCATTACTTAAACACTTACATTCTCCCTTATATTAGAGCACATAAAACATATCTCAATTACCATCTTATGCCCAGTATCATCTTAATAATTTTTTCCCCCTGTATTTTCGCTCCCATGTAAGTAAGTTATTTCTTTGGCTTGAATATAGCATATTCTTGCCCAATTGTTGCTTGTTTCTCTCCCCTTCATCTCACTGTCTTTATCCCTGGTCTTTCCTTGTCAGTCCGACATCATACTTTTCCCCTGTCATAAGGATTGAATCGCTGAAGCGGTCCGTTTGTTGCTGTGGGAGAGGGCCCACACCACCTGGTGGTGGTTCATGAGACGGCCCTTGGTCTCCTGTGGTTAAAGGGTGAGCACAAGTTTATGTGGCCTCTGCAGCCCAGTAATATTGTTTGTATTCTCTATATTTATCTACATCTTTGTAGTTTAAAAAATCAAAAAGCCTCGATTGTTACCATCTACCCCTGAGGAAGCTTATCACAAGCGAAACTGTTGGGATACAACAATCTACTATGGCTTAAATCAGATTTTACCTACCTCTGACCGACTACCATTTTATCCTATGTATTCGTAGTACTTTTTTCTGTCTTTTGGATATATTATTACATTAATGTCTATTTAATAAACATTTTTCTATTTTTGTACTCCTTGAGTCGTACAATATTTTCTTTCTCATTTCAATAACTTTTGGTATTAAGCACCGTTTAGAAAATCCCTTCTCCTTTTTCCCCCTTTTTCCATTTGCTAAATGTCTGGGATGTGGCGCCTAATTAATATGGTGTGCTTTCTGTGATTGGACCAAAACATACATATCTCAACTAACATTAATGCCCAATAGTCTATCAGCCACTAAGTCCACCGGGGGCTAATCCCGGCACATCCAGCCATCTTGCCTTTAACTTCTCGAACTTGTGAGCACTGCCCCTATGCTGTTATATAATTTTCTCCATTCTCAGCACTGTCCCAATGTTAGCAATCCATTCTGTCAAGGTCGGGGGAGCCTCATCCTTTCAGTGTACCATAATAAGTTTCCTCGCCTGGAACAGGACTCTATGAACGGCCTCCCTGCTATCCTCCTCCCATTCGTACTCCTTCAAAGCACCCAAGAGACAGGCCACACCAAACACTGAATTAACTGTAGTCACCACTCCTGCCCAGTACGTGTGGAGCTTGGGGCACCTCCACAACATATGGACCAGATCTCTGTGATCTCTTTTACGCCGCGTACATGTGGGGTCAAGCTGTAAATTCATCCGATGTAGTCTGTGAGAGGTGTAATAAGTCCGCAGCAGTATATACAGCTGAGTGAGCCTTTGAGAAACATTCAACGAGCACCTATCCACTGCCTGGAAAATCTCTTCCCACTGTTCTCCATCTAACTAGCCAAAGTCCGCCTCCTATTTCTTCCTTATCTTAAGGGGATGCTGTTTCATCACAGACTGTATCAGAATGGCATAACACTGGGAAATAAAGCCTTTTCGACGACCCAGCATCCCCCAAGAGATCAAACACAGGAGTCGGCGACATATACCACTCCAAGGAGCGACCCTCTGCCGCCACTGCATGAAGCAGTACATTGATTGTGGAAGACCAAACGCCTCCCTTAAGTCAGTAAACAAGTGTAGTACTCCATGGAGGAATATGTGTTTAAGATACGTAATCCCATACTTCCTCCATCTAGCCCCAGACTGCAACTTGGCCAACTCAGTATATGTGTCATTTTGCCATATAGGGCTATAGTCTGTATAGCCATCTGCATTCTGAATATATTTAACTTTTTTCCATACCTTCTGAAGTAGGCTATAAGTAGCATACTTTTTATGCAGCTTAGCGAAGGCCTGCACCTCCAATGCCACTGGAATCGGGCTTCTGTCTACAGTGTGTAGTAATAGCCTCTGAGCCGAGGATTGTAACTCTGTCACTGTCTCTCTCACCAGCGGGAACATGCCAATTAAATGCTGCAACTGGGCTGCTAAGTAAGTATTAAAGCCAAGGGTTTGGCAATGCCAAGCCCCCGCTGTATTTGGGCCGTTGTAAATGCTCCAGTTTGATCCTAGGGGGTCTTTCCTTCCATATGAGGCTGCGAAAAATACTGTTTACCGTGCGAAAAGTCTTGAGGGGGATAACCATAGGGGTGTTATGAAGAAAGTATAATAGTTGCGGCATAAGTATCATCTTTATTAGATTCACCCTGCCCGCAACCGACAGGAGGAGAGCCTTCCAGGTTTTAATTTTGTCCCTAAACCTTAGTAACAGGGGGGAGATATTAAGATGGATAAAGTCCCGTGGCCTAGCTGTGATCTGAACTCCCAGTTATTTAAAAGATGAAGTAATGGGAATGGGGCATGAGGAGTTAATCACCTACGTGTCATCCCCATCCAACAGAAGCAGCGCCGATTTTGACCAGTTTATAAGTAGACCGTAAAATCCTCCAAATCTGGATATGGTCGACATAGCTTCCCTAAGGGAGGAATCTGTGTCCCCCAGCAAAAGTAGAGTGTCGTCTGCATAGAGCATGACCTTTTCCTGCATGTCACCATAACAAAAGCCAGTAATGCGGGAATTCGCCCTAATATCAATGGCCAATGGTTCAATAGCCAAAGCGAAGCGGAGGGGAGACAGGGGTCATCCCTGCCGGGTCCCCCTGCTCAACGAAAGCTCCCAGACAAGGAACCGAAGGTCCTGATTGCAGCCTGTGGCTGACTGTATAACAACCTCACCCAGGAAATATAGATTGGGCCAAACCCGAATTTCTGCAGCAACGTCCAAAGCTAGTTCCAATCTATGCTGTCGAAAGCTTTTGTAGCGTCCAGGGACAGCAGTGCCCTACTGCCCATATTATCTGCCCTCGCTTGCATTATAAGGAACAGCCGCTGCAAATTTACAGCCGTAGATTTATTGGGCATGAAACCAGCCTGGTCTCCAGACACAATAGAAGTTATCACCCAATTCAGCCGAATGGCAAGCACCTTGGCTAGTATCTTAACATTGCTTTGTAACAATGAGATGGGGCCACAGGATCCTTGCCTGGTTTAATTAGTAGCTCTATGTTCGACTTGGACATCGAGGGGGGAAGTGTCTCTCTTTCCCTGGCACCATTAAAGACCTTAAGCAGTTGCGGTAGCAACTCCTCAGAATATTGTTTATACACCTCCATGGGCAACCCATCCTCTCCCGGGGCCTTACAATTAGGGAATGCACAAACAGCCTCCTGTAGTTCCTCGACAGTAAGCGGTTTCTCCAACTGGGCACGCTGATCCACAGACAGCTCAGGGAAGACCAGTTGGGCTAAGTATAGCTCCAAGTCCTCCTGGGTGTAAGCCGTGCCAAGTCTGTACAGGGTCTCATAGAAACTCGCTAGTTCCTGCATAATCTGCTCTGGCTGGGAAACCACCCCCCCCCCACCCCAGACCTCATGGCTCCTATAGCAGGCGAGCGTTGATGGGAGTTCGCAATCTGTGCCAAAATTCGGCCGGTTTTCTCACCCTCAAAGAACGCCTGTTTTGCAAAAAAAAAACTCTCTTCTTCTCAGCCAAGGAGGAGAGTAACTACTGATGAGCAGACTGAGCAGCCTGCCATGCCTCCCTGGTCAGATCAGAAGGGTCTGCAATGTAAGTCTGTTGCCGCCCGTGGAAAGAAGCCCTCCAAATTCCCTGCTGACATCTCCAGACAACAGATCTGCCAAGAAAATAAAGGCCTCCCGCCGAGGAGGATCCCTGGCCGGTTCCCAGGCGGGCACTCCCAACAACAAACCCCACTCATCCAGGGCCCTGGATGAGTGCTGAGCAAGGAGATACCTGCCCATGTTTGTTCCCATCAGCACCCCTAAAAATGCAGCCCAAGTTGCATGTTGTTAGCGTCACCGTTCACTTAGCTCATCCCCTCTCTCATGGACTGCAAGTGTTCCTGTTCGTCACACGCCAGCGAAGGATTACTTATTGATGCCGTGTTTGCCTGTAGAGGTAGGGAGCGGACTTGGCTGTTGGGGGTCTGTTTCGGAACCTTGTGCTCCCAGTCGTGGTTCAACTTTTCTAACACAGTTCCTGGTTACGCTCACGCAAATTCTGCTCATCGAACTCAGTTTGAGAGAACCCTCCTAGCGAACCTTGTTGGGGGGGGGACCTCGGTCTTTACCCCCTTGGGAGTTATGCTACCGCGTCACATGTGGTTACCGATTGAGGGGGGAAGGAGAGGGGGTTCTAACAAATTTTACCTTGTTCTGTTTTTGTTGATTTTTGGTTTTTGTTTTGGATACCCCGGGTGATGCTGACCATGTTACACTACGCTCAACAAGCAAGCTGGGGTGACTGGAGGAGACGAGGGGGACTGTTCCATGTTTGATTGTCTAAGTTCCTTTAGGGATTCACATACTTTCACAGGGTACTCTCAGGAGGCCTCATTCTCTATGCCCTACTTATTAATACCCTGGGTGTTTTCTCCCCCATTGGGCACATTCTGCTAATATTTTCTATGTTTATTCTCATTTTGTTCTCATTTTGTTGTTTTCTTTAAGATTTTAGACCTGTGGTTAGTCCTGCTTGTCATACGCGATTTACCCTTGCCAGCATAGTGCAGAGATGACCTTTATGATGTACTTATTTTATATGTTTATTTGGCTGTGAGTCGACCACCTCGGATCACACGACTCTTACACTAATCCACTATGTTTTTTAGCAACTTTAGCTTAATCCTCAGCCGCCTTTCCATCCCCCACATAGTGTGCCGCGGGGTTCCTTGATTGGCTCTTCGTGACACACTACTTAACTGTCCTTGAGACCTTATTAGGTTCAGAGGAAGATTACCTTACCTACTTTTATTCCTTTACTTTACCTGTACCTTTTCCTTCTCTTTTTGCCCCTTGCTTTCTTCTAGGGATGAGCTCCGCGTTCAATTCGAACGTATGTTCGACTCAAACATTGTCTGTTCGTACGTTCGAAATTTTAACAAAACGGGTTGTTTGCGCCAAATTCGAGTGACGCGCAATGGCCCATAATTCACTGCGGCATTGCGCGCTGATGATTGGCCAAACATGCACTATGACCCTGCATGCTTGGCCAATCACAGCGCGCAAAAAACGGAGAGGCATAATTGGCCAAAGCCACAAATTACTCACCCATTGGTACGCTACGCCTGTGAAGTTGCATTCTTGGTTTCCACAGACACCAGACACATGCTGGAGATGCGGTGAGCATAGGGGCACTCTCCTTCACATTTGATGGCAATGCCTCTTGATTGTTATCTACTGGAAGGGGGTCTGTGAGACTGTTAAGGTGATTACGGAGACCAAGATGAGGCTCGATGCTGCATGTTGTCTCTTACATATCTCAAATGTGTCCTATCAAAGGTATAGGAGCTCATTATCTAAACACCTTTTGAATGCGGCCAAGGCTCTTGTACCTCTGTTTTGGAAATCTTCTCGAGTTCTCTCGATCCGCGACTGGCTGTCCAAAGTAGCTGAAATTTATAACATGGAGGAGACGGTAGCCCAGTCCACTGATAATAATTAGAAATTCTTCCAGACTTGGTCTTCCTGGATCCAATTTAAATTCTCACAAGCCTATGAAAAGATGATGGTCGAGGCCTAGATCATCTAGCCTATGTATTTGCTGCCTTTCTATACACTTTATGGCCCTTAGACATATTGCTGGAGCTGACATTTGTCTGACCCCCTTTGTGTTCCTCCCCCCCCCCCCCACTTTGTTTCTCTCTTTTTCCTTATACTCTTTTTCCACAGCTACCTTCTTTCTCTATCTCTTTATCTACACTGAAACTTTTAGCTCAAATTGATTTCTGACGTTTATTTGACGTATGTCAACCCTTATGATATGTGTAACTCGCATTTGTCATTTAACAATTTTTTGATACATTCAACTGTTACCATCTGTAATCTCTCCTAATAATCTACCATCTGTTGGATTGTCTTGTGTCTTGTATTACGTACTCGTTGGGAGCTGCGACTCCCGAATTAAGCTTTTCCTACTTTTCTTTCAATAAACTGGATGTTATAAAAAAAAGACACCCTAATGCCATTGTGTTGGACATTCGCTCTTTCTCGAATTGGCGTAACACCGCCTCTCTGTCCTGGTAATGAAGTAGTCGTGCAAGGATGGATCTGGGAGGGCCTCCCTGCGAAGGCGGGTGGGAAGGCACTCTGTGTGCGCATTCCACCGCAAAAAAACGGTGAGAATGCATTTTTGCCAAGTACTTCAGTCAGCCAAGAAAAAGAAAAACAAAAACAAAAAGCGGCGCCCTCTAAGCGTAGTAACTTTTTATTACTGTGACAAAACAAAACAATTCTTATGAGGATACTACTCACAAGGCTGCAGGGTTCATGGGCATAAAAGGTGTCATCTGTGCCTGGCTTCCGGGATGGGTGTGCTCAGCTGATGTTGGTAATCCTGTGATGGCTGAATGCTCTGGGTTCTCACTGTAAAGGAGAATGCTGTACAGTTCGTCAGCTGATCCAAAAGTCCATAGGTGTCCCTGAGTGTATTCCAGCGCTGGTCAGACAGGGAGCTGTATGGACACGATGGGACAGCGTGATAGAACGCAGCCGTGGAGCGCAGGCAGCTGAGCTTCAGTTCCGGGTTAGGTCACAGGGCGGTGCGCGCGTTCGAGGCATGCGTGCCTCTTCCTCAGGCTCTATGGGGGCCATCTTAGTTGAGGGAAATTATGTATAGCTCGAACGGAGCTGATTGGCTAGCAGGCAATTACAGACAATCAGGCTTGTACAAAGTCAGTATGAGGAGGATGACTAACGAGGCATCAACAGGTACATGAATCACCTGTCAACAATTAACTCTAAACTAAAACATCAGGTGATTAAATAAAAAGCATTTCAGAGAAATAAACGAACTATTATGCAAGAGATATATATACAAATACATACACTCCAAGGAACAAATCAATAGTGTAGATGCGTAATAGATCACAGAAATGCATCTGTGGAATCATGCACAAGAATAATCTAAAAATACTTTAAAAATATTTTAAAAACATTCCAAAATTATTCTAAAAATAATCTTCAAAAAGGAGAAACTGATGTGCAGAGTAAATACACACTGGTAGAGGTGGAATACAGTGTGTACACTGCATGTATAGAGAAGGTGATGGAATAAAATATACATTTCAAGTTTGCTATTAAAAACCATATGTGTGAAAGAGAGTATCATATACACATATATGTATGCGCGATTGCTATATGCAAACACATCTAATCATATATGTGTGTGTGAGTGTGCATACATGCACAAAATCTACATTAAAGACCCGTTTTGTATAAAACTACATAGAATAAACCTATAAGGGGGGTAGAACAATATAATGGGAATAATTATATAAATATATATATACATATTTTAAAAACATATATTTTTTAGAAAAATTCTCATAAAAGGAGATCCCTCTAAAAAATCTCATATAGAGGATCTTGGACACTGGTTAGGGTACTATAGTAAGATGTTAATTTCCAGTCCCTCGTTTAACCCTCGAGGGGACAAACAATCTAACGTAAAAATCCAATAATTTTCTCTTTCACACAATTTTTTATATCTTTCGGCCTGAGGGAGATGTCTAGAGATGGCCTCTATTACCCAAACCCGAAGTTCCGAGGAGGACTCTTGGTGAAATTCTTTGAAGTGTCTGGCGACACTATACTTTTCCAAACCTTTCTCCACAAAATTGCGGTGCTCACCGAATCTTTTCCGAAGGGTCCGAATAGTACGGCCCACATAGAAGAGGCCGCAAGGGCAGGTCAGACAATAAACCACATATTCGGAAGAGCATGTGAAGAAGTCTGGTAAAATGTATTGCTTGCCCTTGCATATGAAGTCTTTTTGTCGGTGCGTGACATGAGGACAGGTGAGACAACGGGCTTTTTTGCACTGATACATCCCTTTGATGTGAAAGAATGTTAGGGAGGGAGTAGTGCCACAAGCTGGAAGTTTCTTCTTAATTTTGCTAGGTGCTATACTAGCTTTCAAGTTTTTTGCTCTTCTATAGCTTACTAACGGACGCTCTGACAATGAGGATTTTAGATGAGGGTCCTCATTCAGGATAGGCCAATGTTTGGCTAGAATCCTTTCCATTTGTCTAAAATGACTATGGAATTGTGTGACAAAGCGCACTGGTTGTGTTGTTCTTTTTTCATTCTGTGTCTTATTCGTTTTAGGAACTAGGTCTGTTGTGGAATAATGTTGGAAAGCTCCATCTATGAGATCGTCAGGATAACCTTTTTCGAGGAACTTCTCCTTTAGTTTTTGACCGTGAGTGTTATAGTCATTCTGTCTGGTGCAGTTGTGTTTCAATCTGCAGAATTGACTTTTAGGGATATTTTTTACCCATCGTGGGTGATGACAACTCTCAAAATGTAAGAAGGAGTTGCCAGCCGTTGGCTTCACCGAATTCTGGGCACAGATGGTATTATTCTCAAAGAATAGTTCTAAGTCTAAAAAAGCTAGGGTTTTATCATCAGTGACAGCTGTGAATGATAGGCCCATGGTATTGGAATTACAGTGTTCCAGAAAAAGAGGGATTAGCGTATTATATAATTATTCCCATTATATTGTTCTACCCCCCTTATATGTTTATTCTATGTAGTTTTATACAAAACAGGTCTTTAATGTAGATTTTGTGCATGTATGCACACTCACACACACATACAGTATATGATTAGATGTGTTTGCATATAGCAATCGCGCATACATATATGTGTATATGATACTCTCTTTCACACATATGGTTTTTAATAGCAAACTTGAAATGTATATTTTATTCACCTTCTCTATACATGCAGTGTACACACTGTATTCCACCTCTACCAGTGTGTATTTACTCTGCACATCAGTTTCTCCTTTTTGAAGATTATTTTTAGAATAATTTTGGAATGTTTTTAAAATATTTTTAAAGTATTTTTAGATTATTCTTGTGCATGATTCCACAGATGCATTTCTGTGATCTATTACGCATCTACACTATTGATTTGTTCCTTGGAGTGTATGTATTTGTATATATATCTCTTGCATAATAGTTCGTTTATTTCTCTTAAATGCTTTTTATTTAGTCACCTGATGTTTTAGTTTAGAGTTAATTGTTGACAGGTGATTCATGTACCTGTTGATGCCTCGTTAGTCATCCTCCTCATACTGACTTTGTACAAGCCTGATTGTCTGTAATTGCCTGCTAGCCAATCAGCTCCGTTCGAGCTATACATAATTTCCCTCAACTAAGATGGCCCCCATAGAGCCTGAGGAAGAGGCACGCATGCCTCGAACGCGCGCACCGCCCTGTGACCTAACCCGGAACTGAAGCTCAGCTGCCTGCGCTCCACGGCTGCGTTCCATCACGCTGTCCCATCGTGTCCATACAGCTCCCTGTCTGACCAGTGCTGGAATACACTCAGGGACACCTATGGACTTTTGGATCAGCTGACGAACTGTACAGCATTCTCTTTTACAGTGAGAACCCAGAGCATTCAGCCATCACAGGATTACCAACATCAGCTGAGCACACCCATCCCGGAAGCCAGGCACAGATGACACCTTTTATGCCCATGAACCCTGCAGCCTTGTGAGTAGTATCCTCATAAGAATTGTTTTGTTTTGTCACAGTAATAAAAAGTTTCTACGCTTAGAGGGCGCCGCTTTTTGTTTTTCTTGTATTGTTTCAGAATTGCTTCTTCTTGGCAGCTGGCAGCCCTCACAGCATGAGTACTACTACTACTACATTAGTCATATATGAACTTGATCCAATGGACTGAATAATTTCATAAACTTTTGTCCTTCAGTGGAAAGGAACTGTGCTGCCCTTGTTTCATTCTCACTCTCAGATTCAGTATCTGTCATTTACCCTTCCCCACATATATATTTATTTATATCTACTTCCTTTGGAGAGCGCTTGATTTATCTGTTTGTTTTTTGTGATACTTCAGTCAGCCAATTCTCCACAAATGTAGTAGGGTCTTTACCCTCCACCCGCTCCTGTAGACCCACTATACGTACGTTGTTTCATCTGAGACGGTTCTATATATCCTCAGCATGATCATATGCGTCTCTAGCCAGCTGCAGAGCAGCTCTAGTGTCCTGGGCCATGGGCTGCATCTGATCCTCCACCTCACTGACTCTGCTTTCCACGGTCGTGGTGCGTTCGCGGATCTTTTGCATATCTTGCCGCAGTAAACCAAACTGTTCCTTTAAGGTATCAACAGAGGCTGTGCATTTGTTCACAGCCTTAAGGATGTCTGCCAGGGTGGATTGTGCTACAGCTACAGCCTGCATTTCTGTGGCCTGGTTAACCTCCAACATGGGGTCTGCCTGGACCCCTCCTCCTCCTCTCCCCAGTGATCCGGGAAAGCGTCTGCCTGCATGTCAGGCTGCTTGGGTTTTGGGTCCCCCAATTGAGATGGCAGCTCAGTCCCCACACCCCCAGATAACTTTTGGGCATAGTACACCATGTCCTTAGGGTCCTTAGGGGGATCCTTGCCGAGGAATTTGGGCAGCTAACTTTGTTTAAGTCCCTGCTTGTGTGTGCCACGAGGTGTACTCTTCACAGCAAGTGATGCGGTGCCATCTTGGAGCTCCGGCCCCACGATCTCCGCGTGTCCTTTGCGGGTCATCCCTCGGGTGCAGAGAGCCAGAGGTGGTACCGTAGTGGTCCCTGGAGTGCTGGCTGTCAGCATATGGCTGTTCCGAACTGGAAAAACGGCTGGGGGAGGATCGATACCGGATCACTGCTGGGAGCTGTGGGAGATGCGTCCTCTCACATGCCTGTCTTGGCCACTCCCCCGATAGTGGCATTCCTTCAGCCAAATAGAAAAAAAACAATTATCTGCATGAGTTACCCTTCACCTTGTACAGGACCACTGGATATGATCCAAAAGGTATGGCATCAAAGAAGAAAAACAAGTATTCAGACTGCAAAGACAAATGATGAAAAAAGTAAGAGAAGTCCACTGGGCGATATATACATCAACCCAGCCAAACTCTCGATTCATTGGGATGTATAACATTCCAATGGAGGACAAGAAACCCAAATTGTTTGCATATGAAATTGGGAAAAACACTTACTGAAAAAAACTCCCAAATCCTGTAGTCCAAGTGCAACAGCAGTCCTCCTGAACATCTGACCTCCTACCAACTGCAAAAATGGCGGCTCCACTGGCCTCTACTCACCAGAACTGTGTGCAGGAGAAGAATGGCAACCAGGGAGATCAGGAAGGATTTTTTTTTTACCCGCTGGAGCAAATTGGATAATGCTTTGCTGGTTTTTTTGCCTTCCTCTGAATCAACTGTGGGTATGGGATTGTGTATATATAATTGTATGATATTTTTTTGGTTGATCATGATAAACTTTTGTCTTTTTTTAAACAGACTAATTATGTAACAATGTTTAATCTTACAAAACTGTTTTATGCATTTCTTGTACTCTGTTCATTGTGATTTTCCTTAACTGCTAGATTTCCTGACACAATGAAAATAACATAGTTTATTGTATGTATGCCTTTGTGTTAAGCAGTCATCTACCAAGCCTTCTGACACTGATTCTTTTTTTTAATTAATTGATTTATTTATGTAAAACATTTCCAACATGGTTTTTATCTGAATTCTGTAGCAATACAACCACTTCTAAATTGCATTTATAAAATGACAATTTCACAAAGCAATTATGAAAAGTTCAGCCTTTTGTTTTGCATGTCTTGATGAAGAGTCACATCTAATGAAGCATTTCAAATTCTGTTTTTATGTTGCTAAAATCACAGCATAGTTAGTTAGTTTGTAATTTGAAAGGTATATATTTACACAGTTAACGCAACACTCCCTCGCTAATGATGTGGAAAAAAAGTTTGTTTACTAAAATTAGTTATGAATTTAAAGGCACAAATGTCAGACTGCAGATTTTAAAAGACTTTGCATGTTCTTTAGTCTTTGTTTTGTAAAGGATATCGGATAGCCAGTCGGCTTATGGAGATGTGATGCAAAAGACCAAAGGCATTCATTCCACTAAAGCACTAAAAAGAACTGTATTACCTTCCTAAAACAGAGGGCCGAATTCTGAAACAACTTACGCCGGCGTATCTATTGATACGCCACGTAAGTCCTAGGATGCACCGTCGTATCTATACCCTGTATCCAGGAACCTAGATATGCCTGAAATATGGCTTCTGCCGTCCGACGTAAGTTGCCGTACGCTGTCGTAACTTAGTTGCATATTTATGCTGGCCGCTAGGGGCGCTTCCGTAGATTTACGCGTAGAATATGCAAATGAGCTAGAAACGCCGATTAACGAACGTACTTGCGCCCGGCACATTGATATACGTCATTTAAGTAAGGCGTACGACCGGCGTAAAGTTACCCCTACTATATGAGGCGCAGCCAATGTTAAGTATGGACGTCGGAACAGCCGTCAAATTTTACGTCGTTTGCGTAAGTCGTACGCGAATAGGGCTGTGCGTAAGTTACGTTCACGTCGTAGGCAGTGTTCGGCGTATCTTAGGCATTCTATCCGACGTGATTCTGAGCATGCGCACTGGGTTATGTCCACGGACGGCGCATGCACCGTTCGTTCGGCCATGCATCAACATGGGGGTCACGCTTCATTAGTAGTGTTGCTCACGAATATTCGCATTGCGAATATTCGCTACGAATATTGCATATTCGAGTATTCGCGAATAACTCGAATATTGCGGCGAATATTCGCTATGGCGAATATTTGTATTTTTTCTAATTTATTTTTAAAACAGATCACATCCTAGTGATCTCCATTGACGTCTAAAAGCATTGCTGGTATGATTAGAGAGAGACCCTGGGCCGAGTAGCTGATGCGACTCTTTTGTGTTGCCGAAAATTCGCATTGCATCAGAGCCAATCAGAATAACTCGAATATTCGGCAAAAGGAATATTGCGCAATTTTCTTCTCCGCCCTTCTTTTGCATCAGAGCCAATCAGAATAACTCGAATATTCGGCAAAAGGAATATTGCGCGATATTCCTTTTGCCGAATATTCGAGTTATTCTGATTGGCTCTGATGCAAAAGAAGGGCGGAGAAGAAAATCGCGCAATATTTCTTTTGCCGAATATTCAAGTTATTCTGATTGGCTCTGATGCAGCATCATCAGCGATTATCTTCTCCGCCCTTCTTTTGCCCCCTTATTCTCCTTTCTTTTAAGTAGAGTTAGTGTAGAGTTAGTGTTTAGTGCATATTAGTTTAGTAATACAGGAAATGATCTCCGTTTATGAGAATTTCGCAATCATTTTCGCATTAGCGAAATTTCGCAAAAAAATTTTTGGATAAAATATCACGAATATTCGATATTAGCGAATATTCGCGAATATTCTTCTATATATTCGCGCAAAATCGAATATGGCGTATTCCGCTCAACACAATTCATTAGCATACAACACGCCCCTTACCTGCCTACTTTGAAGTACTCGGGCTTACGCCGGCCCATATACGCTACGCCGCCGTAACTTAGGACGCAAGTGCTTTGAGAATACAGAAAATAAAGAAATGTGCCCATCTAAGTGCAGTAAACATAAAATTTAATGAGGAATGACATATAAACGACAGTGGCTACTCACAAGCATCACAAAATAAATGGGCATGTAAAAAGTGATGGCTGACCCGATGTCACTTTGGTGGTCAGCAGTTCCTAGGTCCCGATCTGCTATCACAGGAGCATGGGGGCGCTGGATGTACCAGGAGCAGGGTTTTTTTTCCGGAGGTCCAGTATCTCAGCAAGCCTCAATAGGACACAGGGAAGCAGGAAGCCTGGAAGAGCCGCTCGAGACGGCGTGCGTGTCAGCGTGGAACGCTGTTGAAACAGCGGAGCTGTGAAATGCATCATCCCATTGATCGACCCGGGTTCCCCACGTCTCATTACCGGTGCGACGCCGGCCAGCTGCGTTTATATGTCATTCCTCATTAAATTTTATGTTTACTGCACTTAGATGGGCGCATCTCTTTATTTTTTGTATAAATATTTTTCAGAGTTTGCTTCTGCTTCAGGGTTGTTGCCGCTAGTGCCAGTATATAATTTTCTGATTGCTATTTGGACTTTTATTGGACTATTGATTTAATCCTCTGTATTTTATGGACCATATATCATTCTGACCATCATCATTATATGCTCTGATAATCGTGCGCCATCTACTACAATTTTTTTACTTTGAGAATACAGCACTTGGCACACAAAACAACAAGGCACACAAAATGACTGGCTTATAGCATAGGTATTGTCTAAGTTTACCAGGACATTTATTAAATGTTTAACACAGCTCTTACAGACTTTGGCCATTGGTAGAGATGGCCTGGCAGTTCGCCCAGCGGTCATTTCACGGTGAACTTTGCTCGTTCGTGGTTCGCGGAACAGGCGGACATCTGGCGATATTCGTGTCGGTCTGCCATTTTACATTGAGAAGAACTTTGACCCATGACACATCCATCAGGTAGTACAGGACAGCCAATTGAGACATTTCAGCACATGGACATACCCCCTACCGTATAAATAGACCTAATCTGGTGGCCATTTTATATTCTTATTTTTGTCAGTGTAGGGAGAGGTTGCTGTGTGTGGAGCAGGGACAGACTGTAGTGACACAAATCGTTACCTAACAGGTCCACAAAAGTCCTTTTAAGGACTGGTATAGGTGTACTGTACTATTTGGTGTGCAGTATTTAGAGGTGTAATACACTTATATACTTTTTGTCAGTGTAGGGACAGGTTGCTGTGTGCGGAGCAGGGACAGACTGTCACTGTAGTGACACAAATCGTTACCTAACAGGTCCACAAAAGTCCTTTTAAGGACTGGTATAGGTGTACTATTTGGTGTGCAGTATATAGGGGTGTAATACATAACACTTATATACTTTTTGTCAGTGTAGGGACAGGGTGCTGTGTGCGGAGCAGGGACAGACTGTAGTGACACAAATCATTACCCGACAGGTCCACACAAGTCCTTTTAAGGACTGGTATAGGTGTACTATTGTTTGGTGTGCAGTAGTGGTGTAATACACTTATAATGGACCTGATGAAGGGCCACAACCCGATACGCGTAGTCGACAACACAGCCTTATACGTCTCCTCCCTGCTCTCGTCTGCTTGCTCCTCACCCTGAGCTCCAAGCCTCGCTTTGACATCATGCTTGTTTGAGCCTCTCTGCCATCCGTATCTCCAAGCCTCCTGTCTGCTTGCTTCTCACCCTGAGCTCCAAGCCTCGTTTTGACATCATGCTTGTTTGAGCCTCTCTGCCAGCCGTAGCTCCAAGCCTCGTTGTGGTTCTTCTTCGCCGCAGCTCGTCTGACGTCACACCCGGGAAGTTTGTACCTGCCATGGTCTTGTAAGAGCTTTCCTATGCTGCCCATTGTATTGGTCCTCCGCAGATCGGCTGTTCCATCTTTCACCGCGGGATACTGATCAGGCTCGATTGGCCCTATATCCACATAAGATCAGGATTTGATCTCCCTCCCTGCCCTATGTGCCATAATTGCATAGAGGACTTACGAGTTTTCCATCTACGGCAGCACACCTTTCCAGCACCTGGCAGATCTCATGCCTTTTCTAAGGTACCCATATTGACAAGCAAGTTTACTGTTGACATCATGCAATGGAGGATTGTATTTGTTTTTAAATATTCATGGCATCATTAAATTGAGACTTATTTATTTATGCCTTTGTTCATTTAGTCCGCACTAGAATTAGCACTTTATATATGGTTGCTTCTGACTCTTTACATTTATTACACCTCTCCTGGTGTGTTTTTTCCATATAGCAGCTGTTTTTGGGATTATGCAGGACGCACATTTTCCCATTCCCATCAATATTTTGGTCGTTTGGCGCCAGACTTTTGTGCTGTTTACTTACAATATACTTATAATATACTTTCTAATATAGAAAGCATATTATAGTGGACTTGTATTGTGCAGCATTGTGACTGGTGGTGTATTTGTGTACTGTAGAATTTGTGCCGCTTTCGCTGCATTACACACATTGACAACATTTCCTGGAAAAAAAACGTTTTATAACTGGTGCGATGAACCAGTGGCCCCCCCAAAACGACAGATTGAAGCGGGGTGTTATATACCTTCTTCCACATATACTGCGCTTCTCTAGAGACTTTTGTCACAGGGTCATTTAAAAAATGACAAGCAGAGGAAGAGGCAGGCCCTTCCGCAGTGGTGGTAGGGGTAGGGCAGGAGCAGCCATTCTTGTCATTGGATCAAGAAGAGGAGGTAGCAACAGCCGCCACTCAGCAGTCTGACGACAGTACCCAGATCAGCCCAATGAGGTTGGTCCCCGCTCAATGAGGTTGGTCCCCGCTGTTGCTGCCTACTCCGAGATCTCTACTGTTAGTGGTGGGGAAGGTGACGTTGATGGTGACGTGTCTACAGACGTCACGTAGGTGCCCGCAAGAGAGGAAGAGGAGGGGCGTTCAGAGGGAGAGATGGACCAGCAGGTAGGGAGGAGAAGTAGGCCAAACTTACATTGCAAAGGAGGAACAAACCTGACTGCTAATGTATCAGGAGCGAGCCATCAACCATGCACGGTCACATCTGGCACTCCCAGGATGCCGGCCCATGACTCTGCAGCGTGGGCTTTTTTTAACGTGTCCACTGCAAACAATAGTGTTGCCATCTGCAGCCTTTGCAGTCAACGCATAAGTCGTGGTAAGCCCAACACTCACCTAGGGATGACCGCCTTAAGAAGACACATGGCCTTCCATCATCGAGCCCAGTGAGAGCAACGCCATCAGAACCTACAAAGCCACACTCCAGGCTCTCACCGTCTAGCCTCTTCTCCTCCTCCTCTATCTTCACAATTGTCCTCCACTCCATTTTGCCATCTCACACAGTGCTTGGGCAAGGTCATTTGGTACCCAGGGCAAAGGAGGCAAACTGGAACATTTTCTCACCTGCTACCCCTAACAGTGGTAGTTACTGTATGCTTTTTTTCCTACTGTATTTTACATGGGGGGGGGGCTCTTTTTCTTACACTACTTTGAAACAAAGTACCCTAGAAACCAGTCCTCCTCTCTGCACCCCCCCCCCCCAGCTCTCCCCTCTGCTAACCACCCCTTTCACTGTTCCCTCTCTCAACACATATTCCCCCCACCTTTACAGTGCACTCCTCTCTGCCCAACCTCAGGCTTTGGCAATCCCTCACCTCTTCTAACGGCCACCGGTCTCTATGGAGCAGAATTGTGCTTGAGGGCAGCAGTGATACACACACATCCCCCCAGCTCTCCTTTCTGTACAATTTCCTCCAGATCCCCCTCTGCACACATCCCCCCAGATCTCCTCCATGTACAAATTTCTCCAGATCCCCTCTTTGCACACATCCCCCCAGATCTCCTCCGTGTACAAATCCCCCCAGATCTCCTCCATGCACAAATCTCCCAGATCTCCTCCATGTACAAATCCCTCCAGATCCGCCCTGATCTCCTCCATGTACGAATCCCTCCAGATCCCCTCTCTGCACACATCCCATCAGATCTCCTCCATGTACAAAGCCCTCTAGATCCCCCCCCCCCAGATCTCCTCCATGTACAAATCCCTCTAGATCCCCCTCTGCACAAATCCCCCCAGATCTCCTCCATGTACAAATCCCTCCAGATCCCCCCTCTGCACAAATCCCTCCAGATCCCTCCCTCCCTCCTGCATACATTACTCAGCTCTCCTTTCTGTACAAATCACCCCAGATCCCCTCTCTGCCCACATCCCCCCAGCTCTTCTCTCTGCACACACCCCCCCAGCTCTTCTCTCTGCTAACTGCTAACCCCTCCCCTTTCACTGTTCCCTCTCTCAGCACATATTCCCCCCTCCCCCACACCTTTAGAGTGCACTCCTCTCTGCAGAACCTCAGGCTTTGGCAATCCCTCACCTCTTCTCTATGGTATGCACAGGTTTTTTTTTATCTTTATACAGCTAAGTACAGAGAGCTCTGCCTGCTGCCTGTAGCACAGAGTCAAGGAGGAGTTTAGAGCTCCTCAACCCAGTGCTGCAGTGCAATGTATCAGTAGTAGCAGCAAGCAGGGACAAGCTGCCTCTGGAATCACTAGCTTACAGTGCTGGGAGCAGAATTGTGTTCGAGGGCATCATCAGTGAGTGCCCAGAGCGAACACAGAAAAGCCAGGGGAGGAGAGGGCTGCCAGAGGTGAAAAATGTCCTGGTGATACACATACTTCCTTACTGAACTTCTGCTGGTTCCTCCTCGGCAGCTCCTCCCGCAGCTTCGGCAGTAGCTCTTTTCTCTCCTCCTATCCCGCCTCCGGCCGTGAGTGATGTCACGCTGCCGGGACAGGACTACAAAGTCCCTTCATAGGGGAGAGTAGGAGCAGCGCTGACATGTATGGCTGGTGTGGACTGTGTAGGCTTGTGCCGGGTGCAGGAGCGCACCCGGCACATTACAGTAGTAAGTTACAGATGACTACAGTACAGCTAGTTGCGCCGACTAGTGTGTACAGTGAGGCACATTGACGGCACTTCACCTGTGCCCCCCTCCCGCCCGCAAATGGTACTGCCTGGGGCATCCGTCCCTTCCGCCCCTGCCTTGTACCGGCCCTGATCTCACATAAAGCAGTTTAAGTCTCAGCATGTGTATTCCTCCAGCTCCCTCCTGCTGCAGGTGCCAATTCCCCTTCGGAGCACGTCAAACTCAAAACATTTACAGAAAACAAAAGACCAGGGTCCCACACAAAGATCCTCATTAAATGATAAGCAATACACTGGTAATAGCTCTGTCCCCTCCAATAGTTTCTGCTCCACTGATGCGTATCACCCTTATAGAGCTTATTCATAGAGGCAGGAGTGCCAAAGGAAGCTGCATTTGGGATTTTTACACCTGCACACGTAAACTCTATGCAGATTGTGTCCTGGCCGGGCTTCAAACCAAGAACCTCATTGGTGCAAGGCACCATGCTGCCCTTAGCAAAAAGTTAGAAACAGGGGTGCTGTTAGAAATCACGGGGCCCCATACAGCCTACCTAAGAGACCTCCCCCCTGGCAAAAAATGACTGAGGACATAGATGAATTGGTCCCTTTGTCTACAGCCTCAGTTGCACAGATAGGGAAAAGGGAGTAGCCGCTCCAGGTGGGAACCCAGAGGAATATCCTCTGTTGCAGATAACTCAGGTGCAGGCAATGCAATTAGCAAAGCAGGCACAAAAATTGTCTCTGGACAGCCGCACTCTGAACAAATTGTAGCCTTTATTAAAAGAAGGTTAGCACTACAAGTCACAGCAAAATAAAATAAAAACCTGACTACTGACGTGTTTCGCACTGAAACTAGTGGTTAGTCATATGACTAAGCACTAGTTTCAGTGCAAAATGCGTCAGCAGTAGGGTTTTTATTTTATTTTGCTGTGACTTGTAGTGCTGACCTTCTTTTAATAAAGGCTACAAGGCTGAGTGCAGGCAATGCAGTGTGGCTGTCCAGAGACCATTTTTGTTTCTCAGTTGCACAGATGACTGAATAGGAAGCACTCTGAAACTCCCTGTTCATTCAAAAATGGAAGAGTAGTAAACACAGTTTACTATGCTTCAGTGATGAATAGACACAGGAGTGCATGGTTCCTATCGTTCACTTTGTTCATTCAAGAAATTAAGTCGGCGGGTCCGGCGTCCTCGCGGCGTCCTCACGTCCTCCCCGCTCCGAGTTTTGAATACTGCGCCAGCATATACCCAGCGCAGTACACTCGGGCAGGCTCGGCAACTGTCGCGCTCACGTCCTGTACGTCCAGGACGTGACCGCGGAAGAAGCCGAGACTGGCCGAATATACCCGAGTGTACTGCGCTGGGTATATGTCGGCGCAGTATTCAAAACTCGGCACGGGAAAGCGGGTATCGGCATATATCGCGCACCCACGATTTTGCACGATATACGCCGATAAATACGGTATGTTACACTGTTACACTGTTTATATATATATATATATATATATATATATATATATATATATATAGTATAGTATTATTATTATTATCCACAATTTATATAGCGCCAAAGGAGGGACAGGAGGGTACTGCTCGTAGTGCTAAAATTTAAAGGGAGGAGGTACAAAGGGTAATAGCTGGTGGCAATGTTGTGCAGCAGTCACAGATACATTTACTATATTGTCAAAAGTATTGAGACACCTGACTTTACATGCACATGAATGTTTAATGGCATACCAGTCTTTGTCTATAGGGTACAATTTTTAGTTGGCCCACCCTTTGCAGCTATAACAGCTTCAACTCTTCTGGGAAGGCTGTACACAAGGTTTAGGAGTGTGTCTAAGGTAATGTTTGACTATTCTTCCAAAAGTGAATTTGTGTCAGGGATCTGCCGCTGAATCCCGGCGCGCCGGTGGTGCGCGCACGCGTGCAAGTAAGCGCAAGTTTTGGCGCCAATGTGCCTTTAAAAGTCAGGCAGCTGCAGCAGCCTCTTGCTGTCTGATCTGCAGCTTATGTGTGATCTTACCCGTATCCTGATTGAACCTGTTCCTGTATCGACCCGGCTCCGTCTGACTATCCGAACCTCTCCAGCCCGACCTCGGCCCGCCTTGACCTTGCTTACTGCCATTACCGCTGCCAGACCTTCTTGCCTGAATACCCACTACGCCTGTCTGCTGAACCCTCTGTCTGCTTACGCGTTTGACCCGGCCTGCCCGACCCAGCTTCCGTCCAGTCCACGCTGCCTTATTTCGGTTCTGCATCAGTTCCAGAGTCGCTAGCCATCCGCACCAACTCCAGAGTCGCTAGTTCCTGCATCAGTGTGCCGACTCTCCTGCTTGCTTCAGCAATCCGGAAGGACCAGCGCAGTGCCGATCCCTACCATCATCCAGGCACTCTTACTCCGCTGCGCTCCCGAGTCTGCTGTCCCCAATCCAGCGACTCCCGAACCAGAGTTGTTCGAGGGGCCGCCTCCTGCGACTAGGGTCTGACGACCAGGTACGCCCTCATACATAACAATTTGTGAGGTCAGGCGCTGATGTTGGACGAGAAGGCCTGGCTCGCAGGCATCACTCCAATTCATCCCTAAAGGTGCTAACTATGGGTTGAGGTCAGGACTCTGTGCAGGCCAGTTACTCCACCCCAAACTCACTCATCCATGTCTTTATGGACCTTGCTTTGTGCACTGGTGCAAAGTCGATTTGGAACAGAAAGGGGCCATCACCAAACTGTTCCCACAAAGTTGGGAGCATGAAATTGTGGAAGTGGAAACCTTGCAAGAAGATCTGAACAAATTAATAGGGTGGACAACTACATGGAAAATGAGGTTCAATGTAGAAATTTTTTAAATAATGCATTTGGGTGGCAAAAAAACAAATGCAATTTATATACTGGGAGAAGAACCTCTGGGGAAATCTAGGATGGAAAAGGACCTGGGGGTCCTAGTAGATGATTGGCTCATCAATGGCATACCATGCCAAGCTGCTGCTAACAAAGCAAACAGAATATTGGCATGAATTAAAAAAGGGATTAACTCCAGAGACAAAACGATAATTCTTTCGCTCTACAAGACTCTCTACAATACTCTACAGAGTATGCTGTCCAGTTCTGGGCACCAGTCTTCAGGAAGGATGTACTGGAAATGGAGAGAATACAATGAATGGCAACAAAGCTAATAAAGGGTCTGGAGGATATTAGTTATGAGGAAAGGTTGCGAGCACTGAACTTATTCTCTCTGGAGAAGAGGCGCTTGAGAGGGGATATGATTTCAATTTACAAATACCATACTGGTGACCCCACAATAGGGATAAAACTTTTGTTGTGGAAGGGAGTTTAACAAGACACATGGCCACTCACTAAAATTAGAAGAAATTAGGTTTAATCTTAAACTATGTAGAGGGTTATTTACTGTAAGAGCGGCAAGGATGTGGAATTCCCTTCCACAGGTGTTGGTCTTAGCGGGGGGGCATTGATGGTTTCAAGAAACTATTAGATAACCACCTGAACGACCACAACATACAGGGATATACAAGGTAATACTGACATAAAATCATACACATAGGTTGGACTTGATAGACTTGTGTCTTTTTTCAACCTCACCTACTATGTAACTTGACTAGCCTGCAGAGAGTCCTGATTTCAACCCAATAGAACCTCTTTGGGATGAATTAGAGTGGAGACTGAGAGCCAGGCCTTCTCGTCCTACATGGGTCCCTGACCTCACAAATGCACTACTGAAAGAATGGTCAAACATTCCCATAGACCAGTGGTTCTCAACCTCCTAGTGCTGTGACCTCTTAATGAAATTTCCCAAGTTGTGGGGACCTCTAACAGCAAAATTTGTCAGCACCCAAGGCAAGACAAATAATTTGCGCCCCTAACCCACAGACATTAGCGCTACCTGAGTCCTTTTAATAGAAACTATAATCACACTCACTGTGTCTCCGACTTTGTGATGTCTCGTAGCAGTGACACCCATGCCAAAATCAGGAGATAGGGTCTCCTCCAGCCCCCCTCACACTTCACATTCCTCACCAGTCAGCTGACCTCCAGTCGTTGCCCCCCAGACATGCTGTGAACTGAATGGGCTGCTGTGGGCTCCAGGAACACCACAGCTGGGCAGCCACAGGCTCCAGGGAGAGCCCTGCTGAGTGGCCGCAAAAAGGCTGGGAGAGCGGTGTGGGCTTCAGGAACAGCCCAGGATTCAGTGACCCCTGGCAAATCATCATTCGACCCCCGATGGGGTCCCGACCCCCAGCTTGAGAACCACTGCCATAGACACTCCTAAACATTGTGGAGAGCCTTCCCAGTAGAGTTGTAGCTGTTATAGCGGCAAAGGGTGGGCCAACTCAGTATTGAACCCTACAGACTACGACTGGGATGCTATTAAAGTTGATGTGTATGTAAAAGCAAGTGTCCCAATACTTTTGGTAATATAGTGCATGTATGTGTGTGTTTATGCATTGTGCAGTAAATAGAAGGTTATTTCTCTCATTGAGAATAATTGGCTGTTCATATTATTTGTTTTACTTCAATAGATGTAATCTTGCCCACCTGCATTATGCTCCAGGGATGCAATTAATTTCTACTTTTCTTTACTATTGTACTCTGCTTGGTATTAGGTTCAACAATGTTAATTTAGTAGTATAGAGAGCATGTGCATTTTTAAAAATCAATATTTATTTTAATTTTTGATTGGAGGAAAATAAGAGAATCTGTTATTTGTTGTGTGTTATTTTGGAGTCCACATCACCGACCAGCCATGTCTTTGTAAAATCAACAGTTTTTATTTATCCAAAAAGGCAAACAAAGCAAATAACTTCAGCATAAAATGAAAAAAAAAAATGTTCTTAACTTCTGGTAACAAAAGCTAGAGAAACCTGTCCCATCACAGTGCTTAAAGTCCCCACATGCTCCAAGGATCCAGAAAATGTCACAATAGCATCTGTCTGACTGAACGGGCACAGCTCTTTCTCACAAGTGTGCCCTTCTCCGCACAGTAATTTACTGACATGCTGGATGCTTTCTGCCCTCTTGAGGCCTGTCTCACAGGTGGATTTAACATTGAGTACACCATAACTGTTCTCTATCATTCCTCTTCAAAGGGAACATAACCCAAACAATGCTGATACATATTTACCATCCAGGACCCATCCCTTGCATCCTGTACAGTAGTTATACTTACCAATGCTAATAAGATCTATTGCCTTGATGCCCTCTCTTCTCTGTTAATGCTATCTGTGTCTGTTTTAGTCATATTCCAGTTCCTTGACGTCAACAAGAGACATTTTTGAAGGGTGCCATTTGTGAATATTTGACATGTACACACTGAAATATTTTGTTTCGGAATTTCGTGTTCGTCCAAAAAATAAATTTATTTAGTTACTCCCAAAATCCGTTTTTATTTATTTGGTCTCATTAAAAAATACATTCGTCTGAAAATCCTAATTAATTAAAGCGGGGGTTCACCTGAAAACATTTTTTTTAAAGCCACCAAATACAGCAGCTGATGACTTTTTAAAAATTAACACTTACCTGTCCAAGTCGCCGGCGCCAAAGCTGAGCGGGAGCTCGGCTCTCGGCTTCCCCTGCCACCATCCTCAGTAAGGGAATCAGGTAGTGAAGCGCTGCGGCTTCACTGCCGGTTCCCTACTGCGCATTCGCGAGTCACGCTGTGCAGTTCCCACTGGTCTCCGTTGTGTTCTGGGAGCCGAGAATTTCCCAGAACACAACAGGGGGGGTGACGCGGAGGAGCCGGAACTCCTGCGGGAGTCTACACACGGAAGTGGTGCAAAAAAAAATCGATAACGGAAATGCATTGGGACAAAAACAAATGCACATGTCTAGTGAATATACCTTTTCTTACTACAGGTCTATTATACCCTCTACAATGGAAATGATGTGGGTATAGAAGTCCTATTTAAAGCAAATGAATAGCATGTTTTTAGATCTGTGCAACAATATTCCTTCACTCCTAACAAAACTTAGGCCTCGTACACGCGACCGGTTTCCTCCGCAGAATCCAGCAAGAAACTTGTTGGGAGACGTGTTTTGCCGAGGAAACCGGTCGTGTGTACATTTTTCGACAAGGAAACTGTTGAGAAACTCGACGAGCCAAGAAGAGAGCTTGTTCTCTTTTTCCGCGATGGGAATGGAGAAAATTGGCTTGTTAATTTCCTCGACAGCCGAAAAAGGAACTCGACGAGGAAAACGATGTGTTTCGCCCAACGAGTTCCTCGGTCGTGTGTACGAGGCCTGAGACTGCTGGTTTTACATGAATTACAAAACTATTCTAGTTAGCTTAAAAACAATTATGCCTTTAAATTTTTCCCTTTAGGTTTCCAAATCCTAAATAAAGAATCACTTAGCAACATGACATTTAACGGATTATGATAAATACAGTAAGTGAACATAACAAAATTTAATGCAACTCTTTATACATGTAAATTTGGAATTTAAAACATTAAAAGTGTAATCTGCTTATATTTTGCCTCACCCAAAAAACAAACAAAAAAAACAACATGCAACATGCTAATAACATTCTTGAAAAATCTTGTTATTATTACATACCTTTTTTAGACCTAATGACAATATTACGGGTCCCTGTGCTTCTTTATACAAAGAAGGCAGAGCATGGCTGGTAAGAGGAGAAGGCAGGGTGCTGTACATAGCTTTCCAAATATATCACAGCGCCCTACCACAGTATTGCTCCCAAAAGCCCTGAGTATTGATGCAAACAGTGCACTAGACATTGGGATGAGTTATGAAAATATCAGAATACCTTGACGGATGCCAGTCTGTAGGGTTGGTTGTTTGAAAGAACTGAAAACTAATGAATGAAAGGCCTTATGCCACCTACACACAATCAGGCTTTTGCCCGGCCAAATCACATCGGAATTCCGATGGAATTCCATTGGAAAAAATAGAACATGTTCTATATCTAAACTCCGATGGAATGCATCGGAATTTCCGATGAAAAAACTCATATGGGGCTACACACGATCTGAAAATCCGATGGAAATTCCGATCGTGTGTACGGGGCATAAGTCTGGGGAGGGCTATCCAGAAAATGATATGGGCACTACAGTATATGACTTGCTGCTGATTCTAATGCACAATGTGACAAGTTTATAGTGTGCGGTGAATTCAGAGTAAACAATATCAGCACAGGAGAGGAGCCTGTACATTTGTACAAGACTAAAGGACTGAAGGTTTGGCTTTAATTTTGCTACAGCAAATTACAATATTTTCTGATGATTAAACTATTTTATTGTCTTACATTGGTAAAGTAAAATCCTCTGGATTACCTGACAATATAGGAATCCGTATATGATGGTTTTCTATCTTGTATTTTATTTTTTTATTGGTGGAATTAGATTATCTTGTGTCTTTTGTTAACTTTACTATGTAACTATGATCATTATGTAAAATGTATTTATTACCTATAAATTCCAAAGCATTGTATTTAAAATCACTTGCAGTTGTTTTCCCTATTAATAGCACAGACAGGACGGCAGGGACCATACATTGACACTGTCTCTAGAAGCCTCTTTGAGTTTGACAGCACAGCCACTGACACCCCCTCCCATCTCCCATCTCCAGCAACATTACATTTATATGTTATGTTCGTTACTGAGTGGGTAGACCAAGTTTTTCTAAATCCCTCCCCGGAGCAATGCCTGTATTACTATTTTGAAGCTACACAGGAGCCAATTTGTGAACACAAATTGAAGTCAGTAAAGGGTAAAGAATAATATGAAGATGACATTTTCAGAACCAAATGCTAGTCCAGCTGTATGACATGACACATTCTTGATGCTTACCATTCAGCTTTAACTGTGGGCATCCATTTCCTGCAGAAGTATTTGCATTTAAGCAATTACACGGCACAGTCTAGAATGTACACCTGCCAAAGGTGCAAAACTTAAATTACACATTAAAATTTGAATTGATGGAAACAAAACTTGTATTATCTATCCTGCTGTCAGAGGACTGGCTTTAAGCTCAGAGTGCAAATTTGACCCAATCAAAAGAAAAGACAGCCTGCTAAAGGAATACTACTTTAGTCACCATAACATATTTAGAGCAATATAACGTATAGACAATTTATTGAAGGATTGAAATCCCACCAAATGAAATTAGAAATAGTGGTTAACTGGCAAACATAATTGAAAAGAAAAAGGATGCCAAACATAGGTAAACCTCTTATAAACACACGGTTCACACAACACTTCCCAATTGCGCCATCTTTTGCTTTGATCACAAGCTCTTCTTTCGATTCACTTTCAGTACGTTTTTACTTAAACATTTTAATGAATGTTAACAGTCAAAAAGAGTTATACAATCATACACTTGATAGTTTTTTTTGAGATGGTGGATGTGATTAATATAGGGTCGCTTTCCTGTTCACCTGTTCATCATAGTACTAACGGACATAACATCTGTGCATACATCACATAAATCTTGTGAACCCTGGATCAGGATGCAGTGAAAGAGTTTGCAAAAGTTCCAGGCTAAAAATTATAATACAGGTCACTTAGTCTAGGCTGTGGGGGAGATCACTTCCACCAGAGTCATGAAGGACTACTCACCCATGCTTCTTGGGAGATAAATAGCCAAGAGTGAGATATAGATGAAGATGTAAATTGTAACAGGAAAAGAAAAGAAGAAAAAAAATACCAACCTCAATGGATGATTCTTGATTTAAAAATGCTCATTAGGATTCCATGTAAAAGATACAGTATATGGCCCGGATTCACAAAGCACTTACGCCAACGTATCTCGTGATATGCCGCGTAAGTGTAAATATGCGCCGTCATATCTGTACGCAGTGCCCACAGAACTAAGATATGCCTAAAAACTGACTTCATCCGACCGACGTAACTTGCCTACGCCGGCATATAGTGGGCGCATAGTAACGCTGGACGCATTTGGCACTCTCATTGATTTTCGATGCAAATATGCAAATGAGGGAGATACGCCGATTCACAAACGTTCTTGCGCCCGGCGCATGTTTTAAGCGATTTGCGTAAGGGTTACGTCCGGTGTAAAGTTATTCCCCATATTGGAGGCGCAACTCATGCAAAGGTATGAACCAGGGAACCAACGGCATTGAATTTTATGTAGTTTACGTAGTACATGAATAGGGCTGGGCGTAGGTTACGTTCACGTCGTAGGCAGTGATTCAACGTATCTTAGCCAGTTGTTTCGACGTGATTGTGAGCATGCGCACTGGGATACATCCAAGGTACGACGCATGCGCAGTTCATTTTAAGTACTTGTCTGAAGCTCAGCCCATCATTTGCATGGGGTCACGCTTCATTAAAATGTATCACGCCCACTCCCAGCCCACTTCCACCTACTTTGACTTACGCTGCCTTACACCTACGACTATACGCTATGCCGGCGCAACGTTGGGAGCATTTGCTTTGTGAATTCCATGCTTCCCTCTGTGCGTTGCGCCGGCGTAGCGTAAAGAGGTTATGCTACGCTGGCATATATATGCGCCAAGGTATGTGAATCCGGGCCTATAATAGCTGCCTTTTACATTACAGCTGGAAGCCGGCTAAAAATATATATTTTTGTTATATTCAACAAGTAATATACTAAAATCAACAAAAACTGCTGTATTAATACTGAATACTGAAAAATACTGGCTACTACGCTGGCATATATATGCGCCAAGGTATGTGAATCCGGGCCTATAATAGCTGCCTTTTACATTACAGCTGGAAGCCGGCTAAAAATATATATTTTTGTTATATTCAACAAGTAATATACTAAAATCAACAAAAACTGCTGTATTAATACTGAATACTGAAAAATACTGGCTACTGAAAACAATTCCTTACTGATGCCTCAAGAAGCAATTGGAAGTTTCCTGGATCAACTTTACCAATAAATATTAGTATCCAGTTATATTATGTGTATCTAGGAAAGAATCCAGGCCTTTCTTAAAACAATCTACTGAGCTGGCCAGAACCCCCTCTTGAGGGAGTCTATTAAACATTTTCACAGCTCTTACTGTGAAGAAACCTTTCAGTATTTGGAGATGAAATCTCAATTCCGCCAGACGAAAAGAGTGGCCCCTTGTCCTTTGTGATGACCTTAAAGTGAATAACTCATCACTAACTTCACTATATGGAGCACTTACGTATTTATACATAAAGTGATTGTTACGCCAACATTTCATATACAGTGCCTTGAAAAAGTATTCATATCCTTTGAAATTTTCTGCATGTTGTCATGTTAAAACCAAAAAGGTAAATGTTTTTTATTGGGATTTTATGTGATAGATCAACACAAAGTGGCACATAATTGTGAAGTGGAAGCTAAATAATAAATAGTTTTCTTTTTTTTTTACAAATAAATATGTGAAAAGTGTGGCGTGCATTTTTATTCAGCCCCCCGAGCAAATATTTTGTAGAACCTCCAATTGCAGCAGTTACAGCTGCAAGTCTTTTTGGGTGGGGCCCTACCAGATTTGCACATCTACAGGGTGACGTTTTTACCCATTGTTCTTTGCAAAATAGCTCAAGCTCTGTCAGATTAGATAGAGGGCATCTGTGAACATCAATTTTCAAGTCTTGTCACAGATTCTCAATTCGATTTAGGTCTGGACTTTGACTGGGTCTTTCTAACACATGAATACACTTTGATCTAAACCATTTTATTGTAGCTCTGGCTGTATGTTTAGGGGTCGTTGTCCTGCTGGAAAGTGAACCTCTGCCCCAGTCCCAAGTCTTTTTGCAGACTCAAACAGGTTTTCTTCTAAGATTGCCCTGTATTTGGCTCCATCCATCTTCCCATCAACTCCGTCCAGCTTGCTTGTTTGTCCCTGCTGAAGAATAACATCCCCACAACATGATGCTGCCACCACTATGTTTCATGGTGGGTTGGTGTGTTCAGGGTGATGTGCAGTGTTTGTTTTCTGCCATACATAGTGTTTTGCTTTTAGACCAAAAAGTTCAACTTTGGTCTCATCTGACCAGAGCACCTTCTTCCACATATTTGCTGTGTCCCCACATGGCTTTTTGCAGACTGCAAACAGGACTTGTTATGGCTTTCTTTCAACAAGGTCGTTCTATTTGCCACTATTCCATAAAGACCAGATTTGTGGATTGTACAACTAATAGATGACCCATGGACAGATTCTCCCACCTGAGCTGTGGATCTCTGCAGCTTCTCCAGATTTACCATGGGCCTCTTGCCTGCTTCTCTAATTAATGCTCTCCTTGCCCAACCTGTCAGTTTAGGTGGACGGCCATGTCTTGGTAGGTTTGCAGTTGTGCCATACTTCATTTTCGGATGATGGATTGAACAATGCTCAGTGAGATGTTTAAAACAGGGTTAGTTTATAAAAGAATATCCCAAGCTTTGAACTTCTCCACAACTTTATACCTGACCTATCTGATGTGTTCCTTGGTCTTTGTGATTCTGTTTGTTCATTAAGGTTCTCTAACAAACTCTGAGGGCGTCACAGAACAGCTGTATTTATACTGAGAATAAATTACACACACACAAGTGGACTCTACTAATTAGGTGACGTCTGAAAGAAATTAGTTCCACTAGATTTTGTTAGGGTATCAGAGTAAAGGGGGCTGAATGCAAATGCACGCCACACTTTACACATATTTATTTGTAAAATAAATTGAAAATGTATCATTTGGCTTTCACTTCACAATTATGTGCCTCTTTGTGTTGATCTATCACATAAAATCCCCCAAAAAAATACATTTACGTTTTTGGTTGTAGCATGGCAAAATGTGGAACATTTTAAAGCGTATGAATACTTTTTTAAGGCACTGTATAAAAAAGGCAAAAAAAATAGGTATCTATAATGTTTTTTATATCGATAACAAAATGTTTTGCCTTTCATTTTTAATTTCAAACTGAATGGATTGTTTTAAAAGGTGATCGTTTATAATCACGTTAATCTCCTCTTCTCAAGAGAGAATGAATTCAGTTCCTCTAATCTTTCCTCATAGCTGAGCTCCTCCATGCCTCTTATCAGTTTGGTTGCTTTTCTCTGCACTTTCTCCAGTTCCCTGTGAACTAGTGCCCAAAAATGAACTGCATATTCCAGATGAGGTCTTATTAATGATTTGTACAGGGGTTAAATTATCTTTCTCGCTCTCTCTCTGCAGTCCATTCCTCTCTTAATACTAAAAGAAATTGTGCTTGCTTTGGAAAATTCAGCTTGGCATTGTATGTCATTATTAAGTTTATGATCTACCAGAACACCCAGTTCTTCTCCTAGTATGTAAGATGTGTGCACGTTTCTAACCCCCAAGTGCATAACTTTACATTTATCAACATTAAACCTCAGTTGCCCCATAGTTGCCTAATTAAATGGTGCATTGATGTTGACCTGTAAATTGGAGACATCCTGTATGGACGTTATTCCACTGCATAGTGTGGTGTCATCTACACAGACTGAAATGGCACTTTTAATCCCAGACCCTATATCACTTATAAATATATTAAAAAGTAAGGGTCCCAACACTGAACCTTGGGGTACACCACTAACAACCCCAAACCATTCAGAGTATGAATCATTAACCACTACTCTCTTAAATTGGACATTTATCCAGTTTTCTATTAATTTACAAACAGATTTTTCCAAGGCTGTAGACTTTACCTTACACATAAGCCGTGTGGGGAACTGTGTCAAATGCTTTGGCAAAATATAAATATACCACATCCACAGCCACCCCTCTGCCCAAGGTTTTACTCCTCATTAAAAGAAATCAGATTTGTTTGACAACTTCTGTCTTTCATGAATCCATGCTGTCTGTTACTTAAAATATTTTTTTTTTGAGCAAGAACCCATCCATGTGGTCTTTTATCAAATTTTCCAGTATCTTTTTTTAACAATAGAAGTTAAACTAACGTGTCTATAGTTACTTGGTAAAGACTTTGATCGCCTTTAAAATATAGGCATCACATTGGTCTTACGCCAATCCAAAAGTACATTTAAGAAGATCCTGAAGCCCACCCCATTCTGTACTTTCCTCCATTGACTAACGTCCTTGCATTGTTTTCACACAATTTAACATATTATGTTAACAAGGGAAGGTCGATGAATGGCAGGATCCTCACTCTGTCACAGAACGTATTCTATAAAGATGCAAAGAAAAGGATACAGTAACAATTTCCCATCCATCTTTTTTTTGCCGATTCAGCAGAAAAACAAACTGTGTATGACCAGATTAAAACTGTGATGAAAAATGATGTCAGTTATAGCAAAAATGTGTAGAAAACATTGGCAAGCTATCAAATGCATTGCCTGTAATGAGATAATAATTGGTGAGAACAACCCCCCATATGTTCTGTGTCTATACCTACATAGAGTAACACTGAGAAAAGTGCCCAGAAGTTCTGCGTTCAAAAAATTGCAACCACTATGCATATTAATATATATATATATATATATATATATATATATATATATATATATATATATATATACATACATATGGCATTAGTTTAAGTAGGTCAGTACAAATTATAAAAAATCAAGAAACTTTGCTATATTGGATTTTGGTTGCTTACTATGGCAGAGGAAGCCTCATGTCCACAGCTGAATCTTGTGTACGGACAGGGGATTACAAAACATTTTAAGATGGCACTCTACAGTAAGAGGGGCGATACTTGAAGCATGTCGAGAATGGAGCACTGTATGGGCACTGTCATTTATTCTCAGGAGATTAAGCAATCTCACATATTCAGTTGCAGAAAGCTTACTCAAGCAGAGAGGAAGAAAAAATATAAAAATATAACCCATGCACAGCTACATGAATAGCCTGCAACACTAGAAATGAAAACAACAACCATAATTGTACTTTAAATTAATTTGTTATAAACAAAAAATGTTTTTATTACAGTTAGATGACATTTCTAAAAAAAAGAATTTCACACAAAAACAGTGTATACCAGTTTTTCAGATGCTTTTGGGCTTAAAATAGCGCCAGTAAATAGCCTGAAAAACGGCTCCCCTGCAGTCTCAGTGAGGAAGCCCGACGGCTTTCACACTGAGGTGATATGCTGGCATGACGTTAAAAAAAAATTCTTTGCGGATGGTTTTAACCCTTGTTTGGCCGCTAGCATCCGAAAACCTCTGCAAAAATTATGCTAAACCGTCGCTTTGCCGCCAATGCCCCAGTGTGAAAGCAGCCTATTATTAGTGAAAGCTAGTAGTAGTTAGTATTGTATAGTATTTGTAGTTAGTATTTGTATATTTTAGATTTTTTTTGGCAACTGACAGCATTCAATTTGGAGAAATTAGTCCAGTAAAACTACATTTACATTCATTGTATGTGAATGGTGGCAAAATTAAATGTTACTAGACTGTTTTCTTTCCAGGTTGGGTGTCCTTCTTTCATAAATATATCATAAATCATTAAGGTCCCTTACACACTTATACGACTTCAAAGTCGCGCGATTTTACCGCGATTTTGCCGGGATTCGTGGCCACGATTTTACCGCGATTCGCGGCCGCGATTTCAATGAATGCCTGTGTAAGTGGCATCAAAATCGGACCAAAGTAGTGCAGGGACTACTTTGAAGTCGGCACTACTTAAAGAGGGGGTTCACCCTTAAAACCACTTTCTCCCATCCCATCCAGCATACTGGCGTCAGCGCCAGTATGCTGTCTTTTTTTTTTTTGTTGTACTTACCTCTTAATAGATAATTTAATTGTCGTCCTACTGCAGGGTATGGCGCCGCTATATAGCGTCACGCCTTCCGAAAACAGCCGACTAGCACTCGGCTGTTCTCGGCGCCTGAGCACAGACCTAGGAGCTGACAGGCGCAGGCGCGTATATAGCCGCGTCACGCTCTCCGAAAAAAGCCGAAATAGGACTCGGCTGTATACGGCGCCTGCGCAGTCAGCTCCTGGGTCTGGCGCCGAGAACAGCCGAGTGCTAGTCAGCTGTTTTCGGAAGGTGTGACGCTATATATCGGCGCCATACCCCGCGGTAGGACGAAAATTAAATTATCTATTAAGAGGTAAGTACAAAAAAAAAAAGACAGCATACTGGCGCTGACGCCAGTATGCTGGATGGGATGGGAGAAAGTGGTTTTAAGGGTGAACCCCCTCTTTAAAGTCGTGCCAGTATGAATGGTGTTCATTGAAAATCATGGAGAATGACTTGTCATACGATTTTGCAGTACAAAATCGTGAGACAAGTCGTATAAATGTGAAAGGGGCCTAAAGTACCACATTGTGGTCACTATATGGAGCTGATCATCATAGAATATAAATAATTATATATCAGACAGGAGGCTCATATCTTGCATTATCTTTCTTTTAATGCTCATAGCAGAAACATTTCCAAATTTTTTAATACCATAAACATTCTTTTCCCATGAAGTGGTGAAAAAAGAAAAAACTACATTTCCCAGCAGTCCCAGCACTAGTGATAGTCACGCCTCCCGATGACCTGTATATATAGGACTGCTCTGGTGTATTCCCTCTTTCTTTCTGCTCATGGCTAAGATAAGTACCTGTGTTTTATTGTCTTTTTCAGGTTATGTGAAGTATTGGCTATCCAGTATCCTCAAGGGTGACAAGCTACACTATTTCACCCGCTTGCATCACAGACGCGGCGCGGGTCCTAGCGTTCACACTTCCCGCTCTCTGTCTCTCCGTTCGCCATTTGCTGCGTTTTCTCCCCGTCCTCTTCTCGCCACTTCGCGCGTTCACAGCAGAGGAGAGGGCGGGTTTTTCCTAGCCTGCTAGGAGACACGCTCTGTCACCGCCTTTCTGCTTCAGATTTCAACCAATCCCTGCGCTCTCGCTGATCCCGCGAGATTACGCCTGCTTCTGTGTTCCCCTCTCCTCACCGCATCATCAGTGGCTGCCGAGCGGTGAGGAGAGCGGTACTATTAGTCATACCTCTGTACGGAGCACTCGTTGAGTGGTCTGATAGATAGATTTTTCCTAATTGTGTTTAGTAGCTAGATTCATCTCTTACAACTAGCTAATACTTAGATTATAATCACGCCATGTCAGCTCCAGGCTTAACCCCTGAGTCCCCACAATTGCTGACTGTGGCCCAGATACAGGAGCTCATCAGTAGCTCTATCCAAGCTGCCTTAGCATTTAATAATAACCCCTCCAGTAATCAACATGAGGCGGTTAAGAAGGGCAAAGCCCCTTGCAAACGAAAGCATTTGACTGCTTGCCTCGACTCCCCGGCAGGGGAAGTAGAATCCATGCATGAGGCAGGACCCTCCACGGCCTGCCATCCCAGCCATCCTATCAGTGACCGACCCTTGTTACACAAGGAGACTTCCTTAAAGAAATTTAAATCCATCCATCGGGCTAAACCCGATTCATTTAACGATGATTCAGATGATGAAGCATCTGAAGGATCCCTGATAGTAACGTCTGATGATTCTGAATCCGGACAAGAGGATGCTGGGTTGATGGCTACTGAGAAAGCAGCCAATCCGGAATTGCCATCCGAAATAATTCTGGACTCCCAAGGGGAACCATTCTTTAATCCGGAAAACATATCACACCCCAGATCCGAGGATTGGGCACCCCTGCCACAAGTGTCCCAATATGTGGAACACTGGACGAGAAAGATCTTGGACAGATCTAATAGAAATAAACTGAGGTCCGAATGCCCCAGACCGTTTATTCCTAAAAAAGTGGCGTTAACCCCTGAAATTGATCCGGTCCTTCTTAAGTATTTGACCAAATCAGGCAAACATACTAAAAAGGGCATAGAACGCTCTTTTAAATCGATCCAAGATCGTATTTTAGATCTTCTAGGTCCCTTGACCAAAATATTGAACTTATCCGAGCAGGCAGCCTCCACTGAAAGTTCAGTAGATCTAGTACAGTTGAGGGGTTGGGCACAGCGTGCCATTTGCCTTTTAGGCTCAGCCAACACGACCTGCGCTATTGAACATCGCAGGTCGATATTAATGAAACTTGACCCGCAACTTTCTCATTTAGCGGAGTCAGAACCAGGCCCTTCAGCAGAGGGACTTCTCTTCGGAGATGACCTCATGAAGAACATCAATAGGTTTGTAGGTCTGTTCAATAGTTTGGACAAAGCCCAAACATCCCTAAGAAAGTCGGGCTCTATATCAAAGGTTTTTAACGGGGCCGGCAGAGGGAGAGGCCGATCTGCCGGCCGAAACAACCACTACAGGGCCTACCCTAGGGCATCTACTCCTTCCTACTCAACCGGGCAGCAGCAGTACCCCGTGCCGGTGGCACAACCGGCTCCATTTTTCCCTCCCAGAGGACGTCCATGGAGAGGATAAGGGGGCAGAGGTTTCCCCAGATCCCGCCCATCCTCCGGTGAGTACATCTCTGAATTACCATTCTCACATACCGATAGGGGGCAGACTGAGACATTTTACCCACGTCTGGTGCACGATTACAGCAGACGATTGGATATTATCCGCAGTAGCGGGTTACATCATAGACTTCATATCTCAACCGGTCATGTCAGTACATCCATGCCCCATGCATTTCTCAGACCAAAATGCACGTCTCATAGACAGGGAATTGCAGGACCTTGTTATAAAACAAGCAGTGATAGAAGTAGATCCTTTGTCTCCCGGTTTCGTGAGCAACCTTTTCTTAGTAAAGAAAAAAGAGGGAGGCTACCGACCGGTAATAAATTTAAGAGAACTAAACCAACATGTGACGTACCGCCATTTCAAAATGGAGGGAATTCATCTACTGAGAGATCTTCTGGTCCCAGGAGACTGGCTGGTCAAAATAGATTTAAAGGATGCGTATCTGACGATACCTATGCATCCCTCTTCCCAAAGATTTCTCAGATTCCTATGGAGGGACCGTATGTGGCAGTTTACGTGCCTACCCTTCAGCCTATCATCAGCTCCATGGTACTTCACCAAAATAATGAAGCCAGTAGTGGCTGCACTTCGATGCAGAGGAGTACGCCTGATAATCTATCTGGACGATCTCCTAATTATGGCCTGCTCAAAAGCACAAGCCGATCTACACAAACGTTGGACAGTGTCCCTACTCGAGGAACTAGGTTTCCTCATCAATCACAAGAAGTCTATACTTTCTCCAGCTCAAGAGATGGAATTTTTAGGCTTCTCTGTGGACACCAGACAAGCGGTACTACGGTTACCCAAATCCAAACTAGCCCTGATCCGGAAGGAGATCAGAGCAGTTTTACACAAGGGTCGGATTTCTCTGAGAATCATCTCACGCATAGTCGGACTCTTGTCAGCCTCCATTCAAGCAATATTCCCAGCCCCATTGCATTACCGGGCGTTACAACGCCTCAAGACCCTCCACCTACGACAAGGCCTCCGCTATTCGGACAAAGTCGATCTTTGTCCAGATTCGGAGGAAGAGTTGCGGTGGTGGCTTCAACATGCTGTCGAATGGAACGGCAAGACAATCTTCAACTCTCGCCCGGACGTCATCTTGGAATCAGATGCGAGCCGGCAGGGCTGGGGAGCTCGTTGTGGCCAAGTTGCCACGGGAGGGACATGGTCCGTATACGAATCTTCCCTTCACATCAATGCGCTAGAATTACTGGCGGCGTTCTTCGCCATCAGGAGTTTCCTCTCTCAAGGATCCAACGTTTGCGTTCTCTTACGCATGGACAATGTGGCGGCGGTGCAATACATTAACCGCCTGGGGGGCACGAGATCCAAAATATTAGCGGACATCGCGTCCGAATTCTGGAACTTCTGCCTATCCCGCGACATTATCCCGGTGGCGGAATACATTCCGGGGGTATCCTATTGTGTGGCAGATTGGAACTCCCGGTACCTGACAGATTCCAGCGACTGGACTTTGGACAGGTCGGTTTTCCTGGCAATTCAGGACCTTTGGGGTATATTTCACACGGATCTTTTCGCCTCAAGACTCAAGCGGCAATTACTCCGTTTCTACAGCTGGAGGCCGGACCCGGAAGCAGTAGCAGTGGATGCATTTCTTCAAATGTGGCCCGAAGGGATACATTATGCGTTTCCCCCTTTCACTCTGATCACCAGGCTGCTGCTTCACATAGTCAATCAGGGGGCAATGGTTGCTCTGGTCACCCCTTGGTGGCCAACGCAACCGTGGTTCCCTCGGATTCTGGGAATGTCGATCGACTACCCCAGACTCCTTCCCCAATCAACACACCTGTTGACAAATCCAACCAAGGGTCTACACCCGTTACTGTTGGAAGACAAACTACCCCTCCTTGCATGGTTGGTTTCGGGGTGCCATATTCAGATACAGACTTTTCACAATCGGCTAGAGATCTCCTCGCCCTGGCCTGGGCCCCAGGGACTAGATCGGCATATCGATCTGCCTGGGGGTTATGGGTTCGTTGGTGTTATCAACGACAGATTGATCCCATTCAGGCCCCTGTCTCCTCAGTAGTGAACTACTTGGCGGAATCTTATGATACGGGAAAAGCATATAGCTCTCTCAATGTTTACAGATCTGCTATCTCGGCATACCATTGTCCAGTAAATTCTTTACCTATTGGCAAACATCCACTGGTATGTCGTTTACTGCGCGGCGTCAAATATAAGCGACCTCCCCGCCCACGTTACCAGTCGACCTGGGACGTGTCCAAGGTCCTCCAGATGTTTTCCTCTTGGGAAGACAACGATCGACTTTCCTTAAAGATCCTATCCCTGAAACTTACTACGCTATTATGCCTAATCTCCGTAAAAAGAGTCTCAGACGTGAGAGCCCTGGATATTTCCAGACGACAATTCTCTCCTGAAGGAGTTAGGTTCTCAGTGGTTCGCAGAACTAAGACTAACTTACACTCAGTTTTTTACCCTTTCTTCCAAGCGCATCCTCGACTGTGCGTGGTCCGTTGTCTGCAGACATACGAATCCAAAACATCGACTTTACGTTCTCCGGACTCCTCACAGTTACTAATCTCTTATGTACAACCGCACCAGCCGGTGTCTTCTGCCACTTTAGCCAGATGGGTGAGACTGGTGATGGAAATGTCGGGTGTAGATGTATCCCTCTTTGGTGCACACTCGACCAGAGGAGCGATGGCCACTAAGGTGGTTAATTCAGGAGGTTCCCTGTCGGACCTCTTATTGGCGGCCGACTGGTCGTCAGAGTCAACCTTCCGTCAATTTTACTTTAGACCAGAGAATCATATCTCATTCTCTGTCATTGCCCCATAGGTAGGGGTACAATATGCTATTTATGGGAGGCACTAGATAGGGGGTAGGTACATTAATCGTGCATTGTATTACATGATATATATATGTATGGCTTTGAACTTGCAAGATATGAGCCTCCTGTCTGATATACTGTATAATTCGAGATTTTCCTAGCTTGTGACGGAAAATATTAGTTATATGAAGACAGGAGGCGAGTATCTTCCCTCCCGACCCACCCTATCACGAATATTTATTCTCTTTGCAGGATATTGAATCTACATACTGGAACCGTGTGGTCGCTGATCTCAAGCCCCTGTTGGGCCAAAAGTTCCTGTTCTGCTCTCCCGGTTGGAGGGATCGACAGCTTGGTTGCCGAGGCTGAAACTTCATACCGAGCTTCAGTGGACGCTGATTTCGGGGTCCCCGTTGGGACGAAATTCTGTTCTTCTTCCGGTTGGAGTTCTTAACAGCATAGTTGCAATAAGTCCACTATATTCCAACATCACTACGGGATTGGCCGGCTGACCGAAGAGCCGTATCTGGAGTTCTTCCTGGGCTACCCGGCGCTGGCATTCGCTTCAAGAAAGAGGAGGGAATACACCAGAGCAGTCCTATATATACAGGTCATCGGGAGGCGTGACTATCACTAGTGCTGGGACTGCTGGGAAATGTAGTTTTTTCTTTTTTCACCACTTCATGGGAAAAGAATGTTTATGATATTAAAAAATATGGAAATGTTTCTGCTATGAGCATTAAAAGAAAGATAATGCAAGATACTCGCCTCCTGTCTTCATATAACTAATATTTTCCGTCACAAGCTAGGAAAATCTCTAATTATTTACTATAATTGTCAGCTCCATCTGGTGGCCATAATTTGTCTTTTCTTGACCGGTGCTATTCTTAAGAATGAAGTTCATCTGACCTGAAAAGAACATAACCTGGTAACATTCAATTTTGCTGGCATTTCTACAGAATACATACACATGCAGTGTCACAGGAGGAATAGCTCCTATTTGAACATGTTTTGTCTGCCAATTGCTAATAAAAAAAGCTAACATTTACAAAATAAACTTTTTAGAGACCTGTTGTAGCCAAAGTATTTTTACTTATGCTCTGCAAATATTTAATAAATACAACTTGTAATAAAATTTGAGCATGACCTCCTAAAAAGTTGTTTACATGTGATTTTTTATTTTTATTTTTATGTTTAAAAACTTTTTTATTGAGGAATAATCACAAGTAGCAGCACCAGAACCTTCGAATGGACCGAACGTTCGTGCAAACATTTAGAACCCCATTGTCGTCTATGGGACTTGAATGTTCGAATTCAAAAGTGCTCATTTTAAAGCCCAATATTCAAGTTATTGTCGTAAAACGTCTTTGAGAACCCGGGTCTTGCCCCAGGGAACATGTATCAATGGAAAAAAAAGTTTTAAAAACTGTCGTTTTTTTCAGGACTCCTGAAAAATTACCGTTTTTAAAACTTTTTTTCCATTGATACATGTTTCCTCGGGCAAGACCCGGGTTCTCAAAGACGTTTTCACTGGCATACTATAGACACCCAGCAGGTACAATATTTAAAGGATTTTTTTTTTTTAATTTAAGCATTTTATTAAAATCACTGCTCCTGAATCAAGAGCAGTGATTTTAATGATGCCTAAATTGAAAAAAAAAAAATTCCTTTAAATATTGTACCTGCTTGGTGTCTATAGTATGCCTGTGAAAACTTCTTTAACTAGCACAATCACCTGCCTGCCAGTAAATTAGGAAGAACTAGCTAAACTATACAGTGTATAAATATATGTACAACACCTGGGATGTATATATATCCTCTACACACTGTAACATTAACTGACTAGCCTGCCTGCCTGCCTGCTCTATCTACCTGCAAAAGATGACACTCTCTCTGTCTCTCTCTGTTCTTTCTAACAACCGCTGGAACACACTACACAAGGCTGACCTGCAGGTGGCCTTTTATAGTGTGGGGTGTGTACTAAACCCCCTGAGCCATAATTGGCCAAAGCCACCCTGGCTTTGGCCAATTATGGCTCTCCGTTTTTTGCACGCTGTGATTGGCCAGGCATGCGGGTCATACAGTAATGCATGCTTGGCCAATCATCAGCCAGTGATGCCGCAGTGAATTATGGTCTGTAAGGCCACATACACACGATCAGACCGGTCCGATGAAACTGGTCCGACGGACCGTTTTCATGGGACCAGGCTTTGGTCCGACGGACAATGGTCTGATAGGCCGTACACACCATTGAATTGGTCCGATCGTGTGTACGCGGCCTGAAACGTAACTCGAATTTGGCGCTAACGACTCGTTTTGTTCGTATTTCGACGAACGATCAAACATACGATGTTCGAGTCGTACATGAGTTCGACTCGAAAACGAAGCTCATCCCTAATCACAAGTGGACAAAAAAAAAGAAGTACGTTGTATAACAGAGACAGACATCATCTGAATAAGATGCAGAGCAAAGTAAAATGTATGGGCCAGATTCAGGTAGAAGTTACGCGGCTTATCTGTAGAAAACAAGATACGCCGGGATTGAGTTCAGATATGAGCGGCGTAATTGTATTTCACCGTCGTATCGGAACTGCAATTTTGAAATGGCCACTAGGGGCGTTCCCACTGATTTACGCCGAGAATATGTAAATCAGCCAGATACGCCAATTCACGATCATACTCGGGCAACAAAAAGCATGCGTATCCTATGTTAAGTATGGCCGTCGTGACCGCGTCGAATTGAAAAAGTTTCACGTCGTTTGCGTAACTCGTCCGTGAATGGGGATTGACGTCATTGACGTTCACGTAGAAAACACCGTCCTACTGTGGAGCATGCGCACTGGGATACATTGACGGCCGGCGCATGCGCAGTGCGTTCGCCGCGGGATCGCGCCTAGTTTAAATACTACACGCCCCCTACCCGCCCAATTTGAATTCCGCCGGCCCATTTTCGCTACGCCACCGCAACTTTAGAAGCAAGTGCTTTGTGAACACAGTACATTCTCCTAAAGTTTCGGCGGAGTAACGTAAATGAGAAACGTTACTCAAGATTAAAGAAGCGCCCATCTACCTGAATATGGCCCTATCAGTTTACAGTCATGAATATGACTAGCAAAAAAAAGTAAAATTGTCACAGGGGAAGCTGCTGATAAAACAATAAAATTCCTATTACACAAAAAAAAAGAAAGTCGACTGCAAACAGTGATCAGATAATCAGTCCATACTAAATCTCAAGAATGACTTAATCAAAGATGTTACAATTATCAAACCAAGGGTTCCACTTTTTTTTCATAGTATGGATTTTCTCAACTCTACTGGTTTTCTCAACTCTCAATTTAACTTGAGAGAGGGGAACTGAGGAGGTTTTTCGAGATTTTTACTTCCTTTTTTACTGAGTTTTAGATTTGTACTTACGTGTTTACTGAATTCACTATTTGGAAGAAAAAAAACTGTATTAGGAAAAAAACCTGCCCTGACAATGCACCGCTTTTGTGTACGTCAGACAACAAACTAGACATTATACATAATGCAGTCCCATCCAGTTGCAGTTTGCTATCAGTAATTAGAATCTTACCTTGAGCTGCACAGTGCTGATAAGTGAATTATAGAAGTAGATGTCACTGCAACTCACAATGAAAAACAGCAGCCTAACCTGACTTTATGTACAGTAGGTGTACTGATGGTGTTGATCCTGTCCGTAGTTCTTCTTTAAATTAGACTGACAGATAAAAAAGATAGAGATCATTTATATAAGCCATGGTAAAACTCACATGAAAAATAACTCGCTTGTCTGCCGAGAAGAAATATGTAATCCACAATTTCTTTAGCAAACACAGGCTAGATATGTATTTTCAGAAGTCTTTATTAAATGGATTAAGGATTTACAGTATGTATAATATGACTTCAAGCTTCCAGTCTCCAGAATTATAAAGGTAGATCTTGTATGACCTTGAAAAAAAGCAATTTCAGAGTCATTATCCCTTCTGCCTTTCTTGCTTATTTACTTTATTGTCACCAGACTGAGTCAAAAGGGAAATCCTTCCAAACAGAGGGTTTAATGTCTATTAGTTTTTAATTTTGTGTGTTTCACACATGACAAACACTGTCCTTTTTAGAAGATAAGTAAAGACAAAAGATCATTCTCTGAAGCCAGTAAAGTAAAGCTCACACATTGGGGTCAATTCACAAAGCTTTTTTTCCCGATTTCGTTAGTAATTTTAATGATTTTGCACGTTATTGAAGCTAGTTTTATTCACTAAACGATTTAACGCTTTGAAAAATCATCAAATAACGTTTCACTACACGTAACCGATATTTTAAGGTGTGGATCGTTATTTAACGATTTGATCGTTGTTTTAAAGAGTCAAATCGTTAAATATGTACAGAAGCGCAATTCGCAAAGATTTTTTGGACAGTTATCGATCGTTAAGCAATCGTTATATAGCACGTCCCTCAGGGTGTCGTTATGACATTTCCCAGGCAATATTTCGTTGTTAGAGGAAGCTTTTGGCGATTTTTGTAGTGTAGTGAAGTTTTTAGTAGTTTTGGGCAAGATGGAACCATTCTCTACTTAAAATTATCCAGAGGCGAAGAAGAACACGTTAGAATGTTGTTCAGATTTATAAACGTGTATTCCGTTCACGTATTATTTTGGATGACTTTTCTGAAACCCAGGTGATAGCTAAATTCCGATTATCATCTCCCATGATTTATTCTCTGTATGAGGAAATACACATGGCTTTAGAAAAACGCACACAGAGAAGTTATGCACATCACATGCTAATCTCCACGTGTGTATTGCTTGTGTCTCTCATTCTCTCTGCATCTGCTCAGTTTAAGCATTTGTCCCTGTGTCACTGCAGGCCTGAATTGGCACTGAGAGTTCTTATCCCTTGTAATGGGGAATACTCAGTAGTCCTTGAAGATGAAGCCTTGAATCTTCAGCTAGCTCTTTAGAAGGGGCCCAATATGTCCTGGCAAATGTGTTAAAGGTAATCCTTTCAGCAGGATGAAACAACTAATGCAAAGGGGTTCCCTTACAGGGCTTGATGAAGTGAGTAAAGTAAAGCTGGAGCATCCCAATAAGTACGCTCCATTCAGTAACATTGGTGAAACTAGTCAGTAACTAGCACTGCTGGAGCTGAGGGACTCTCCTAGCTGCCAGGGGGAAGAACTCCTCCAGTAAGAGTGGGGGGGGGGAAGCGAATGGAAAGGATAGACAGATTCTGGTGGTAAGGGACTCAATTCTTAGGCCGCGTACACACGATCGAATTTGTCCGCTGAAACTGGTCCGACGGATCAGTTCAGAGGACAAATTCGATCGTGTGTATGGGCTAGCGGACATGTCTGACCGGCGGACAAATTTTAAAGCATGCTAGTTAGTACACTAACTAGCGGACATATCTGCCCGCACAAGCGTCGAATTGATGCGATGCATTCGTGGAAGTTTTTTACTTCCTGGTGCGGTGATGTGGCGGCGTCAATGTCACCGCCTCGTCACCGCGCTGTCTGCCGGGGGGATTTTGATTCGATGGTGTGTACACACCGCCTGACGAAAATCCCGAGGAGACATGTCCGATAAAAATGGTCCGCAGAGGACAGAAAGGGCAATCTGTCACAAAGACCTGAAGCGCTGAACTGTATGCTGTCTACTGGGTGCTCAGGTTTGGCACATTACGGATCTGGTGGACAGATTACTAGGTGGGGCTGGGGAAGACCTGGCTGTCATGGTGCACATTGGCACCAATGAAAAAGTCAGAGGCAGATGGAGTGTCCTAAAGAACGATTTTAGGGACTTGGGAGCTAAATTGAGGAAAGGGACCTCCCAAGGTAGTGTTTTCAGGAATACTACAGTCACATCAAGCTCCACTAAAAAGGCAGAGGGAGATTAGGGAAGTAAACAAGTGGCTGAGGAGCTTGTGTAGTAAGGAGGGGTTTGGGTTCCTGGAGGACTGGGCCGACTTCTCAGTCGGTCACAGTACTATAGAAGGGACAGACTGCACCTAAAAAGGGAGGATACAAATCTTCTGGGAGTAAATATGGCCAAAAATTTTGAGGGGTTTTTAACCACTTAAGCCCTGAACCATTTGGCTGGCCAAAGACCAGGCCCTTTTTTGAAATTCGGCACTGCGTTACTTTAACTGACAATTGTGCGGTCGTGCGACATGGCTCCCAAACAAAATTGATGTCCTTTTTTTCCCACAAATAGAGCAATCTCGGAACACCCATTAACAGGATAGTATACGACCGGTCTAAACTATGTGGCATGTTCACCAATGCCAGGGGAATGGCGGACAGGATGGGTGAACTAGAGATACTGTTGTACAAGGAGGATTTGTATTTTGTGGGAATTTCAGAGATCTAGTTCAACAGCTCTTATGATTGGCTGGCAACCATTCAAGGGTATTCCTTTTTTCGCTGGGATAGAGAGGGTAAAAAAGGGGGCGGGTTATGTCTATATATCAAGAATAATGTACAAGGGAATGTGGGAGATTACATCATTAAGGGAGCTAGGGAGGAGGTGGAAACCTTATGGGTAGAGCTGCAGAAAGAAGAAGCTAAGGGGAAAATAATACTGGGAGTATGCTATAGGCCTCCTAACCTGAGAGAGGAGGTGGAGGTGGATCTCCTATAACAATATGGATTAGCATCAATGGTATGAAGTGTCATCATAATGGGGGATTTTAATTATGCAGACATAGACTGGGCGGAGGGAACCACACATTCGTCTAAGGCTTGCCAATTCTTAAATGTCTTGCAGGACAATTTCATGGGTCAGATGGTAGACGCACCAACTAGAAATAAGAAACTAGATCTACTGATTAAAAACAATACAGACCTGATCACAGATGTGGAAATACGAGGCAATTTAGGAAACAGCGATCACAGATCAATTGGTTTTAGTATAAATCACACAAATAGTAAACATAAGGGGAATACAAAGACACTGAATTTCAAATAAGCCAACTTCCCTAATAGACAAACCTTGATAGAAGGCATAAATTGGGATAAAATCTTAGGAACAAAGAACACAGAAGGAGAGATGGGTTTGTTTTACGAGCATATTAAATAAGGGCATTAGCCTGTGCATCCCATTGGGTAATACATTTAAAAGAGCGAACAAAAGTCCTGGATGACTTAACTCCAATGTAAAAATGCATATAAAAGCAAAGGAGAAGCCTTCAAAAAATATAAGGTTGAGGGATCATCATCATCAGCATTCAGACTTCATAAAGAATGCAACAAGAAATTTAAGGGTGCAATTAGGGCGCTTAAGATAGAATATGAAAGATACAAAGCGGAGGAGAGCAAAAAAAATCCCAAGAAATTCTTTAAGTATGTAAACAGTAAAAAAAAGGAGGACAGATCATATTCGCCCCATAAAGAATGAGGAAGGACATCTGGTTACAAAGGATGGGTGGATGGCGAAGGTATTACATTTTTTCTGCTGAGTCTTCACGAGGGAATCAGGGGGCTTTAGTAACCAAAACTGCAGAGCATATCCCTCATTCCCTAAATGGCTTTTCCTCTTGAAGGCGAATCCGGTGTGGGGCACTTTTTGCACATCCCACAGTGAACTCACTCTTGGAGAATATAGCTTGCCACCTGAGGAGCTGAGTCTTGACTTGTTACTTTCCATTCAGGTGAGAGTGAAGTGTTCTGTGGGTAGAACTCCTCAACATGGATTCCATCCTTTGCTTCCCCCACCAAATCAGAGGGGAGACTGGGATTCACTTGCCCCAGCAACATTTAAACCGGCATCTTCACTGGTGAGGTTGTGACGTTGCGGACACTAACTGGAATCCTCCCATAACTTTGTTGCATTGCTTTGGTTGATATTTATTCTGGGATTAACTCCACCGTCTTCTTTCTGGCAATCAGCTTTAGGGACAATAAAAGGGCCTGGTTGCTTCCAATTGATCTTGACTGATGCTCGTGAACACGCTACCTCACCGGGCTGTAATACCTTCTCACATGGGCCTAGGCACCAAATCTTTCCCATTCCTTCAGCTGGGGCCTTCTGCTCTTGTACCAGGATCTGGTAAGCTTGTTTCAGCATGGTGTGTATAACCCTGGTTGGAGAATCAGGCTCCAGGACAAGAGGGGTCAGAAACCTTTTTACAAGATCAGTATTGGATTTTATGGTCAAAGAACCCTAGCTGGCCCCTAGGGGAGTGACGACAGACCATTGCCAGTGTTTCAAACGTCTCTGTTTTGATGGCCTCCGAGGGTTCAAAGGTCAGCTTAACTGGCAGATAGCTGTTGTAGGGGACATTTGGGGTCCAAATGCCCCATATCTCTAATTCTTCTCATTTCTATGATAAGCATCTTTAAAACCTGCTGTTGCATAAGTCTTGGTAGAGAAGGGTCAATTGTGTCCCCAGTGTCCAGGAAGGCTTTTGTGTATATTCCTTCTACTTGAATGGGCACGACAGGAGAAGGTCCCATGAGCTTGGCAGGGAACTTGCAAGAAGTGGTAGCCTTATCCTGTGGCCTGTATCTGCCTGTATCTGCGGTCCTATCTTGTGGGGATTCTGATCTGCCTTGAGCATCTGTTGAGCTCTGGGAGTTTGGTGTGCACTGACGATGGGTTCAGACTTCTGCTGTGGCCTCCTTGCGTCATTGCTTTTGGAGCTAGATACTGTAGATGGGCACCCGGTTGGCTCCTTCACCAGGGACATCTTTGAAAGCTGGGATTCAGGCTTCATTGGGCTTGGACACACCCATCGATAATGTCCCATTCCTCTGCAGTTGTAGTAGACTTCTTTTTTAATTGGCTTCTTGATAGAGGTAGCAGGTGGAGTCGGAGGTATGTTAGACCCTGTGACACTCTCGTCAGGTGATTTTCACACGCAGCAAATTCATCATCTCCATCATCTGAGATTTGAGAGTGGCTATCTTGGTGTTCACACATGGGTCCTTTCTCCCTCACTTCTTTAACGAGCTTAGGGATACTTTAATTACATTACATCTGCTGAGGTCTTCAGCTGACTCCAGACTGGATCAGTGCATAGGGCCCCCTTTAGGATTTGCTGCATTCTGGCTTGATCTATGGTAGAAGGTACTATCCCCTTCTTCAACACAATCTGGTACAGCATCTTGTTCAGACATCTGATGTATTCAGACAGGCGTTCACCTTGGAATTGGAGAGCATGCTTGAATTGATAGATAAGGTCAGCTGCTTTCTCTGTCCACTCAAACTCTTCCTGTAACATAGCCAGGTAATTATAGGCTGTGCAGGTCGTGTTGCTGATTTTAAAGTTTATAATGGCTTCTGCAGCAGCTCCCTGCAAACTTTCGCTGATGGCGTTTTGACATGAAGTCTCCCAAAGCAGGGAAGAACTGTGGCCCAATCATGGCCAGGGGTGCAATGGAAGGGGCTTCTTTCTCTGCTGCTTATACTTGGCTGGAACTTGCTGGACACATATTTGGCATTCAGCTTGATTAAACAAAGCTCTGTTTTGTTAGCCAGTTGCACGTGGGTCCCTCTGAAGCTGTCAGGCCTCGTACACACGATCAAATCTGTCTGCTGGAAACGGTCTGCTAGACCGTCCCAGCAGACAGATTCGATCGTGTGTACCGGCCGAGCCGACGGATTTGGCCACCCGACAGATTTCAAAGCATGCTTTGAAATCTATCGGATGGGAATCCGTCCGCCCGACATGTCTGCTGGTTAGTACACTTACCAGCAGACATGTCGTCCCGCACCGCCGCCGAATGGATTCGGCGCATGCGCGGAAGTGTTTTACTTCCTGGTGCGGTGACGTGGCGGCGTCAACGTCACCGCCACGTCACCGACACGTCAGCGCGCCGTCTGCTGGCGGGGATTTTGGTTTACGCGCGAGCAAACCAAAATCCTATCAGACAGATTTGTTCAAATCGGTCGGTCCGACCAATTTGAACAAATAGATTGCCTCGTGTGTACGAGGCCTCAGGGATTCCTTACTTCGACTCTAGTAGCTTTTATGTGCAATAGGTCCCACGGTCGGGTCTAACATGGATCACCCACACCTTTCTGCCTTGGGCCAATGTCTTCACTGTTCTTCAATCCAGTCCTCCCCAGGGAGCTTGACTACCATGCTTGACTCTTGGCAGGCACCTTCTTCTCCACACCAATGGATCGCAGTAGCAGGGTCCATCTTGGTTCCTTTAGGGGTAATGTCTTGGAGAATTGATAGCAGAGTAAAGGAATTTAGGACAAGCCCATATGTATAGCGCCACCCCCGAAGGAACCGCTTGAGAATCACAAGAACCACTAGGGGATGCTGTGCCCCACAACCCCTAGAACAGTCTCAGCCCCTATGGCACACACGTTATTGTGAACACAATAGCAAATGGACACAAACTGTACTGAACCAAAAGGTATTTTTACTGAGAAACATTAAAGCATAAAGCAACACCAATAGTATAACCAGTAGTAGTTAAATATAGTAAACTCTGTTATTGAACAGTATAGCACAAAGATAGATGCAAATTATAAATAGCACTTTCTAATAGTGATCGGTAATGAGAAAAGGTGCACTGTCCCAAAACTGATCAAACAAGCGCTCTTGGAATATCACGCCACCCAAATCTAAAATACATTTGTATTGCCACTTCTCAGTGGTCAGCTGCTACCTAAAAATACCCGATTGGTATCATACAATATTAACATAGGTAAATAACAAAAAGTAAAAGCAATGCTTTGAAAATACTTAGCATCCACCAGGCAGCGCTAGTGTATATGTCTAGTACAACATATATGTTACATCAATAATCAATCAATATCCTGGTTTAGTATATGTTATATACAGATTTCTACAAAGGAGAAAACAAAATGGAATAATAAAAGCATCAAACAGTCCAATTAATCCCAAGAAGATGAAAGCATGATCTTGTTGTTTCCAGAAGATCCACCACCAATCGTGTAAAGAGAAAGGAGGGGGGGTGTGGATATCAGCCCCCTCTTAAGAAAGCCTCTTACCAGCAACCAAATAGACAAAGGCCTTTAAGATAGCAGGATCCAAGATGATCTCCCTGTGTGTCTCCTCACTCCAAACAAGTAGATACTCAATGTTCAGCAAGCGAAAACAAAGAGAACGGACATAGTGTGATACTGTTTAAACCTTTAATTCACCTCTGTATATAAAAAATCCATATAGATGTACACTTACAAACATTCGAATATAAACCAGCATGTAGTCACATTCATTGCGGCCGCTCTTACAAGATCGATGGTCGGCGTTTCCTACCGCTCTGTACTTAGCAGGGGGGTGGATGCGCTCCTCTCCCACAGATCTAGGCGTCCTTCACTCACGTTACTGGGTTCCGCCCTGACTAGTTTCGTCATTCGACATCATCAAAGGGGTGGAGCCCAGTACCATGAGATGTCCCTTTATCCTCATTGTCAACCAATGAGAGTGGCAGGCTGGAGCACTCCCTCAAGTGCTCACATGATCAGTCATCTCCAGCACGATCGCGTCACTCAAAGCGTGCCAGCAACGAAGATTTAACCTCACGCTGTCCACGTCTAGAACGTATGCAGCACTAGGAGACTGAAAGCCAATCCCATTTCTCTCACTCTGGCCAATGGGCGCACTCAAAATACGGAGATGCTTGCATATCTCCTTTTTAAACAGGTTAAAAAGTCCACAGATTAGCTATGCGTGACAACTTATATACAAATAAACAATGCAAACATCCGAAAATTGTACCCGAATGCTGTAGTAAGCACAGTCCTTAACATGTATAAAACGACCTATTTTAAAGTGGACCTATGTTATATACTCTACATGTATTGACCGCTGTAGCGCAAACAAAGTGTCAGAGGTGCAGTAATGTCTGCGGAACACCCCTGGGATAACAGAGCGAATCGCAGCTGCGTCCCCTATTAACACAATATGACATTTCACTTAGAAAGATATATAACAAAACATGTATAGAGAGCCTAAACTACAGCAAGCATATCACATTGTGTATGCGAGATTTAGTTTACTGTTTAAAAAGGAGATATGCAAGCATCTCCGATATGCAAGCATCTCCGTATTTTGAGTGCGCCCATTGGCCAGAGTGAGAGGAATGGGATTGGCTTTCAGTCTCCTAGTGCTGCATACGTTCTAGACGTGGACAGAGTGAGGGAGTGCTCCAGCCTGCCACTCTCATTGGTTGACAATGAGGATAAAGGGACATCTCACGGTACTGGGCTCCACCCCTTTGATAATGTCGAATGACGAAACTAGTCAGGGCGGAACCCAGTAACGTGAGTGAAGGACGCCTAGATCTGTGGGAGAGGAGCGCATCCACCCCCCTGCTAAGTACAGAGCGGTAGGAAACGCCGACCATCGATCTTGTAAGAGCGGCCGCAATGAATGTGACTACATGCTGGTTTATATTCGAATGTTTGTAAGTGTACATCTATATGGATTTTTTATATACAAAGGTGAATTAAAGGTTTAAACAGTATCACACTATGGGGTCAATTCACAAAGCTTTATTTTCAGATTGCGAGTGTTATTTTAACGATTTTGCATGTTATTGAAGCTAGTTCAATTCACTAAACGATTTAACGCTCTGAAAAATCATCAAATAACGTTTCCCTACACAGAAACGATATTTTAAGGTGTGGATCCTTATTAAAGAGTCAAATCGTTATTTTAAAGATTCAAATCGTTATTTTAAAGATTCAAATCGTTATTTTAAAGATTCAAATCGTTAAATATGTACAGAAGTGCAATTCACAAAGATTTTTTGGACAGTTATCAATCGTTAAGCAATCGTTAAATTAACACCTCCCTCAGGGTGGCGTTATGACATTTCCCAGGCGATATTTTGTTGTTAGAGGAAGGTTTTGGCGATTTTTGTAGTATAGTGTAGTGTTGGGCAAGCTAGAACCGTGCTCTATTTGAACTTAAAATTATCCAGAGGCGAAGAAGAACACGTTAGAATGTTGTTCAGATTTATAAATGTGTATTCCGTTCACATACTATTTTGGATGACTTTTCTGAAACCCAGGTGATAGCTAAATTCCGATTATCATCTCCCATGATTTATTCTCTGTATGAGGAAATACACATGGCTTTAGAAAAGCACACACTAGAAGTTATGCACATCACATGCTCAATCTCCATGTGTGTCTTGCTTGTCTCTCTCTCTCTGTATCTGCTCTTTTCCACATGCAGCTGTTCTCCTCCCCTTCTGCTCCCAGAATGCATCTCTCCAGCATTATTTAACGATCTTAAGAGTTATTTTAACGTCCCGAATCTTAATAATAACGTCTGAGTAGTTAGAATAACGTTTGGATAAAGAGTCAGTTGAAAACCATAACGACTGTGTTAAATAACGATTATAGCTTTCGTGAATACCATGTTTGCTAGCGTTAAATAAGGAGTGCTAATTTAACACCTGAAGAAAACCAATAACGTTTCTCTTTGTGAATTGACCCCTATGTCCGTTCTCTTTGTTTTCGCTTGCTGAACATTGAGTATCTACTTGTTTGGAGTGAGGAGACACACAGGGAGATCATCTTGAATCCTGCTATCTTAACCACTTTGCAACCGCCCTATGCCGAAAGTACGGCTCTAGGGCGGTTGCTGTATTCTAACTGGCCGTTAATTAACGGCCTGTCAGAATCGCGCTCCCGCGCGCCTCCTGAGGCGCGCACACGGGAACATCCGTGACCGCCGGGTCCAGAGGACCCGGCGGGTCACGGATCACGGTAAATCGCCGCTGATAGCGGCGGTTTACCACGTGATCGCGCCGTCCAATGACGGCGCGATCAGATGTAAACAGACCGGCGTCATTTGATGACGCCGGTTCCTCCCTCCTCTCTCTGTACCGATCGGTACAGTGTGAGAGGAGAGGGGAGGGAGCGGATGGCAGCGCCAGTGCTGCGGGCTGGATCTGTGACAAATGCAGTCACAGATCCATCCATCCCTCCCTCCCTGCTCAGCCATCCCTGCTGCATATACTCTGCAATACTCACCTGGGCATACTCTGCAATACTCAGGCATACTCTGGCAATACTCTGGGCATACTCTGCAATACTCAGGCATACTCTGCAATACTCTGGGCAATACTCTGGGCAATACTCTGGGCAATACTCTGGGCAATACTCTGGGCAATACTCTGCAATACTCTGGGCAATACTCTGCAATACTCTGGGCAATACTCTGCAATACTCTGGGCATACTCTGCAATACTCTGGGCATACTCTGCAATACTCTGGGCATACTCTGCAATACTCTGGGCATACTCTGCAATACTCTGGGCATACTCTGCAATACTCTGGGCATACTCTGCAATACTCTGGGCATACTCTGCAATACTCTGGGCATACTCTGCAATACTCTGGGCATACTCTGCAATACTCTGGGCATACTCCGCAATACTCTGGGCATACTCCGCAATACCCTGGGCATACTCTGCAATACCCTGGGCATACTCTGCAATACCCTGGGCATACTCTGCATACTCCGCAATACTCTGGCAATACTCTGGGCATACTCTGCAATACTCTGGGCATACTCTGCAATACTCTGGGCATACTCCGCAATACTATGGGCATACTCCGCAATACTATGGGCATACTCTGGCAATACTCTGGGCATACTCTGCAATACTCTGGGCATACTCTGCAATACTCTGGGCATACTCCGCAATACCCTGGGCATACTCCGCAATACTCTGGCAATACTCTGGGCATACTCTGCAATACTCTGGGCATACTCTGCAATACTCTGGGCATACTCCGCAATACTCTGGGCATACTCCGGGCATACTCTGGGCATACTCTGGGCAATACTCTGGGCATACTCCGCAATACTCTGGGCATACTTAGCAATACTCTGGGCATACTTAGCAATACTCTGGGCATACAGCAGCCCCTGTCCCCGCGAGCTCGCATGCAGAAGCGAACGCATACGCAAGTCCCGCCCACATATAAAAACGGTGTTCAAACCACATGTGAGGTATCTTTATATCATGTTTTGGGGTTTTATGTATTTTTCTAGCAAATAAATGATGATTTTTACATGTAGGAGAGAAATGTCAGAATTGGCCTGGGTGCTCCCTGCATGTTGGGCCTCTGTATGTGGCCGCACTGTGTAAAAGTCTCACACATGGGGTATCGCCATACTCGGGAGGAATAGCAGAATGTGTTTTGGGGTGTAATTTGTGGTATGCATATGCTGTGTGTGAAAAATAACCTAATAATATGAAAATTTGATGAAAAAAAAATAAATCTTGATTTTGCAAAGAATTGTGGGAAAAAATTACAACTTTAAAAAACTCACCAGGCCTCTTTCTAAATACCTTGGAATGTCTTCTTTCCAAAAAGGGGTCATTTGGGGGGTATTTGTACTTTTCTGGCATGTTAGGGTCTCAAGAAATGAGAGAGGCTGTCAGTACTTCAGGTGTGATGAAATTGATCAATTTTCAGGATTTGGTACCATAGCTTGTAGACCCCATAACTTTCACCCAGACTAAATAATATCCAACATTTTTTATTTTTTTTACCAAAGATATGTAGCAGTATACATTTTAGGCCAAATTTATGAAGAAAAATTACTTTTTTGCAAAATTTTATAATAGAAATGAAGAAAAATTATTATTTTTTGCAAAATTTTGTTCTTTTTTCATTTATAGCAAAAAAAATAAAAACCGCAGAGGTGATGAAACACCACCAAAAGAAAGCTCTATTTGTGGGAAAAAAAGGACAAAAATTTCATTTGGTTATAGTGTTGTATGACTGAGTTATTGTCATTCAAAATGTGAGAGCACCGAAAGCTGAAAATTGGTCTGGTTATTAAGGGTGTTTAAGTGCCCAGTGGTCAAGTGGTTAAAGGCCTTTGTCTATTTGGTTGCTGGTAAGAGGCTTTCTTAAGAGGGGGCTGCTATCCACACCCCCCCTCCTTTCTCTTTACACGATTGGTGGTGGATCTTCTGGAAACCAAAAGATTATGCGTTCATCTTCTTGGGATTAATTGGACTGTTTGATGCTTTTATTATTCCATTTTGTTTTCTCCTTTGTAGAAATCTGTATATAACATATACTAAACCAGGATATTGATTGATTATTGATGTAACATATATGTTGTACTAGACATATACACTAGCGCTGCCTGGTGGATGCTAAGTATTTTCAAAGCATTGCTTTTACTTTTTGTTATTTACCCTATGTTAATATAAATAGCACTGTTTCAAACACCTGAAAGACTTAAATGTGGCATATACTGTATGTTCAAACATAAAGGGAAACAGGCATGACTTGTTGTAAGTCAGTCTATTTCCCTTAAACCCTGAAATCACAGGCCCAGGATATGTGTGTTACACAATATTTATCAATGAACGATATCAACCTTAGGATACAAATTAGAGTTCCTCCTTAAAGCATTTAAGTGTTTGTCCCTGTGTCGCTGCAGGCCTGAATTAGCACTAAGGCCGCGTACACACCACTAAATTAATCCGATCAAATCGGTTTGACAGACCGCTTTGATCTGATTTGTCTGCTGGGATATAATGGTTTGATCGTGTACACACAATCAAACCAAAATCCCCGCTGGAAGACAGCGCGGTGACGTGGCGGTGACGTTGACGCCACGTCACCGAACCAAGAAGTAAAATACTTCCACGCATGCGTCAAATCCATTCGACGCATGTGCGGACAGATATGTCCGCTGGTTAGTGTACTAACCAGCAGACATGTCGGACAGATGGGTTCCCAGCAGACAGATTTTAAAGCATGCTTTAAAATTTGTCTGCTGGAAAAACCTGTCTGCTCGCCCGTACACACGATTGAATTTGTCTGCTGAAACGGTCTGTCGGACCGTTTCCAGCAGATAAATTTGATTGTGACAGAGCGATTTGATCGGATTTGTCTGCTGGGCTATTTTGGTTTGATCGTCGCCACGTCACCGCACTAGGAAGTAAAAAACTTCCATGCATGCGTCAAATCCATTCGACGCATGTGCGGGCAGATATGTCCGCTAGTGTTGCTCACGAATATTCAAATCGAATATCGCGGTGAATATTCGATATTGCGAATATTTTTTCAAATTAATTTTTAAAACAGATCACATCCTAGTGATCTCCATCGACGTTTAAAAGCATTCCTGGTATGATTAGAAGACCCTGGGCCGAGTAGCTGAGCCGATCCTTTTATGTTGCCGAATATTCGCAATGCGAATATTCGTATTACGAATATTCGCGAATACTTTCTCTGCCCTTCTGTGTTTTGTGTATATATAAAAAAAAAAAATTAGCTTTAGTTTAGTCATATAAGTTTGTGTAAGTAGAGTTAGTGTTTAGTGCATATTAGTTTAGTAATCCAGGAAATAATCTCCGTTTTCGCGTGTTGACGAGAATTTCGCAATCAATTTCACTAATATTCACTAATATTCGATATTAACAAATATTTCACGAATATTCTTCTATATATTCGTGAAATATCGCAAAATCGAATATGGCGTATTCCGCTCAACACTAATGTCCGCTGGTTAGTGTACTAACCAGCAGACATGTCGGACAGACGGGTTCCCAGCAGACAGATTTTAAAGCATGCTTTAAAATTTGTCTGCTGGAAAAACCTGTCTGCTTGCCCGTACACACGATCAAATTTGTCTGCTGAAAAGGTCCGTCGGACCATTTCCAGCAGATAAATTTGATCGTCTGTACGCGGCCTAAGAGTTCTTATCCCTTGTAATGGAGAATACTCAGTAGTCCTTGAAGATAAAGCCTTGAATATTCAGCTAGCTCTTTAAAGGTGGCCCAATATGTCCTGGCAAATGTGTTAAAGGTAATCCTTTAAGGAAGAATGAAACAATTGGTGCAAAAGGGTTCTCTTACAGGGCTTGATTAAAGGGGTTGTAAAGGTACAATTTTGTTTATTCCTTTACCTTAGTGCAATCCTCCTTCACTTACCTCATCCTTCCATTTTGCTTTTAAATGTCCTTATTTCTTCTGAGAAATCCTCACTTCCTGTTCTTCTGTCTGTAACTTCACACAGTAATGCAAGGCTTTCTCCCTGGTGTGAAGTGTCGTGCTCACCCCCTCCCTTGCACTACAGGAGAGTCAGGACACTCTCTATGCTGCAGATAGAGAAAGGAGCTGTGTGTTAGTGGGCATCCTGACTCTCCTGAGAAAGCCCTGCATTCCTGTGTGGAGTTACAGACAGAAGAACAGGAAGTGAGGATTTTTTTTTAAGAAGAAATAAAGACATTTAAAAGCAAAATCGAAGGAAAAATGTACCTTAACAACCCATTTAAGTGAGTAAAGTAAAGGTGTCTTCATGCAGTGTCCTACTTAGAAGGGGTTTGCACAAGATGGGCTACTGTCTGCTCACCAATTCTTGCGTTGCCAAGGCCCAAACGGAAAGGATGTCCTGGGACAGGCTCTTTAGGGATGCCCGGCTGGTAACTGGAAGGCCCAGTGATGTCTGTACAGGTACTTTCTATGACAGATATGGTGCTTGAGGTGGTGGGTCTGAATTCAACCCTTGATCAACTGGTGGGGAAACGGTTGCCCTGGATCAGCTGGAGGAAGAGCCTCCTACTCCTGCATTCAGCACCTCTGCCTGGGGCTCTCCACTGCCCTCTCGGTTTTCTTTGTCAGCCTTATGGCGTGTGTCTCCCCTCCTCTGCAATGCTGTGCACTGTAGTCTGCCCCTTTAGGATTACCTTTGGCCACCTCACCTTCGGGACTACATCTCCCAGAATCCTCTCCAGCTAGTAGCATGGCCAATAGGAGCAGGTATCGGCAGGCCAGACTGGCTGAGTGAATGCTGCTCTCCCCTGTGTAACAGCACGGAGAGGAGGGGTGGAGAAATCCCCCACAGCTGGGGCAGGCTGTGTCTTTTCGAAATTCGAAATTGTAAAAAAAAAAAGCAAAAAAAACCCGGATAAAACAGCCATTTTTTTTTCGAATTTCCCGAATTTATGAAAAAATAAAAAAATACATGAAACAAAAACGAAAAAAACTAATTTTTAGAATTTCCAGAATTTACAAAAAAATAAAATAACTTAAACTAAATGTTTTTATTTTTTGGCAGTGCCCATGTCTACTGTGGCCTTAACATTGCACACCAACGGATGTGTGGTTGCACGCATTGCTAGCATCAACAAGACAAAGACTGAAGAACAGCTGAGGTTTGTAGTAGTAGTTTTTTTTTTAAAGAGTTTTTAAAAAGTTTGTATTAGAGTTATAGTGTGTGTAAGTCCATTATTAATTTTGTCATAATGTAGAATTTCAATGATGGTTATTATTATTACTAATAAATCTATAATGCTGGGTGTCAGCAACCCATTGATCATGACCATGCCATAAGTAAATTGCATTCCTGCCGTGCTGAGCCTTGTCAGAAGTGCTTTTCCCCTTGTATGGAGTGTGGCACAGGAAAGAAGCTGCAAGACATCACTACTTATTCTGGAGCAATATCAGAGCAAGTATCAGTGTCTGTATAACGGGAGGAATCACTTCTGATGAGGATGGGCACGGCGGGTTTGTCAGGATAAAAGGTGTGTTTTTTATGCACACTGCATTATGTGTTATTAACCTACTCACCTTGCACTCTGCATGGTTTCCTACTGACTTCTGCCATCTGCATTAATTATTACTGTCCCCCCAACACTTTGTATTACCTCCTACTGACCTCTGCACTCTGCATTACTTAATTTTAAAATCTGCATTACTTTCTGCTGGCCTACTGACCTCCTTACTCTCCATTACTTGCTCCTGACCTATGCACTCTGCATTACTTACTATAAACCTACAAATCTCTCCACTATGCATTATGAGACTGCAGGCTCCACATACCCAACCCGAGATTCCCAGACACAATAATAATAATAAAACTCAAAACACTTCTTTTAATGGCAAAAACTTGGCCGCGACACCTTTATTGTTTTTTCACAAATAATAATCCATAAACTTTATTCATATCAAAACTTCACCAAATCATCAATAAAATAATACTACCTGCTCAGCTTTTAATACTCAAGCAGTAGAATGATTATAAATATAATAAAGTCCCCACAAGCTGGACTTAAGCATCAAGCCCGGCCCACCCCAAGCGTCGCAGCCTTTTCAATAGCATTCTGTAAACCCACATTAAATATATCAATGCCCACTTCGGATAAATGGACCCCATGCCGTCTATAGAGCCCGGGGAAACCCCCTTCTAAATCCACATGACGGTAGGACACACCCCCCACCTGGGGCATGAATTTTTCCAGAGCCCTATTGACTCTTTTTCTCATTCTTTCCATGACCCTCCGCTGAGTCGAGGAGAGCCATGAAAGACAAGGAACTACTTCTGAAAAAACTAAAATTGTATCTGGGAATGTTGTACAAAAGCGCTGCAAATCATTTTTAATCATAAATAACAAATCTAAAGTCTTAATTTAACCTAAATCATTTCCTCCCAAATGAATCACTACAATGGATGGCAACGGCCAAACTTGACACAATCTAGTTAAATGAAAGTTAAACTGTGGCCATTGAAGGCCTCGTATACCTTTCCAATATAGGCAAATGGAATCCGGATGAATTGATAAATTCGGAGAATAATTGCGGTGAGCCGCTCTTTTCTGGGCCCAGTAAATAAAAGAGTGGCCTAGTATTCACACTATTTTCTGGGAACCTGAAAAAATGTAATTAACAAATTAGGACGAACATATACTTTAAAACAATTCGACCTCCACCTCCCCATTGCCTTAATTTCGGATTCTGGGAAGCCCAACCGGGCCGCTTCTGAGGCTGCACCTATACGGAAGGAGTGGGATGAAAACCTAAAGTTATTTAAACCCAATCTAGCCAAGCCTTTCTTCAGGACAGCAAACTGGAACTTAGTAAAGGGAAGGAGATTATTGTGAATAAGAAAAATTCCCTCCCCACAGGGCCTAAACTCTAAAAACTGTCTAACCACTGCTACCGAGCACAGGGAGCTCTCTCCATGTTCTTTAAGATGAACCCACCTACCCTTGCCGAGCTGATCAGTCTTGGAATGCTGTAACCATATATGCACCCTTGCTTGATCTACCATTACCTGTTTAAAATAGATTCCTGAACCCCCTTTCTTGTTATTCGGAACCAACTCAGAAATACGGAAGGCTCCAAAAAATGCAAGCAGAAATGCTGTCCTAAAAAGTAAAACCTCATAAGAGGAAAAACATATGGCTGCCAAAACCTCACACAACCCCTTAAGAATGTCTAGTGAAATAGGTCTTCTATATCCATCACAAAATTTGACTTCTTGTAACCCTTTAGAGCTTGTGTTACCGAAAAATAGGAGGAACAAGACTTTAAACCTAACAGGTGGAAGAAAAATGAAATACCGGCCAACATTTTTGCCACATGACTGCTGGAAAAATGCTGCCTCATCAGGCTGGCCAAGAAAGCCAAAATAGCGCCCTCAGAGGGCCTATTATACTGAAAACCTTTCTTAATAGCGAAATTCAACCAACTACTCCAAGCTGCCGAGTAGCTAGCCCAAGTTTTGAGGCCCTCAGTCACTAAATTCAGATCATTTCCCAAAGATGGGCCGGGCAAGGGATGCCTTCCGCGTCCGCCTCCGGGAGCAAAGCTCGAAAACTATCCTCCTGAAATCGAGATAGAGAATCTGCGATATTATTCAATCTCCCAGGGGTGTATCTCGCTTTCAACCGCACATTAAATCTCAGACATCTAAAAACCACCTGCCGCAAAATTTTCACCACCAGCACAGAACTGGAAGACAGACAGTTTACTGCATACAAAACTCCTTTATTGTCCGTCTCTACAAGGATCCTCCTGTTGGCAAACTCCGTGCCCCACAACTCTAATGCCACCAAAATTAGGAAACAGCTCCAACAATACAACTTTCCTAGTAGCACCAGAATTCACCCAGGCCTCCAGCCAGGCTGCACAAAACCAGTGCGTCCTCCAAATGGCACCAAAGCCTCTAGATCCTGCTGCATCCGTGAATAGACAAAAATCCCTTGCCACTACAAAGTCATCCTGAAAAAAGGACTTTCCATTGTAGCTGTCGAGAAAACTAGACCAGACCAACAGGTCTTCTTTCATGGGTATAGTTATCCTAACATGGTCCAGCGGAGATTTCAATCCAGCTGTGGCCATGTACAGAAGGCGGGAAAAAATCCTGCCAACTGGCATAATTCTACAAGCAAAGGCCAGGACTCCCACAAGAGACTACAACTCTCTCAATTGAACCTTTTTCTTCCGCAATACTGATGTAATTAAGAATTTCAGCTTGGCCAATTTTGACAATGGCAAGCGAAATTCCAACTTGCCGGTATCGATTTTGATTCCCAGGAATTCTAATGTTGTGCTGTGCGGGCAGGTTTTCTCCTCAGCCAATGGAACAATCAAACTCCAGACACATTCCTTGAAAAGCTTCTAACAACGCCGCACAGCTTTCCGAATCCGCCGGTCCAATGAATAAAAAATCGTCCAGATAGTGTACTATACTATCCGACCCGGACTTAACACTCAACACCCAATGCAAAAAAGTAGAAAACGACTCAAAGTATGCGCAAGACAAAGAACAGCCCATTGGGAGGCACATATCAAAGAAATAGCTATCTTCAAAATAAAAACCCAATGAATTAAAAGCCACCGAGGAAACAGGTAATAACCTGAATGCCGATTTAATGTCGGCCCTAGCCAGCAATGCTCCTACGCCCAACAACCTGATCTTACTAACTGCCTCCTCAAAAGTAGCGTAGGATACTGAACAAAGACCGTCATCAATGTCATCATTCAAGGACTCCCCTTTGGGAAAGGATAAGTGTATAATCCTAAATTCGTTAGGCTCCCTCTTAGGGACTACCCCCAATGGAGAAATACGAAAATTCACAAATTTTCTTCTAACCCTCCTTTTTTTTAATGTGGCCTTGCTAAATTATCTCCTGTAAAAAAAAGTTTGCTGCACCATGGTGCTCTTTGATATCTTATAGGCCTCGTACACACGAGGGGATATGTCCGCTGAAAACGGTCCGATGGACCGTTTCAGCAGACATCTCCGCTCGTGTGTATGGGCTAGCGGACAGATTTCTCCACCCGACAGATTTCAAAGCATGCTTTGAAATCTATCCGGTGGGAATCTGTCCGCCCGACATGTCTGCTGGTTAGTACACTTACCAGCAGACATGTCGTCCCCCACCGCCGCCGTGCCGCCGCCGAATGGATTCGGCGCATGCACGGAAGTGTTTAACTTCCTGGTGCAGTGACGTGGCGGTGACGTGGCGGCGTCAACGTCACCGCCGCATCACCGCCATGTCACCGCGCCGTCCGGCGGCGGGGAATTTGATCCGATGGTGTGTACACGCCATCGGATCAAACTCACGATCGGACATATCCGATGGAAATGGTCCGCGGACCATTTTCATCGGATATGTCCGATCGTGTGTACGAGGCCATACACTATATTACCTAAAATATTCGAATGCCTGCCTTTCCTGCACTCATGTGCAGGCCAGTTAAGTTCCATCACTCCAAACTCACTCAATCATGTCTCTATAAACCTTGCTTTATGCACTGGTGCTCAGTCATGTTGGAACAGGAAGGGGCCATCCCCAAACTGTCCCCACAAAGTTGGGAGCATGAAATTGCCCAAAATGTCTTTATATGTTGACACCGTAAGAGTTCCCTTCACTGAAACTAAGGGGCCAAGCCCAACCCCTGAAAAACCCCACACCATAATCCCCCTCCATCAAATGATTTGGATCAGTGCACAAAACAAGGTCCATAAAGACATGCATGAGGAAGTTTGGGTTGGAGGTACTTGACTGGCCTGCACAGAGTCTTGACCTTAACCTGATAGAACATCTTTGGGATGAATTAGAGTGATAATTGTGATCCAGACCTTCTCGCCCACATCAGTACCTGACCTTACAAATGCACTTCTGGAAGATTGGTCAAACATGCCCAAAGACACACTCCTAAACCTTGTACACAGCCTTTCCAGAAGAGCTTTTGTAGCTGCAAAGGGTGGGCCAACTCAATATTGAACTGAATGGACTAAGACTTGTGATCCCATTAAAGTTCATGTGCGTGTAAAGGCAGGCATCCCAATATTTTGGGTAACATAACATAGTGTATGTTGTTAAAGTAAATCTCCCCTTTCTCCCAGATTGCTTACTCCTGATATAGGCATACCTTTTTTTTTTTAAATCAATGGACAATGCCAGCTGCTTCAAATTGAGCTAGCGGGGAAGCTCCATCAAAATTTTGCTACGAGGTCCCATGTAGTTAGACCCCTAAATGATTGCTCTTCCATAATTTGCACAGCATTTGTCGTAGATTCCAGTTAAAGTACTGGATATACTTATCCAAAATGTTTTTTCTTTGTTTTGGAGAGAGTAGGACATATTGTTGACTGTGTTCATTCTGAGAGATTTTCCTTTATTTTCTGTCTTGAGATTTCTCAAAAAAAAAAAAAAAATCCTACACGAAACAGAAACAGAAAAAGTGTTTTGATTGAAGGACTTTCGATCTATTGCTTTTGTGATGACAACCCAAAATTTTAGATCTTGATGAACACAGTGAATTTCCCCATTGGAGACATAGACAGCTATGGAACAGAGTTTCTAATGCCGCGTACACATGACCATTTTTCTCAATGTTAAAAATGATTTTTTTAATGTCAATAAAAACAATCGTGTGTGGGCTCCAGAGCATTTTTCGCATGCATGCTCAGAAGCAAGTTATGAGACGGGAGCGCTCATTCTGGTAAAACTAGTGTTCATAATAGAAATAGCACATTCATCACGCTCTAACAGACTGAAAAGTGCGAATCGTCTCTCACCAAACTTTTACTAACACGAAATCAGCAAAAGCAGCCCCAAGGGTGACTCCATCTGAATGGTACTTCCCCTTATAGTGGCGTCATATGTGTTGTACATCAACTCGCTTTGCTCGAGCATTTTGTTCACGATCGTGTGTAGACAAGGCAGGCTTAACAATAATCGGGTTGAAAAAAAAATGTTTTTTCTAGACCATTAAAAACAGTCATGTGTACACGGCATAACACTTGCTTATGCTATCCAAAAAAAAAAAAAAGGCTTTAGATACACTTTAAATATGAACAACAATCTCAATCATGTGCATCAGTAAATGTGGCTATTTACTAAGCATTCTAGAACATTTAGAACATTTTGGGTGTTTATACCTTCGATGCAATCACATCTAATGATACACAGCTATCCTTGAGGTAATTGCAGTGCCCCGTTTATGAAACAAGCTCAAATGCAAGAAGATAGTTGTAATAAGAAAGACTTTGATAATGCATAGTTTTGGATTGCACTGTATATTCAGAGTTTCATTTATCTCTTTGTTATAAAGGATGCACATAGCAGACAGATGACATTGCCAGTGCTAGAATTGATTCTTCCCCAACTGCTCGATTTTAAATACGTGCATTTACAATATATACATACAGTATATGGTAAATTGTAGGTATTGTAAACAGGTATTGTAAAGGTATGGCCAACCCTTTTAAAACCTTTAGTGAGAGTACTTATTTAGCTAGAAGCAAAAGTATTTCATACAACTCGCCATATGCAATTGAACAAATAATATTTAACCATTTATTCTGTGCTGCAGCCTTAAGTTAATAAAAGTAAATCTCCCTTTATTTATTCTTTTAACAATGTGAATCTATGCTTAAAGCATTTGTTAACCCAAACAAAATAATAATTGTGTCCTGTGTCATTTGGCCCCCTGTAACACCTAAAAAAACCTGACTGATCCTGACAGTTTCACCCCACCACTCTGTAAACTGACCACGGTGTATCATGACTGCTGAGACCAGACACCGTGGTCAGTTTACATGCCTATGTCATTAGCAGCCTGCTATCTGCTCTCTTCTCTGCTCCTGTGTCCTCCTTCCCCTCCCCTCTCTGTCTGTGTGTGAGCCGTCCCTCCCCCTCCTGCTGCTCTCATAACACTAACCTGTATACACCATCAGCACTGCCTCCTATTGCAGTGTCCCCCTCTCTGAATAATTTATAAATATAAATGCTGCAAATACCTCATTTAAGAGCCAGTATTGTGATCATATGACCAGCCAGCTCTCTCCTCCTCTCCTCCAGACTGACATCAGCAGGGACAACTCAGCCCCGCCCACTGCAGCTCTCAGAAGAGAAAAGGAGAAAGCTTGCCAATCATGTAATCGCAATATCTGCAGTGAAATTAGGTATTTGCAGCATTTATTTTTATAAATCATACACATAGGGGGATATTACACTAGGAGGCAATGGTGATGGTGTATACAGGTTAGAGTGTCTTAACAACCACTTTAAGTGGCCAGTTTATTCAAGTGGCACCTGTAAGTGTGGAGGATATAAATTAACTGATGTCAGGATTGGCCTGCCTAAGACCCCTTTCACACTGAATTGTTTTTACGGCGTTTTAGTGTTAAAAATAGCACTATTAAAACACTCATTAAACACTCTCCATGCATCTCAAAGGACCCTTTTACACTGAGTCCTGCAAGCAGCATCTTTTAAACAGCTTTTGGGCGCTGAAAAAACACTCCAAAAACGCCCCTCTCTATTGAAAGCGCTGTAAAAATGCCTTGCCCTTTCACACTGAAATGATAATAGGAGTATATAAAAAGACAAGGCAGGCTGGATATAAAAGCCATGATTAAGCCCTGAAATCAGAAGAGGAAATACAAAATCCAATAAGAGGTATTCCAAGGATTAGCATATCTCCAGGTTAAACTATTCAAGAGTAAGGGTGTTTTACTAATGTAACACCAATGTATATGAATAGCTCATACCTCATGGGGATATCATGGCTGTCTAGACAAACAAGTGTCCCGATAGATTTTATGTAGATATATTTAATCACAAAGGACACAATATATCGTAATTCAAGGAAACATACCGGTACTTTCAATCGGAACCTATTTACCATTAACATACGTTCCACTCAGCGAGAACTGTTGCGTGTTAGGATGTGTAGTTACACATCGATTGACAAGTCAACACTGTTTGTGATTTATAATAGTTCGTAACTAGCTATTTTGCTTTTGATAAGGAATGGAGGATGAGAGGTGTGGTTTCTCGCCCTTACTGTTTGATCCCAGATGGGGTGTCTGGGGTTACCAGATTACACAATTAATATGGCAATCACTGTTTGAAATATTAATATATGACTACACCCCACTTTGTCCTATGTATCTAAATGCATGACTCATTATTAATTGCACCTCCCCATTGGGATACTATTTTTATATTCAGTTATATATATATATATATATATATATATATATATATATATATATCACTTTCAGGGCACGGCAAGATATTCTTTATTATATGAGCACAGTCTCACCACAGACAGTTCATAGACGATTGATTTGCCCTTAGGTGCACAAGGGTTAGCACTATCAAATTCCCCACCCATTATTACCCACTATTTTTAGGTGAAACACTCACTCATCACCATTACTTACAACACAGGAAACTCTGGTTGATCATTAACAGGGATTACCTCCTGACGTTTCACACGGTAGCTCCTTCTGCCTATGAGCGTACCTATCAGGGGTCACCTGACATTTGGTTACTGCACTCATAGCACTGTGCACGTTATTTCAGCTGCTCCAGGGGATTCACCCATTTCTGGATTGAAATTTAACACGTGATCAGCTCATAGGGCAGCGCTGCTACCCCTTATATTATCTATCTTGTTTCAATACCCCTCTATTGGGGGGGGGGGCTTGTCAGGGGGGCAGCAGCCAACTACCCTACCTCAGAGCGGATTTCACTTTATTCAATGACTCATTATTAGATCACATCAGTTGTTACTGTCTAGCGTCTTAAAGAAAAAAACATTTTTGTCATTTGAAAAAATGACAGTTTCAATATTTTTTTTTTGCATTTAAGCCTAAATATGAGATGTGAGGTCTTTTTGAACCCAGATCTCATATTTAAGAGGACCTGTCATGCTGTTTTCTATTACAAGGGATGTTTACATTCCTTGTAATAGTAAAAAGTGATAATTTTTTTATTTTATTTCAGTGTTAAAAATGGTAAAATAAATTAAAAAAAATACGAAAAAATAAATAAAAAATTACAGCGCCCCGTCCCGACGAGCTCGCGTGCAGAAGCAAACGCATACGCGAGTAGCGCCCGCATATGAAAACGGTGTTCAAACCACACAAGTGAGGTATCGCCATGATCGTTAGAGCGAGAGCAATAATTCTAGCCCTATACCTCCTAACTCAAAAAATGCAACCTGTAGAATTTTTTAAACGTTTTAAGGGTAAAAGTTTGACGCCATGCCACGAGCGGGCGCAATTTTTAAGCATGACATGTTTGGTATAATTTTACTTGGCGTAACATTATCTTTCACAATTTGTAAAAAAATTGGGCCAAATGTATTGTTGTCTTATTTTTTTATTTAAAAAAGTGATTTTTAGTGATATATATAATGTTTGGGGGTTTTAAGTAATTTTATAGCAAAAAAATATGTTTTAGTCTCGTAAATACCGAATCTAAAAAAAAACAGGCTCGGGGCTTAAGTGGTTAAAGGTATATGAATTCTGTCAATTACTGTAAATGTGATCTTGGGAAATCCAGGATTATGGGCCCAAATTACATGTCTACCCAATTGTAAGTCAGTGTTACATGTCTGCATGCAGTGGATATGCCTATAAAATCATTATATCTGTTTTGTTCTACTAAACTCGGATGCTGGCAGGCAAACACCAAACTCCATAGTCGTGGATTTTCCTTCTTTGTCTGTAAATTCATTGCCAACATTTTAGTTTTGTTTTAAAAATGAGCCACATTCACATGCAAGCGTGTACACTACACCCTTGGTACGACAATTTGCAGTAGGAATATCCACCGCAGGGAAAAGTACCCAATTGTCAGCAGGGATAATTTTTGTTGCTGCCCTGATACTCACTGGATACCAATTTATCTTTCAATGAAATGCTCTCTTAAACGTGATAGCTGGTTTGTTGTTGAGAAAGTGTTTCAATAGATTGTCCCCGGCTAGGATTGACCAGTGTATGTACATAATTCTGTTTTTCTCAGACTGTTGATTTGTGTGGCGTAAAAAAATATGTGTTAAAGAAGGATGTTTTAGGGCCTCTTTTTTGTTTAAATAGAAGTTCATCACATGAAAGTCTAATGGTCCATAGAGACAAGTTTTACTGTATCCCCTTTCTAGGAATCTATTTCTAAGGTTATTGGTGTCATGCCTTCCTTCTTTCCCTTCCTTCTTTTTCTTAAAAAAAACCTGGGCGGTTAAAACTATAAAGTTAAAAACTGAAACTAAACAGTCCTGCCCCCCCCCCGGCAGTTATTTCAGCTAGCAGTTATCAGCAGTTATCACCTATCAACTGTCACTGTTATCAGATACCAGATACCAGCTATTTCAGTCACTTTTCAGTCACTTTTAAAAAGCTGACTCCCCTTCAGTAATAATGTCGGGCCCACAATCACTCAGATCGGCCAAGGACAAAGATAAGGGGGGGTATCGGCCACAGCTGCGGCTAAATTGGAAAAGTATGCTCACGCAGAGCAAACCCCCAGCAAAAGCGTCCCCTCCCAGGTACCCCCGGCCCCAGGGAAAACAAATATAGACAGAAGAAGCCAAGGTCTAGGAGGCGGGGTGACAATTAAAACACCGGCTAACAAAAACACTGTCATAGTGGACGCAGATCCAATAGGAAACATCATACCAGAAGAAGCTCCGACAATTAAAGATGTACTCCTCGCGGTGAATGAATGCAAAGGAACACTGGGGGAGGTATGCAACCAAATGAAGGGCATAAAAGAGGAACTGATATCGGTGAGACAGGAGTTACAGAAAACCAACGAAAGGATACTGGAGGCGGAGGGGAGGATATCCCAAATAGAGGACGAGTTGCACCCCATTAAACAAGATGCTAAGGATCTGAAGGCACAAACGGACAAAATAGAGGAAAAAGTGGACGAAATCGAGAACAGACTCCGGAGAGACAATATCAGGCTGGTGGGGCTCCCGGAAAAAAGCGAGGGGTCCCAGCCGATAGAATTTTTAGAAAATTGGTTTATAAAGGTATTTGGAAAAGAGACTTTCTCGCAGGCATTTATCATAGAAAGGGCACATAGAGTTCCCTTTAGACCACCTCCCTCTGGAGGCCGCCCGAGATCGATGCTCTTAAAATTTCTGAACCATAGGGACAAAGAGACTTTATTGAGAAAGAGCAGAGAGATGGGAAATATTTTTTTTGAAGGCTCTAGGGTCTCATTTTATCCTGATTTTTCCCCTCAGCTTCAGAAGAGGAGGGCGGGCTTTATCGAGGTTAAACGGAAAATGCAAAAGATAAATCTCTCATATGGCTTATTATACCCGGCGCGCCTATGGGTATCAGCGATGGGCAGATCTTTTTTCTTCGACACGCCTGAGGCAGCGGAGATATGGCTGCAGGAGAAAAAAGATCAATTATCAATAGGGGAAGCAGGGAACACATAAATTCTTAAGGAGTGACGGGGGGGATTGAGGGGTCAACTAAAATAAAGATTAAAAGGGGAGCACTCACTTAATGAGAGGAATAGGACACGAATGGAGCAACGGTGCGATTGGAAAAGGGGGTGGTGGGAGGGGGGAGGTGGGGAGAATGAATGGACGAATGGTAGTAGTGGAACCGGTCACCAACTTAGCCCTTAGGGGATACCTAGGAAGGTGGGGGAAGAGGGGTGGGGGCGAGGGGGGAGGGGGAGGAGGGGGGTAGGGTGGTTGATAATGGCGAGACATATTTGGGGCAAGACACTGGATTTGGTATAAAGAGGACAAATAAAAGATATACACGATTAGCACTAAGGGTGGTAATAAATAGAAAATCACGGATATTACATCACACGGGGTTGAGTAAATTGAGTAAAATGACACGGAATATAATAGATAAATTACTAGATGACTGGTATGCTATGTGCACTGAATTAAGAAATAATATTATCACAGAGAGTTATCGGTTTATAAAATGTATGCCTATATAATTGTATGTATAAATGAGTAGAACCTTGAAAATAGGATCTTGGAACGTCCGAGGGATGGGGACACCAGCTAAAAGAGCAGTTGTTTTTGATACATTAGAAGGGCACAAGGTAGGATTAATTTGTTTACAGGAAACCCACTTTACTAATGACAGTAAAACACAGATCCCATATAGAAAATTCCAACATCAATTCCACTCAGTCCATACATCGTATTCCAGAGGGGTGACAATCCTGGTAAAAGGGGGAGTGGGATTTACCTGCAGGAGGGCCAGCATAGATGATGAGGGGCGCTACGTTTTTCTACATTGTGTAATAGAGAGCAGAGAATATATACTCGCCAATATATACATCCCCCCCCCCATTCAAACTAGCGGTAATGCATAAACTCCTGGATTTTATCCTGGATAAACCCGGGATACCAGTCATTGCAATGGGGGACTTTAACGAAGTATTAAATAAAAAAATCGATAGGTTTCCAACGGTAAATTCACGGGAGACTGTCCTGTATTGGTTCTTACATAAGTCAGGGTTGTTTGATATATGGAGGAAGAGAAACCCAGAGGGGATACAGTTTTCTTGCCGCTCTAGCACATATGGCACCTTGTCCAGGATTGATTTAGTCGTGGGCAATGTGGGCAATGTGGAAGCCTCCCAAATAGTCAGGGAAATAGAATATGTACCGCGGGGAATATCAGATCACTCCCCAGTGATACTCACAGTGAACCTTGAGGGAAGAAGGTCACCAATGGAATGGAAAATAAGCCCCCTATGGTTCGAACTAATGGGAGACCCCGAGGGGATAATGAGCAAAATAAAAGAGTTCATAGATTTTAATGAGGGGACAGCAACGCGGGGGGTAATGTGGGATACGCTGAAGGCCTTCCTTAGGGGCATATGTATCCAACACGTGGCAAAAGTAAAAAGGATCTCCAAAGAACGGGAAAACAGAATTAGAAATGAAGTCGCGAACACCGAAAAGGAATATATAGTAAATCCAACAGAGGAGAAGAAAAAAATCTGGCTAGATAAGCAGCAAGAATACAAAATAGAACTGACAAAGAAATCAGAAAACAAGAGAATGTTCCAAAGACAATCGGCATACGGAGGGAGTAGGAAGAATGTTGGCCCATTTAATAAGAACAAATTCCACTCCCTCTGCTGTTCCGGCTATTAAAAGTAGCAATGGTAATATATCCACAAATGTGGCAGAGATAACGGAAATATTTAGAAAATACTATGGAAAACTATATAAGTCTCAAAGAACAGCGGGAGGAGAGGAATTGCAACGATTTTTTAGAAATTTAGAACTGCCATCCCTCACAGAAACAGAGATGGAACAATTGGAGAAATCAATAACATTAGAAGAAGTTCAGATAGCACTTAGAGAAATGGCCAATCAGAAGTCCCCGGGGCCTGACGGACTACCAGTAGAGACATACAGGTACTATGGGAAAGTATTGCTCCCGGAACTGTTGAAAGTATTTAACGAGGCTATGGTGGAGGGCAAATTGCCCACCTCAATGACAGAAGCCACGATAATAGTACTGCACAAGGAGGGGAAGGACCCACTTGAAGCATCATCATACCGCCCCATTTCCCTCCTATGCGCAGATGCTAAAATCCTGGTCAAAATCATGGCCAGTCGATTAAACAAAATAATCCATAGACTCATACATCAGGATCAAACAGGATTCATCCCTGGTAGATCAACTAGCATAAACATTAGGAGGGTATTCCTTAACCTACAAATCCCGACAGAAAACAACGGCAATAGGGCAGTCATGGCGTTAGACGTAGTCAAAGCTTTTGACAGTCTAGAATGGGAATATATTTGGTATGCCCTAGAGGCCTATGGGTTTGGCCCTACCTTCATTAGATGGATTAAAACATTGTATAATGACCCCAACGCAAAAATTAGAGTCAATAATGAATATTCAAGAAAGGTCAAGTTGGAGAGGGGCACAAGGCAGGGGTGTCCATTATCACCCCTGCTCTTTGCATTAGCCATGGAACCACTGGCCATGACTATAAGAGCGGATAGGATAATGAAGGGCTTTATAAGGCCAATCAGAGAGGAAAAATTGCTCTATATGCGGATGATGTTCTGCTATTTCTAGGTGACACCGACCACTCCATTAGAAGAGCAATGACAATTTTCAGAGAGTTTGGTAATATATCCGGCCTGGTGATAAACTGGGAGAAATCGGCTTTGATGCCGATAGATCCAATGAGGAACCGGATCCAGGAGGTATTTCCACAGCTGGACACAGTGGGGAAAATGTTGTATTTAGGCATAACAATTACACCAGATCTTAATAAATACGTAGACAATAACTTGGAACCAATAATGCTTAAATTCAAAAAGAAAATAGGAATCTGGCGGCATCTCCCACTATCAATGGCCGGGAGGTGCAACCTGATTAAAATGGTATGGATGCCACAATTACTCTACGTACTTCATAATACACCAATATGGATACATAAAAAATGGTTTAACAAGATCGACGCCCTGTTCAGGGAATTAATATGGAAGGGAGGACTCGCTAGAATAGGACTACAGACTCTGCAGTTGTCAATAAAAAAGGGAGGAATGGCAGTACCCCACCCGCGTAGCTACTTCCTGGCCGCACAGCTGCAGCACATCGGAGGTAAAATGGAATTAATAGAGGACACGAATGGTAGCTTAATGATCCAGGGGGCCCCCCACGAAACAATCGTGGAGGTGATGGAGGCCAACTCATTTATTAACCAGACCCCGACGGTTAAGATGATAACTAAAGTGTGGAAAGCTATAACGATAGAGGAAGGGCAGGTGGGAGTGACAGAATATGCGCCATTATGGAATAATAGGAACCTACAAGAGCTCGAAACAGTGGGAGCAATTAGAGAATTGGCAGTAAAAGGGATAACAAGATTGGCTCAGCTATACGAGGGTAGGACCTTAAAAACATTCGCCACCCTGAGAGAAGATATGAAATTCCCAATTGCACGTTCTATAGGTATCTACAAGCTAGGCATGCATTAAACACCTAGTTTAAAGGAGTAGGGCCGAACTGGATAAAGGCACGAATACCTCAAAGAATAAGAGGGGGGATAGAGAAGAAAGGGTTTATATCCGTAATCTACCCATATATCTGCGAGGAGAACATAGGGGGACCAATGCAGCTTAAAAGTAAAAAGAAATGGGAGGAATACGTGGGAACTATAACAGAAGAGCAATGGAGGATGGTATTGGAGAGAGGGCAAATGGCCACAGTTTCACCAGCCCAAAGGATATCCTTTTTAAGGATGATACATAGGGCATATTATACCCCAAAAAAACTATTTAGCTTTGGCTGCAGATCGGACGCAGAATGCCCCAGATGCCAGGATACGGGGGACCTATTACACATGATATGGAGATGCCCTAAACTATTTAGGTATTGGTTGGAGATCATCAGAATCATTAACAAAACATATGGGACCAGGCTGGGGATGGACCCTAGAACGTGTATATTGGGAATATGGGAAGAAAGGGGAGGGCTGGCGAGTACGACAAAAGCGGTAGTAAGGTGCCTATTCCAGGCAAGAAAACTAATCGCTCAAAGATGGCAGGCAGTAAACCCCCCATCAATAAGAGAGTGGACTAATAGTGTGACAGAAACGGTATGGAAAGAGAAAACTGTTTATATCAAAAGGGGAAACATCAAGGAATTTGACAAAATATGGAAACCGTGGTTACTTGAAATAGGATATCAGAAATGAAACCCCAAGGAGCTAACAGAAAGTCTCAGATGGGAGGGAGGGGGGAGGGGTGGGGAGAGAAGGAGAAAAGGACGCAGCCACCAGGGGTCAAATCCAAGATTACAGTATGCGGGGAAGGAAAAATGTGTTTTATTTTGTATAAATAAAAATTTTGTATATGACCTATTTTTATATGAAAAATAATGAAATAAAGAGAATTAATTAAAAAAAAAAAAAGTTATTGGTGTCTATTTTAAATGTGGACTCTGCTGAACAGTTTCGTCTCAATCCTAAATTTTGGCTGTAAGGGATAGAATTAATAAGGGGTTTCAGATGAAAGCTGCCTGCATTGAGTATAGTGTTCCCTGCAATACTTTTTCGGAATAATCTACTGACAAGATGCCCATTAGCTTCCTTGATAATTTTCGTATCAAGAAAGGTAACAGAACTCTGATCATATGACATAGTGAATTTTTAATTTAGGGTGATGGTATTCATTGCCTCGAGCCAGTGACAGAGTAAATCAGGTCCCTCCCAGATGAGGAATACATCATTGATGTAATGCTGCCAGGTGGAGATATGGCAGGTATACATAGAGAGACCCTCATCTGAAAAGGTATGACTGCTTCCACTCCCCCAAGTACATATTGGCATAGGATGGGGCACAACAAGTCCCCATCGCCACACCTTGTACCTGGAGGTAGTGGGAGCCATCAAATAGAAAGAAATTGTGATGCAAAATAAAATCTAAACTTGCAAGTATAAACTAATTGAGGGGCCAATCCCATGTGCCTCTTTTGTGATAAGACTTTAGAGCTGTAAAGAGCTTTGACTTATATTGTTACAAATTAGGCCTCTGTAGAAACTGTAAGATTCCCAATTAATTAAAAAAAATGAATTATGTCTTTCACAAAAGGAGCCAATGACTTGGATCAGATTAGTGGGATTTTTATGTTGTTTCGGCTATAGAAAGTGGGAATCTTGAGGTGTAGTGTACATATATACTTCCACGTTTCCTTAGAAATTATTTTAGCTTCAAAGAAAGCATCCAGCAGTGTTTAAAACATACTATTGTATTGTTCTACTACTGAAGGGGTTATTGGATGGTACCATTCTTTATTTTTATTTTGAAGGATGCTCAGACACACTTGTATTGTGTTATACATTAATACCAAATCTCCCCACTTATCTGAGGGCTTTATGAAGATGGAGTTGTTGTTCTGGAATGAAAAGAGGAACTGCTGCTAAGCATTCGACAAATTAGTCCAGGGTGGGGTTTTAATTGAAAGTCTGTCTTATATCCTGGGTTGTATGTTTCAGGAAAACGGGAAGAATTAGTGCTGGAGGGAAAACATTTTTAGAGATGTTTGGGATTGCATTATCAACTTCACAGAGAATAGACTCTAGATCAAACTGATAAGGTTAATTGTTGAATCATCACAATCAACAATGGTTACAAATTCCCCACTAGGGGAGTTTTTCAGGTCATTAATTCTCTCACTTGGAGAGGATTTTTGATACATACTTTTGAACAATAGGTTTCTGATAAATAACCAAATGTCTTTCACTAATTCAAATTTATTCACATTTTGTAAGTGACAGAACTGAGGCCGAGAGCCAACACTGACTCTTCAGCCTCAGTTAATAGATGGGATGACACAATAACTACATTGAATTGGCTCTTTTCATCTGTCCCCTCCCAATGTATGGTTCCATCCCCTGTTTTTTGGGGGAGTGGGAGTCCCTCCCTAGCATGTTGGTAAAAAAAAAAGGGCCTGAAGGTGTCTAAAGTGATAATGCTAGAAGTGTCAGAGAAAGAAGAATCACTTACCACCTCACCTTATACATAACCTGGTGCATAGGAAGAGGGCATATCACCACGTAGATTGAGTGACTGGCACATTTGAAGAAACCAGGGGCCAGATCCATGTACATTGGCGCATATATAGACCGGTGTAGCGCATCTCCTTTACGTTACGCCGGCTTAAATTACTTAGTGAGATACGCTCAGTGCATAAATAGGCCCAGACATACGCCCTTCAATTGCAAAAGTACATCCATTTTTTTCCCTCCCTGAAGCAAGGCGTTTTTGTTCCGTTGCCTGTTGCTGTTTGTAGGTTTGTGTCGTGTCGGTGTGTTCCATTATTTTGAGGGCCATCACCCAATTTATATACACACATACATACATATAAATATATATATATATATATTTAAAAAAATGTTTATAATAATAAATAATATAATTATAATAATATTTAAAATATTAAATATATATTAGATATAAAAAATAAAATTATATATTTATTATATTAACTAATTTAAAATATATTATATACAATATCACAAACAGAAAAAATTCACAGTGATAGACAGCGCTAATCCAAAGTTGGTTATAATGTCCAACAGCATAAGCATTCATAAATGACGGTATGAAAGAAAACAGCAGCCGTGTATGCTTCTTAGGCCCCGTACACACAAGTAAATGAATCTGTTCAAATCGGTCTGACAGACCGATTTGATCAAATTTGTCTGCTGGCTGTTTTGGTTTGATCGCTGAACACACGATCAAACCAAAATCCCCGCCGGCAGACAGCGCGGTCACCGCCACGTCACCACACCAGGAAGTAAAACACTTCCGCGCATGCGTCAAATCCATTCGACGCATGTGCAAGCAGATATGTCTAACCAGCAGACATATTGGTCCGACGGGTTCCCAGCAGACAGATTTTAAAGCAGGCTTTAAAATCTGTCTGCTGGCCAAATCCATCGGCTCGCCCGTACACACGATCAAATCTGTCTGCTGAGACAGTCTGTCAGACCGTTTTCAGCAGATAGATTTTATCGTGTGTACGCAGCCTCAGAGAAAAGTCTGTAGGTTCCTACACCTTGTCCCAGTTTTCCACCACGTATGAAACAAACTCCCCCTCGGGGTACACACTCACCAGAGGACCACCAGTAATAGGCCTTACGAAACCTTTATCACCATCCGTCAAGTAAGCTTGGGTCAGTTAGGGTAAGTATTCCATATAAAAATAGAGCAAGAAACTCCAAATAGTGTAATACTGTTTAATATATTAAAAATGACCCATAACAACAGACAGACCCCCGCTCCTAATGCACGTACCAGTACTAGATGTTAAAACCACAAAACTAGTGTTCCAATCGGTGTCACAAAGCCCAGGAAACAGCGTGTAAACAACAGGCTTCTTTTCCTTCCTTGTCTGAACCACCTCTGGAACGCAAACGTCACATCCGGGTTGCCACGATAGTCCCGCCCTGACCGGTTTCGTCATATAGACTTCAACTGAGGCGCCCTCAGTTGAAGTCTATACGACGAAACCGGTCAGGGCGGGACTATCGCGGCAACCCGGATGTGTAGGTGTGCAGGAACCTACGGACTTTTCTCTAAGAAGCACACATCACTGCTGTTTTCTTTCATACCGTTATTTATGAATGCTTATGCTGTTGGACATTATAACCAACTTTGAATTAGCGCTGTCTATCACTGAATTTTTTCTGTTTGTGATATTGTATATAGTACTTGTTCTATTAGCTTATGCTAATAGTTTTAAGATAGCTGCTTAGTCCACATACCCTCTCGATTAGAGAGAGAATGGACTTCACTTTTTCCTTGCTCCACTGCCGAATAATATTTACACTGTTATTCCGTGTTAGTATTGTACTTTGGCGCTGAGAGGTGCCCTTGGGCCTAGTAATGCACCCACCTTTTCCAATTTAAAATATATACTAAACAGAAAAAATGTATATAAAATATATATTTAACCATTAGGGTGAAAAGAGCCACTGGCAAGGAAATAGAGTGTTGCCAGTACCTTGCCCAGTGGCGGTCGGCAGATCCTCTCCCGTGCCCTCCTCCCTGCCCTCCTCCATGCCCTCCTCCTTCTGCACTTAGTCAGTAGTATGAGTAGTATGAGCAAGGATGCCCCTGGCATGTTGGCATACAGATTGGTGTCCTGCAAGTGTGGCTGCTCAGCTCGTCCCTAACGGTGTTGCTTTAGCTGACATGTAGACGGATTGTCCAAATTTAAACCTGCTTTTATAAGGACTAACTTTAGACCGGATGTGCAGCTGATACGCACAGGGCGTAGCCTGCGCCGGACAAACTTACTTTTGTGGATCGCCGTATCTCCCTCATTTGCATATTTGCATAGGAAATCAATGGTGTGGACGGAATAAATGTGCACCTAGACGGAATAAATGTGCGCCTAGGATGTGCAGGCGTAGGCAAGTTAGGCCTGTCGGGAATAGCCTATTTTGGTGCATATCTAGTTCTTTGGGTAAGGTGCATATATATTCCGGTGCAAATTTAGACTTAGGCGGCACATCTCGAGATACTCCGGCGTAAGTGCTTTGTGGATCTGGCCCCAGATGGGGTTTTTTTGTTGTTGTTCCAAGGTTCCATTCCCCTGAAAATGTTATTTGGTTTGAAATTGAACTTTTCTGGGAGGGCCTTTCATCTGATTGAATTGTGGAGAAAAACATGAAAAAGAAGTAGCATTAGTTGCCTGGTGTGTTTTGTGCATTTGAAAAAAATTGCCTTATGTTTCGGGCTTCAAGACCAGTTGCTATAGCAGTTGCAGGACAGGTATACAGGCAGTCAGTTCTGGCAGATGAGACAGACTCACCTGAGGTGCGGAGTCTAAGTACTAGCTGGTGTTAACCAGAGCTCCCGATGGTGGAGATGGATTTAGCTGCGAGCTAATACCAGGTCACGGTTCTAAAGTTTGCCCCACCAGGGTGTAAGCAAACCGGGGTCCAGTAGCAGATATGCAGATGAGGGTTAAACAGCAGCATGGTCAGTAAACAAGCCAAAAGGTCAATCACGAGTGGTTACAGGTTGGGATCAGGCAGGAGAGCAGTCAAAGAACAAGCCAAGGGTCAATCACGAGTGGTAACAAAATACAGATGGCAGCAAGGAAGTCAAGAGCAAGGCACTGGCTGAGAAGGCACAATAACCTGACAAAGAGGAAGTGCTGAGACAAGGCTTATATAGGAAGTTCATGGGAGGAGCAAGAAGTTAAAGGTTCAACAGCAATCAAGACACAAGGCAGGGTTGTCCAATGGTTTGTCCAGCAGATCAGGCAGGGAGCTGCCCAGCATCCCAGATCCCCAGAGTCAACGCCAGACACAGAAGAGGTCCCAGGTTCAAGCCCAGGTCCTGACACCATTTATAGGCATGACCCTTAGCAAATGCTAACTCAATCAGAAACTACTAGAGTGAAAGACAACTTCAGGGTGGTCGGCTTATTCTGGGAGGATGTCGTCCCAGAATCTTGCTCCCGTCCCCCCGGCGCATCACTGATCACGGTAAATTGTCGCTGATAGTGGCCGTTTACCACGTGATCGCTCCATCAAATGATACAACACCGGTTCCTCTCTCCCTTATCTGTACCGATCGGTACAGTGTGAAAGGAGAGGTGGAGAGATCCTTTGTAGCAGTGCTGTGGGCTGGATCTGTAGTGCCCATACTCACCAATACTCTGCAATACTCAGCCATCCACATCCACGGCTCATCCATGCCACATCAGTTCGCATCCATGCCACTACAGTGACCTCAAAGTGTAATTAGATAGTCAAATTAGACTTGAAATTTATGCCCCTAGAATGCCTTAATTAAAATTCATCCCAATCAGCAGGAACCAGACCATTTTTAGTGTGTATGTGTGTATATCTCTCCGTTCAACAGAAGCTGGTCGTTAGACTGGCTTTCATCGAACAGTCCCGCTGGAAAACCATCAATAAATGCAGCCAATGGGCTGTAGTGCTGATGAGGAGAGTCTCCATTATATGAATACAATAGAACAGCAGAGGGGATTTCTCTTTTATGAAAGGTTAGTTCTACTTTAAAGTGCTTGTAAAGGCTGAAGATTTTTTACCTTTATGCATTGTATGCATAAAGATAAAAAACGTCTATGTGCTACTCCTCCCACAGCCCCCCTGTGCACGAGAACCTCGGCTATCCAAGGTCTTGCTCTCCTCATTGGCTGAGACAATAGCAGTGGGAGCCATTAGCTCCCTGGATGTCAATCACAACCAGTGAGCCAATGAGGAAGGAGCAGGGGCAGGGCCCAAGCCACAGCACTTGTCTTACGGACACATAGCGTGAGGCTAGGAATCGAGCAAGCATTATTGCCCCATAGCAAGCAGCCAGGGGGGGGGGGAAGGAGTGCAAGTGGAGGACCCAAGAAGAAGAGGATCGGGCTTCTCTGTTCAGAACCACTGCACAGAGTAGGTGGGTATAACATGTTTGTTATTTTTATTTAAAAAAAATAAAAATAACCTACAAAATCACCTTAAGTTCATTTAAAGTATAGAAGATTAATATTTGTATAAAATGGGCCTCTGTACTGCCTACATGGTTAAAAGGGCATTATCAGTAATGTAATTTTATCTGCAGTTGTATATTTGATGTGATGTTGATTACATCTTTTGCTGTATGGTTTTTAACCAATATAGAATTGAATTGAATTATTTTCTATATGTATATTTCATGTGCTGGTGAAATCTGGTGTTATGCCATGGTTTGAAGTTACAATGGTTTTTCTATAGCAACTACTGCATTTTTGTAAGTTGGTCTTCAGATAAGAGTAGAAAATACTTTAGCTGTTGTTTGCTAGGAGGCTTTGTGAGGTGGGATTTCTTCATATATTCATATACAGAAGAGCACAGGTCAAACTTAAAAGAGACCCTGTGGCTTGTTTAACAAATAAAAACATAAAAAGAGAAGCATTCTATGAAAGAAAAAACAGAGGGCCGGATTCAGAAAAAACTTACGTCGGCATATCTGTTGATACACCGCGAAAGTTCTAGGATGCGCCTGCGTATCTTGGGCCAGATTCTCTAAGAAATTCGCCGGCGTAGCGTAAGCCATTTACACTACGCCGCCGCATCGTACTAGAGCAAGTGCCGTATTCCCTAAGCATTTGCTCCGTCGTTTGCGTTGGCGTAGAGAAAATGGCCCAGCGTAAGCCCACGTAATTTAAATGAAGCGCGCCCCCGCGTCAAACTAACTGCGCATTCGCCGGCCGGGGAAAAAGCCCAGTGCGCATGCTCCAGCTCACGTCGGAAAGCGTCGTTGAAACCGACGTCAAAGCGACGTGAGCGTCATTTACGCAACTCCCTATTCGCGAACGAGTTAGTAAAACGACGTAAGCGACGGAAAAAGCCGACGCTGACCCGACGCCATACTTAACATGGCATCCGACGGCACCCGACGGAACTTCGTAAGGTTACTCCACATAGAAGCTGGGGTAACCTTACGACATACGCAACGACGGGGCGGCGTAAAAGCGATCGGGAATCGGCGTACTAGCCTCAACAACGTAAAGGCCACCTAGTGGCCGGAGTTGTCATTACACCTACGATCCGCAAGTGTAATGGTTTTACACTTGTCGGATGTTGCAGCGTATCTATGCAAAAGTGATGCTAAGCATCACACGCATAGATACGAGGCAAAAAAAAAAGGCGATACGACGGGGTATCTGAAATACTCCGTCGTATCGCTGCTGAGAATCTGGCCCCTTTTTTCTGTATTCAGAAAGCAAGATATTTAGCAAGATTTACGCGTCGAATATGGTAATGAGCTAGATACGCTGGTTCAGAAACGTACGTGCGTCCGGCGCATCTTTTTACGTCGTTTGCGTAAGGCTTTTACCATCGTAAAGTTACCCCTGCTATAGGAGGCGTAGCCACTGTTAAGTATGGACATCAGGACATCGTCAAATTTTCCGTCGTTTACGTAAAGCATTAGCGAATAGGGCTTTACGTAAGTTACGTTCACGTCGAAACCAATGAGTATTTGCGGCGTAATTTTGAGCATGCGCACTGGGATACGTCAACGAACGGCGCATGCGCCGTTCGTTAGGCGCGTCATTTACGTGGGGTCACGGATAATACAACACGCCCCCTACCTGACTAATTTGAATTACACGCACTTACGCCGGAACATTTACGCTACGCCGCCGTAACTTAGGATGCAAGTGCTTTGTGAATACAGCACTTGCCTTTCTAAGTTGCGGCGGCGTAGCGTAAACAAGATACACTACGCCCGCACAAAGTTACGCCGGTCTTTCTGAATTTGGCCCTGAAAGTATACCTCTCCAGCAGGGAAAAAAGGGGGTTTGAGGTCATTCTTCTTACAATACGTTCATTAAGGTTGCTTTATTGTGATCCGGGATTTCCTTTAAATATACTCAGTCTGGCAAGCCAATCTTAGATGATATTTGTGAAAACTTGTTCACAGGTTTACAATTGCTTGGGTGCAAATACTTAAAGCACAGTTCCACCCAAAAGTGGAACTTCCGCTTAATCCACTCCTTTCCCCCTTACATGCCACATTTTGAAGGGGGGAGTGGGGGCTACAGGAGTCCCACTTCCTCCTTGCGCCCAGGGGCCGCTAAGGTGATACGTCATATCGCCTTTTGGCGGCCCCTCTCTGTAGGCGATCGCCTGGGACACGTGACAGGTCCCAGGCGATCGCCTGACCAATCACAGTGTGCAGCGCCGCTCGTGCATGCGCAGTGAGTGCCTGGCCGTGAAGCCAAAAGCTGTCACGGCCAGGTGCCCACACTAGCAATGAGGACGCGTCGCTGGACCGTGGAGCAGGTGAGTGCATGTTTATTAAAAGCCAGCAGCTACACTTTTTGTAGCTGCTGACTCTTAATAAACATTAAAAATGCCTGGAACTCCCCTTTAGTGAAAAATGTATACACTCCATACTTGCCTACCAAGCTCCTAATGTATATTTCCAGGAAAATCCAATATATTTTTTATAATCAATTCAAAGAAAATAATTAGCAGATTTATTTTCCAGGCAGACCTCTCATATTAAGGTTTCAAACTGTGCAGTAAAATGTTAAATTTTGCATACTGAAATAATGTAAATGAGTTGAGATTAGTCCACAGCTAATTGAAATGTTGACTAAATATGATAATTTTTTTTAGAAGACACTGAGATCTAGTCTGCAGCATTTCCTCTTCTGTGAATAAAACAAGTGAAGCACTCTTATAAACAGCCAGTGATGGTAATAGACTTATTCCACATAGGATTCCACAGTTAGCACTTTGTCTTATCATTATAGAAGAGCTGATTATGCAGTTTATACAAGTTTTCTTAAAAGAAATTTAAACCATATGGCAGTTCTGAAAGTTATTACATTTTATGTTTTTCAAGAATCTATTTATCTCTGGATATGAAAGTCTCATCTGTTTTTTTTTCCCATAGGCGCTAAGTCACTGACAAAAGATTCCCAAGTCATGCATATTCTAAGCTAACTTCAGCCATGTTAAAGAGGGACTCCAGGCAAAGAAGAAATCTATTAAGTCATGTGGTGGGGTCTGGGATTTACAGCTCCTGATCGCTGATATAAAAAGGATATAACATATGAAAAAGCATCCCAAAAAATTATAAAAATATATTTTTTCATCCTTACATTACCTTCTGAGAGTAATATGAATGGAACTGATTATCTGGAAACCATTTGTCATGGACAGAGGCCAATATCTAGTCTAGAAGAGGCACTCAGGCATTTTCTCGATTGGGGAAGCATGACACCCTGGGGTGCTGTCTGAGGTTGTCAGGGGTGCCTTGGCATTCTGGTTAAGAAAGGCATTCGGGTGCTCTGCCATACTGTGCATCAGCACATGGGAGCTCAATTAGGACAGTTAAATGCAGAGCAGTGGAAGGGAAGTCTTCTCCACCTCCCCCTATAGTGCCGAACTCAGCAGTGTGAGTAAAGGTACAATATTACAGTATTTTGAGAAAAAGCTGTGTGTGCGTATGTGTCTATATGTGTATCTGTATGTATATATGTACTGTATATGTGTGTGTGTTTGTGTGTGGCGTGTATAAGTATGTATGCACGAATGTAAGTGTGTGTTTATATATGCGAACAAACCCTTGGTTATAGGGGTGCAACGGATCAAAAAAACTCATGGATCGGATCGATCCTCTGATCAGGAGTCACGAATCGGATCATTTTCGGATTACAAGTGTTTTAGATTTCACAGTTATTCTCAACACAAAACTGAGCTTATGTGCTTTAATACAGTGTTTGGAAATCCGACGGACTGTTTATTGCTAATGTGACAGAACACCTCTGATTTTCACATTAAATGTAACATTTAAACAGTCCGTTGGATTTACAAATACTGTATTTAAGCGTATAAGCTCCGTTTTGTGATGAAAATAACTGAATCTAAAACTCTGTTGGGTGTAATAAAAGATGTCCACTTGCCCCCTAATCACTATCATTACTCCGGTGTCACCCCACCTCCACTCTGGTGTTACCCCCTCCTCTGGTGTACAGACAGCCATGCTCCCCAGGTGATGGTGTCTCTCCTACTTGCAGGTGCAGAGCTCACAAATGCTGTCTCCACATGTCTGCAGTCCCGGGTCTGTAGTGAGCGCGCTGAGGCAGGGAGGCGTGTCATGCTGTGCACTGGGCTCTGGCAAGCACACGGGGGTGGAGCAAGATGGCCGCCGCTCCGGAGCTAGGCCGAAGCCGGGGACTTTCCTACGGCCGAGGCTCCAGAGCGCTCCGCAGAACGTGTGGTGTGCCGTTCCGAACGGGGTGACCAGTTCGGATCACGGATCGGTGCGTGTAGGGAAGCCTATTAATTTCAATGAACTGCTCTACATGCAGAAATGTAGGGAAAGAAACTGGACACTTCAGAATGAGATGCCCAAGGAGAAGAGCTCCGCCTGACACCATAGAAGTATTGATGGAGTTACAGAGGCTTCTATCTGGAAGTCCTGAAGATGATACAGAAGCTTCTACCCGGAAAGGCGGCAGGAAACTTCAGTGAACGAGCCAACTGGGTGCCTATCTACAACAGTCAGCTTGGAAATCAAAGACAAAATTAAACAATGGCGGAGGTCCAAAACCTTGCAGAGGGCCTCCTGGCTGTTCTCATCCAACTCACTCTCCTTGACTGCAGGCATATGATTATGGAAAGACCATGCACATTATTGACACCGGATCCAGAAGAAAGTACACATACAGACTGCTGAACCATCACAAAGCAAGTTTCCTGACAAGTTAGTAGAACATTCTACCATTTTTTTGTCAAAGTAGAAGGCAACTATACAAAGGCCCATCTGGATACAGGAGCACAGGTGACCTTGTTAGACGTTTACGACAAACACCTTAAAGGGGTTGTAAAGGATTTTTTTTTTTTCGTAATAAGCATCCTTTACCTGCAGACATTCCTCTTTTCACTTCCTCATTGTTCGTTTTTGCTCAGAAGTTGCTCTATTTCTTCTCTGTTCTGTTAACTTCCTGCTTGTCTGATAGTTACTCACCACCGTGAAGGGAGACTTTACTGCAGTGGTCAGTAACGTGCTCGCCCCCTCCTGGGAACTACATCTGTGGGGCAGGATGCTCTCTACTCTGAATTTATCCTATGATGGGTACCTGTTGATCAAGTTGGCCTTTGATCCCTCAAGGGCTAAACAATCAGAGACATTTGATACTTTAACCATTGTGTGCCCTCGCCCACCTATAGCCAAAAAGAGTTTCCTGATAGGAACAAACGCTGACCTCATTAGAAGGCCACTCACATTTCTTGTTTTAAAGCATGAAAACCAAACTGAGAATAAAGACCCTATGCTATGCAAGTGCATTGGCACCTGGTTTAAGAACAGAAAGCCTCAGAGGAATAAGTGGGGAAGGAGTAGCGTTTAGACAGAGATGAGAGGATACTGCAGTCAGGGAAAGTGGCATGTCTTCAAGCTTCAGTCAAGCTCAACTGGGATCAACCAGGACCCTTTGTTGTCCTTGAAGTTGACTTTCGGGGAAAGGACACAGGGGTGGAGGAAGTATTGTTGCCCCTGCATGTTAACCTATATGTCTATGCACACATAGACATTTAGAGGCAGGGGCATTTAGAGGCAGAAAAAAACACTGCCAGCGTGTCCAGGAGCAGCAGCATTTTGGCAGAAAAAAAAGTTTATTGTACGTAAATGCACATCAACACTAGGCGTGTCAAACGTTTGAGCATTAACTATTTTGAATGGCCAGAATAAATGACTATTCTGGCCAATTAAGTAAATAAATGCCCAAGCGTTTGACATGCCTAAACACGTTTTTTCTGTCACAACGCAGCCGCCAGGAAAAAAGGAGTCTAGGAGAGATGGCCAATTGCCTTGTGTGCATGAGGTCTGGGGCCGCGTACACACGATTGAATTTGTCCGCTGAAACTGGTCCGACTAACCAGTTCAGCGGACAAATCCGATCGTGTGTATGGGCTAGCGGACATGTCCATCGGATATGTCCGCTGGTTAGTACACTAACCAGCAGACATATCTGCCCGCACAAGCGTCGTATGGATGCGACGCATGCGTGGAAGTTTTTTACGTCCTGGTGCGGTGATGTGGTGGCGTCAACATCATCGCCACATCACCGCGCTGTCTGCCGGCGGGGATTTTGATCCGATGGTGTGTACACACCGCCGGACGAAAATCCAGAGGAGACATGTCCGATGAAAACGGTCCGCAGGCCGTTTCCATCGGACATGTCCCTCCATGTGTACGCGGCCTAAAAGGTCTTGTGTCTATTCCCGGTGCAAAGTCATAGCCATGTTAAAGTTATCTATACTCATGTTCTTATAAGTGCTTTCACTAAATTTCATTGAATCAGGTATGCCGGAGGGGATGAGGGTGTTCTTAGAGTTGAGGTGCAGAACAGAGAACCCAAATTAGTATTACCAAGCCGCTTCTTTTGGGGTAGAGCTACATACATGTATCAGCTGTTTCCCCCTTCTGAAAAACAAATAATTTAACACGCTTTTTGACAAATGTAAACAATTCAATATTGTGTTAAAAGGCCTTTTCAACATTTCAAAGTTCAGGTTATTGTAAAAGTGAACCTATACTCACAAAGTTGAGATTTAAAGGGAACATCCAGAAAAGTTAATTGTGGTTAAGCAACACTCTACCATTGTGTATTTAATTCTTATAGAAAAATGGTGGTGCTCTTCCTGACATATGACTAGGCATAAGCACTACTCTTCCAGCAACCTCATTGGTCCATATATGCAATGTGCGATCATCGAATGTACAGCTAACTTCTGCTTCTAATGACTACTATTCTCACAAGATTCTGCGTGAGGTTGGTGATGTTACCAAGTTCAGCTCACTGTGCTTTTAAAGGCCCTCTGGAGAAGAAGCTGAACCTGAGTATCTAAAACACAATCATCTGCCTGTTTTTTCATTCTGTTTCATTCTGTATATTTGTACTTTCTACACCTCTGCTGCTTCATCATCAGAGGAGCCGGTCTGACATCTGGAAGAAAAGCCCTGCTTCCGACCAAGATGGCCATTTCCCAACATAGATACAGCATCAATTTAATTTAGTGTGAAGCAAACTGGTGTGCAGTTAAAGCTGAACTCTGGTCAGCTGATTACTTTGATAGTCCCTCTTGCTATATAGTAAGGCTCTAACGCACATTTAATCCAGTTATACCAGAGAGGAATACTAACACTTGTTTCTTCCTCTCATGACCAATGGTGATCTTCTCCAACCCTATTCAAACCCTTCAACATTCTCAAGGACAATACAGGACCGTTAGTTATGCATTGTATGTGGTGACACCAGTGAGGGGGCAGCTGCATGGTTGGCAGCTTAAGTGAACCAGCAAGGAGGAAACCTGCATGACAGAGGAATAAGGAACTAGGAGATTCTGTTGCATGCCCCCAGGCTAAATAATTATTACTATTTGGGTGAGGGGCATCAAACTTAGATTTTTAGTAATTGACTGGAGAATAGCTTTAATAGACGTTCCTCTGTACATGACAGGATGTCAAAAACAAGTTTCATTTACTTCATTTTACTGCATTTCATCCATAGTGGCTCACCCATAATTGCTCACCCATAGTGGCTTCACATCCAGCCCCATATTTTACTCAAAAAGAGAAGATTTGCCTTTTTATTAGGAACATTGAAAAAAGTCAATAGTGCCCAAGCAGTATTCTGAAAAAGTGACCTTTTTTTAAAATTCCTCCAAGAAAGATTGCAGCCACTTCTGGTTCCTTAACGGAGAACTCCAGCCAAATAGTTTTTTCATGTCCTTGTTGCTGATTTCCTACCTTCACCAACTTTGCCACCCATGTTCTTCTGAGCTATGTAGTTCCTCTGTAATTTGCTGCTGAACTTGCTGAAAAAACATTATTGCCTGGGGATTACCTGTTTGTAAGACCGCTGGCTGCTATCCCTCTCCTCAGCTCAACCAGCAATCTGGCGCGCCCCTTTGTAGTCTACTGTTAAGCCGAGGAGGAGGAAGCAGATATGTTGTGGGCAGAGGGGGTCTCCCAGCCCTCAGTCTGTCTCGCCCATAGAGGAGGTGTCTTCTCCTCTCTCCTCCTTCCTCTGCTCCTGCCAGTCACTGCCCCACTCCACCTCCACTCCGCCCCCCTCCACTCTATTGCCGCCCCCTACCACCTCCCACCTGCTATCTCTGTGCAAAGCGGGGATGATTATCATTAGTAATCCCTTGTATATACACAGCAGGGATCTCCCCTGTCAGATCGTATAAGGCACTGTACCTTTTACTGCTAGTCTTTACATTTTCAATGAGATTTGGCACTTCTATACAGCAAAGTTTAAGAATAATCACAGCAATATACAGAACAGATGAAACTGCACTTTATGGGCAGCTATTTTGAAATAGAACAAATAATGTGGAACTAGGTTGTAAACTAGAAAATGTGTCTTTGTTATTTGCAGTGACATAACTTCAGTAAAATCATTTGGATGTATTCCTAATTTGTCACTATCCTTTATATGAAATAGCTATTATTAAAGAATTATGAAAGAAAGCCTTGAGCATAATATCAAAAGGTAGCATTTCTTTTTCAAATGTGTTTTTCCAACATTTAAAATAAACAAAAAACACAACAGAATTATTTGTAAAATGTCACATCAATCTCATTTGGCATTAGACTCCCTTCTTGCCATTTTAAACAGCACAAATCCAAGCTCAGAACACCTAAAGCTTTATTCGGAGCTCAAAAAACAAGGCACAGTTAAGGACCAAGATTTTTTATTTTTTTATTTTGAGAAACTTTGCATTTGAAAACACAATATGACATAAAGCACTTATATACAACTGCAGCTGGGTATTTTTTTCTGCTTTTTGGTATGATACAAGTTTACCGTACATCCATTTTTCTGAAAAATACCTTATTTTTGACAAAAAAAACTTTCCTAGACAAAAAAAACAGCTAAGGCACAATTTGTTAGGCTAAAAGAAAAAAAAAAACATTAGGGTAGTGCAATAAGTGTTAAAAATCACATTCTACTACAAGGAAATAAGTCAGACTTCTCAAAGTTCATAAGACTGGTCAGATTTAAGACATTTTTTTTTCTTTGATTCATAAAATACTCCTTTCAATAAATAGCAAAATATCTACATCTTTCAGTGTGTCCATTTTTTATCTTTTTTCTATTTTTGACAACACTTATATTTACAGTTTAGTCAATAGAAATACAAAATATTACTGTACAGTTTAATGCACAATATGACTTGTAACAAAATAGAATTTTAATTCGATTACATGAACACCTTTAATAACTGGAGACAACGTAAGATAATTGTAAAAACTAAATGGGCATTGAAATATATATAGCTAACTGATATTTTAAGGACTGTAATTCCTTTGTAAATACTTTGTTTTCACCAGAGACAGCAGTTGGCAGATTCACCTAGATTTAATAAAAGTTACCAAGTGTTAAAGCAGTCTTATGGTGAACCTGTCATATATGGGGACTGACATTTCTGACTTCCAATGATAGTTGACTGGCTGTTATGCTGATCACTGGGCACCAATACTTTCTTAGTGAATGATCTGGAACAAGCATGCAGATCAGTAAAGTAGGAGGAAGGTCAGACATTCTTATCTGCATGCATGTTCTGAAATAGCGACTTAAATTACTGAAGTATGAAGGTAATTTTGGGTCAGCTAAAATCCTAAAGCATACGTAAACGTTCTCACAGAATATCATCTATGTGCACAATGTACTGTAAATAGATGCCCGGAGGACAACAGCTTTTTTTTTAAACCCTCCTATTATTTACAGACAATCTTTTGTCTCTGTTTGATTCACAATTGCCCCCAGGTGGTTTTGGCAAATATTTAAATCAATGGGTTTAGTTCCACTTTAAAACACTTGCCACCCGAGCCAATTCTGGAATTTCTCTCCTACATGTAAAAATCATAATTTTTTTGCTAAAAAATTCCTCACCTCAAACAGTATATATATTTTTTAGCAGAGACCAAATGGAATAAAATGTATGTCTTTCCAATTTTTTATGTCATACGGTACTTGCGTAGCAATTTTTCAATTTTTTAGGAGAAAAAACACTTTCATTAAAGGGGTTGTAACGGAATTTTTTTTTTTTCATAATAAGCATCCTTTACCTGCAGACATTTCTCTGTTCACTTCCTGTTTGTCTGATTGTTACTCACCACCGTGAAGGGAGGCTTTACTGCGGTGGTCAGTGATGTGCTCGCCCCCTCCTGGGAACTACATCTGTGCGGCAGGATGCTCTCCGTGTTAGAGACTTCAAGGAGGTGTAAATTACTGGGTGTGCCGCAATGCATACTGAGAAATTTAGTTCTTACATGAACGAGCGCCACAAGCCAGGAAGTGAATGAGAGAAAAGAAACTAGAATGCCAGAGATGATATAGACAAAGGAATTTAATAGGTATTTACTCATTTTTTTAACAGAATTATTACACTATTCTGTCTGTCTACCTTGCAGACATTGGCCCAGATTCATAAAGCAATTACGCCTGTCTAACTGGTGTTAGACAGGAGTAATTTCAAATTTTGCGCGCCGTATCACTAGTTTGAATCCTCAAACCATGATACGGCGGCTTCGGGCTTCGATCCGAGAGGCTTACGTCTTCGTAAGCCTTCGGATCTACGCTGCGATATTTTTGCGGCCGATGGGAGGAGTTTGCGTCGTTTTCATGCGTCGGTATTTGCAAATGTGTTTTTACGGCGATCCACGAAGATACGAGCGGTCTTCGCAATCGCTTACGTCGTTTTTTTTTTACGTACTGTTAGACCAGCTTTTTGCTGGTCTAACGGTGCGTAGCCCATGTTAAGTATGGCCGTCGTTCCCGCGTCTAATTTAAATTTTTTTTTGCGTAACTCGTTCGGGAATAGAAATGTCCGTAAACGACGCTACTCAAACAACGAATGACGTAACGACGTGATTTCGCGCAATGCACGGCGGGAAATTCGCGAACGGAGCATGCGCAGTTCGATCGCCGCGGGAACGCGCCTATTTTAAATCCTTCACGCCCCCTACTCGTCTAGATGGATTGCGACGGGAGAAATACACTACGCTGCCGTCGTTTACTGGACAAAATCTACCTGGATTCCACGTAGAGCCAGGTAAAAAACGGCGGCTTAGTGTATTTCTGATACGCTACGAGAATCCAATTCTCTCTGAATCTGGGCCATTCATTTTAGGCAATGTTTTTTTTCCTTTACAACTCCTTTAATTAAAAAAAGCTCACAATATTTACCCAATTTTTGTTGTATATTATGAACAATGATGTTACATCAAGTAGATACCTAACATGTCACACTTTAACCACTTACGAACCTCCAGCTGTCGTTATACGTTGGTACTTTGAAGATAGGTATTGTTGTTATGACAGCAGCTAGCTACCATAATCCCAGTATCCTCCTCTTCAGCGGGCGGTCTGCTTTCAGATAAGAGTGGTCTCTGTGGCAGATTCACTACAAGATCACTTTTATCGGCAGCGGGAGAGGGCCCCTCTCCTGCCGCACTTCGGTACCCTCTGCCGCTTACCGGAGCCACTGGCATCGATGAAGGCGATCGCGTCCTGTCTCCTGTTAGGTATGGAGATGAGCGAGTGCCCTGTTTCCATACCATTGCAGGGCAGAAGCTACGTCAAAATGTCACTTCCACCCAGAGCTCTTAAAGAGAATTTTTTATTTTTTAAACAACATTTTTTTAATTTTTTATTGTATTTTAGTGTAAATATGAGATCTGAGGTCTTTTCGACCCCAGATCTCATGTTCAAGAGGTCCTGTCATTTTTTCTATTACAAGGGATGTTTACATTCCTTGTAATAAAATTTAAAATTACCCCTTTTTTTTTTAAAGAACAGTGTACAAATAAAAAATAAAATGTACAATAAATAAGAAAAAAATGTGAGGTATCGCCGCGATCTGAGAGCGAGAGCAATAATTCTAGTCCTAGAATTCCTCTGCAACTCAAAACATGCAACCTTTAGAATGTTTTAAACATTGCCTATGGAGATTTTTAAGGGTAAAAGTTTGTCACCATTGCACATTTGGACGTAATTTTGAAGTGTGACATGTTGGGTATCAATTTACTTGGTGTAACAATATCTTTCACAATATAAAAAAAAATTGGGCTAACCCTGTCTTAGTTTGTTTAAAAAAAGTGCACTTGTATTTTTTAAAAGTGTAAAAATTAAGACAACAGTAAATATGGTATGACAGTATTGCAACGACCACCATTTTATTCTCTAGGGTGTTAAAAAAATATATGCAATGTTTGGGGGTTCTAAGTAATTTTCTAGCAGAAAAAAAAAATGTTTTTAACTTTTAAACACCAAATCTCAGAAAAAGGCTTGGGCTTGAAGTGGTAAAAATTGTGCACACTCGTGGAATTGTTCCAAACTTCGGTAATTAAAAATCTCTGTAGGCTAACCTGTAAAACAATTACAAGTTACCAATTTAGAGTTACAGAGGATGTATTGTGCTAGAATTATTGCTCTCACTCTACATTTGCAGCGATACCTCACATGTGTGGTTTGAACGCTGTTTACATATGCAGGCGTGTGACCTAAGTATGTGTTCGCTTCTGCGTGCGAGCACAAGGGAATGTGGGCAATATACCTTTTTTTGTTGTTTATTTTGTTTACACTTTTCCTTCCATTTTTTGATCGCTTTTATTCCTATTGCAAGGAATCTCAGGATTTCCAGCTAAAAAACGGCAGTGTTTACATCTGACGTCGCTTCCGGCCTCCAAGGGTCATAGAGATGATAGAGGACCATCTGGTCAGCTCTATGGTAAACCGCCGGCGGCGGCGGATTCATTCTCCAGCTCTCCGATCGCATGAGCGAGCCCAGAGAGGGACCGGAGCGCAGAGGGAATGTGCAAGGGTGAATCTCAGCAGTGTCAGCTTGCAATTGGAAGAACATTGAGTAGTGCTAACAATATTGGCAGGAAATTCAGATATGAAACATAGAGCTTACAAATACTATAGGAAGGAGATTGCATCAATGGCAGTCCCTATGTTTCTCTTATGGTGATTTTATTTTAAAAAGGCCACTGACACTTTGCAAGTGTTGATAATTCAACACACAATAGATTTTCTCTATGTTAACCTGTTTTTCTTTACATTAGTAACCTGACTTAGGTTTGCTGTTGTTTATGAATTAAGGGGAATAAGAAAAACATAAATCTTTTTGTTTATTTAAAGCAGTATTAAACCCAAAATCAAACATGTATTACTTTGCAACATTCTTAGATAAGATGACTACATTTGTTTTCTCTTTTAGGCTTTCTATCTTCTACTTTCACCTGGTGATTCGGCCAGTAAGTCAAAATAACAAGCTCTCCTGCAGATGTGGCAGTTACAGGGATGAGACAAACCGTTTAACAATGACAGGGGTGATTACATGATCTTATTTTATTTATTTATGTAAAATCTGTATTCCAAAAGAAAGAAACCTGTTTACTGTAACTGCTTATAAGGTATTAGCTGTAGTTTGGCTTTCATTTTTAAATCTGCTATGACATCTAATGCCCCGTACACATGATTGGCAATTCCAACAGCAAAAGTCTGATGTCAGCTTTTGAACGGAAATTCCGACCGTGTGTATGCCCCATCTGACTTTTGCTGTGGGAATTTCTGCCAATAAAAGATTGAGGGCTGGAACGGAAAATCTGATCGCCTGTAGCAATTTCGACACGCAAAATTCCGACGCATGCTCAGAAACAACTGCATGCTCGGAAGCATTGAACTACATTTTCTCGGCTCGTCATAGTGTTGTACGTCACTGCATTCTCAATGGACAAGAGTTCAGAGAACTTTTGTGTGACCATGTGTATGCTATTTAAGCTTGAACGGAATTCCGTTAGAAAAACCATCCAAGGTTTTTCCAAAGTAAAATCAAATCGTATGTATGCGGCATAACACTTCCCTACCTCCAGACTCACAATGCTGCTCTCCAAAGGTGCCCCTGTGCTCTTTCAATCATTTTTTAGGCACTCTGATACAGGAGGTGTTTTACTGGCTAAATCACCAGATAAATGGAACAAAAGAATATTGAATATTACTCCTAACAACAAACTGAGGCCTCGTTTATAAGCCTGTGCCCTGTGAATCTGTAATTTGTGTATGCAGTTGGAGACATGTGCAGGCAGTCCATGTATGTCTATCAGGATGCAGAGGCTGCAGGGACACAGGTAGTCTTCCTAATCTGACAGGTTTGCAGGTGCATGAAGGTGTCAACTTAAGAGCACAGCTGTGTCCTTGCAAAATCTGCATCCCTATACACTTACATGGACTGCTTGCATGCAGCATCTGAAGCTCCAAACGCATAAAGAAATTACCAATTCATGGTGTACGCGTCTTAGCACCCCTGTGAGTGAAGCCTAAAGTGTTTTCATTTTTAGTATTTCCCATGACACTGCTAATGACCTCTTGAACAAAGGGACGCTTCCACAGAGTCAGTAATTTACAAAAACAACCTTTATTTTAAATCCCCTTCCATGGATGCTGTGTAATTTACGTATTAGGGCAACCTTAACTCACCAGGATCCTAGCATGTGTGGCTAACTAGCAGGTGAACAGCACAACAAATCCTTTTAGGCCTGTATTGATGGCATCAGTTTGAGATGCTTCTAAAATCATTTAGAATTTATTGTCAATAGCATTTAACCTGTAGTGGACCTTCTTCTGACTTGCATTTGACCAGTGTTCAATGGCTTTTGCACTCTTATAGACTTGTATGGGAATGCAAAACACGTTTGAAGCAAACAAATGCCTGTCAGCACAGGCCCTAAGGCAGGCTGTTTCAACATACGGCTATTTGTTTCCAAGATTAAAGGATTAATTAATCTTTACCAAAAAAACTGCCTATGCAGAAAAGGGATGCCTGTTGATGAAAACAAGCTGTGGAACTTTGACCAGGATTGAATAATGTCCCTGCTAGAAGTGTAGGCCCCTTATGTACCTCATAAAGTCTGACCTGAAAACTCCTGGGCATTGTTATTATTGTTCACCATCGCAGGAGTGAGCTCTTTCTCAAATTCAAACCCCCTCACATACACTTTTTCTCCACTGATGAAGTAGCTCAGAGCTTGAGAGTTATGGTGAAGACTAAAGCCGTTTACACACAATCGGTTTGTCCAATGAAAACAGACCGATGGACTGTTTTCATGGGACAAAAATATCACGTGGGTCCCATCGGTCTTTTTTCCCCATCGGTGAAAAAAAAAATAGAACATGTTTTAAATTTTTCCTATGGATAAAAAAACAATAGAAAAATCGGATCGTCTGTGTGGAACTCCATTGGAGAAAAATCCACGCATGCTCAGAATCAAGTCGACGCATGCTCAGAAGCATTGAACGTCATTTTTTTTCGGCTTGTCATAGTGTTGTACGTCACTGCGTTTTGGCACAGTCAGATTTTTGACTGACGGTGTGTAAGCAAGACTGATGAAAGTCAGCTTCATGGGATATCTGAACGAAAAAATCCATTGGATTATATTTCATCAGATATCCGATCGTGTGTACAGGGCTTTACAGTAATAACTGGGCCTCACTTAGCAATGTCCTAACAACACCCTGTAAATATTCAGGTTAGGCTTCATTAAGGGAACGTAAGTGGCCTACACCTATAGTTAGGGCATTATTCAACTTTAATCAAAGCTGCCCAGATTTTTGTCGACCCTCATATACATAGGCAGTTTTCTGGTAAAGGCAAATTAATCCTTTAACTACAGAAACACCATTGCACTACATAGCAAGATTGTGTCTATGGACATCCCCAAGTCTATGTAACCAAAAAAAGGCTATCTACAGTAAATACTCTATTTCCACAGTCCTGGCTGCAAATTCTACCGAAGTGTCTATTACAAAACTGATTCCTAAAATACAGAAGTCATTTTTTTTTCACTTAGCTCAGAAAACATTTGTTGGTGAATTGCCCTATGCAGAATTAATGGGAAGCCAATAATTTAGAGTCAATTTTATTTTACAGCATGCTAAGTGCGCACATTTTAAAACTGAAGTTCTAAATGTTTTACTATGTTTTATATGTTATTAAAATCTTTGTTTAACAAATGCATGTTTTATACAGGACGTACCAGTGACAACAGCTGTTTACTTTCAGAATCTGGGAATTAAAAATTGAATTCATAAGGCCTTATCTGAACAGAGCAGGGAGGAAGAAAATTGGACTCATTTATTTGCATGTCTAAACTGGAACTTGAACTACTATGTTCTGTAAACAGGCTTCTTTTTTTCAACAGAACAGCTAAGAATACTCTGCAAAACGTGTAAAAGGGATCTTAGGCCGCGTACACACAATCAAATCTATATGCTGGAAACGGTCTGACAGACCGTTTCAGCAGACAGATTAGATCGTGTGTACGGGCAAACAGACGGATTTGGCAAGCCGACAGATTTCAAAGCATGCTTTGAAATCTGTCGGCTGGGAACCCGTCGGACCGATATGTCTGCTGGTTAGTACGCTAACCAGCAGGCATATCTGCTCGCACATGCGTCGAATGGATTCGACGCATGCGCGGAAGTGTTTTACTTCCTGGTGCGGTGACGTGGCGGCGTCAACGTCACCGCCACGTCAGCGCGCTGTCTGCCAGCGGGGATTTTGGTTTGATCGTGTGTACACGATCAAACCAATACATCCCAGCAGACAGATCTGTTCAAATCGGTCTGTCCGACCAATTTGATCAGATGTATTTGCTCGTGTGTACGGGGCCTTAGTGTTAAATCTGCAGGTTGGATAAAAAAAAAACCCACAAAAGTATTCTTATATAATGGTTTATATTTACCCGATTTAATATATATCTTTAAAATGTTATTTAGTCCTAGCCATAATAAATTCAGATAATATATATAAAATCGCCATATTTGAAACAAATACAGATTTACAGGGCTAGGTGAAAAAAATACCATTTACGAAACCAGAAGCAAAGCTGTTGAAAACGAAACAACTCTTTTGTATAAACCTTTTGAGACTCTGAAAATTAAAAGGCACATTTTCTGACCAGCCAACTGCCAGAGTAACAAAATATTGTGCCAAATAAACTCTTACATCTCTGAGACAAGTAATTATGAGGGATACTTCACAAATTTGCCCAATCCAAAATGTTTTTAGCATATATTCAGTTAAACCAAACACTTATGATAAATGCACATGATTTATATTATAACTGGTAGGTGCAAAAAAAAAACAATTACATTTTACATAGGGAAATTTTACATAGGGAAATTTGTGTTAGGTGATCTGCCAACTATTTAGTAATGTTATTCAGTATTCAGAAGTATTCTAAAATACTCTGACACAATTTGTTGTATATTTTCTGGCTTATCCAGCAAAGCAGTACAAAGAACAACAATTAGGTGCAGAAAGCAGTAACCAATAGCAAACAGCTTAATGAATTCCAACTGAAGGGAGAGAAAATCTATCTGCTAGGTTTTACTGTACTTTTCTTCTTGCCTTATTGTTTATTTTATATTATTTAGCCATATACGTGTAATTTTTTTTTTTTTAATCTACAAAGTATGGCACCTTCTGCCTATTTAGTAAGGCAGAGTGCAGTAACTCACAGCAACCCCATCCAATCAGCTTTGAGCTCTGACGTATAGTCACAACAGTCATAAAGAATGCTTTCTGATTAGTTGCTATGGCAATCCACACTAATGTTTGTTTTTCCCAGCACATATTTTGCTATTTTTTTTATGAAGTTCAATTGTTTGGTTTAAAGCAGAATTCCAGCCAATTATAAAAAAAATCTTTAGTCCAGTTATGTATTCCTTGTAAAATAAACTGTATATTCAATACTGCTATAGATAAATAGTTCTTTATCTAGATTTAAATCTTTAAATGGGTTTCTATTATAGAATTCCAAGTTCCTGTTGAAAAATCAGGCTTATAGTGGGAACGCCAGATCTGTTGGACCATTAAAATGTATTGCACTACAAAGTGTTGTCATTCTATCATGTCTCATGTAATGGGGGATGATAGTAGAAGCATTCGTGCAGACATACAGAATAGGGAGCACAGACCAGACTTCCCCATGAAGCTGCATTAATGCAGACATTGAGTAGTAGCGTCACTCTCATGGCTATATAGTGTGACGGAATTGACTAGAAAAGTGCCTGAACAGAATGTTTAGATAGATAAAACAGTTGGTTTATATGTATTTCAACTGTGTATAAACCTGTTTATCTGGAATTCTGCTTTACCTCCCATATGGAAAAAGGTTTGAGATGGTCAATGGCATAGTATTATAACAACCACTGGATGATCAAGCTTTAAAAAAAATTACATTATTACAATGTACAAATATAGCACTCTGAACAGCGCCAGACATATTCACTCTGTTATCAGAGAAGCCTGTACAGGATCTTGCTGTTTATAAGGCAAGTTAACTTTTAACTCTTTGAAGCTTTTTCATGATAAAGGTGATCAAGGTGAAAAAACAGGACACAGTTTGCATAGTTTATACATTCAAATCAATGTAAGTTAATGCAGGACTTCTTCTGTGAGAATGTTGAGAGGTAGCACTGGTGGTGGTAGCACCCTTGGGCAAATCAATGCAGCTTGTGCACTACATCAGAATGAACTCCTATTTATAATCAGGAAAAATACTGTATTGAAACCACACTTACAGCACGAGCTGAAACTATATCATATGTTCACAAATGAATTTTAACTGTTAACAGTTCAACGCTGCACACATTACATCACATTGTCATGTATCTCACTTTACCATCCTTTATTATTGGCCAATTTAGATACATTAAGGTGCCCTATACTGATGTCCCTAGTCCCTAGAAAGCCAAAAAAAAAAAAAAGGTTGCCTAGCAGAATGGGATATCACGTTTTGCCAGTCTATATAGACCCCCACTGCATATTTAAATCGATAAGTCCCTAGTGCTTGTTCCTAGACAGTTCTAATAAAACTGGGAAGATATGTAAAAAATGTACTTTAGTGTGGGGTAACCCACTGGTGAATCCAGTAGGTTACAAGTTTGCACTGCCATCATTGCATTAACCTACCTGTTTACCTACTTAAACTATGGTATTTTACACATCGAGCCAATAGATACAATTCTTTCACTTATGACAAAAGGGAGAATGCTCTTTATCAGATGTTTGACCCATCTAATTCTATTAGGGCTCCAAGCTTAATTATTTTGGATGCTTAAAGTGTTAGGCCCCATTCACTTGAATGGGCTCCCCTGTGTGTGACAAGTACACCAAAGAAGCTTCCACACCTTTTGGGACATGGAATGTCTGCTAGCCACGTTTGGCGTCCAATTAAGAACGAATAGAACCCCAGGTGCATTTTACCGTGATCATAGGACAATCTGGAATCATTGGCAGAATTATGTAATTCTGTCTGCAATTTCAGATACACGAAGTATGAACAGGGCCTTAAAATCACTGAATCTTGTTATGAACAGATGTGTATTAATTGAAACATATTTGCCTAGCAAAAAAAGTAGCTTGTCTTAAATTACAAAGAGGGTCTGAAAGGGGAAAGCAAAACAAACTCCCTTCCTAATTTACCTATGACACTATATTATTGTTCCGAAATGAAAATGCCTTTCACCTGCTAAATGCTCACACTCATGGCTGTTTTTAGAGTACTTGATACATAGGAATTGTGGCAGATCCACAGTGCATCCTATTGTGTGATCAACTTACTGTCAAACAGTTGGCTTTTAGCAAAATTTCTCTTGCTCAATTTAACTTTTTATTACAAGCTTGTTTGGAACCTGCTCTGCATACTTTTCCTGCAACTCTGCTCCTTATTTTTAGTCCGTTCCCTGTCTTCCTAATTAATTTTTCATTGGCACTGGGCAAATGCCCTAGTATCACCTACAAAACTTCTAAAATTGCTGTTCCGTAGTTTGGTCTTTCATCTGAATCCCTAGACTTTTCATGTAAAACAAAGAATAATTTCATCATACGTTTGACCCATCAACTATTCAGTGAAGGTAGCATGTCCGCTCCTGCCTTGGATGTTACCTGCATCCCCTGCGATGCATTCAGTATGGGGTGGGGTTGTTTCGTCTTGACATTTACACATGTTTTTCCTATATTATTCAAAGCCTCCCTATAATACTGAAGCCCCAAGCTGAACCCAGACAGCTCGTTATACTTTACAATAGACACTTATACCATTAGCATACTTATTCTTTTTTAGCTGGACGGATTTCAATTAACTACAATCTGGAGGATACTGCCCTACTGTATTAAATAAGCTTGAAAGGGAATATACGGGCGTACATAGATTGAAACCATGGTTTTATATGAAGTCTTATTGTTCATGACCTGTGCAAATGATTAATTGTCAGTGTTGAAACTAATCACCAAAGGGAACCCAAGGAAATGTGTGGGTATTTACTGAAGGCCTGCACCCTGATCATTTATAACATTAAGGTAAAGAACAAATCATTAAATGCAATTAAGGGTACAGTCTTTCCATGATGCTATGAAAAATTTGATTCAATGACTACATTACATCAAAGCAAAACCAAATATTATTCTATACTAGAGGGTAAAACATTAAATGCAAAGCGCCCCGCCTTCACTGAAGAAAGGCAGCTGAAGTTAGTAAAATAAACATTAGGCTGCAAAAGCAGCATTTGCTAATTAGTCACTGACTAAAAATATAAATAATAAATATCTAGAATACATACATTACTACTTATATGTTACTATTTTGCCAGAAGTGGCAGCATTGCACTGCTTAAACCCTCTGGTTTTTAGGTGCTAGCACAGCTAACACTACAGAATTCTCAGGATCATTTGTAGGAGTCATGTGGTCATGATCTCTGATTAAACATGATTACAACATTGCTATGTTGAAGAAGGGAATTAAACTTGTTTAACAGCATATCATGGTAAATTTGAAAATGTGGTAGTGATAAAAGGATTTTTGTTAATGCGGTGAGAAGAATATATAGACTCTGCACAAGTAGTCTATAGACACAAGGAAACAATGGCTGCCAAAGAGCTACTAGACAAAGTACAGTGTTTTTCTGGTGGTAAAGTGTTAGTGTTTTAAGTGCTGGAAGCTCTTTCTGATTGGAGAAGCTGTGTCCACAGAGGAGGGAATTTCACACAGGCAAAAGGAAGACATTTCTCTCTTTGGTCCTTGCTAATACAGAAAACCTATTCATGGAATAACAATTTTAATAATCATTTTTCTACCATCATGCTAAGTTCAGCTAGCCAGTTTACCTGCTCCTATGCGTTCTGAATGTATGGAAACATGTTACAATCAAAAATCTATTTCTTAAATGAATTCAGTTCACAGAATAGCATGTGAATAGCATATGTTCTATGGAACAATAAAAACTATTGAATACTGCCGTTTTAATGTGGTTTCCTTTGAATACAGTGAAAGATGTCTTCAAAAAAATGTCTAACACCGCGTTAGTGTCTTTTAATTCATGTGACAAGAAGGAAACCCACAGTTTGTATACTGCAACTTTCAGTTTAGCCAATTTTACAACCAGCCAGGTTAATATACAAAGAGCTTCCAGTGAAAATATTTTAACCACTGAGAAACTATAGACAGATTTAAAATGTGCCTGGTGGCCACACACAGGATTTACTAAAACTGTTGCACAAAGAATCAGCTTCTAACTTCAGCTTATTCAATTAAGCTTTGACAGTAAGCCTGTGTTCACACTAAAGGTATGTTTCAAATAGTGTAAAATAAGCTGAACTTGCATGTTTTTAAGCCTGCATTTCAATCCGACTTAAGGAGCAATTCTAGAGACATCTGTGCTGGTTCCTGCACAGATGTCTATTGAAATCCCCGCCGAAGTCGCCAAACGTAGTGCAGGAACTACTTTTGGGAATCTGTGTGGCACCACAAAGTTGGCGTTGCACCGATTCTGACGGTGCCGTTATCTGCAATAGGCGGCAATTTGACATGTCAAATCGCATGTCAAATAGGCCCGATGTGAACGGGGATAAAAACGTAGAAGCTAATTGGCTACTATTCACAGACTCTGTGTGAACCAGTTTTAGTTAATCTACCCCAGTGTGACCTCTTGCTCCTGTAAATTGGGACTGCATCATTTTAAAGTCTTGTGAAATCACAACACCAAATCTACCAAATAAATCCAGATGAATAATGAAAATAATGAATACACACTATGTGGACTCCCTTTAAAATAGTATATAAAAAAACAAATGTTAGTCCTCTACAAGTCTTGCAGGCTGTCATCTAATGCACTGAACCAATATTAATTGTCATACAACCATTTTCCAAGAATGAACATCACTTGGGTACCTCGTAGAATGTAATAAGAGGGACCAACATTTATGGATCATAGTCTCTACACAATTTTTGTTTTCTGAATATTGGTCTAACCTATGAAAAAGATGCCTCTGCACTGGGTTGACACCAATCACTACTACTTTGGGAGGTTATATGCTATTCTGGGAAAAGGTCTGTTAACCAATCGTATCTTAGCTTTCATTAAAATAGTATTAGATGAATAAAAACTGACTTCTACTTAATTGCCAATGGACATGTGCAATTACATTATACCCTTTACAGGTAGCAAGAAGCTAAAAAAGAGAATATTTATATTATATAACCCTTTGGCTGCCAGGGCTGTCTGCAATGCCTTTTTGCATTTCTTTGGCAACACAGGAGTCATTAAAAGGCTATCTGTTACTATTTCCTTACAATGCAATAAAGAAACCACGTTCCTTAAATGGCATATGATAAACTCCTTGTACGCATATTTCTTAATACCAATGACAAACACACAAATACATGGAAGTAGAAAAATATAGAAGACATTTGTGCAAAGGGGCTTCCCATAATTATACAATACATGAAACTTTTGCGCATGTGAGCCCTTAATCAGCGTCTGTTGTCAGCGCCCTGCCAATTGTAGGGAAGTGCTATCAATCCAAATGTAAGGAAAAACCCACAATGACATCCAAGAAGGACTTTTCAAAACACCTGTGCCAATGGATAATTTGTTGCTTATACAAAGCAATAAACCCTATTCATTTGCTCAGACTTTTCATTTCTGTGGATTTGTGAATCTATGGTTTATTTTCCCTTTTAAATCCCATGCCACTGAAGGGTGCACCAGATGCTACCTCAATCTCCCATCGGGTTTGACAAGGCCAAGTTCTGATTTGGGGTCAGGACTAAGTGAGCTCCATGCAGTCTGGGAGCAGGACTGCATGACTGGACAGGAGGATGGTCCTGTGGTGCAGATGTCCACTGCTGACCAGATGTTGCTTGCCAAGCTGTCAACCCAGCTTTCTAGTTTAGAACCTATAAGTCCAGCATTCTTTTTTGCTTGGTCCACTTGCATGGAATTAATTGGTATATTTAATACTGGGTTCAGTCCCTGGAAACTCTGTTCCATGTAAGCCTTTTTTGAAGGTCCTCCATGAAATTTCCCAACTTCATCTGAAACATAGAAAACATCATATTAATACAGAACAATAATGTAACATTATAAGTTATTTTACAAAAGCAATATTTTGCAAAGCATATGACATTATATATAAAATTTAAAGGGGATTTTCAGTTTCCGAAAGAGGAAATCAAATACCCTTTCTGGTTACTGGCATTGCACCCAAATTAGGACTCACCATAATTCTTGCCATATAAGTGTTGTGCTATTCACCAAAAAGCTGAACTCCAGGTTAAAGAGATAAATACAGAAACAAAATACACATACAGCATGTGAGCTGTTTTACTTATTAAATGATTTGTATTTTTGTCCATCAAGTTCTGGGATTGTATACCTCTATGTCACACATCACAGCCTTGCCTGGCAGGAGAAGGAACCTGACGTATCTCTGGGACAGTTTCACTTTTCCAGGTCCCCTTCCCTACCTCCACCCTGTGACTGGACAATAAAAAGAGATCCAGCAAACTGACAAGCTATTTTTCTGTCATTCTGCTCTCCCCTTCTATCAACATGCCCCTTGGACTGTGCACCAACTGACTGTCTCATTGTACTGCCTCTCCCTCATTATTCTGAGCTCTGCTACAAAGGGACAGCAAGAGACTAATGCATAGGTGTGCGCAGCCTATTGCCTTAGGGTGTGCACCTCAAAGCTCAAACACATTTGTGTGTGTATACAGTATATACTGTCAGTGTCAGTAGGGCAGAGATTGGTTTCAGTATGGCAGTGGATGGTGTCAGTTGTTTATATTTGTATTATTTTCTCTTTTATTTTATTTTTTACAATTAACATTTTTTGTACATTTTTTTTAGGAGGTCCGTTAGGGGGCTTTAGTGAAATATCGGGGGTTTAAACAATGGGAATCTGTGCCACGCATGGTTATAAGGGTGTGCCTATGGACTAATGCCTTGTACACACGACCAGTTTTCACAATGAGAAAACTGACATTTTTATATTGGTCAAGAAAACCAATCGTGCGTATGCTCCCTAGCAGTTTTCTCAACGAAAAAAACTGCCCGCAAAAAAATTAAACCCAGTTCTCTTTTTTCTCGTCGGTTTCCCGTCAGTCTTTTTCTTGTCGCGAAAACGGTCGTGTGTATGCTTTTCCGAGGGGCAAAAACATGCATGCTCAGAATCAAGTATGCAGTCCAAAGGGCAGCGCCATTTGAAAGGAACTTCCCCTTTATAGTCCCGTCGTATGTGTTGTACGTCACCACGCTTTGGTCTGACGTTTTTTTGCATAAAAGTGTGTATGCAAGTCAGGTTGGAGAGGAATGACATTGTGAAAATCTACAGCTTTTTGAACGTCAGGAAAAACAATGGTGTGTATGTGGCATAAGTCAAGTGTAGGTACCTACATTGCTTGCATTTATTGATCTTACAAAGCTGTGTTAAGGTGTGTCTTTTATATTTAACTAAAGTTCAGCATTAAAACACATATCCAATTTGTGCCTGAATTAAGGAGAACTGTATTGGGTGTACTGGGATCATAAGGGGCCTAAACATACATTGTTGGAAGCTAATCCTTTGTACATTAGGAGAAACAGAAAAAAAAATACTATATTTTTAGATATATTTTTTTGGAGAAAGAAATCCAAATCTGAGGAACAATTTTGTAACATTGACAAAAATAATAAACAGAGTTTTAATTTAGGAAATCCTTTGATGGATAAACAGAAGTACAAGCTTCTCTATACTCCAAGTTTGTCCACAATGAAATCAGTCACCAGATCAGACTTTGAATACATTCTGCCACTATTAGGAGTCCATTTGCTCTCAGCATGTGCCAACAAAAAGTTGAGTCTGATGACGCAAATGGCATACAACGAATAGAAATAGTAAAAAATAAATGGGCAATTACTGTCCAAAGCACTTTGCTTTCTCTGTGGATGGCACAACTAGTGCATTACCTTCACAATCAACTTCTGTCATGTCATTTACTCACTACTTATTTTCCTCTTGTCACTAATATCTGTAAACTTTTCTGCATTATTTTGTATTCACTATTTTGTATTAGTAATGTGGTATAAATATATATTAAAAAATACTTATGGTCAGAACAAATGAAAGCTGCAATAGTTTTCCTGAGGTAAACACAATAGCCTGCCAGTAACCAAAACAACATATGCTGTTCATTTGAAATGATTAATTGTGCTCTTCACAGTTTGAATCTCATTTTGTGATGGAAGGAGCATTATTTTATAATGAATTCCATAAATAGGATCTGAGATGAGTGGGAAGCCTTTTACATTTAAGCAGAAAAATAAAAGAAACATTTTTTTTGGAAGAATGATCACATGGGTGGCCATTTTGTGTGGGTAGAATAATGGCAAAAAAAAATGTAAATCCCCCGACTTTTATAGGTGGAGCAATATCAGCACCCACAACTGTGTGAATGCTTTATGCTTAGGGCTCAGGACACATTGAGGTAGGGATGTAAACATTGTAGACATTTCCTGGACATGAAACATGAAAAGGGAGTGCATCGCCCCATATACAGCACTTTAAAATTTAAATACCGTATTTATTGGCGTATAACAAGCACAGTTGTATAACACACATCCTAACTTTAATGCCGCGTACACGCGGTCGTTTTTGGTCATTAAAAAAAAAAACACGTACGACGGCACTCTGTTCCATTCAAGCTCGCGTCATAACTTGCTTCTGAGCATGCGCGGGTTTAAAAACTTCATTTTAGCCCACACACGATCATTTTTTTATGACACAAAAAACGACATTTTGAAAAACGACATAAAAAATTGAAGCAGGTTCGAATTTTTTTTGGGTCGTTTTTCAGAAGACAAAAAACGACGTAAAGCCCACACACAATCATTTTAAATGACGTTTTCAAAAAACGACCATGTGTACGCGGCATAGGAGGGAAGTTTCAGGAAAAAAACTTTCCACAGCCCCCCTGCGTATAACAAGCAGGCACAGTTTACCCTCTATTTTCAGGGTAAAAAAGTGAGTGTTATACGCCAATAAATACAGTAATCCTCCCTGGTTGCTGGTTATTTTCATACCATTGCAGCAAACCGATTATTAGTAAAAAAAAAAGCCATAAGCCTGCACCAGCAAGTTAAAGTGGAACTACATTGCATCTGAGCACCACAAACCGAAAACGCTACTTCATTCATTTTTAATCTTCACAGCAAACTCATGTCTCCATGTCTTCATGCTATATTTTGCTCAGAAATCACTTGTCCCCAGCATTTTTGGCTATGGCCAACTTGCGTAAGGGCAGATGATTCATGTAGCATTTACTTTCTGAAATCCAGCTGCCCTTGGCTCAAGCATGCAGGCAGGAGGGTGTGCTTAGCTGAGAAACTCCTCTCCACTCCTGAAGACTCCTGGAATGCATCAAATAATTTGCCTAGGCTGGAAAACCAGGTAGTAACTGAAGAAATTCTAAAAGTTTAAAAACAAGTAAATATGATATACTTTCCCATTTGTTTACTAATGCTAGCAGCATAAGGCTTTAAAATAGTTGATTGATAGAGTGAAGTTCCACTTTAAACTGGCCATACACTGTTCATTTTTGTTTTATTCAGCCAATATATTCCTTCATCCACCCAAATGATGTGAGTGGAGGTACACTGTATACTGAAAGCAGCACCCATAGCTGTCCAAAACATAGCAATGGTCAAGAAAGGATTTTTGACGTGTCGATTTAACAGAAGTCCATCAAACCAAAGGTCCTCAACCCCCAGGCCATGAACCGGTGGCGTTTCCGTAGCCTGTTCAGGGACCGGATCATGTGGCAGGTGAGTGGGCGGCATGAGAGTGTGCAAGCACAACTTGCAGTTCCACACTTCCAAGCACCAGGGTCTCTCAGCACCACAACTCTCCTCCCTCTCTGTGGTCACATTGGGAAGATGAGGAATAGAGAGGAGGAGAAGGGGGAGAAGAAGAAGGGTAGGGAGGAGAGTTGATTTGGAGACAGGATCACCATCATCATAGAGCACTGGTAAGGCCCCGTAAACTAACTTCAGGTGACAGGCTGCACCTTCCCTCCCCTGAGGTGACAGGCTGCACCCCCATAAACTCCCCCGCCACCTCCCCAACCGGGCAGCTCCACCATGAATGCATAGTTACGCCCCCTTATGATGTCATCACGACCGCCAGACACCTGGCTTCCGTCTAAGTTCCTCTACACTGCTTATCTGGATACTGTTCCTTTACAGAGGCTACTTGCATCTGCCTTGGCTGTGGAGAGGTTGTCATCTACTGACTTGATATTTAAGTGCTGCTTGGAATACATCTCTTGTAAATGTATATTATATATTATAGTCAGTGGTGCTTTTTGTGTTTCTCTTTTTTTATGCCTTAAGATGTAGAACTTAATATGTATAGGTGAAGGGGTTAATATCTCCTCTCTAAAGTACTCTAATAATGACTAAATGAAGAGTTAGTCCACCATAGGTTGATATTATATTTATTAGTAGATGCTGAAGAGCTAAACCACCAGATAGATTCTTATATTTCCTGGGGACTCTGTTGGTGAGGTCTTAGCTCTTGAATTCCTGGGCCTGTAGACCCAACAATAAAGATTGTTTTGTTTGGATTATAATTTATTTCATACTAAAATACACAGAAAATTCACAGGTGTGCAGAGATCTCACTGTTGAACATAAGACAGGGGCTAATTGTGCTAAAACACACATTTTATTAGACTGATCCATTATAAATGAAAACAAAATAACAAAAAATGTTGTTTTACTGTAAAATTACTGGTGTACATATTAACAATATGGGCTGCAGATTAAAGCAGTAGTAAACTCTGCTTGGTCACTTGTACCTACAGATGAGCTTGTAATAAAGTTTAACTGTAGGTACAATAAATCTTCTAAATGTGTAGGTGACGTCACCAGTGCATGCGCACTGAGCTTTGAATTGAGAGCACATTGAATATGTCGTCAATCCAGAGCTCTGTGCCACGATCGTGACTCCTGTGTGCATTCGCAGGAGTGACGTCATCGCGGCTTGGCCATTCAAACGGCCACAGCCCATGAACCCAGGTGGAAGACTGGGTGAAGATGGAAGCCCTGGCAGCGGTGACAGGGTGCCACTGCTAGGAATTGTTTTACAGGTCTGTCATAATATGCTAGTATACTGTGCATACCAGCACATTATGCCATTACTTTGCACAGAGTCTGTATTTTTTTGTTTGTGACTTCACTACCACTTGTGCACATAACACGTTATAATATAAATAATATAAACAAGTACTTTACTTCCATTCCCCTTTAATATTAGAAATATTTTTTGCCTTTAAAAAAAAAGAAATATAAAAGTTGCTCTGAGATTGGAATGTTCCAGGTACAAATAAGTAGCTGTTGGTAATATTTGGCTGTATAATCATCTTAGTTAATTCATATTTCTTCCCTTACTGAAAAGTGGTCTGATGTAGTGCAAAATGCATATCTCTGTTGCAGAAATAGAGACACACTGTCAAAATTCAACATAACACACACACATAAGCCTTCACATACGTCTACTAACTTCCCTGGCATATGAATACTGGGTTCTCACAGACATTCAGACTGATGCTTTCAATTCCCCATTCGTTTTTAGTCAACATTAACCTGACAAATTTGCAAGCTATCCAAGATACACATCATCTACAACACAGAAAGGATTTATTCAATGTAGCCTTCAGCTGAAAAGGAAAATTGTTGTTTTACTTGAGATAGCACTGTATGTCCAATATGTCCAAAAATTCTATGTGTCTGCCAGGTGGGCATTGCCACGCAGTCATCCAATGACATCAAGTCTTTTTTTACAAAGACAGAATATCTGATATTGGCAGTAATTTGACTGGGAATAGAGGCATCTATTTACTGATAGTTCAGTCACTAACAGCCTCTTTGCAGAATTTCTAAGTGTATACAAAATCAAAAACACATTGCCCCAAGCCACTGCTTTCACAACGAAAGAGATTTATAATTACATGAGTAAGTTTAAAAAGGACATTTACTAAGCTGACATTTTTAAATTATATTTACAACAAATTCAACTTCAATATTACTGCACTGAATACATACAAAGATTTATTTATTAAAAAAAAGTACTTGGGTACAAATTCTGAAAAATATATTTTTGCTACTCATAATCACCAATAAGATTCTTTGATAATTATTTATAACTAGTACTAGAAAACCGGGACCAAAGATTCAGTGAAAATGACATTTCCTGTTATTAGGCGATGAGGTTGATTTACTAAAGGCAACTATACCGTGCACTGCAAGTGATCAGAGGGGAAGCTCTGCTGGTTTTTATCATCCAATCACGTGCAAACAAAAATGCTGTTATTTTTATTTTCCTTGACAGGGGTGCTTACAATGGTTAGCTTTAATTAATTTATGTAAAACCTTTATCCCAAACAGAACAAAGCGGTTGCTGCTGTAACTGCTTAAAAAGTGTGAGCTGAAGTTTGGCTTCAATGTGTTAGTATTTCTAAATCCGCTATTACATCTCACACTCACCTCTCCCCAGACTGACCATGCTGCTGTCCACAGGCGTCTCTGTTGCGCCCTCATCCAGAGCATAGACACCCTAATAATACACCTGAATATTTACGTGTGTGGGAACGGTGCTGTATCAATAACAATACCATTGGAGGGTCACATCCCTGAGCTGAGTCATGAATGTAAAAATATGTTGTGGGACTTTAAATACCCCTCCAATGCAGATTTATCTCCTGATTCCGTCGCGCGGGTTTGTTACACCAAGGTCTGCCCAGCACCCACCCCCCTTCCACCCTCCTCTCTCCTGCAGCTGGCCTGCATCCCCTCCTTTGTCCTCTCCCCTTTTCCCCTTCTCCTCTACCCTCTCCCTCTTTCTCTCTACCCTCCCCTGCGTCTGTTTCTCTATTCTCTCTATTTTACCTGGTTCTAATGTTTAGTTTTGTGAAACATTCGGACTTCAGTGTATGGCCTCGTACACACGTCCGATAATCTTGTCAGGAAAAACCCGTTGTTTTCCCTGACGAGATTCTTGGCAAGAAACTCTTGCCGCCGGAGTGTACTGACTGTCATTTTAAAAGAACCATGGTTCTCTTGAAAGGAAAGAAAGCGGTGACTTTATCGCGTATGACGAGCATGCGCTTGTCACATTCGATGCCGTCGCCGCCATCTTGCTTCACCCTACCTATGTCGTGGAAGCTTCCCGCATGCGTTAAAGTCATTGCGAGCATGTGCAGGTTTCCATGGCGACAGGTAAGTATACACACACTTGGGTTTCTTGTCGGGAAACAGGCCGACAAGAATCTCGATGAGAAAAAAGAGAGCAGGTTCTCCTTTTTTCTCGTCGAGATTCTGGCCAGATTTCCTGACGAGAAACCCGAAAGCCTCGTACACACAAACAGGAATCTCGGCAAAAATCAGTTTTCTTTCTTTTTTTCAGAGAAACCTGGTCGTGTGTACGAGGCCTATGACTTGAGTGACGACTACCTGCTTTCTCAATGGGGATGTCTACTGCCACATGTTTACCATATGATCTCTGTTGTTTACTTTCTGTACTGATCTCCTGTTTCTCACTCATGTCATGTTATTTTGTTTCATCAAAATATTATTAAAAATATATTCGACTCCAATACCCCTCCAATGGATAAATACATGAGTCAAGCAATATAAAAAAAATAATATACAAATATTTATTTCATCCAATAAAAATCTAGATAATAACATACATCATTTGTTAGTGGACATCAATGCTACCACTTTTCTTCTACTAAGCAAAGCGAACATGTATAGCATGGTAGTCCTCAGAGTTTAGAATATGTAGGTCGATGCGTTTTGCAGAAAGATCAGCTTCCTCGGGATCTCAAATTTCATGTATAAGTACAACTGGATACTGAAATAATTATTTTAGGAGCTGTATGTATCGCTCAAATATCCACTGCAACGTGGTAAATTGATAGTAAGGATTACTGTGAGTATAGTCCCATCGGCCCATGAGAGGACCACCTAAACAGGAGGGGTGAGGCTAAAAAATAAAGGGGTAACCATATATTGTATGGGTACTCTAGTTTTCATACCCGTCAACTGTCAGTGCAAACGGGAGGTAGAGATTAAGTCTACCATGTTAAATTATTCAATATAATGGCGTCCATTGGAGGGGACCTACCACATATTTTTGCATCCATGACCCTAATAATACTGGAGTTGTGTTACTGGCCAGATCACAAGGTGAAAACAGATGGGAAAAAGCCAAACAAAAGAAAAATAAATGAAGCCTCCACATCTAATGAGAGATAAGCTGCAATATATTACATGTTTGGTTTCGTTTTCATTAATGTAGATATTGAAACAGCCAGACAACTAGCATTTTCAGAAGAAAATAAAAAAGGCAGCTTCCATGTTTGCTTCATAACAGGTTCCATTAAACCCCAAATAAACGTAATTTTATATATACTGTCTTAATTCTTGAAGCTGTAGAAGGGTGGGAATAGTAAAAATGGGGTATAAAGTGTGATGCCGCATACACACGACCGTTTTTCATGACAATGAAAATGCAATTTTTTAAATTGGTCATTAAAACGATTATGTGTAGGCTCCAGAGCGTTTTTCTTAATGTGAAAAATGGGCATTAAAAATTTAGAACATGCTCTATTTTTTCTCTTTAACGACGGGGGAAAAAACGTGCATGCTCAGAAGCAAGTTATGAGAAGAGACATTTGCATAATCAGCCCAAAGAGTGACGCCAATCTAATGTAACTTCCCCTTTAAAGTGCCGTTGTACGTGTTGTACGACACCGCGCTTTGCTCGAGCATTTTTTTTCCCGATCGGTGTATGCAAGGCAGGCTTGACAAGAATCAGGTCGAGAAAAACATTGTTGTTTTTCATGACATGAAACATGGTCGTGTGTACGCGGCTTAAGAGCCACTGACCACAGAGAGCCATAGAACAAGCATGCAGGTCAGCATTTATTCCTCCATTGGCTCCATACTCACCATGTAGTGAAAACAGGGGAATTAAAAGCCTGGAAACTTGGGGCCATATTCTCAAAGACGTACGCCGTCGTAAGTCTGAATCTGCGCCGTCGTATATGCTTGCCTGATTCTCAGAATCAGTTACGCATAAATTCGGCCAAGATACGAGCGGCGTAAGTCTCCTACGCCGTCGTATCTTGGGTGCATATTTACGCTCGCCGCTTGGTGGCGCTTTCGTTGATTTCCGTGTTGAATATGCAAATGAGCTAGATACGTCGATTCTCGAACGATACGTGCGCCTGTCGCAATTAGTTACGCCGTTTACGTAAGTCATACGCCGGTGTTAAGATAAAGCTGCTCTCTAGGTGGCGCAGCCCATGCAAGGTATGGACATCGGAACAAGCGTATCTTTTTACGTTGTTTGCGTAAGACGTATGCGAATAGGGCTGGGTGTAAGTTACGTTCACGTCGTAGGCAGTGTGCGACGTATCTTAGGCATTTTATCTGATGCATGCGCACTGGGATACGTCCACGGACGGCGCATGCGCCGCTCGTTCAAAGCGTCAATTACGTAGGGTCACGATTATTTTGCATAAAACACGCCCACCTCTTCCCCATTTGAATTAGGCGCGCTTACGCCGGCACAACTTAGGACAAAAGTGCTTTGAGAATATTGCACTTGCATTCTAAGTTGCGACGGCGTAGCGTAAATACGACGTAAGTTACGCCGCCCTAGGTGAATCTAGGCCTTGGTTTGTAGGTTGTAAATCATATTGCCAATGACAATCCCTTATTTCTGTCATGACAAGTTCCCTTTAAAATTGCTATGGAAAATTATTTGTGTGCCAGTTTCACAAATAATACAACTAAACAGTTTAAGTAAAAAATAAGAATGAGTAAGAAAAAAAGGAAAAGCTTTACAGTCTATTGTTATTATAAGATATTTGCCAGCTGGCACTCCTGTTAAGGAAGATTAGTACTGCATTAGCTCACAGCAGTGGCCCAAATATGCTCACAGAACACAAAACAAGACTGATTAAATAAATAAAAATTAAAAATGTTCTCTGTGAGATACAATTACATATCACCAGTATGTAGTAACAGAACAGTCATGCAGAGGCACAATTAACACTAAAAACTTGGAAAAACACTTGTTTAGTAAATTGCATGCAGGAATGTCATATTGTGGCTACACAAACATACTATGGGCCAGATTCAGATACACTTAATATTGCGCTGCGTAATCGAAATACTCTACGCTGCCGTATTTTACCAGGCTCTACACCAAATCCTGGTAGTTTTTTGCCCGTACGCTACGGCGGCGTAGTCTATTTCTCGCCGCGTAATCGAAATACGCGATTGGGGGGCGTGAAGCATTTAAATTAAGCGCGTCCCCATGGCGATCGAACTGCGCATGCTCCGTTTATAAATTTCCCGCCGTGCATTGCGCGAAATCACGTTGTTACGTCATTCGTTGTTTGAGTAGCGTCGTTTACGAACATTCCTATTCCCGGACGACTTACGTAAAAAATAATAAAAGACGTCGGAAAGCGTAGAAATTCGACGCGGGAACGACGGCCATACTTAACATGGGCTGTCTAATATTAGACCAGCAAAAAGCTGGTATAGTTTTACGCAGCGAAAAGATGACTAAAGGTGCCATAAGAGATTGCGATTGAAGATCGTAATTTCTGGGATCGCAGGCAAAAGCTTATTAGCATACCCCGACACGGAAAACGATGGGAAGTCCACCCAGTGGCCGCAATTTTATTGGAGCGTAGATTCGAAGGCGTACGGACACGTAATCCAGTCGAATTGAAGCCCGCAGCCGTCTATTCATGGCTTGAGGTTTCCGACTAGCTAGAAAACGCACGTAATTTGAAATTACTCCAGTCTAACACCAGTTAGACAGGCGTAAGGGCTCTGTGAATCTGGCCCTATATGTTTATTAAATGAGTATAGTACGATGTTATCAAGTCATTCACCTAAACGACTTTAAGGCTAGGTTCACACTAGAATGTGGTGATTGAGTTTAATGGCCATTTCCCACCAAGCGTTCAAAGCGCACTGCAGTTACTTTTTTTTTAAATGTGACTGGAGATGTATGCAGACAGCTTATGTTACAATATGGGGATGCAGAAGCTGTACGAACACAGCCGCAGGACCTAATTTGAAGCGTGTGGATGCAGGTGTATGGCCCCAAACACTGACAGAGTGCATTTGGGTATACTGTAAATAAAAATACACCGCGCTTAGTGTTTAAATAAAAATAAAAATTCTGGGCCAGATTCTTGTATTTTTGTGTAAATGCCAGTGGGGCGTAGCGTATCCTATTTACGCTACGCCACCGCAACTTTGGACGCAAGTGCTGTATTCTCAAAGCACTTGCGTCCTAAGTTACGGCAGCGTAGCGTAAATGGCCCGGCGTAAGCCCAGGTAATTCAAATGTGGAAGAGGTGGGCGTGTTTTATGTAAATGTGTTGTGACCCCACGTTTTTGACGCTTTTTTGAACTGCGCATTGTGCCGTACCTGGACGTATCCCAGTGCGGATGCGCAAAATCACGTCGCAAATAGTGAATGCTTTCGACGTGAACGTAACTTATGCAAATCCCTATTCGCGAACGACTTATGCAAACGACCTAATCGACATAAAAATTGACGTCCATACTTAACATTGCGTACGCAAAGTTACCCCTTATATAGCAGGGGTAACTTTACGCTTACGCAAACAACGTAAAAAACCGGGCGCAATTACGTTCGGGAATCGGCGTATCTAGCTCATTTGCATATTCGACGCGGCTAATAGACGGAAGCGCCACCTAGCGGCCAGCGTAAATATGCAACTTAGATACGACGGCGTAAGAGACTTACACCGCCCATATCTAAGCAAAATTCCGGCATATTTTGTTTTCGGAATACAGAAAATAGATACGCCAGCGCTTCTTAGAAGTTACGCGGCGTATCTCGAGATACGCCGACGTAACTCTGCTGAGAATCTGCCCCACTGTGTTTAATAAAGTATCCTAGAAAAACGTGCTCAAAACAAGTGCCCCACCCTAAAATTTAACCACCTATCTCTAGTGTGGTCACGTGCACTTGTTGGGGAAATATCCCCTGGGTGGTGTCTCTGCTAGCAGGCCTCATGATAATTACTCCTCAGATGTGAATGAGGGAAGACAAATGACAAAGGGAAACCTCAGTGCATAAAACTGTATGATTTAATATGAATAAAAAACGTATACACTCACATTCTTTGGTGCCTGTATCTTAGCACCTGGTGTATAGGGTGTGTTTGATCTTTGGGGTGCACACTCTAATGCATTAGGCTGCGCGCACCTATGCTGGAAGCAATACTCTTGCAGCTGGCCCTGTGTAATTTCCAGAGCTGTATTATGTGGCCAGGAAAAGAAAAGTCTAGACTGGCCTGTTAAGCTTGCTGTCAACATTACCTCTAGGATAAGAAACTGAGATCCAGCCTCATTTTGAATTTAAAAGTGCTCCAAAAAAAATTAAATTAAGCAGTACAGTATACCTTCCCAGCCAGAGGACGCTATGGCACATTACACCATTGTATTACGTTGCTTGTGGCCACATGCGTTGCATTCATCGGTGCAATGTTGTATCATTAATTCCTTATTGGTACCCCAATGCACCTTGCCACCAAATGTGCATTGCAGCTGGTAATGTACTAGTGTACATAGAGGTACCTTGCTGAAAATAATACATGCATCTGTTTACTGCATTAGGTAGCCTATTCAAATAAACGTGATGCCTTAACACAATGCATGTTCTGTAAGGCATAACACAATCTAAGCTGCAAACATGAACACATTGCAATAGTTTGAATGGATCTTAAGAAGATATTGTCAGCCTTGTCAAACACAATTTTCTACACCCAGGCAAACTAATTCAGCAGGGGGAGAAATACTGCCTATGTTCATATTACCAATGCTCTCACAAAGAAAATCTTTCAACACTGTTATTTTGTTTTACAAAATGAGCTGTAATCGATGTACCACTTACCACTCTTTATTGGCTGTCTATTTGAAAACGTCAAGGGCGATATCAAAAATCTTGTTTCAGCTACAGGGACCCAGTGATGAAGAACGCGGATAGTCCAGATTCCTGGTCTGAGAGGCAAGTTTAGGGGTGGTTTATAATGAGTATACTCTGCTGTGGATTCAATTAAAATGTCATATGTAGCAGCAATGATGTTTACAGGATCAATCCACACCACCGTGACTGTAATATTGGGTCCTTTTCCCCACTTCTGCATTGCAGTTGGCTCCTCCATAGGCCCCATGATACCACCAAAATTCCGAAATATTCTTTCTTTGGCATCCCACTCCGTTCCTGCCTAAAAAACAATATGTGGTAAAATGAAATTAATTTCTTAAGATAAAAAGAAAATAGATGGCAAATATGATACAGTCATTTATTTAGAATATATACAAGTTAAAGGGGTTATAAAGGTACAATTTTTTTTTCCTAAATAGCTTCCTTTACCTTAGTGCAGTCCTCCTTCACTTACTTCATCCTTCGATTTTGCTTTTAAATGCCCTAATTTCTTCTGAGAAATCCTCACTTCCTGTTCTTCTGTCTGCAACACCACACAGTAATGCAAGACTTTCTCCCTGGTGTGGAGAAAGCCTCTTGAGGGGGAAGGGGGCGAGCAGGAGGGTCAGGACGCTCTCTACTTTTCAGATAGAGAAAGGAGCTGTGTGTAAGTGGGCGTCCTGACTATCCTGCTCACTCCCTCCCCCCTCAAGAAGCTTTCTCCACACCAGGGAGAAAGCCTAACAATACTGTGTGGAGTTACAGACAGAAGAACAGGAAGTGAGGATTTCTCAGAAGAAATAAGGACATTTAAAAGCAAAATGGAAGGATGAGGTAAGTGAAGGAGGACTGCACTAAGGTAAAGGAAGCTATTTAGGAAAACAAAAAATATGGTCAATATTTGAAACTCTGGTTGTCTATCCATAAGATAAGGTAATTTTACTTTCATATGCCATTTTTTAATACAAAATTATTTAATATACCCGTTTTCAACTACAGAACAACAGCATTTTTTTGCATTTTATTTATTAAATGTGTTCAATAAATAATATCCGCAAAAAGCTGAGATAATTGTGTTGTGTCATTTGTACAGTCTGCATAGCATCTTAAGAGCTCGTTTGGCTTCAACCATGAACATATCTAAAATGCATATCTGATTTGATGATAGCAATAAATATGAATATCTATTTCATGTTCCTAATTCAGGAAAATAAAAGAGTTGATGCTTTGGGTACCATAATAGTAGGTGCAAGTTATTGGGTACCATAATTTGTAGGTGCAACCTTAAGACACTTGGCAGGTGCAAGCTTAAGACACTTGGAAAATAATATGGTACTTCCCCCACTCTATGTACACTGAAGTAGGCAACTAATTCTAAATGGAGAGCTTTTTGGCTACTTTTAGATACTCTCATCAGATTTTTAATAGTAAAGCCTTATACCACATAAGTCACCCCTCTGCAGGGTACACCAATAAGAACAAGCATGCTCAATAACACTGTTTTGTGTTAAATCTGTGCTATAAACCAGCACTTTGGATGCCATGTAGATTTTTTACATATATCCACAGAAAGAAAGAAAAGACTAATGCCCTGTACACACGATTGGTCAAACCGATGAGAACGGTGTGATGGATTTTTCCATTGGTTAAACGATGAAGCTGACTGATGGTCAGTCGTGCCTACACACCATCGGTTAAAAAAACTATTGTGTCAGAACGCGGTGACGTAAAACACAACAACGTGCAGTTCAATGAAGTTCAATGCTTCCAAGCATGCGTCAGGAAGGAGAATACCCTGCGCTGCCAATATTGGTTAAATGGTAGCTGCTAACACGGCTCGTATGAGAAAAGCAAAAGTATTGGATATGTGGAAAATGTGTAGCGCTTAAAGTGACTATCTATTAATGATAGTCAGAGGCACAAAAAAAGAGTGAATAGATTTGTGAAACAAAATAAAGGACCCTGGAAAATCCAGGGACAGGCACTATGTAACTGGTGCGTGATGAACAGTGTATAAATGGTCTGTTGGATAGCAAGCCGCGGCCTCATCTTGGATAGACGATAGTGCCGTTTTTTCATTGCTGCAGGTGCATGGTGAGTCAGATCTTCACTGATTGGACTGTAATTCACTATTTTATATAAATTGGAGTGGGCTACAGTGGAGAGATACCCCAGACGAAGTGCTCTATTCACGAAACGCGTCGAGAGGACTCCACTGCTGCCCTACTTGTATACAAGCGTTTTATATTCAGCTAAAATGTAAGTTTGACAGCTGCAAATAAATATTTTATTTTTCTACATAACGGGATTACGCTATGTGGCCACTTCTTTCTCTTATCTCTTCCAAAATTCATTCATTGTGAGAACATCCATTTGGGGATCGTACTCCCAGCTGGGCTTCGTCCATCCATTCCACAGAGGTTTTTTTGATGACCAGCCAAAATACTGCCCTGTCAAGGAGCCCATTTTGACATCAGCCAATACAAGCCTATCCTGACTTTCAGTGGTGTAAGCCAGCTGAAGTCAATTGGTTCCGGTAAGCCTGCATTGCTTTCGGTGGTGGGAACAACTCAGTGGAGAAGTTATTTAGCATTCACCAATCATCAGATTGACTGTTATTTTCACACCAAGATTTATTTTTATTTTTTCCTATTTTCCTTTCACAGGATATTACTGCACCTGGCATCTTTTGGCCAGTAACCTATTCATGTTTGTCTAAGAAATTAATTATCACTGTTTCTTCAGTATATGTGTATTTCTATATGTGAATAATTGCATTCAATAGCAGTTGATCATACTATGTAATGCTATCATACTAACAGAACATTTATACACTGTTCATCACGCACCAGTTACATAGTGCCTGTCCCTGGATTTTCCAGGGTCCTTTATTTTGTTTCACAAATCTATTCACTCTTTTTTTGTGCCTCTGACTATCATTAATAGATAGTCACTTTAAGCGCTACACATTTTCCACATTTCCAAGCATGCGTCGACTTGATTCTGAGCATAGAGAAAAGAGAGGAGAGTCACCGCTCCAGGTGGGTCTTGTAAGCAATTGAGGAACCTCCCAGGAAACCAAGGTCCCGGCAATGCACTAGGCAAATATGGAAATTTCAAAAGGGATGGACAGCCGCACTCCAGGGGAACTTGAAAAGTTGTCTTTATTTGTAAAATACAGTACTTGCATCACAGGATACAGCTGACGCATTTCACACTAGTTTAGTGCTTAGCCATGACTAAGCACTAAACTAGTGTGAAACGCATCGGCTGTCCCCCTTTTTGGCTGTATCCTGTGATGCATGTACTGTATTTTACAAATAAAGACAACTTTTCAAGTTCCCCTGGAGTGCGGCTGTCCATCCCTTTTGATTCTGAGCATGCGTGGATTTTTAACTGATGGTCGTGCCTACAAACGATCATTTTTTTGCTATCGGTTAGGTGTCCATCGGTTAAATTTAAAACAAGTTTGCTTTTTTTTAACCAATGAATAAATAAGCGCCCACACACGATCGGTTTGGTCTGATGAAAACGGTCCATCAGACCGTTCTTATCGGTTTGACCGATCGTGTGTACACGGCTTTCTATTTAAATGTAATCTTAAAGCAATAGACATACAGTATATGAACATATTTCTGAGAAGACAACAGCCATTACAACTGACCAAATATCAATACCATTCTGGTATGCAAGTGCTTGTCGGTGTGGCAATTAAAGAGTACAGCACAGTTACAGAGAATCTGGGTGAGATTTTTTTTTATCCAGACTTTATTTTATCATTCTTTTATTCGCAGGTGCTAGTAAAATACAATACATATGGTAAAACCATGTACTGTAATAACTTTTTTTATTTTGACCTTGTCAATCACCAGTCTATATAATTCCCATAGAGATATTCCTACAGTATTCGTTTCATGATTGCGACCTAATAATAGATGGTAAGGATAATAGAAAAATAAGAACTGGAGTATAGAATGTAAACACTCATGGTCCCCATTGCACACTATACTGTGTGGACTATGTATTCTTAGATGCTAGCTGACATTAGATTAGTTGTGATACGATTTAACCTTGACTAGCATTGATTAAACACTCAGCATAGTCAATAGAGGTCATCGTGTACGGTAGAATACATTCAACTGTCTGTACCACAATGTCTGTCTGGTCTTCCCAAATCACAATACTTTCTTGCACTTGGATCTTACTTACTGATACTCTTATGTGTTTATTATTCAATAAAGTTACAAGTAAAATTATATACAGGAGTAGGCTTTATTACTGGATTTCTAGTATTTAAAAATAAACTAGAGTTGATGGATTGTAACAAAAACTGAATAACGCTATTTTGCTACCTTTTGAATAAAAAGTGGTTGTAAAGGCTCACAAAGTTTTACCCTTATGCATTCTATGCATGAAGGTAAAAACTCTTCTGTGTGCAGCAGCCCCCCAACCCCTTCTAATAATTAATTGAGCTTCATCTTGATCCAGCGATCTGCAGGACAGCAGTGGCTCTATAAGGGTCTCTTCCTCCACATTGTCTGAAAGATCAGTGGAAGCCATTGTCAATGAGGAGAGGGTGGGGGTGGGGCAGGGCGGAGCCATACTTCTTGTGTGAATGGACACACAGAGCAGCAGCTCGGGAGTGAGCCTGCTTGGGTGTTCCCATATTAAGATGCCTGCTATGTGTAAACTATGATGGCTTTAGGCCAGTTTTACCTTTTTTTTTGCTCAACATTTGCAAGCATGGCCTGTGTTTTCTGTTTGTTCACTGCCTCTGTGTAACTTAACATTCTGGTCCATATCTGCTAACAGATGGGCACTGATGTGGTGGCACTAATGAGGTGGCGTGGATGGACACTGATGAGGCACGTATACGCAGCACTGATAGGCAGCACTTATGGGCTCTCATAGGCTGCACTGATGGGCACTCATAGGTGGCACTGATGGGCACTTATATGTGGCACTGATGGGTGCTGATAGGTGACACTGATAGGCGGCACTGATATATGGCTTCAGGCAAAGTTCTGTAGATCTGCAAGTGCAATCACTGTAGATCTGAGGGGAAGATCTCAAATGAGGGGAATCTCTGCTGATTTTATCATCCAATCATGTGCAAGTAAAAATGCTGTTTTTTATTTTGCATGTCCCCCTCAGATCTACAGTGACTGCACTTCCAAGTGCACAGTGGATTTGCCTTTAGTAAATAACCTCCATTGTCCTGGCATGGGGGATTCTTCCATCAACTAAATGAAACCAGAAAACTAACAGTGTATGGCCAGCCATACATTGAAAACCATTTTAGTATCCTGCTTTAAGTGACCAGGGAACTCTAGTCTTCAAAAACAAAATTCCACATTTCTTTAGGAACAATCAATTTCTTCCAGAACCAGGACTGCATCAATGCATTCGTATTAAAGGTTTGTATAGCACTGTTAAGCTTGATATGTAGACAAATGCTTCTTGATACTTATAAAACTGTTTTTAAGCAGAACGATTACATTTGTTTTCATGGGCAATGTTTTCTTATAATAGTATCTCCCTAGCGCTTAGACACCATAACATCTACAAATTCAATGCATATGCAGTAGATCCCACTCTTTAAAATCCTTTGTGGGGTAATAATCACGTAACCCCTTCAGATTCCAGACACTGTTAATGTTATAAGTAACTGTTTGCATCTGTGCACAGATAAAAATTGTTTACAGTCTGTGGTCATACATAATACCCACTCTACATCTGGATAACCGGTAATACATACAATATATCCAGCTGTCACTAGGTAAACATACTGTATGATTGAACAAATAAAAGTTATGTGTCTATGGCGCAAGACGTGGCTTATAATTAATTTTGACCAAATAACCAACTCCATATGTAAAATACAAACATATACAGAAGCTCTGCACAAGGCTTTAGCAGTACTACACTTATCAGCTAGACAAAGATTTTAAAATTCTCATTTTACTTTTTTGGAAAATCAGTAAAATATGCATACATGAAACTGAGCTCTGATACAGATTACAATTGCTGTTTTTGAGACTCCTCCACCTAGGCACCATCATAAAAATAAGATGGTAATTGATTACAACTCATTGCACATTCTTGTGGTTTGGTTATCCAATGGTTAAAATGTATTTGGTGTATTTCGTAAATGTCCGTAAAGTCCATGGGCCAGATTCAGGTACATCTGCGCATTATTGGACCGGCGTAGCGCACCGCCTTTACGTTAGACTTGTGCAATGTAGCCGCGCAATCACCCTATTCTCGTCGCTTTTACGCAAAAAATTGCGCATGCGTAACGTTATTTCAGAGGCGTAATACAAATTGGGAAGGACGTGGGCGTGTTACATTGAAATGAGCTGTGACCCCATGCGCGCTTGAAGCAGACCATGTCAGCACCTCTGTGCGCATGCTCACAACTCGGGAACGGCGCAGTGAAATTGCAAATGGACTAGGGCAAATTTGAGAACTACGCAGACAGCATAAATAGACACACACAAACGCACTTCCATTGCAAAAGTACATCCCTTTGTTTCCCTTCCCATATAGCAAAGTGCTTTTGTTCCATTGTTAGTTGCGTTTATGTCAGATTTGTGTACTGTGTGATCTAGTGTTTGTTAGAAGATATTTGAAAGTGATTTTTGCTAAGTGTTTGTGAGACTTTTTGTTTGATCTTTTTCTGTTTGTTTTTTTTCTTGCTTGATTGTTCCTGTTTGTTTTTGTGACTGCTTTTTGCTGAGTGTTTGTGAGAGTTTTTGTTTGATAGTTTTCTGTTTGTTTGTTTTCTTGCTTGATTGGTCGTGCTTGTTTTTGTGAGTGATTTTTGTTGACTGGGAGTGATTTTTGGTCAGAGTATGACAGAGAGGAAGAGGAAATTAAATTTTTCTTTGAGGGAGAAACAAATTCTTACCCGGGCCATTTCCGACTATGGGCGTTTCCTCCACGGCCCGGACAGTGCCAACACCACCCCGGCCAGGAGGAGAGAGATTTTGGACATGATCACTGACCAGGTGAATTCAGCGGGGGAGGGGGAGACACAGAACCGGTCTGGGATTGAGAAAAAGATAAATGACCTCCGGCGTCTGGTCAAAAAGAAGCTGGCCAAAATGCTTGCCCATGCCAGGGCCACAGGAGGGGGCCCACCATGCCCTGTTAGGCTGACAGCGGAGGAGTGTGCGGTGGCCCAGACCTTTTATCGGCAAGAAGTGGAGGGCCTGCCCGGCTATGACTCAAGTCATGAAGGCGTGATGCCAGGTAAGGTTTTTTTTTCTATCAGGTGTGTAGCATGTGTGGGAGGGGGTGAAAGGGAATATGTGGCAAGTGTGTGGATCCTCCAACCTGTGAATGTTTTGTGTCATCCACAGATGTGCAGGAGGGTGCTGGGCAATCTGGCCTGACCGCACCATCCCCAGGACAGCAGCCTAATGAGGCCCCCCCGACAAAGCCTGGGTCCGCGGAGGAGGTTGAAGAGGAGGAGGTTGAGGAGGAGGAGTTTGAGGAGGAGGAGGAGTCCATGTCAGGCACTGGACTATTGTTTTTGGATGACTCTTCCCCTCTGGTTGGCAGCAGCCAGCCCTCCCTAAGGGGGAGCCCCCCCCCTCCTCCCCCAACATGGCTCCCCTCCCAAGGGCCTCCCCTTCTCCCCGGCCACAAGCATCAGCTGGAGGCAGGAAGGCGACCCAGAAGACCAGGGGGGTGGCCGATCTCCTGCCCGCCACTCTGAGAAGGGACCAGTTCCTCCAGACCCGCCATCTGGGACAGGTCAGCCAGACATTGGTGCGGATGGAGGAGAGCCTGTCCTCCATCAAGGATACGCTTGGGAACCTGGACTGCCACTCCCGGGCTTTCAGAAACTGCCTTAACGACCTGCAGACTACATCAGCAGGCGTTGGGCAGGATGTGAGGGCCCTTACCCAGGCTATCCAGGCCAACACGGTAACACTAGGTGCTGCCCTGGACAGAATAGCCGTGGCCTTGGAGGGCAGGCCGCCAGGTGGGCAGAGACCAGGGGCTGCTCCTCCTTCCCCGGTTTACCCCCTCCCCCATGAGTCTCCCTAGAGGAGCCGGGGCCATGGGCGCCCCAGGCGTGGCTCACGTCAAGGGCACTAATTTGTTTTTCCCCTTTTTGTTGGGCCTTTTTTTTATTTCCTGGAAATTTTTTGATTTTGCTGGTAATTTTTTTTTTGGTATTTTTTTTTGGGTTGTGAATGCTGTTTGAATGTGGGGGTGACATTCCTGCTGGAAAAGGGGTGTCACCCTCAATTTTGGTGGAGAAGGGTTCTCCAGGACCATGGAGAAGTGATCCCCAGGTCCGTGTGAATGGTGTATGAATGTACAGTGACATAATTGGAGCCTTGGCGTGGCGTTGCTGCTCACAAGTCCTGCATGGTGGACTGGTGCCAATCCAATTTGATGAGGATGTGGGGTGTGTGTGCTAGGGACCACAGTGGTGTGCATGCATGCATTCTCATTGTGCCATGATTAATGTGTGTGTTTAACGTGCAAAGATGCCTAATGTGAGCTGGCTCCTAGCTGCTCTTCCCTCAGGAGACGGGGTAACCTCCGTTAGGGGGGGATTGTCTGGTTCAGGGGTCAGGTCATCACGTAGGTCAATCTGCAGGCCCTTTCTCACTGCGAAGTTGTGCAGCAGGCAACAGGCCCCGATGATATGGCACACGAAGTTTGGGGAATACAATAGGGTCCCCCCAGACTTATCCAGGCATCGGAAACGTGACTTCAGGAGGCCAAAGGTGCGCTCCACCACTGCACGTGTTTGGGTGTGGGCTTGATTGTATCTTTCTTCTCCTGGGGTTTGGGGGTTCCGGATAGGAGTCATGAGATGGGGTCCCAGTGGATATGCAGAGTCACCTGTAAGGGAAAAGACAGGAGGATGTTATTCAGGCATGTGCCCCTTGTGATGTGTGCATCATGGGGGGGTACAGTCATGCCTGCCACCCATGTCACTCACCAACCAGCCAGGTGTCCCCATACATGTTCTGATCGAATTCCATTCGGATGGGGCTTTGATTGTATATGTAGCTGTCATGGCTGGACCCTGGGTGTTTGGCATGGACGTGCCATATGAGGCCTTGGGCATCGACTATCACCTACCTGTACGTTGATGGAATGCCAATGCTTCCGATTGCGGTACATGTGCTTTGTCTCCTGGGGGGGCTGGAGTGCCACATGTGTGCAATCAATGGCCCCCACGGTGCGTGGGAATCTGGCAATTCTGTAGAAATCTGTCATTGCCTTCAGCCGCAGGTGGTTTGATGATTTGGTTGGCCATGCATCTGAAGATTGCAGGGACAACCTGGTGCACACATCTGCTCACAGAGGATTGTGCCATCCCAGCCACCACTCCACTTGTACGCTGAAAAGAGCCACTGGCAAGGAAATGGAGTGTTGCCAGGACCTTGACCAGTGGCTGCACTGCATGTGAGCGTTGTGTTGGGCTGGTGATGTCCTCCTGCAGGGTTGTGGTTAATTCCAGGATGGCATGAGGGGTGAATCTGAAGATGCGATACACCTCACAATCACTCATGCCAAACAGGTCTATGCGTGTGCGGTATATCCTCTCCCGTGTCATCCTCCGTGCCCTCCTCCTTCTTTGCTCATCTAAAGTCAGTAGTATAGCTATGCGCGACGATGCCCCTGGCATGTTGGCATACAGATTGTTGTGCAACACGTGTGACTGCTGAGCTCCTCACTAACAGTGTTGCTTTATCTGACATGTAGACGATTTTTCTCTTTTTAGACCAGCTTTTATATGGTCTAATTTTAGACAGGACATTTTGCTGTTGCGCACACCGCGTAGCCTGCGCTGCCCCAACGTTCTTTTGTGGATCCCCATAAGTCCCTCATTAGCATATTTGACTAGCAAATTAATGGTTTGTCTAGCGCAGTTTTGCGCGGACGGATGCGCCTGTCTAACGAAATTACGCTGGACAAAAAAAATTTGATTTCTTGCGTATCTCGTTTTGGGGATGCCGTGCATCGAAACGCACGTGCACAATTAGACTTACGCCGCGCATCTCCTGTTACGCCGGCGTAATCGCTCTGTGAATCTGGCCCCATGTCTTTAAGAGGATTGGAGATTAGTAATAAATATTTATTTTTACAGTATGGAAAATATAAATAACTGGCATAAATTATTGCATGTGGTAGATAATGTCCAATTATGCAGTATTTACCACAAAATAAAAAATGTGGCGGTAAATATCGTCAAAAAAACATAAGGTAAGCTCTTAAGTCCAATTCAGAAACAAACAAATGACTCATAAAGGTTCCCTGCTGACAGCTGAATGTGAATGAAAAATTATGGAAATAAAAAACTGTGTGGGGTCACGCCCCCAATGCATACCAGGCACTTGGGGTCTGGTATGGATTTTAAGGGGAACCGCACAACATTTTTTTTAAACGGCATGAGCATGCAGCCCGGCAGGTCAGGAAAAGTGGGGGGGGGGGCAGAGATCGCCACCCCTCTTGAACCATACCGTGCCCACAACATGAAGGGGTGCTTTAGGGTGGGGGGCTCTTCCCCACAGCCCTTGGCGGTGGTTGTGGGGGTATGTGGGTGGGGGGTGTATCGGTATCTGGAAGCCCCCAAATGAGTATGGGGAACATAGTACCCGTACCCATTCAACAAAAAAAGTGTAAAAGTGAATAAAGACAATACAAAAGTATTTGACTCCTTGATATATATAAAACTAAATAAAAAATATCCCCCGATGTAGATCCATCATCAATCACAATACTGCCAAACAGCTCCATGCGCCACAAATACTCCCAAAATGTGAACGTGTGAATTATTTTTTGTATTGTCTCTTTTTTTTGGTGAATGGGTAGCGGTACTAGTACCCCATACTTATTCACATGGGGGGGGGGCAGGGATCCAAAGGCCCTTTTGTAAAAGGGGGTGTCCATATTCTGATAAGCCCCCCACCTGCAGACCCCCACAACCCAGGGATATGGGGAAGAGGCTCTTGTCCCTATCAACATGCCCATTGAGTGCATGTGGCCTGGTATGGTTCAGGAGGGGGGGGGGAACTCACTCGTCCATCCACTTTCCTGACCTGCCGGCTGCATGCTCGAATAAGGTTCTGGTGTTTTATTTCATAATTTTTAATTGCCAGCATTTCTTTACATTTAGCTGTCAGAGTCATCCATTGTTAAGGACACGATGGCCGGCTAGTTAACTCAATGCGATAAATTATTGCATGAAAAAATGGGATAATTACTGCTCAATCGAACAAATACCACATTTGTTATCTAATGCAAAATTCTTAATAAATTGCACTTTCAAAATAGATTTTCCGCAAGTCTTATTTTACAGCATTTTATTGGCCGTTATTTAACTTATAGTGAATTAACCCCTTTGTCTAAATTGTATGTATAGTATCGCTACATTCCCATGCAAAGCTTCTGCATGTGTTTGTATTTAATCTGTTATAATGGGATGATGGTACTTTCTTATATGGGAATAGACATTTTTATGTACAGTATGTCATTTAATGCTCGGGTCAATTTACATAAATGACACCTAAAACCTGCAGTGAACCTCTACTGTCTACCTCTATTCTCTTCTCTGTAGGTTGCATACATTCATTCATGTACTATTTTCCATACTGTTAGCAAACTTTTTTTCGCCTCTGTGTGGAGCATCTGTTTTCTGCATCCTGTTTTTTTTTCTGCATAGGTGGATTGTTTGGCTTTGTTTTCCCCTTTGCATGTATGGCTTTTTGGCTGCAAATTTTCTATAGAGATATGAATAATTCTCCTGACCGTAGAAGGGTCTGCCAGAGTCTGACACATTTCTGCCAGTTATGAGCTGAAATCTTCCAAATTTCAAAGGGAAATAAGCTTGATGTAATGTATGTCTCCTGCACATAGTTTCCTTGGTTGATCACTCTGTTACCCATCCTCACATGCTTCAGCATGACTGTCCCTTGACCAGCATTATTCACTTTGTACAGCTATTTCTTTTTCAGGTATTTCGTTTTGGTCATCCTACACATAATGTTGTAGGTCATTAAAGTACACTATTAATATGTTTGTTCTTTCTTTAACTCTTTTTTTACCCCCAATCTGTGTATACATGTTCTTTAGCATGATGCCCTGTGGTGAGGCTATGGTAATAAATGTATTTTTTTTAAACATTTACCAGCCGAGGCTTTGCACGGCTGTTAGCTATCACTGATAGTTTCATTATTTTTTGCTGCCTTTTTGGTTAGGGAGATTTCCCCTCATTTCCTGTCTTGTAAAAATTTGGATTCTCTCTCCTTTGACAAAGGCCACCAGGATCCTCACACTTTAAGTGATAAAGGTTGAAATCTAACTTGTTACTAAAAGTATCTGAACATACCTGTAGTCTACAATATTATTTACAGAAAGTAACTATTATTTAGCAAAAAAATAATATGCATTATCACTGCATCATTATTTTACCTTATAGTGACTTTTATAGGACTTCAAATTTTACCAATGGCATTGGGCCTGTGCATGCACTGTAATGGTTATTAGTTTGTTTAAGTATAGGCAGTGATGTCCAAACTTGGCACCCCAGATGTTTTGGAACTACATTTCCCATGATGCTCAACTACACTGTGGAGTGCATGAGCATCATGGGAAAATGTTGTTCCAAAACATCTGGGGTGCCAAGGTTCGCCATCACTGGTCTAAGGGAAAGAAGATCTATCAGGCCGCTTACACACGACTGGTTTCCTCAACAGAATTCATCAAAAAACTTGGTGGCAGAGCTTTTTTGCTGAGGAAAACAGTTGTGTGTATGCTTTTCATCGAGACAACTGTTGAGGAACTCGACGAGCAAAAAAAGAGAGCAAGTTCTCTTTTTCCTTAACGGGAGTCTCAATTTCCTCGTCGTGTTCCTCGTCGGGCTAGTTTTCGATGAGAAAAACGATGGTGTGTATGCTTAGAAACCCGCGCACCTTCTGTAAAAGTAGCATTTGTAATGGAAATAGCACATTTGTCACGCTGTAACAGACTGAAAAGTGAAAATGTCTCTTACCAAACTTTTACCTAACATGCAGTAACATGAGATTAGCAAAAGCAGCCCCAAGGATTGTGCCAGTGGAATCGAACTTCCCCTGCTGTTGTATGTATTAAAGTCACTGCGCTTGAGAATGAGGAAATTTGGTCTTGACCGTGTGTACGCAAGGACAGCTTGTCAAGTTTCTCGACAAGCTTAACAAGGAACTCGTCGAGGAAAACGATGTGTCTTTCCCGACAAGTTCCTCGGTCGTGTGTACGAGGCCTTAGTCTTATCTTCTGCTCCTTTATACTGTAAGACCAGTCCCTGCTGTGTCTTCTCCCCCAGGCTCCAGTAGTACAAGAATGGTTTTATGAACGCAATGACAAGTTTTAGGTGTTGGCTCCAGTTTTTAATCCAATTGAGCATCTGTAGAATATGCTTGGAAAACATATCCGATCCTTGGAGGCCCCACCTTGCAACTTACAGGACTTAAAGGATCTGCAACTGACGGTTTGGTGCCAGATACCACAGCAAATCTTTAGGTGTCTAGTGGCATCCATGTCTCAAGGGATCAGGGCTATTTTGTTGGCAAAAGGGTTCCTACTCAAAATTAGGTGGGTGGTCATAAAATGATGGCTGATCAGTGTTTAGTGTATTCATATATGTACCTTATAGATAGAAAAAGATTAAAAACATACATATACTAATCAGCTTGTTTACTTTAAACTGATCTTTTTTTTACACATTTCCTAAAAGTGCTGAAGATACAATACATACAGTATCTTTACCAACAACCCCATACAGCTAAACCAAGCAATGAAAAAAACAAAGTACAAAACTAAATACAGCACACTGGAAAGTTAACAATGATCTTATATCACTGTATAGCAAAGACTTCTGGAGGTAAAGTACGTGAAACAATAACAAACAACTCAAAGGGAAAAAGTGAAAAAATTATAGCTGTGATAACTTATCACTTCAGGGAATTAAAAGTCAACTAGCAGACACTTTGATAAACAGCACTAACAAAGCATTAATCTCCTTAATGGGACATTAATGTCTTGGATTTGCCACACACACCACAAGCCTGAGTTCTACATTGGTCTTTCTTAATTGCCCAATCACGAATACCATTTGTTATGCTGGCCACATTGATAGAAAAAGAATGTGCCCAATTAATTTCAGGCTAGTACAGAATACTAAACACTTATGTTGCATTATGACATTGTACACTGAGTTGCAGTTTTATGTACTAATATCTAAATGATGTACTGAACTATTTTTGACTAGGAACTGAGAATAGCACAAGATTTAAAGGTAACCTCTAACCGAAAAAATACTAAAGTGGATCCAAATCCAATCACTAAAATCTCACAAAAGCTTTAACAAGTTAATTTAATTTCAAAAGGTGTTTTCAATTTTTCTAAATATGCATCTTTCATTAACTGGTTGCCGACCAGCTACCGTCATTATACTGCAGCAGGTTGGCACGTTCCGGTGAACCGTCATAGCTGTACGTTGGCCCTTTAAGTGGGGATAGCAGGCAGGCGTGCGCCACCCGCTGCACTGTGTGGGTGCTGATGCAGGTAGCCGACGGTCACGATGACGGCTGGCCCCCCGCGATCGTGGGCACAAGAGCCAAAACAGGGATGCATGTGAGAGCTAAAACAACGATCTGTCATCTCCTCTAGTCAGTCCAATCCCCCTACAGTTAGAAAACACATTAGGGAACACAAATAACCCCTTCTTCTCCCCTAGTGTTAACCCTTTACCTGCCAGTGACATTTATATAGTAATCAGTGCATTTTTATAGCACTAATTGCTGTATGATTGTCAATGGTCCCAAAAATGTGTCAAAAGTGTCTGATCTGGCCACCATAATGTTGCAGTCCCGATAAAAATTGCTGATCACCATCATTACTAGTAAAAAAAATAGATAGACCAACAGAAAGTGGCAGGAAAATGATAAATGGTTTTCAATTTTTTTTTACAAACATATTCGTGAAAAGTGTGGTGTGCATTTGTATTCAGCCCCCCTGAGTCAATTCTTTGTAGAACCACCTTTCGCTGCAATTACAGCTGCAAGTCTTTTTGGGGATGTCTTTGCACATCTAGAGAGTGACACTTTGGCCCATTCTTCTTTGCAAAATAGCTTAAGCTCTGTTGGATTAAATAGAGACTGTCTGTGAACAGCAATTTTCAAGTCTTGCCACAGATTACCAATTGGATTTAGGTCTGGACTTTGACTCGGCCATTCTAACACATAAATACGCTTTGATCTAAACCATTCCATTGTAGCTCTGGCTGTATGTTTAGGGTTATTGTCCTGCTGGAAGGTGACCCTCCGCCCCAGTCCCAAGTCTTTTGCAAACTCTAATAGGTTTTCTTCTAAGATTGCCCTGTATTTGGCTCCATCCATCTTCCCATCAACTCTGAACAGCTTCCCTGTTCCTGCTGAAGAAAAGCATCCTCACAACCTGATGCTGCCACCACCATGTTTCACAGTGGTAATGGTGTGTTTAGGCTAACGTGCTTAGTTTTCCGCCACACATTTTTGCTTTTAGGCCAAAACTTAAAATTTTGGTCTCATCTGACCAGAGCACCTTCCTCCACATGTTTGCTTCTTGCTAACTGCAAACAGGACATCTTATGGCTTTCTTTCAACAATGGCTTCCTTCTTTCCACTCTTCCGTGAAGGCCAGATTTGTGGAGTTCACAACCAATAGTTGGCCTGTGGACAGATTCTCCCACCTGAGCTGTGGATCTCTGCAGCTCATCTGGAGTTACCATGAGCCTATTGGCTGCTTCTCTAAATAATGCTCTCCTTGCCTGGCCTGTCAGTTTAAGTGGACGGCCATGTCCATCATTTTCGGATGATGGATTGAACATTGCTTTGTGAGATGTTCAAAGCTTGAGATATTTTTTTAGAACCTAATCCTGCTTTAAACTTCTCCACAACATTATCCCTGACGTGTCTGTTTGTTCACTAAGGTTCTCCAAGAAACCTCTGAGGGCTTCACAGAACAGCTGTATTTATACTGAAATTAAATCACACACAGTTTAAGTCACCAATTAGGTGACTTCTGAATGCAATTGGTTCCACCTGTTTTTAGTTAGGGGTATCAGAGTAAAGAGGGCTACGTACAAATGCACGCCACACTTTTCACAGATTTGTAAACAATTTTGAAAACAATATATTTTCCTTCCACTTTAAAATTATGTGCCAGTTTATGTTGGCCTATCACATAAAATGTTATGTTTTTGGTTGTAACATGACAAAATGTGGAAAGTTTCAAGGAGTATGAATACTTTTTCAAGGCACTGTAAGCTGTTGAGCTGCAGTAGAAAGGACGCAGGCCTCGTACACACGACCGAGGAACTTGTCGGAAAAGACACATCGTTTTCCTCTACGAGTTCCTTGTTAGGCTTGTCGAGAAACTTGACAAGCTGTCTTTGCGTACACACAGTCAAGACAGTGAAGACAGTCAAGACAGTCAAGACCAAATCTCCTCATTCTCAAACTCGGTGACTTTAACACATACAACAGCAGGGGAAGTTCGGTTCCACTGACACAACCCTTGGGGCTGCTTTTGCTAATCTCATGTTACTGCGTGTTAGGTAAAAGTTTGGTAAGAGACATTTGCACTTTTTAGTCTGTTACAGCGTGACAAATGTGCTATTTCCATTACAAATGCTACTTTTACCGAAGGTTCGCGGGTTTCTAAGCATACACACCAACGTGTTTCTTGTTGAAAACCAGCCCGACGAGGAACACGATGAGGAAATTGTCTCCTGTCGAGGAAAAAGAGAACTTGCTCTCTTTTATCCTTGTCAGTTTTCTCGATGAAAAGCATACACACGACCGCTTTCCTCGGCAAAAAAGCTCTGCCACCAAGTTTCTTGATGGATTCTGTCGTGTGTACGAGGCCTTACAAAGCAAAAGCATGCACCTCAGTATACTAGCATTTACAGTGTATAACTGGTCAAATAACACCGCTTTAACACTTTGTAAGCCATTATAAAACAATGGGTAAATTAGCATCAAATGCTTCCATTCAATCTATTTAATGTGTGATGATGTAGAAAAAAAAACAGCAACAAATGTATTGGAATTTATCTTAAAATGCTGGCACTAGAAGAATACAAATCAGTAGTTCATAGCCCAGGTGCTGTATTCCCTAGCTGGCAAAATGCCTTGGCATTGAAGCTTGTCTTCAGGCTTTTGCCTGGCCAAATCTCATCGGAATTCCATCTGAGAAAAATAGACCATGTTCTATATCTAAACTCCGATGGAATTCATCGGAATCTCTGATGGAAAAACTCTGATGGGGCTACACACGATCGGTATATTAGATGGAAAAAGTCAGTCAGACTTTTTGGATCGCAAATTCTGATCGTGTGTACAAGGCATTACATTAGACTGTTACACAGAAGCAGTCGATGGACTGTACCACAATACTCTTGCTCCAAGTGGCTTCTATTTGTGCTGTCTTTAGGTTTGTATACAATAGAAATCTTAGCTAGCTGAAGCTTTGGAGTATGGCATTATGTGCAATTCATTTGTTTGAAAAGCTAAACATACTATTTTCTCTCACCTCAATTTAACTCACCTCAGAAAACTGCAGCCTGCCAAAATCACTAGTGGGATTGGCAATCTTAAAGACCTTCTTTGGCATTACCCAGGTCTCCAATGTCTCCAGCTTACTGACTGCAAGATTAGTGGCATGATGTTTAATAAGAAAACCCTGGAAGCGGTCAGCAAGGAAATAAAGATGGACTGAAACCGGGTGGCCCATGGGATAGTATCTGAAAAACAAGATTGAAGAGAAACTGAGAGTGTGGAAAACAAAAAAAAGACAGACTGCTGCACAGATATGATATGACCTCACGGTCTGCAGTGACAGCAGTGCTACAGCTTAATGCCTAAAAAAGATGAAAGAGGAATTAAAATTACAGAAACAATTCTGAGTTAAAAATAATGATATTATGCAATTTTAATTAATGGATAACAAGCATCTTTATTTCTGTATTTAATAAACGGTGGAGATTCAGAAGTCTTATCACCTTTTTAGGTCATTAAAGGTACTATGAACATTATTTGACATGCTGTCATATACCTTAGTTATAGGTTTGTATATTTTATTCAGATTTTGGCAGATTATCCAGTAACTCAGACAAAAGACCTTCTATTTGTAACATGCTAGTTTAACCCACAACTGATGTTTTTGGCTTCTCCTGGTTGCTGGGAACTAGAAATGTATTAATTCATACAAAATGTTTGCTGTTCAGCTCTATTCTGAGCTTTTTGTTTCTGAATTACTGTATTAGGTTTGCTCAGTTTTTACACATTGTCCATCTACTGTATTCTCTGTACAGGTGCTATTATATAAGAATTACTGTCCTACTGGGTTCTGCAGAATATTTTCACATACTCATATCAGGCCTGTGGAGCTTTCTATGCCTGGGTCACTTTTTATTACCAGTCTAAAAGACTGCAATATTTCTGACTCTGGACATGAATATGAAATATCATGTTTGTTTAGTTCTTTTTTTCTTTTTTTTTTCAAATAAAAGTTCACATCCATGGTAAACGGCAAGAAGTTAAAGAGGCAAAAATGAAAAGCAAGCAGCTACACATACTGCAGCTGCTGACTTACCTGTGCTGGAGTCCATCAATGTCCACACTGCAGCTGATCTTTCCATCAGCTGTCTGGTGCTGCGGCCGCTATTGCAGGCAAGGAAACCCTGCAGTGTGGCATTGCAGCTTCAGAATTGCGCAAGGCACCATTACGCTCTCCTACTGGCCCGGCGGGGGGGGGAAGGAGGAGGGAGCCGAACTGTGACCTAATGCGCCGCGGCCCAGACTCTCAGAAGTGGGGACAGGATACCTGTCAAAGACAGGTATCCGCTCCCCGCTCCCCCTGAAATGGTGCCAAATGTGGCATTGGAGGAGGGGGAGGCAAATGAACACAAGTTCCACTTTTGGGTGGAACTCCGCTTTAATGATTCATAAAAATTGTAATCCTGCTGTGTACACACTGATCAACTAAAGACTGGGCTGCTGAAATTTCCCTTCTCTATACATTAATGGCTGTCACAGATCAGTTAAAGAACTGATCTGTCATCTGTGGTTCTGCTGATGCCTGTGGTTTCACAAGATTGTGTTTTTTTAACTTTTTGCTGCTGTGGTTCTGTTTTTACCTGAGGTTCTCTATTATGTGACCTGTTCTTGCTGTACATAGCTGGCAATTATGGGCATTGCCTGCCTCACCTGCTGATTAATATACCTTTCTTCTAGGCCAGTCAGGCTGCATATACAGCAGTAAATATGCAGCTCTTTTAGGTTATTTTTAGTGCTTAAATGGGTTGTAAAGCTTCCCATTTTGTCACCTTAATGCATAGGATGCAAAAAAAAAACATTTCATGCCTACAGGACCCCGAGCCCCCCCCCCTCGTTTACCTGAGCCCTCGTCGTGAACGTGCTGGCTTCTCAGCTCTTCATTGGATAGATTGATTGCAGCGCAGCCATTGGCTCGCGCTGCCGTCAATCAACTCCAATGACAAGAGGGTTCGGGGGCGGGGGCCGAGACGCCGAATACAGGACTCGGGAGCGCACCCGCAAGGTAACCCCTTGGGAAAGCGCTTCTCAGGGAGTTTAGCTGATGCAGGGAGGAGCCGAGACAGCCACAGAGGGACCCCAGAAGAAGAGGATCGAGGCCAATCTGTGAAAAACAAGCTACACAGCGGAGGTATGTATGACATGTTTGTTATTTTTTTTATCGAACCTTTAATAACCCTTTAACCTCCCTGGCGGTATCCCCGAGCGTGACTCGGGGTGTTTTTTTTTTGCAGAGATCGGTATCCCCGAGTCACGCTCGGGGTAGCCATGCAGAGCCTGCAGCGCGCGCTGTCTTACCTTCTTCCTGGATCCAGCGATGCATCCACGCTGTGTGAGCGAGCGGGTGCTCGCTCAATTCACACAGCGTCCCCGTGTGCCGCCGATCTCCGTTCCCTGCGACGTTACGACGCACGGGAGCGGAGAACGGCGCCAAATTCAAAAAAGTAAACAAACACTTTACATACAGTACAATGTAATCTTATAGATTACAGTACTGTATGTAAAAAATACACACCCCCCTTGTCCCTAGTGGTCTGTCCTGTGCCCTACATGTCCTTTTATATAATAAAAACTGTTCTTTCTGCCTGGAAACTGTAGATTGCCCATAGCAACCAAAAGTGTCCCTTTATGTCAAAAATGGTTTTAGATCAGCTAGAAAACAGCGATAAAAAATTATAATCACTTGCAGAATTGAGCGATAGCGATTTGTGGGGAAATTCGTCATAAAAAAAAAAATAATGACAGCGACAATTCTGCAACTGAGCAAATTTCAGTGTTTTTGAGTTGATTACATTATTGAATATTTTTTATTATAATTACATTATAAGTTGTTATAATTATTTATAGTTTTTTTATTATATAAAAAATTATGATTTTGTTTTTCAAACTTTATCATACCCGGGATGTCTTGTTTGGACAGATTTAAGCAAGTTATTCCTAAGAATTGCTGGCCTACAGTATAAAACGCCAAATTTCCATGCAAATAATTGTACCGCTTTTGGTACGTAATTCCAGACAGAATCATACCGCCAGGGAGGTTAACATCTGCAGCAAGTCTTAAAATACCCCTTGCTGGCAGAATATTAAAGCATTGGGCTGTTGCTCTCACACACGATGTGCAAAAGAAGGATGTTAGGCAGAAGAAGCAGCCTGCATCCTAGCAACCGATGTATGCTAGGCAACAGAAGATCCTGCATGCTACTTACAGTATTTTCTTATGGGTGTGTACATGTACCCTTATGTTAGCCTGTTGGGAACTGACATCATTATTGCAAAATGTTGAACCTCTTGGCATTCCCATTAGACTGTATGTAATGCAGTAAAATAGGATTTTTGAACTTATCATACATTTTTTTTCTTGGAGTTCATTGATGAACATAGGATTCAGAGATACTGGCTTATACTGCTGCCTACAGAAGGATTTTGATACTGACAAACAAAATACAGTGCCCAGCCTGGTATAACCCTTCCCACTTCTATCATGATTCAGTTTTGTAAGAAAACAGTCCTGAAAGAAAGACAGACACAGAGGGTGTGAACTGTGTCCCTCAAAGAACTCTAATGCCGCGTACACACGATCATTTTTCAGCATGAAAAAAAAAACGCAGTTTTTAAAAAACGTCATTTAAAATGATCGTGTGGGCTACACATCATTTTTCAGGTTCTGAAAAACGAAAAAAAAAACAAATGAAAAACGTACATGATGCATTTTGTAACGTTGTTTTAAACTATGTCATTTTTCGGGTTATGTGTGGGCTAAAACAACGTTTTAAACCTGCGCATGCTCAGAATCAAGTTATGAGACGGGAGCGCTCGTTCTGGTAAAACTACCGTTCATAATGGAGTAAGCACATTCATCATGCTGTAACAGACAGAAAAGCGTGAATCGTCTTTTACTAACAAGGAATCAGCTACAGCAGCCCAAGGGCGAATTGAACTTCCCCTTTAGAGTGTCGTCGTACATGTTGTACGTCACCGCGCTTTGTTCATCATTTTTTTAAAACGATGGTGTGTGGGCAACATCGTTTTTAATGATGAAGTTGGAAAAAACGTTGTTTTTCCTGTGTAAGCGGCATTAGAAATGGATTTTAATGTATGTACACAAATTTAATTTGCCTTCTCAAGTACTTGGGGGACACATATTTCAGAGACTAATCGAGCATTCAAAAGCAGTCAAACTAAGGGGTGGGCAACAGTAACAAAAAAATAACAGGCCCAGGCAACCACAGAACTTGGGACCACCTGCAGTTTAAAGAGCTGCCTAAAAAACCTTACACCTGAAGCTGGAACTGGATGAGGCCTGTCCCCCAATCTTTAAGACCAAAGGCTGTAACGAGAAGCTGGTTCCCCTTTACAGAGACCATTACATATGACAAAAAGAGATTCAGTCTTTCTAATGAAAGCAGTGGCTGCGAGGTAGATACAAACAGCTCACACTACATCCTACCAGCAAAGGAGAATCTTTTTTTGATATACTGGAGTCAGACAGAGGGAGGGAGGGCTTAGATGAAAGACCAAAAGCACCTTAGGAAGGATAGGGGCTTCTAAATCTCAACACCACCTTGTCGCTGTGTAAGACCTCCAAGGGTTCTTACTGGAAAAAGCCACCAGTTCAGACACACACCCTGCAGAAGTGACAGAGGCAAGGGATGCAACCGTTTGAGTAAGTGGAAAGGGAAATATTCATAATAGGTTCAAAAGGTGGATGCAAAGTGCTGAGAGAACTAAATTCAAATCCCATGGAGAAACTGGTGAATTCACAGAAAGAGTCACATGAGAGAGCTACTGTACAAAGAATAGGAGGCCTGCAAAAAAAAATATAGCATTTTTAGGTTCATAGGAATCACCTATTCCAAGAGACTGCTGTCGCCCAAGACCTGGGCTTCAACAGCCATGGAGTTAAAGCCACCGACCATGAAGCATCTGCAATCTTAAAGAGCTTAACAAGGCAAGCACAAGGCTAGATTCTTGGTGAACACATCCTGATGGAGGGATGCTATGCCAGAATTGGTGAATTACAAACAGAATTTCTATGTCTGAATGCAGACATTTAGTGCCTTGAGTTCTAAGTTGGGGTATATGCCCCTTTTTAGTTTATAAACTGTGAAAAGATTTGAGTAGTATCACTGAAAACGTTCCAGGAATTGGAGAAACAACCCCTTGATGTAGAAGACATGCAAGAGCTGCATGGATATTTACTAATATGTGTGGTTAGCACAAACTGGTTGGAATACATGAATGGGGAGAGGACTATGGCCTTGTACACACGATTAAATGTGTCTGTTCAAATCGGTCGGACCGACCGATTTGAACAGATCTGTCTGCTGGGATTTTGGTTTGCTCGCGTGTACACACGAGCAAACCAAAATCCCTGCCAGCAGACGGCGCGCTGACGTGTCGGTGACGTGGTGGTGACGTTGACGCCGCCACGTCACCGCACCAGGAAGTAAAACAGTTCTGCGCATGCGTCAAAACCATTCGGCGCGTGTGCGAGAAGACATGTCTGCTGGTTAGCGTACTAACCAGCAGACATGTCGGGCGGACGGGTTCCCAGCCGACAGATTTCAAAGCATGCTTTGAAATCTGTCGGGTGGCCAAATCCGTCTGTTTGCCCGTACACACGATCGAATCTGTCTGCTGAAACAGTCTAGCAGACCGTTTCCAGCAGACAGATTTGATCGTGTGTATGAGGCCTTAGAGTGGAACTCTCTGATAGGGAGCAAGGACCAACCGAGCATGAACTGCATGTGTTCAGTGATTAGGAGCAGTGGTAAAATGGTGCTACCTCACACTGATTGGCAGGAACAACAGTGTGGAATGTGCGAGAAACACAAAGTGAGTCTCCAGAGACAGGATCACACTAGAGACCGTGTCGCACCTCTTGACCCTGAAAGTGGGAATAAATCAAAATTGGTTAAACTTTTTACATAAGGCTGCGTACACACGAGGAGATTTATCCGATGAAAACAGACCGATTTCATTGGATATGTCTCCTGGAGATTTTGGCCTGATGTTTGTACACACGATCAAACCAAAATCCCAGCGAACAGACAGAGCGGTGACGTGGCGGTGACGTTGACACCGCCACGTCACCGAACCAGGAAGTAAAATACCTCCACACATGCGTTGAATCCATTTGGCGCATGCGGGGGATTTATGTCAGCTGGTTAGGCGTACTAACCAGCGGACATGTCGGACAGACGGGTTTCCAGCAGACAAGTTTTAAAGCATGCTTTTAAACTTTTGTTTGCTGGAAATCTGTCTGCTAGCCTGTAAACAAGATTGAATCTGTCCGCTGGAACTGGTCTGCGGACCAGTTTCAGCAGATATGTTTGATCGTGTGTACGCAGCCTAAGAGAAGACATCCATCCTCTTTGGACATTGGCAGAAAACTGAGGCATGCTGGGAGTAAGAGGGGTTATACCATGTTGGTCACTGTTTATATGCTTCTCAATGTGAAAATCCTGTTGTAGACAGCAGTATTACCTAGTAATTCAGTAATGCCACGTACACACGATCGGTTCGTCTGATCAAAACGGTCTAATGGACCGTTTTGATCAGACGAACCGATCGTGTGTGGGCCCATCAGTTTTTTTCCCCATCCGTGAAAAAACGTAGAACCCGTTTTAAAATTATCTGATGGTTAAAAAAAGATAGAAAAAAACGATTGTCTGTGGGGAAATCCATTGATTAAAAATCAACGCATGCTCAGAATCAAGTCGACGCATGCTCGGAAGCATTGAACTTAATTTTTCTCATCACATCGTTGTGTTTTACGTCACCATGTTTTGACACAATCGTTTTTTTAACTGATGTGTGTAGGCAAGACTGATGAAAGTCAGCTTCATCGGATAGCTGATGAAAAAATCCATCAGACCGTTTTCATCGGATGAACCAATCGTGTGTACAGGGCATAAGTCTCTGAATACATTGCACCTTAACAAACAAAAAATAAATCATGTCTACTACTTTGCACAATATTTGTATATTGGATTTTGCAACAGCTGGGCATATAGGGCCAGATTCACAAAGCACTTACTCCGGAGTATCACGAGTTAGGCACGCGTAAGTCTAAAAATGCACACGCTTATCTATGCACCGTATCCCCAAAACGATATACGCCTGAAATCCAAATTTTTTAGACCGACGTAATTTGGATAGACCGGCGCAGAGTGCGTGCAAAACTGCACTAGACACACCATTGATTTGCTATGCAAATATGCAAATGAGGGAGATACGCCGATCCACAAAAGTAAGTTTGTGCGGTGCAGTCTACATGATGTGCTTATCAGCTGCACGGAAAGTCTAAAATTAGAGCATATAAAAGCAGGTTTAAAATTAGACAATTCGTCTACATGTCAGCTAAAGCAACACCGTTAGGGACGAGCTGAGCACCCACACTTGCAGGACAACAATCTATATGCCAACATGCAGGGCTGCCATCAGGGGGGTACAGGCATTACACCTGTAAGGGGCCCGGGGGTCCCCAGGGGCTCGGATGGGAACCCCCTAAAAAAAAACAAAAAAAAAGTTGTTTTTGTTTTCTTGTTTTAGGGGTCCGGAGTTCCCAAGGGCCCCCCCTTGTAAAGGCCCCCCCCCGCTTCTCAATTTCAGGAGGCAGCACCCCCCCCCCCAGTTCTCTGCTCCAGGGGGCCCATGCCTGAACCTGTGTAAGGGGCCCCATAATTCCTGATGGCGGCCCTGCCAACATGCCAGGGGCATCCTTGCTCATAGCTATACTACTGACTTTAGATGAGCACAGAAGAGGGCACGGAGGAGGGCACGGGAGAGGATATACCGCACACGCATAGACATGGCATTAGTGATTCTGAGGTGTATCACATCTTCAGATTCACCCCTCATGCCATCCTGGAATTAACCACAACCCTGCAGGAGGACATCACCAGCCCAACACACCGCTCACATGCAGTGCAGTCACTGGGAAAGGTCCTGGCAACAATCCATTTCCTTGCCAGTGGCTCTTTTCAGCGTACAAGTGGAGTGGTGGCAGGAATGTCACCCCACATTAAAAATCATTCACAAACAGAAAAAAAAAAAAATGCCCAGAAAAAAAAAAATGCCCAGCAAAATAAAAAAAAAACAGCAAAAAACACTCTCCAAATCACTCTCCAAAAATCTCAAAGACACGTCACAAACCAACAAACACTAACAAACAACAGAACAAAAGCACCTTGCTGTAGGAAGGGAAAAAAATTGGATGTACTTTTGCAATGGAAGGGCATTTCTCTCGGTCTATTTAAGCTCTGTGCATAGCTCACTAAGTCTGACGGGCCTAGTTCCTATCTAACTGATTGTGTTGTGCCGAGTTCTGAGCATGCTCAGAGAGGTTCTGACCATAGTCTGCTTCATGTGCACATGCCCAGTCTGGCCGGCCCTTCATTTGCATGGGGTCACGGCTCATTTCAATGGAACACGCCCACGTCCTTCCCACTTTGAATTACACTGCCTTACGCCTCAAAATTTACATTGCACCGGTGCAAATTTGGACGAAAATACTACGAGAATACGGCACTTGCACCTTGAAATTAAGCCGGTCTAACTTAAAGGAGTTGCACTACGCCGGTCCAAAAATGCGCCGATGTACCTGAATCTGGCCCATAGTGTCAAAACTGGACTAAAAATTTACAAGCACACACACACACAAAAACAACTCTAAATAATACAAAAGCTTTTTAGCTGTAAATATATATAAAAACATATCTGGATGGATTTTTCATTATTAGTGGTGCTGTGTCAACAATGCAGAGCAGTTAATTACAAACAAGGCTGACATTGATGGACTAAACAAAGACACTACAAACAAATCAATGCCGCCAATATATGCAATATGCCACCTGCTGTTTAGAATACTAAAGTGCATTGTGTTTTTAAACCATATGTAGCAATAAACATTTACCCAAGGAATAGTCTGAGAAAATTCGAGCCATGGCATATAAAGTACAGACAAAGCAAAAATTTTATTGCAGATTTTATTTTCCATTACTCTTTTCACCACATGGATAACAAACTAAAATCATAGTGATGCAAGATCGATTGCATGCTTGAACTCACATTTTGAAAAAGAATTAGACTGGAACAAGAAAGCAGTATTGACTGTCAGCTGAGGGTCTCTTAATATATGCAAGCAGACAAAGAGATTGTTAATGTGTAGACGCAAGGCCACACAATAAATCATAATTACTCTTTGTGATAATGTGTTAAAAAATGCAGTGTGTTATTCGCAGCCACTAAAAATACCATGTGTAGAAGACACACAGCGGGCAAGTTGGACTAAATGTAAAAAGGTTTAGGGTATAAAATAGTGGATAGCCTGTAGGCAAACCTAACTCTGCTTTGTAGACATAGCAATTTATGAAATGAAAGACCTAGTTAAATTTAGAGGGAAATCAGAGTGTAGTTAAACTCTGATCCAAATTGTTAAGTGTAAAACAGGGTCTCTGTCTCAGCTTGGCTGTGCTGTAGGCTATTCTGTTGTATTAGGGTGTTGGGTGCTCTTTCCCAGCAGTCAATCAGGAGGGTTTGGCTTTGCTGTGCATGCTGGAGAGGGGTATTTATGAGGCAGATGCCATTGATTCTGGGTCTTATTTTTCGAGTGTGGCACCCACCTTTAGGGTGACCACATAACGGCCTCCCGGCGTTATGGCCTACCTGGCTGGGGCGTGCGTGTGTGCCACACGGTGTTCCTGGTTCTGGGACCATGTTGGCCCGGAGCATCTGAACAGCGACGGGAACCCAGTGAGTGACTGGGTTCCCACCTTTGAGGATCCCAAGCAGTATTAAGAAAGGGCCTCGACAAACCACCTGGGATCAAGGTAGCCGGACACTGAAGGATTGATCACCTGTCAGTCGGTACGTGAGCAACAAGTTGAAGGAGATCCAGGCGTCATTTATCCAACAAGGATTGCCTCCATAACTACAAGTCAGAGAGGGTCTGTGGCAAAGGCGTCTCTCTGAAGTTCACCAAGGAGGGTCTGTGGCAGACTTTTCCTCAAGCTAAAGTTCACCAAGGAGGGTCTGTGGCAGGGACTTTATCCTACAAATGTTCGAGTGATACTCTGGCTGCCAGGTCAGTGAAAGAGGCTTGTGTGGGTACACTAAACCCACTCAGGCATGAGTGGCGCAAAGAAGTGTTACGCTTAGAAGCAGGACTGTTTCCCTATTATTACGCCTGAATCTGCTGTTCTCCTTTCTTCTTCCACTTTACTTTCCTCACCACAAGTTTATTGTTTTTACCCGGCTGGGTCATAAAGAGCACAGCAAAGAGCACTTGTTCTGAACATTCCTTTACTTCTACCAAATGCAATACGCATCATTCACCCCTAGGAATTCGGGGGAGCCATGAGGTAATTGTGCCACCCGAAACAACCAGCAGCTCCTCCGGGGGTAGTTTTACAGTGAGATAATCCCAATATCACGTCTAAAGGAAAGCAGGACCTGCAAATTTTTCTCATTAGAGCCCTGCAGGTGGAGCAGCTGATAATGAAACCACTCCCATTTGATTCGCTTTCCACATGGACACAAACACAATGATTTTCTTCAGAATAACAAAAGGTAAAGACTCTGCAACAACTTTTGTTAAAATTCTAGTAATGTACACAGATCACCCATTTTTTTTTCTCAACAAAAGTGGAGTTGTTCTTTAACTTAATTTCCTCTATCCCAATAAATATGCGAAAAGTCAAGTGGACCCTCACTTGTTCCCACAATAGCAGTCGTAAGGTGCAAAAAGAAAACCCTTAAAAAACCTTTCTATTTGTTATAATTAAAAAACAACTCCACATAGCCGCTAATTGGTGGGCGATAAATAATTGGTGTGGCTGCGCCCCATATCAAGCTGTGGCCACTGTACTGCTCTACCCTATGACTGGCTTATTGTTCATTGTATACTTGGAATTTGGACTTTCACATTATGTGGTACTGGTAATATCTTGGGGCTGAGCTGTATGGGGCTGTTAATTGTTTTTGTTAATATTCTGTAATATGTAGCTCTGTGCCTGGATTTCAATAGAAGAATACATTTATTTAAAAACCTCCACTAAACTTTACATCTTTATCCTAAAAGAGTACCGGATTTTAAAAAAAAACAACAACATATATATATAGAAACATAGAAAAGTGAGTAGCTCTATCGAGTCTGCCAATTTTTTTTTTTTTGTTGTTAACTTGTTTGTCTGAGTATAGATCTATGCTCATCCCAAGCATGTTAGAAGCCATTTACTGTTAACTGCATCACTACCTCTGCTGGTAGTTTATTCTGAGCATCAACTACCCTTTCAGTAAAATAGTACTTTCTAGGATTAGTTTTGAACTTTCATCCAGTTAGTTTGAGGTCATGCCCCGTGTTCTTGATTTTAGTTTCATATTGAAAAGACTGCCCTCCTAAACGTTATTCACCCCCTTGATGTATTTAAAGGTTTCCATGATGTCTCCCCTTTTCTTTCTTTCTTCCAGACTGTACATATTAAGTTCCTGAAGTCGCTCTTAACTAGATGCCGACCGCCCGCCGTCATATTACTGCGGGACGGTGTCAGTGCTGGGCGAGAGCACGTAGCTCTATGTCCTATCTTTTTTGGCCGCTAGAGGGCACGCGCGCACCGCCGGCGGCCCGCGCGCATGCCTGGCGGGCGCGATCGCCGCCGGGCACGCGCGCTCATTCGTTACAGAGCAGGGAACGAGAGCTGTGAGTGTAAACACACAGCGCTCGTTCCTGTCAGCGGGGGAAACGCTGATCTTCCGTTCATACAATGTATGAACGGAAGATCAGTGATTCCCCCTAGTGAGTCAACCCCCCCATACAGTTAGAACACAAATAGGAACACACTTAACCCCTTCCCTGCCCCCTAGTGTTAACCCCTTCACTACCAATGGCATTTTTATAGTAATCCAATGCATTTTTATAGCATTGATCGCTATAAAAATGCCAATGGTCCCAAAAATGTGTCAAAAGTGTCCGATGTGTCTGCCATAATATCGCAGTACCGAAAAAAAATGCTGATCGCCGCCATTACTAGTAAAAAAAAAATATTAATAAAAATGCCATAAAACTACCCCCTTTTTTGTAAACGCTATAAATTTTGCGCAAACCAATCAATAAATGCTAATTGCGATTTTTTTTATGAAAAATATGTAGAAGAATACGTATCGGCCTAAACTGGGGAAAAAATATGTTTTTTTAGATATTTTTGGGGGATATTTATTATAGCAAAATGTAAAAAATATTGCATTTTTTTTAAAATAGTCGCTCTATTTTTGTTTATAGCGCAAAAAATAAAAACCGCAGAGATGATCAAATACCACCAAAAGAAAGCTCTATTTGTGGGAAAAAAAGGACGCCAATTTTGTTTGGGAGCCACCTCGCACGACCGCGCAATTGTCAGTTAAAGCGACGCAGTGCCGAATCACAAAAAGTGCTCTGGTCAGGAAGGGGGTAAATCCTTCCAGGGCTGAAGTGGTTAATATGATTTATCCCCCAAAGCTTTGACCATTTTTCTTGCTTGTCTCTGGACTTGTTCTATTTTATCAATATCTTTGTGTAAATGAGGTCACCAGAACTAGACACAGTATTCTAAATGAGGTCTCACTAAAGATCTATATTGGGGGACCAGAACCTCCTCCCTCCTGCTGGAGATACCTCTAGTGATGCATACTAGAACTCTATTCGCTTTTACCACTGCCTGGTCACACTGTTTGCTCATTTTGTAATCGTCTTAAAAAAGTACCTCCAAATAAGTTATCTTCTGTAGTGGTGGCAAACACAATACCCCAATGTTGTACTCTCTCAGGGGATTATTTTGACCTCTGTGCATCTGTGCATCAACCCTATTACACACTGTTGTGTCACCAGCAAAGACATACCTTGCCCAACAAGCCTTTAGTTATATCCCTTAGATATGGATAAAATGGAAAAATTACATAGTACAGAGCCTTGTGGTACATCACTAAAGACTGCTTTCTGTTCTGAGTGAACCCCATATACAACCACATTCTGGTATCTATCCTTTAGCCAACTGCATATCCACTGAACCACCCAAGGGTTAAGTTTATATACTCACCTCTATCCTGCAGAATCAGTGTAGTACTGCAGCTGTCCCACATCGGCTCTAAGTCCAAGAAATGAGCAATCAAATGACTATTTATTGCTCAGTTCTCTGTCTTCTCAGAGTGGAAAGCGGTGAATGTCAGTCACCAGTCTCTGCTCTGCCCCGTCTGCACTCACTAGAGCGTCAAGTTGCAATCGGGGTCAATCAGGCAGCTATGTATTCTCCTTTAGGCTGATTCTGGCTCACAGGAGTGCAAAATTAAATGCACTCCTTTTACCTAGAAGAGAAGTATGACCAAAAAAGCTTTGGCCATACTTTTCTTTTAACTTAAGATATTCCCGTCTGCCTTAATTACTGCATTCAATCAATATTAAACTTTGCTGTTACAATATTGAAGGAATAAAGTGTTTAAGATTGAATGCATGAAAACGTGGGCATAGAAAAAAGGTGTATGAGTATACAACGGCATCGGGTTGGGGGGAAGAAAAAACTGTGCTATCGGTCTTTTATGGTGATGTTTTCTTTGGGGTTCATCCTTGACACACTTTGCTGAAGGCCATAAGAATTCATATTAACACAATTGGAGATCCATATACTCCTAGCATTTTTGTTACTAGGACACAATCCAATATTCCTGGTGTTCCAGGTAAGTAACTGTTTTTCACCAAGTTGGACAAAGTGAAAAGCTAAGGAGATGTTAACACCTACATTTTACTTTTTTAGTGAAAAGGTTTAGTGCAACAGGTATGAATAAAGCAAAAGAAAGAACATTAAAGTGTTTATAATGCAGGGACAACATTTTTACTCATGCCTAAATCGTTTTTCTCACTTCAATGATTCAGGAAGTATTACAACACTAAGTAAACACTATAACACATAACTAACACCTTTCATGTTGGGTATATGTTATGGTATGTTTAATGTAACAAGCCCTCAATGTTCTTGTTGTTGATAGCAACAACTCAGGTTCTTCCTTTTTCAAATTTACAAAAAAAAAAAAAGTGACCATTTATTGGTTGATATTTTTCATGCACTGAACCCACTGTTAATTTTCTGTGACACAGGTTATTTTTTTTTGTTCATTGCTTAATATCAAAATCAGTTTTGTTTCAAAACCTAGAACTACAATTCCTTTCTCCAATCTAGTTTTGTCTGGCACATGCTATATTTCTAAACAGTCTATAAGTTAACAGGCAGAAGCCAGCACATACCGGCAGCTGTTTTCTCCATCTGTGTGTAGGGATGCTTCAGCTCTTTTGAGTCCCATGCGGGAAAACGAATGGAACATAGTCAACATGACATCGCTGATACTGTGGATACCATCAGGTTCATCATACAGGTTCTCCCAATATGATCTCAGGCCTGGTGTGCCAGATGGGTAGTTGCCATACAAATAATAGTCCAGTTGCCCAATTATTTCTTGGTTCACTGCAGCTTCAAATTTACGTGCAAAGAATGTTGGTCTTGCTGTTTGCTACACAAATAATAGAGATTTGTTAAAATGTATCCTTTATTGTACATGAACTGCAATCAACATTTTTAAGATAGACTTTTTTTCTGTATTTATGAATTACAAATATATAAAAACAGACCTTGCACTAGAGTGTAAGAACTGCATATGGGGCTGCCCCATACAACTCCCTCCCTCACTTAAATACTGGTAAAATCTTTGTCTCCTTTGACAGCCACATTGCAGATATAAAAACCTTGATAAGTACATATAAGTTTTAAGCGATATACAAGAGCATTTTTTTTTATAACATAGTGCTGCCATTGATGGGCAAATCCATACACCATCAGCAAGCAAGGATCTGGGAAGTTTACCAATGAATGTTGCATACAACTTGCAAATGTTTCTTAATCCATTTTTCTGCATTCTTCAACTTGTAAACTTCATCCAGACAAACTACTGAGACCTGTGCATTTATCCTTCAACTAAAAGTTAAAATTAGTTATTAAACACGGAAAAGGCTTTATGTCTAGGTTGATGTTTTTGGTTCACACTTCATATAAATATCTCCAATAAGAATGGGTGAATGAGTTTGGATTCAGTGTGCGGGGCATTTGCTGAATCATTTGTAAGGTCCACAAACCAAAAACAAGTTGAAATCTTTGCAAACCCATGCTTGACCCAAAACTCATTCATATTTTCCAACATTTGCACAGCTTGTACACTGACGGTTACTAAGGGATTCTTAGTAAATAAAGGGATAGAGGAGGGAGAAATCTCTAATGCCCTGTACACACGATCGGTCAATCTGATGAGAATGGTCTGATGTATTTTTCCATCAGTTAACCGATGAAGCTGGCTGATGGTCAGTCGTGCCTACACACCATTGGTTAAAAAAACGATCGTGTCAGAACACGGTGACGTAAAAGGACGTGCTGAAAAAAAAGTTCAATGCTTCTAAGCATGTGTCGACTTGATTCTGAGCATGCGTGTATTTTTAACCGATGGACGTGCCTACTAACAATCTTTTTTTTCTATCGGTTAGGTATCCATCGGTTAATTTTAAAACAAGTTTCAAATTTTTTAACCGATGGATAAATAACCGATGGGGCCCACACACGATCGGTTTGGTCTGACGAAAACGGTCCATCAGACCGTTCTCATCGGATTGACCAATCGTGTGTACGCGGCATAAGAATGTCAGAGCATTTCATAGTAGTCAAAAATTAAATCATAAGCACACTGATTCCATCTAGAAGTTTAAAGTGCAGCACAAGTCATATACTGGCTACAGAAATATCAATTCATCATTAACCAAAGTATTTTAAAATGATTGCAAAGGCTCAGTTTTTTTCCATATAAAAATAATAAACATATTATATACTTACCTGCTCTGTTGCAGTGGATTTGTTGCACAGAGCAGCCCGATCCTCCTCTTTGGTGCTCCTGGTCTCTCCCTTCTGTCATTTCCCCCAACTGCAAGCAGCTTGTTATATGGGCACCCGAGTCGAGTCACAGCTCCCTGTATCCATTCAGAAACAGAGCCCCGACCCAGCCCTGTACCCTCTCTTCCCTGATTGGCTAGCTAACTTTGATTGAAAGCAGCAGGAGCCAATGGTGCTGCTGCTGTGTCTCAGCCAATCAGAAAATAAATCTAAGACAGCTGAGACACTTATGGGAATCGCTGGACAGAGAGGGACCTCAGGTAAGTGTTAGGGGGGCTGCTGCACACAGAAGGCGTTTTATCTTAATGCATAGAATGCATTAAGATTAACAGATTTCTGTCTTTACAACCCCTTTAAATATTGCTAATCAACATTTTCTAGCTATCCTGTAATTATCCATCAAATTTTAACTAATCCTCTCCTGTGATGGGTTGCTGGAGAAAAATAGAGATGTCCATCCACAAGACAAGAACAATCAAAGATAAAGAATGGTAAAATAGAATGTGAATATGTTCTGAGGAAAAAATTATCTCGGTCAAAATCCTTAGCTAAAAACATGTATGTATCTTACATCCTAGGAGGAGTAACAACTGGGTGAATCAACAGTAGAGAAGGATCTGTATGTTCCAATTGGTCATAGATAATAATAATAATAATAGCATGCAATGTCAAGCTGCAGTTTTTAAGGTAAGCAACACAGAAAGGGAGACATAATTTTTCCCCTGTACAAATCATTAGTAAGACCTTATCTGGAATATGCAGTTCAATTTTGGGCACCAGTTCACAAGAAAAGACAGAAAGAGAAAGTGCAGAGAAGGGCACCCAAACTGATAAGAGGCACGGAGGAGCTCAGCTATGAGAAAAGATTAGCTGAACTGAATGTATCCTCTCTTGAGAAGAGCATAGAAATTGAGTGTAGCCTCAGATATAGTTTTTAGAAAATGATAAAATGTACCATCATCCAGAATTGGTTTAGAAAAAAGGGGAGGGAGTCAGGGAGTGGAGAGATGGTGGCTGCTAGTACCGCAAACTCACACCAACTAACACCCAGGCAGATAGTGTAGATGAACTCCCTCCTTTCTTTCTCTTTTCCCCCCTTTCTTCGACCCCCCCTGTCCCTCCCTATCCCCTTCTTCCCTCCTTTCACCCCCCTTTCCCCTCCCCCTTTTCCTTGCCCCCTCCCACTTTGAGCTCCCGAGCCCTTTTTCTCCCTCCCCCTCTCACCTTTCTTCTGGGTGTTGCTACACATTTCTGTGCACGCGGTGTCCCTATACCAGTGATGGTGAACCTTGGCACCCCAGATGTTTTGGAACTACATTTCCCATGATGCTCAACTACACTGCAGAGTGCATTAGCATCATGGGAAATGTAGTTCCAAAACATCTGGGGTGCCAAGGTTCGCCATCACTGCCCTATACCATTACATTAGTTCATTATTCTAAACATTACCATTATCATTTTTAGTTTTACTTGTTTTTTCCTGTTTTCCTTTTCCCCCCTTTTCCCCCCTGTTTGCCCTGGGGGATTCAGTCAGCAAACTCCATCACGGTCTTCGACCCCTGGTAAGCAGATTATTGTCCATTTACACACCTCCTATGTTTATTAATTAATTTTACTGTGATGTTTTTTATGTTATGCTAGTTTCTGATACATTGTCATTTGTTGTACAGACTACCTCCTGAAGAAGCGGTTATCCGCGAAACTGGTAGAGGTCTCTCCAAGACCCCACCTCACATCTCTAGATACGGCACGGTTTTCCGTTGATTATTCCACCTTTGTATCTTAAGTGAGGTTGATTGTCTTGCTTTTTTTTTTTTAAAACCTGTATAATTTTATGTTTAACCACTTGGAAACCGCATCACGTCCAAAGACGTGAACAGCGCGGACCTGAGGCGCCGGGGTCACGTCTTTGGACGTGATTTGCTTGTAATTCCCCGCGCGCGCCACAGGGTGGCGCGCGGCGGGGAAAAACAGTCCCGACGCATCACCGAGGATCCGATGCGTGTACCCGGCGGCCGCGATGTCCGTCAGGTACACGCGATCGTCGGTGAGACAGCAGGGACGTGGAGCTCTGAGTGTAAACACAGAGCTTCACGTCCTGTCAGTGAGGTGACAGATGCTGTTTCTCTTGTACATAGGGAGACAGCATCGATCACCTCCCCCAGTCACCCCCCTCCCCCCATACAGTTAGAACACACCCAGGCAATACATTTAACCCCTTCCTCACCCCCTAGTGTTAACCCCTTCAATGCCAGTCACATTTATACAGTAATTAGTGCATTTTTATAGCACCGGTCGCTGTATAAATGTGAATGGCGCCAAAAATGTGTCAAAAGTGTCCGATGTGTCCGTCGCAATATCGCAGTCCCAATAAAAATCGCAGATCGCCGCCATTACTAGTAAAAAAAAAATATAAAAAAAAAAATCATAATTATGTCCCCTATTTTGTAGGTGCTATAACTTTTGCGTAAAGCAGTCACTTATTGTGATTTTTTTTTTTTTTTTTACAAAAATACGTAGAAGAATACGTATCGGCCTTAACTGAGAAAAAAAAATATAAAAAAAAAAAAAAAAAATGGGATATTTATTATAGCAACAAGTAAAAAATATATATATATTTTTAAATTGTCGCTCTTTTTTTCATTATAACGCAAAAAATAAAAACCGCACGGGCGATCAAATACCACCAAAAGAAAGCTCTATTTGTGGGGAAAAAAGGGACGCCAATTTTGTTTGGGTGCCACGTCGCACTACCGCGCAATTGTCAGTTAAAGCGACGCAGTGCCGGAAGCTGAAATTTCGCCTGGGCACGAAGGGGGTTTATGTGCCCAGTAAGCAAGTGGATAATAAATGAATTTTTTATCACATTGATTCCTGTTATCAGTACAGAGAAAGTCCATCTACACTATCTGCCTGGGTGTTAGTTGGTGTGAGTTTGCGGTACTAGCAGCCGCCATCTCTCCACTCCTTGGCTCCCTCCCCTTTTCCCTTGAGAAGAGGTGATTAAGAGGGATATGATCACCATATATAAATTCATAGGTGATCCATATAATGAACTAAGTAGAGTTATTCAATTTCAGGTCATCACAAAAAACAAGGACAAACTCTTTATATCTGGGAAAAAAATATATAACCTTCACATATGGAAAGATTTCTTCACAGTAAGAGCTGTAAAAATGTGGAATAGGCTCCCTCAAGAACTAGTGCTTGAGAGCTTAGTAGATTGTTTTAAAAAAAAGATGGTTTCCTAACCTAACAAAACATAGGTGGATATTAACATTTATAGGTAACAACACCTTGGTAACAACACATTGTTAATCCAAGGAACATCAGATTACTGGGGAATCAGGAAGGGTTCTATGTTTCCCCCACTGAAGCAAATTGGATAATGCTACTGGAACAACTGTGTGTATGTGGTGGTTTTCTAGTTTTTTATGCTGTATATTTTTATAATTTTTTTCCTATTGAACTCTAGATGGACAGATTATGTTGTTTTTTAACCTGGATAACTATGTAACTGACATTTTTTTATTTATATTTGCCATAAGTTCCTTCATTTTTCTTTTACTTCATAAGTTGTAGGTTGAGTGCTAACATTTGAATGTCTAGGGATCAATAAACAAGCACAAGTTAGAAAGTGCCTAGCTGGAAATGTTTTAAAGAAACAGTGTTAACCTAGCATCATAGTGAGGAGAACCTCTTGGGAAAATTACAAAGTTATTCCTGAGACTTTGAAACACACAAAGTTCCTGAAAAATTTAGTAGGTTGCAACCTCATCAGACATATAACATTGCTCCTTTTTTAAGTATTTCAGCTAAGGTTTATTAACATGGGCAATGTTTTATTAAAAAACCTCCAGTGTCTTATATTACGAGGAAATAATGTGCTAGCTATTCTCTGAAGCCCTATTTGAAACTGCACATTTATGTTTGAGGAAGTAAGATTGGTGCCACTCTTCTCTGGGGAACTATTTGTTGAGCTCATTCTGCCATTTAAGGTTAAATATAGGAGTACAGTATAAAATATATTTGAGTACAGGGCTGAAAAAATGACAACAAAGCTAATTGCATTGCCACAGAGTTCTTGGCAATTTGTGAGGTCTTTGTAGCCCTTTTTTTTTCAGATGAAAAAAATTTTTAAAGCTGTAACTAGAAGTTTGTAATTTAAAATCGTAAAGTATAAGTATATCCAATTATTAAAATCTTATAAAAGCTTTAACATTCTAAGGCCATTTAAAAAGTAATGTTTAATAGTTTTAAATCTGCTAATTTTATTAAAATAATACCTGATGATCCCCCCATGAATGTCTTTGTTCGGGCATTCACGATTCTAGGGGGATAATGTTATCACCTGGCACCCTGTCATCTTTATGGTCAGCCAACTTCAGTCCCAGGCAGAAGGGGGCGAGAGGGGGTTAACCCCCTTCCGTAGCCTGTTTAAGCTATCAAGTGGCTAATTTGCTGCTAGGATTGCTTTTACAATACAGAGCATCGCTGGCAGATAGAAAAGATACTGGGATGATGCCTGTAGCTGCAGGCATAATACTGGTATAACCCCTTCAACCTGGTGACATATGGGTACATTGCGAGGGCTTAAGTGGTTAATGCGTTCTCTGCATTAAAGCAGAAGTCCACCCTAACACTAAAACCCCTGCATCTACAGACATCCACAATCTAACACTTACCTATCTAGCCCTGTAAGAAGAAATCTGTATACATACCTTTTTTGAAGCCAATCCGACCTGATCCCACGATGAGATGTCAGCCGTGGCTTTAGTGTGCAGTTGGGTGCAGAGGACACATCCGACAACAGAAGCACCATAGTAATAGTAAGTCACCATTCATTTCACAGCCATTGTCGGCTGTGTCCTCTGCAAAGCTTCTGCCGCTGTAGACTGAATCGGAACGGTTTCAAAAAAGGTATGTATACTGATTTTTTCTTTACAGGGCTAGATAAGTTAGTATTAGATCGTAGATGTCTGGAGATGCAGGGATTTTAGTGGGGTACTCACTTTTGTTGCCAGCAGTTTAGACATTAATGGCTGTGTGTTGAGTTATTTTGAGTGGGACAGCAAACTTTAACTGTTATACAAGCTGTATACTCACTACTTTACATTGTAGCAAAGTATAATTTCTTCAATGATGTCACATGAAAGGATATAATAAAATATTTATATATAAATGTATATATAACATTTTGTGGAACATGCAGGCCACCTCTACACAACATTACAAAATGACTCAGTTCTTACAACAAATATCCACTTTTGTAAACAACTGTCAATAGGTCAATAATATACCTTGTGAGTGTTTTCCATGAATGTGTATACTTTCTGACTGCATGCTATTTTCTTTCAATAGCTCTATTTTCTACTATTGTCAATAGATACCTCACAGAGCCTCACAATTAGTGTCAGCTGGATGTTAGCAGTATTATAAGAAGCACAATTCCATTCAAGAATATTTGTAAATTCACCTTTTCATACAAAATTTAAAAAACGACTATTATATCATTTCATGCAAGAAGCTTATCTGATGACCAAATCTTTAGTTAAATAGTATAATTGATCAAAAAATTTGTAAATATCATATGGTACAACACATGAAAAAAATGCCCAAATCACTAAACAATATGAGTTAACTCAGTGGCATTGTTATACTTTTTGTTTAAAGTGACATTAACCACTTGTCGTCTGCACTATAGCAGTTAGGCTGCGTACACACGATCGGTTAAACAGATGAGAACGGTCTGATGGACTCTTTTCATTGGTCCAAACCAATCGTTTTTGGGCGCCATTGGTTATTTATCCATCGGTTAAAAAAAAAGCAAACTTGTTTTAAATAAAACTGATAAATACCTAACAGATGGCAAAAAAACGATTGCTTGTAGGCACGACAATTGGTTAAAAATCCACGCATGCACAGAATCAAGTCGACGCATGCTTGGAAGCATTGAACTTCATTTTTTTCTGCACGTCGTTGTGTTTTACTTCACCGTGTCCTGACACGATCGTTTTTTCAACCGATGGTGTGTAGGCACGACTGACCATCAGTCAGCTTCATCGGTCCATCAGACCGTTCTCATCGGATGGACCGGTCGTGTGTACAGGGCTTTACTGTTAGGCCGCGTACACACGAGGGGATATGTCCGCTGAAAACGGTCCGATGGACCGTTTCAGCAGACATCTCCGCTCGTGTGTATGGGCTAGCGGACAGATTTCTCCACCCGACAGATTTCAAAGCAAGCTTTGAAATCTATCCGGTGGGAATCTGTCCGCCCGACATGTCTGCTGGTTAGTACACTTACCAGCAGACATGTCGTCCCCCACCGCCGCCGCGCCGCTGCCGAATGGATTTGGCGCATGCGCGGAAGTGTTTTACTTCCTGGTGCGGTGATGTGGCGGTGACGCGGCGGCGTCAACGTCACCGCCGCGTCACCGCCACGTCAACGCGCCGTCTGGCGGCTGGGAATTTGATCCGATGGTGTGTACACGCCATCGGATCAAACTCCCGATCGGACATATCCGATGGAAATGGTCCGCGGACCGTTTTCATCGGATATGTCCGATCGTGTGTATGGGGCCTTACAGGGCAGCAGCTGTGCACTGGATCATTTATATATAGGCGCGTCCGCACTTCTGGGTAGGGGGTGCACATGATTACACACAGAGGAAGCCAATCGGCTGGTGCCAGGTACTCATTGTCTGTCGGCATCCGCCGATCATCAGGCAGAGACACAAAACTGTGATCTACTTATGTTAACAAGACAGATCGCTGTTCTGACAGGAGGAAAGGGATGGAGTTAGTGTCCTTGCAAAGCAGGGAATACATTTCATCTCTTCCCCTAGTAAAAGCACCTCACACAGTTCACATAAACACTGGTTAGGCACACAATTAACACTTTGATTACCCCTGATGTTAGCCCCTTTCCATACAGTGTCATTAGTACAGTGACAGTGCATATTTTTTAGCACCGATCACTGTATTAGTGTCACTGGTTCCCAAAAGGTGTCAAAAGTGTCAGTTATTACTATTTAAAAAGTATCTAATCTATAACAATTTATCTTTTCTTAGGCTACTTTCACACTGAAAGTGCCCAGCGTTAGCGGTAAAGCGCCACTAGTTTAGCGGCACTTTACTGTCGTTTTAGTGGTGCTTTTTGGCGCTAGCAGGGCGCTTTTGCAAACAACACATACAAATCAAATTGGTAGATGAAAACATCCATATGAATTGTGCAGATTGTGCTCCAAACATCAAAGGGCAGTAGTGCTTCAAACTTTCAGGTGCATCACACACCCCTCCTGTGTCCCCACTCACCAAAAGAAATAGACCCCTGGCTTTTCAGTCCAGGCGTCAATCAGGCTAGAACATTGGCCATCAATGGCTATTCACAGAAGGATCCACTGAAAAACTTCCCCAATCGTTGCGGTCGTAGATGGATATTGACACCGAACTCCGATCCTCCACAACCTCTGCTCACTTTTACTCTGAAGAAGGGGTTCAAAGCATCCATGTTGCGGCACTGCCAAAGTGCCGTGCAGGCGCTTCGGCAGCGCTGCCAATTCATTTCAATGGGCAGGGCATTTTGGAAGCATGAGAGGCACTTTTCAGACACTTTACAGGTGTTATTTTTAGTGCTAAAATGCCTGAAAAGCGCCCCAGTGTGAAAGGGGTCTTACATGCCTCCTTTTGCTCTGTTAGATATACATACAAAAGCATTTTATTATATCTGTTTAACTGGTTGCCGACCGCCCGCCGTCATATTACTGCGGGACGGTGGCACTGCTGGGCGAGAGCACGTAGCTCTACGTCCTATCTTTTTCGGCCACTAGGGGGCGTGCGCGGGCCGCTGGCGGCACGCGCGCGCCCCCGCACGCCCCCGAGTCCCGCGCGCGTGCCCGGCGGGCGCGATCGCCGCCGCGCGCGCGTTCGTTACAGAGCGGGGAACGGGAGGTATGTGTGTAAACACATTCCGCTCGTTCCTGTCAGCGGGGGAAACGCTGATCTCCCGTTTATACGATGTATGAACAGAAGATCAGCGATTCCCCCTAGTGAGTCAACCCCCCCCCATACAGTTAGAACACACCAGGAACATACTTAACCCCTTCCCCACCCCCTAGTGTTAACCCCTTCACTGCCAATGGCATTTTTATAGTAATCCAATGCATTTTTATAGCATTGATCGCTATAAAAATGCCAATGGTCCCAAAAATGTGTCAAAAGTGTCCGATGTGTCCGCCATAATATCGCAGTACCGAAAAAAAACGCTGATGGCCGCCATTACTAGTAAAAAAAAAATATTAATAAAAATGCCATAAAACTACCCCCTTTTTTGTAAAGGCTATACATTTTGCGCTAACCAATCAATAAACGCTAATTGCAATTTTTTTTTATGAAAAATATGTAGAAGAATACGTATCGACCTAAACTGAGGAAAAAAAATGTTTTTTTATTTCTTTTTTGGGGATATTTATTATAGCAAAATGAAAAAAATAAAGGGATTTTTAAATACAGCTTACCTGTAAAATCCTTTTCTTGGAGTACATCACGGGACACAGAGCGGCATATTCATTACTATATGGGTTATATGGAGTACCTTCAGGTGTGGACACTGGCAATCTCAAACAAACAGGAAGTCCCTCCCTATATAACCCCTCCCCCTAGAGTGAGTCCCTCAGTTTTGTAGCAAGCAGTATGCCTCCCAAAATGTTCCCAAAAAGAGGGGTGGGAGCTCTGTGTCCCGTGATGTACTCCAAGAAAAGGATTTTACAGGTAAGCTGTATTTAAAAATCCCTTTTTCTTTCTCGTACATCACGGGACACAGAGCGGCATATTCATTACTATATGGGATGTCCGAAAGCAATGCTTTAATGAGGGGAGGGAGACATCTTCCAAAGAAGGATTTAATTTAGAGGTATACTCAAATACTAGTAAATCCAACTTAAACGAGAAATGTAAATCTCAAATCCAATCAAGGGAGCCCCCTCAGATCCTGAGGAGCTTGAATCGCGGCCTGTAGTACTGACTGCCCAAAGGCTGTATCCGCATTCCTTCTTACGTCCATTTGATAAAATGTTGTAAACATGTGGACTGACGACCACGTTGCTGCCTTGCATATTCGAGCCATAGAGATCTGATGATGTGCTGCCCAGGAGGTGCCCATGGCCCTGGTAGAATGGGCCTTTGCCGACAAAGGAGGAGACAACCTCTTCAAACCGCAGGCCTGAATGATTAATTGTTTAATCCATCTTGCGATGGTGGATCAAGCAGCTGCCTGACCCATCTTGGGCCCTTCCGGTAAAACGAACACCACATCTGTTTTCCGAACCTTCTCTGTAGCTTTAAGATAGGCCTTTATGGCCCTGACAATATCCAACGTATGCAGCAACCCCTCCTTTCTAGAGGTGGGTTTTGGAAGAAGGATGGAAGTACCACATCCTGGTTCAGGTGGAAACTGGATATAACCTTTGGTAGAAAGGAAGGATGAGGACGGAAACCCGCCCTATCCTTATGTAAAATGAGATATGGTTCCTTACAAGATAAGGCTGCCAATTCCGATACTCTCCTGGCCGAAACGATGGCGATCAGAAATACCGACTTTCTAGTCAGTAAAACCAAAGGTACCTCAGCCAACGGCTCAAGGGGTTGTTTCTGTAGAGTTGACAGAACAAGATTTAAGTCCCATGGACAAAGTGGTGATTTGACCGGAGGATTAACACGTAAGACTCCCTGTACGAAGATCTTAACCAGCGAGTGGGCGGCCAGCGGCCTCTGAAACCACACTGATAAGGCTGAAATCTGTCCTTAGATCGTGCTTAATGCCAGGCCTTTATCCACTCCTAGCTGGAGAAAACTTAATACTCTATCAATGGTATACTTGCGGGAAAACCATCTCTTAGACTCACACCAGCCTACGTAGGCCCTCCAAACCCTGTAACAAATTACCCTGGAGGCCGGCTTTCTAGCCTTAATGAGGGTAGGGATTACCTGCCTAGACAGACCCCTACCCCTGAGAATTAGGGATTCAGCCGCCAGGCCGTCAAATTTAGACAGGGAAAGTGGGAAAAACAACTGCGCTAATTATCAAAGAAAAACAAAAAACAATGTAGCAGCCAGCACACAGACAAACAAAGTCAAAGTGAACGTGGAGAAAGAAAGTGCAGCGCTATAATTTTATATTTAATATTATAGCGCTGCACTTTCTTTCTCCACGTCAAATTTAGACGCCGTAATGCAGGGTGGAGGATCGGGCCTTGTGAGAGTAGGTCTGGCCCTAGAGGAAGAGTCCAAGGGCCTCCCGCTGCCAATTTCAGGACTAGTGAGTACCATGCCCTCCGGTACCAAGCTGGGGCTACCAGGATAACCAGCCTGTGGTATGATCCTGCGCCGCAGGCGGGGTAGTAACTGCAGTGGGGGAAATGCATATAGAAGTTATGATTGATGCCAAGGGCAAACCAACACATCGGTTCCGCAGGCCATAGGGTCCCTCGTTCGAGACATGAACCTGTCTAGCTTCTTGTTGAATCCTGATGCCATGACCTCCACGTCTGGCACTCCCCACTTCTGGCAGATTGTCTGAAAAAACTTGTGGATGCAGAGACCACTCCCCCGGCGACAGGGTTTGGCGACTTAGGAAGTACGCCTGCAGGTTGTCCACCTCGGGAATGAATGTCGCCGATATGCAGGGTACATAAACCTCTGCCCACCGAAAAACCAAGCTCCTCTCACTCTGAGTGGCTTGACTCTTGGTTCCCCCTTGGTGGTTCACCTATATGCCACCGCTGTGGCCTTGTCTGAATGACTTCTCACCGAGGCCCCCTGTAATCTGGATGTCTATGCCAGGAGGGCTAGCTGAGCCGCTCAGAACTCCCAGACCTTGATGGGCAGCTGCCTCTCTGCCTCTGCCCAAGTTCCTTGGCGAGTGAACTTGTTCAAGACCGCTCTCCAGCCTTCCAGACCACTGGGCAGAACCAAGCTGCTAGAATTGCTGCCTGTAGGACACGAGCGTGGAAGCGTGTGGTATTGCCTCGAACATGGCCATCGCATACATAGGCGAATAGTTGGCTCTTTTTTGCTTAGAACCAACTGAATCAATCTCTTGATAGCCTCGACCTTTACCAGGGGCAGGAACATCCATCTTCTGTTCTGTGTCTAATCTCGTGCCGAGATATTCCAACTGCTTTGTAGGTTGAAATGCTGATCTTTCCCCGGTTTAGGACTCAGCCGAACCTCTCGAGGTACTGAACCATGAGGGCTACTACGCATTCCACCAAGGAAGCGAGTGATCTTATGATTAAGAGGTCGTCCAGGTATGCTAGGACCGAGATCCCTTGGATCCTTTGGACTAACTAGAATAGGAGCTAGGACCTTCGTGAATACCCGGGGGCCGTAGCCAGCCCGAAGGGGGGCGCCACAACTTGGAAGTGATGCTGTATCACTGCGAAGCGTAAAAACAAAAATATTTGATGTGGCTGAAAGACCTGGTACATGAAGGTAACCCTCCTTTATGTCTATAGAAGCCCGATCCTTCTGGAGTGTGGCGGCTGCTGGCCAAACGGATTCTATCCGGAAAGAGCGAACCCTTAGGTAAGCATTTAAACCTTTTAGGTCCAAAATTGGTCTGACATTGCCGATGAGCCTTGGTATGACAAACAGATTGTAATAGAAACCTAGCCCCTGTTCTTGGGCTGGTACCTCTACCCTTATGCCCTGGTAAAGCAGGTGATCCAATGCTGCCCGCATTGAGGCCTTCCTTGTGGAGGAAATTTTAGAAATTCTAATCTGTAGCCTGCGGCCACAGATGATCGGACCCCTTCTGTCGGGGACCGATCCCCAGAGGCCTGTCCTTGCGATCCATTGTTAAAAGTTTGATCGCGCAGGAGGACCGTACTGCCTGAAATTTGAGGGCCCTGGAACCGGGGGGAGCTGCCCTTTTAAACGCAGGACCCCGGAACTTCCTTTGACTGGTAAAAGGGGTACTTTTGCCACTTGAAACAGTCTGAATGTATTTATCCAGATCTTTCCATGGAAGGGCAAACCTGCCAGCAGTCTTTTACATGGGGCTCGGCCGCCCAGTTCTTCAACCAAAAGAGCCTTCTCATATGCACTAAAAATAGTGACAACGAGACGCCTGCTGGATGGAGTCTTTTTATAGCCTCTACCGCAAAGCACAGAGCTCTGGGAATATCCAATAACTCCTATTGTAGCCACTGCTGGCTGTAGCCAGGGATGCTGGAAAAAGTGTCTCTAAACGTTTATCGACCGGGACCTTAAACATTTGTATGTTTCCCCTTAGGCCAGTTAATGATTTATTCACCCATGAGATGGGAGCGCCCCCTTTCTTTAGAAAAATGTCTTTTCCATAGGGTAAATAACAGAAAAACCTTCCAGGTGGTCTCCCATCCAGGCACTAACCAGGCCCTACCCTGCTTAGCCTCCAAGATCAGACGAGATCGGGCGCTTTCCGGGAGATGCGGCCTCAAGGACCTCACGGGTAGTTGAAAAGCAGTGCCCGAACCGGGACCTGAACCCTGGACCCTCAGATCAAAAGTCCGATGCTCTACCAACTGAGCCATCCGGGCCCCTTTTAAAGAGCACTTGGTCAGGGGAAAGAGTGCCTGCAAGCACAAATATTTCCTGGCAGACGTGCATAAAGACTACCCTCTCGTCAGCTTTTAGGCGGCAGAAAAAAAAAAAATTCTGTCCGGTCGTCCCAATCCTGGAAAAACCAATTCCTCTAACAGAGGATGGGCCAGAAAAGCTGCGTTGCTTAAAGGCGCTTTTAAAAGAGCCCAAAGAGGATACCGCAGGAACCTGAGGCTCTGGAAATGGCAAATTGAATGCCACGCGGGCCATGTCTGTCAAAGACTGGACCCACAGACTCTCCGCCTGGGAGGCTGAAAACGATTCTACAGTGGTAGATCCTCTAGGTTCTGTCCCTTTTGGCGATGGGGATCTAGTCCGCTTCTTGCCAGAAAAAGAGCCAGCGATCCTAGCTGTTAACCTCTTTTCTCTAGCCCCCCTAGGGTGACGGCTAGCATCTCCTCTGTGATAACACAGGGTTGGGCCGACCTGGGCCAGCCTCAGCACCAGACCCCCTTAATGGCTTATCCAGGGTGACCCCTATAGGAATAACCTGTGGGGAAAGTATTGGCATATTATCAGAACCAGAGGAGGAACCCCTTTGTCTTTGCCTTTTCTCTTTTTTTTTTTGATCCTGAACCCTTGGAAGCCATAATACAAAACCGAAGGACTCCGCTTACAACAACAGACTGTTATAGCCAGGAGTACAAAAAAATAAGGTTTAGGGGACAATAGGATCACTAATGCCCCAAAACCGGTGGGGCTCAGTATGTTTTCTTTTATATATTATTCACCACATACAGCCCCACCCCCAACATGTTTGCCAGCATTCAACCTGTTGCCAAGGGGATTTTGGCTTAACAAAAAGTATTGGAGCTGACTCCAGTATGTAGTACCCCTTCTCGCCACCGGGAGTCACTGTGCTGCCAGCTCTACGTCCTCTCTCTCTCCAACTCAGCTCTGAACTGAGCTAAGAACGCGCCTGCTGTGTATAACAGCAATTAAAGGCACGCCCACTCTACACTGCAGTCACACTCCCCGCCCCCCCCCCCCCTCCCGAACGGCGCGAAAATTTTCTATATGCATGCGCGCGTGCACGCGCGCGCGCGACTGTCGGGGGAGGAGAGCCCAGGAGGAGACGCACTCTGGAGCCCAGGAATGCAGGTTGGAGGACGCATCAGGCGGCAGATTTGAATCCCGGCAAGGTAAGGCTAACACAGGCCCCTAAGGAGTCCCTTTAGCCTAGAGACAGATCTTTTTTTTTTTTTTTTTTTTTAAAAGATCTTCAACCAGCGAGCAGCAGGTAGCTAGCAAACATACATAGATAGGTAGGGGGATCAAGTTATGGGGGGAAACATTTCAGGGCATCCTGTCTATCAGACATAGTGACCATGGTGCCAATGCAGAGCATACTCAGGCTACCCCCCTTAAGATCTCCCCTGGAGAGCCTGCTGTCGAACCAAGTCCCGCAGGCTCCCCTCTTACCTGCTCCATGCCGCAGGACGTTTTGCAAAACGGTCCAATCTTCTCCCATCTCCGTGGGTAGCGTAGTAGACCTTCAGGCCCTGGGGTCCTATGAAGGTACCCACTGTCCTGGACCTATATAGCACCCTGGCAAACAGGAACTTATGGTCTTTACAAACTCCAAGTCCTGGGCCCAGGGTCCAGCCCTCCAAAAAGGAGCATTATAGGCAAAACCCCACGGTTTGGGGCCCGGGTACTGTCCACTTTGGCACTGAGGCTCCTTGGACAGATCCGGTTAGCCCGCCCTTAATCCCAAGGATGTGGAGCAAAGCTATTCCGTGACCAACACCTAAGACACTGAATTTTTTTCAAAATAGTCGCTCTATCTTTGTTTATAGCGCAAAAAATAAAAACCGCAGAGATGATCAAATACCACCAAAAGAAAGCTCTATTTGTGGGAAAAAAAGGACGCCAATTTTGTTTGGGAACCACGATCGCACAATTGTCAGTTAAAGTGACGCAGTGCCAAATCACAAAAAGTGCTCTGGTCTTTGGACAGCAATATGGTCCGGGGCTAAAGTGGTTAAAGTGAAAACAAATACCAATTTATCCAGCCTGAAATCCAGTAAACGTTCAAGTTCCTATGCACTTTGCACTGTTATCTTAAGAAGTGTTAACACGGCTGTCTAGTTCACCACTGTAAACTACAGAACACCTTCCTATGTTTTGAGAAGAGAAGAGGGAGCAATATTCTGTAGCCCTAACACACTTCCTGTCCTAGATGACAATACAGCTCCTTCATAGATGCAAACATTGTCACTGTAGGAAAGGAAGTGTGTTACTGTCAGGATCACCAGGTGAAAAGAAAGAAAAAAGGGCAGTGAAAAAGAAAACAAATGCAGCTACTACATTAAGGGATTAGTAATGCAGTATATGACAAACATTCAACATGTACAGTATAAATTAAGTTACAAAGCCTGATAAAAATTGTAAAAATGTTGATAATTTAAGCCTGATTCACTGTAAGACCATTTACAAAGCACAACACGGTGGCCAGCCTGCAGGGAAGCTGAAATGAGTCGCAGCCGGCTGCCCACAGTTAAAATCCCAGTGTCGGGACCAGGTGAGGACAGCGCTGAATCCCTGGACAGGTGATTGATTGTTCAGTAAAAGTCGTCAGCTACAAAAACTGTAGTGACTTTAAATTTTGCAGATCTGACTGTAAGATTGTAATATAGGTTTTTGATGATTTTAGTACAAGTGCAAGAGCTGGATTCCCTGGAATTTTTTTATTCACCTCTTACATATATTCTATATTTATTGTTAATTTGTACACCTAAGTTTAAGAGTTTAACCACTTGCCGACCAGTTGCCGTCATTGTACTGCGGCTGGTTGGCTCATTACCGTCGGCTGTCGTACCTGTAAGTAGGCCACTGCACAGCGGTAACCGATGGTTGCGATGAACGCTGGCCATGAGTGATTGCATGCACGAGAGGCAGAACAGGGATTTCTGTGTGTAAACACAGATATCCCTGCTCTGAGAGGAGAGAGACAGATCCTGAGTTCCTAATAGCTAGGAACCACGATCTGTCATTTCCTATAGTGAGTCCCCTCCCCCCCCCCAAAATTAGAACACACATTAGGGAACACAGTTAAGCCCTTGATCACCCCCTAGTGTTAACTCATTCCCTGCCAGTAACATTTACACAGTAATCAGTGCATTTTTATAGCACTAATCGCTGTATAAATGCCAATGGTTCCAAAAATGTGTCAAAAGTGTCCAATATGTCCACCATAATGTTGCAGTCCCAATAAAAATCACAGATTGCCGCCCTTACTAGTTAAAAATAAATAAATAATGAGATAAATCTATTCCCTATTTTGTAGATGCTATAACTTTTGCGCAAATCAATCAATATACGATTTTTTGCGATTTTTATTACCAAAAATATGTAGAAGAATACATCAACCTAAACTGAGGAAAAAATGGGGCTATTTATTATAGCAAAAAGTACAAAATATTGTGTTTTTTAAAAAATTGGCGCTCTGTTTTTGTTTATAGCACAAAGAATAAAAACCACAGAGGTGATCAAATACCACCAAAAGAAATCTCTAAGCATTGTTTTGCGATTCGGCACTGCGCCACTTTAACTGACAATTGCGTGGTTAAGCGATGCAGTGCCGAATCGCAAAACAATGCTCTGGTCATTGAGCAGCCAATTCTTCTGGGGCTTAAGTGGTTAATATATATCTGGTGATATAGATACAGCAGCAGGTGGTTATAGTAGAGAAAGAGAGAGCACAGATTAATTATATAAAATGAACCCCAGATGCCTGGCTGGATGATAGCCCAGCAGGTGAGTGTAAAAACGTATATGCCTTTGAAAAAGCAATGGTTTAGGCATTTTGCTAACCATGTTACACATAAGGATCAAAGAATGTAACTCTGCACAAACTAAGGCTTTTAATTATGTCTAGACGATGCCAACTAAATTACAGAAGGAAGCATTGATTTTTACAGGATCTATATGCTTTTACAGCTGAGGATACTGTTTGCTGGATGTTCATGTGGTCACATCAGTGGAGCAATCAAATTACAAACACCCCAGTTCTAGGGAAATGGCAACATAATATTCTGGACAGGACATTCTGTTAATAAAAGAGCCATAATAAAAAGATTGTTAGGAATATGCCACAGGTTAAACATTTATGGGCACTTGACGTTTACAATATCGTGGCTGAAGTCCATGTCTGCTATAAGAGCTGAGCTATTGCTGCATTTTTTTCCCCTGACCTTCATAAGTGGATACAGAACAAATCAAGGTCGCGGCTGTGCTGATTCCACATTGATACATCTTAGCTGAAAGATAAATGCTCAAGACTAGACCTGTCCAACTCTTGCCTTTAGTTGTCAAAACATCCATTAAGTGTGAACATAAATTCATTCAGATACAAGGCTTGCTGAATGTAAATTATGTTTATTTGCATTCATTTAATGCTCAGGCAGCATTCCAGGCACCTTTAGAAAGCAAAGACAAGAATATTTAAAGGAAGTTAAAGTTAAGTTACCCACAGTAATGCGATGATCCTTGGTGGTTCATATTATGATTTTAACACCTATGGGGTAAACACTATAAAACTGGCTTGATATAGCAATGCTTGGATCATAAACTAAATTATTAAAAGGGGGGGTTGGGGGTGTTCAATTTTTACTTGTCAAAGGGTAAAGTGAACCTGTGCCCAGATCATGCACATTGACCACTTGCCTACAGGGCACTTTAATCGGGTCCCCAGTGACGTGGCGCGCACGCCCCCAGTGGCTTAAGAAGGCGCAACGTCATATGACTTCCGCTCGGAACAAGAGGGTTTGACAGCGGGCAGTGGACAAGCAGTTAAAGTGTACTCATTCTTGACAAGCGGTAAATGTTTTTAGAACAAGCCTTTATTTATGTATAAACAATGTTAAAACAGCAATTTGTAAACTTTACAACACAGGCTAAAGCCTCGAACACACGGTACGATTGTTGGCCAACCGAGCATCTGATTTTTGTCAAAAGGGTGTGTGCCAGGATCTTGTCTTGCTTACTAATGGTACACAATTGTCGTGCCACAAACAGAATGTTGTGACGTACTACGAGAAATTTCAGCTCCTGAGCACCACCCTTTGAGCCCCTTCTACTAATTTCATGTTTTTTATCATCAGTTGATCCGTTTTTTCGTCCATTTTTCATCAGTTTTTCATCCGTTTTTCATCCGTTTTCATCCGTTTTTCGTCCGTTCCGTTTTTTTGACGGAAGAAAAATAGGGTTTTCTTCCATTCGAAAAAACAAAGCTTAACAGGGACGGATGTTAACGGACGTTAGCGGATGCTCATCCGCTAACGTACGATAACCCATAGGAAAGCATTGCGGTCCGTAAACGGACGTCTAAAAAACAGACGAACGGTCTGCACGTGTGAAAGGACCCTTAAACAAAATGAAGTTAGAAGCTGATTGGTTACAATGCACAGCTGGACCAGGATCTGTTCACCAGTTTTAGTAAATTTTTAGTAAATTTCTCCCAACTATAAATATATATATATTTAAAAAAAAAATTATATATATATATATAAATACATATATATACATATATATATATATATATATATATATATATATATATATATATATATATATATATAAAAATATATTGACTCGCACTAGAAGTGAAATTAAATTTGTAATTGCAGCTGCTGTACACAAAGTGCTAACACTTGGCAAACAATAAAATGGAAATTACAGCGGGCACAATATTGCAAACAGCACATACAAATCAAATTGTTAGTTGAAAACGTCCATATAAATTGTGCAGATTGTGCTCCAACAATAAAGTGCAGTAGCGCATCAAACTTTTGGGTGCATCACACACCCCTCCTGTGTCCCCACGCACCAAAAGAAATGGACACCTGGCCAGGGGTCAATCAGGCTGGATCATTGGCCATCGATGGCTATTCACAGAAGGATCCACTGAAAAAACGTCCCTGATAGTTGTGGTCATAGATGGATATTGACACCGAACTCCTATCCTCCACAACCTCCACTCACTTCCACTCTTCAGCCAACTTCCGGAGAACCCGGAAGTTGGCTGAAGAGTGAAAGTGAGCAGTATGTCATACTCATATTTGATTTCTTGGGTGGCATCCTTGACAATACCACATTTCCTTTATTTATTCTTAAGATTTTTTGGGGGGATTATGCCCTCAGTATATCATATTTTGAAGTATTACTTAAATGCCACCTTCTATATGCAGTAATTAGCACATGGAACACACTTGCAGTATGTTAGAACAGGAAGATGTATGTCTTCATTATTGACATTTTACATTTGTTGTGGTAAGTTCTGGACCAAGAAGAGGTGCTTAGCTGAGGTCCCTGGATTGCATGACTAACCCCTTCAATGCATAGCTTTACTGGGAAGGTTGAGTTTACAGTGCCTATCCAAAAGAGCCTTTACAGTTGCTGGGGCAAATACATAATCAAATATCTCAGAGAATCTGAAGCCCCCTTAAATTAGACATATTTGGTGCAATACTCTTTAGATGTGTTTAGTGATTTTCCAAGAAAAAAAATACTAAAATACTGCATGTGGTAATTCATCAAAATATAAGTATTTATTTCATGAATACATGTGGTGTTTTATCTCATGCAATTTCCAGTGGGATGGATACAGTGGAGAAGAATTGGAACCCCTGTCATTTTTTATTAATATTAAAAAGGTAAAATGGCTCAAACTATAGAAATATGCCAACTATAGAAAAAAGGTGATTGGAATATCCGTCAAAGGGAGGCTGCTTTTACAGGACACACGTGGTATAGCATTCACAACTACGTTCATATAGGTAAATACAAAATATCTTTAAAAAATGTAAATCTTAAAATGATAATGACACACTTTTATACATACCCATCTTCCACCAATAAAAAATACATATCAAGCTGATTTAATTTTTTCACCAGCTGCACTTTTGTCATGGGATAGTAACCATAATAATATTTTGAAATCACAGACAACATTCTAACTAGCTTTTTTCGAAAGGAGGTCATAAATAGCAGTCCATGTTTATGTTTTAATATTGGTTTTCTTTAATTAGTAATGGCCTAGGTTATAGGAACAAAAGAGATTGCTGGCAATAAAAAAAAAAAAAAAAAAAAATCATTTGTACATTTTACATTTAAAAGTTTAATAGGCTTATATGAAACTATTCTCACCAAAGTTCTCATCGCATTTGACATGTTTTGTGACAATTAAATTAAAAATAAAGGCATTAGAAAATGACTGATTGTAATAAAAAAAAGAAACATACCTGAAAGCGGTGAAAATCAGAAGGTTTGAAGTCATTTGGAGAGCAGCCACACCAGTCAACAATGTGTTTGTATTGACATTTGCAGCCTAATTTTCTATTCCAGTTTGTAATTCGCAAATTATTGTCAACCATGGTGTCACAGTAAGGGCTGTTTTCTAACACCGTATGAAAGAAGGACTGAAAAGAAGAAAAATATTAGAGGGCTGAGAGTCATTAGGAAAGTCAACAGCATTTTTAAAAAGAAAAACCTATCCCATTATTTATGTATGTTAATAAATACATTTTATTGAGGAATGTTGTAAGAATTAAAGTTTTGCTTAAATAAACATTGTAAATCCCACACCAATTCAAAAGATATTTGTATTTATAATCCACTAAGGATTTATTAACACAGGGCTTAAAGTGGTTGTAAACCCTCAGGGAGAACTTACACCTACAGGTAAGCCTAGATTTTTTTTACAAGACAAAAAACGACTGTGTGTACGTGGCATGAGAGTTGGACACCAGTTTAATATCTAAACCTTCCCAGAGTTTTTGCCCTTGTTAAAGGAATATATCTGTGTGGATGTCCACTATTTCTAGTTACTGGCAATGCATTTTTGTCATTTATAAAGCATTTAGTCAGCTAGATATATTCTATGTTGAAAAAATTGCCTGTTTGCAGTATGTAATTTATACTGAGAACAAGCCAGTAACAGAGAAAAGAAAAGAAGCTAATCTGAGTCATGGTGATTACTGTAACTTGTTTAAGTTTCATTGATAAAAATAAGGAGAGAAAAATAAAATATATCGAAACTTTTGGATAGACCGTCTACTTTTTTTAGCGCCTTTCTAATTACAAGTGCATCTGTGGTTTAGTGACTTAAATGGAAAATGTGCACTCCAAGATGGGTTTATTTATCTTCAAACAGTCAGTAAAACATATGGAGGAAGGAAGTTTAGTGTATGCAGCTAAGTGTATGTCTTCTCATATACCCATTTATATATGCAGTACGGGGGCGTGATCTTTAATAAGCAGTTCAAATGTACATTTTGCTTTTCTGAATGGCAGTTATAGTAAGAATATCATTTCAGGCAGGGACCACTAGGGGTGGCAAAACTGTCAGGCCTCGTACACACGATCAAATCTGTCCGCAGACAGATTCGATCGTGTGTACGGCCGAGCCGACGGATTTGGCCACCCGACAGATTTCAAAGCATGCTTTGAAATCTATCGGGTGGGAATCCGTCCGCCCGACATGTCTGCTGGTTAGTACACTTACCAGCAGACATGTCGTCCCGCACCGCCGCCGCACCGCCGCCGAATGGATTCGGCGCATGCGCGGAAGTGTTTTACTTCCTGGTGCGGTGACGTGGCGGCGTCAACGTCACCGCCACGTCACCGACACGTCAGCGCGCTCTCTGCTGGCGGGGATTTTGGTTTGCTTGTGTGTACACGCGAGCAAACCAAAATCCCAGCAGACAGATTTGTTCAAATCTGTCAGACGGACAGATTTGAACAAATCTGTCTGCTCGTGTGTATGGGGCCTCAGACTTATTTAACCACTTCCCGCCCGGCCAATAGCCGATTTACGGCAGGGAAGTGGTTATGAAATCGTGACTAGACGTTCTCAAACGTCTAGCACGATTTCAATGCCGCGCGCGCCCGTGGGGGCGCGCAGCGCGGCGATCGGTGATGCGGGGTGTCAGTCTGACACCCTGCACCTCCGATCTCGGTAACGAGTCTCCGGCGGAGCCTCGTTACCACGTGATCAGCCGTGTCCAATCACGGCTGATCACGATGTAAACAGGAAGAGCCGCCGACGGCTCTTCCTCACTTGCGTCTGACAGACGCGAGTACAGGAGAGCCGATCAGCGGCTCTCCTGACAGGGGGGGTTCGCGCTGATTGTTTATCAGCGCAGCCCCCCTCGGATCGCCACACGGACCACCAGGGAAATAAAAAAAACACAAAAGAAAATACCAAAAAAAATGACAAAAAAAAAAAAAAAAATGACAAAAAAAAAAAAATGACAAAAAAAAAAAGGGGGGGCAGTAAAAAAAAATGATGCCAATCAGTGCCCACACATGGGCACTGATTGGCAACATTGATACATCAGTGCCACCCCTCAGTGATCATCAGTGCCACCCCAGTGTCTGTCAGTGCCACCCCACAGTGCCAATCCATGCCCAGTGCCCACCTACCAGTGCCCACCTGTGCCACCTATCAGTGCCCACCTGTGCCGCCTATCAGTGCCCACCTGTGCCGCCTATCAGTGCCCACCTGTGCCGCCTATGAGTGCCCACCTGTGCCGCCTATCAGTGCCCACCTGTGCCGCCTATGAGTGCCCATCTGTGCTGCCTATGAGTGCCCAGTGCTGCCTATGAGTGCCCATCAGTGCCGCCCATGAGTGCCCATCAGTGCCGCCCATGAGTGCCCATCAGTGCCCAATACCAGCGCCGCCTATCAGTGCCCATCAGTGCTACCTAATCAGTGCCCATCAGAACTACCTCATCGGTGCCCATCAGTGCCACCTCATCGGTGCCCATCAGTGCCACCATATCAGTGCCCATAATTGAAAGAGAAAACATACTCATTTACAAAAAAATTAACAGAAAAAAATAAAAACTTTATTTTTTTTCAAAATCTTCGCTCTATTTTTAGTTGTTGCACAAAAAAAAAAAAACGCAATGGTGATCAAATACCACCAAAAGAAAGCTCTATTTGTGGGGAAAAAAGGACGCCAATTTTGTTTGGGTGCAGTGTAGCATGACCGCGCAATTGTCATTCAAATTGCGACAGTGCTGAAAGCTGAAAATTGGCTTGGGCGGGAAGGTGCGTAAGTGCCTGGTATGGAAGTGGTTAAAGCAGTATTAAGCCCAAAAGCAAAAATTTATTATATTGCAGTTTATCAATTCTTGTCAGCTTTAATTTAGTTCGTATAAAACATTTATCATAGTAAAAAAAAAAAAAATAACTCTTTGCCGTACCTAATGACAAAATGGGCACAATACACTAAAGGATATCGCATTTGATATTTGGGTCATGCATCCAAATATCACATGCGCTATGGAAACGCTTAATAGACTTTTTGTGGTAAACTTTCAGTAAATATCGTATAAACCTAGTAAAGAGCCAATTTAAAAAAAAGTAAACAAAAACATTTGTTAAATAAGTTTCACTATTTAACGAATGATTGCTCCTTGGTCCTGGTATGGATTTTGAAGGGAACCTCACGGCAAAAATAAAAAATGGAGTAAAGACCCCCCCAAAATCCAAACCAGACCCTTATTTGAACATGCAGGGGGACAAAGAGAAGGGGGGCAAGCATGAACCATACCATACCAGGCCACATGCTGGGTATCTTTTTACTCGGCATAACATCATCTTTCACAATATACAAAAATATTGGCCTAACTTTACTAGTTAGTTTTTTCTAATTCAGTGAAATGTATTGGGGGAATCTAGGATTTAAAAGGACCTGGGGGTCCTAGTAGATGATAGGCTCAGCAATGGTATGCAATGCCAAGGTGCTGCTAACAAAGTAAACATAATATTGGCATGCATTAAAAAGGGGATCAACTCCAGAGATAAAACGATAATTCTTCCTCTCTACAAGACTCTGGTCCAGCCGCACCTTGTATGCTGTCCAGTTCTGGTCACCAGTCCTCAAGAAGTATGTACTGGAAATGGAGCAGGTAAAGAAGGGCAACAAAGTTAATAAAGGGTCTGGAGGATATTAGTTATGAGAAAAGGTTGCTAGCACTGAACTTATTCTCTCTGGAGAAGAGACGCTTGAGAGGGGATATGATTTAAATTTACAAATACCATACTGGTAACCCCACAATAGGGATAAAACATTTTAGTGGATGGGAGTTGAATAAGACACGTGGCCACTCATTATAATTAAAAGAAAAGAGGTGTTACCTTAAACTACATAGAGGGTTCTTTACTGTAAGAGAGGCATGGATGTGGAATTCCCTTTCACAGGCGGTGGACTCAGTGGAGAGCAACAATAGTTTCAAAAAACTATTAGATAAGCATCTGAACGACTACAACATACAAACATATACAAGGTAATACTGACATATAATCACACACATAGGTTGGACTTGATGGACTTGTGTCCTTTTTCAACCTCACCTACTATGCAAAAATTGTGTTTGAAAAACCGCTGCGCAAATACTGTGTGACATAAAATATTGCAGTGACCACCAGTCTTTGCTAAAAATATATATCTAATGTTTGAGGGTTCTAAGTAATTTTCTTGCAAAAAATACTGTTTTAATTTATAAACAAGTGTCAAAAATAGGTTTGGTGTAGAAGTGGTTAAGCAGTGGAGGGAAGCGGTGTGTCAGTTGTTGGGAGCCAAGCATCAGGAGCGGTCAGCGAGTGCTTTTTGTTTTTTTTGTGTGGGAGACATTTCTTGTGATTGATGGTGAATGTACCTTGGGGGACATTTAAAAAAAAAATTTGAAAATACGTCAATCTACAGTTCATCAAGAACTGTATGCTGTTTTTATTTACACTTGTAATTTTTTTGGTTAATGAGTAGGGGTACTGAGTTCACCATACTCATTGAAATTGGGGGGTGGGATCTGGGGGGCCCCTTATGGTTTAAGGGAGCCCTCACAATATTCAATTTAGTTTTGGCATAAAGTCCCCCCTAAATCCTTCGGGGCAAAAACCACAAAGCGTTTTTTTTCTAAATCTCAGCTATTTTGTTTACATTCTGTTGTCATTAGGGAATCCCCACTTACAGCAGAAGTGAGTCATGGTTGTTCGAACACTGCCAGGTGCTGGATCCTTAACAACAAGCAGCCCTGAGCTGAACTGTCACATGTAGCAGTGGTAAGAATACTATGGGTAAATGTTTCACTTAAATGTTAAATATTGAGTTGGCCCACCCTTTGCAGCTATAACAGCTTCAACTCTTCTGGGAAGGCTGTCCACAAGGTTTAGGAGTGTGTCTATAGTGTACAGGATGCCAATGTTGGGTCCTGGATGGGTGCTATACAGCACCAGTTTTTGGGTTGTGGTCCCTTTAACCACTTGCCTACTGTGCACTTACACCCCCTTCCTGCCCAGACAAAATATAAGCTTCCGGCACTGCGTCGCTTTAACTGACAATTGCGCAGTCGTGCGATGTGGCTCCCAAACAAAATTGGCGTCCTTTTTTTCCCACAAATAGAGCTTTCTTTTGGTGGTATTTGATCACCTCTGCGGTTTTTATTTTTTGCGCTATAAACAAAAATAGAGCGTAAATTTAAAAAAAAAATCAATATTTTTTCCTTTTTGCTATAATAAATAACCCAAAAAATATATAAAAAATTTTTTTTTTTCCCTCAGTTTAGGCCGATACGTATTCTTCTACATATTTTTGGTAAAAAAAAAATGCAATAAGCGTTTATCGATTGGTTTGCGCAAAATTTATAGCGTTTACAAAATAGGGGATAGTTTATGGCATTTTTTTTTTTTTACTATTAATGGCGGCGATCTGCGATTTTTTTATTGGGACTGCGACGTTATGGCGGACATTTCGGACACTTTTCTGACATTTTTGGGACCATTTACATTTATACAGTGAAAAATGCTATAAATATGCATTGATTACTGTATAAATGTGACTGGCAGTGAAGGGGTTAACCACTAGGGGGCGGGGAAGGGGTTAAATGTGTGTCCTATGAGTGTTCTAACTGTAGGGGGAGGGGGGTGACTGGGGGAGGTGACCGATTGTGTCCCTATGTACAAGGGACACAACCGCTCCCCTCTCTCCCTGACAGGGACGTGCAGCTCTGTGTTTACACACAGAGCTGCACGTCCCAGCTCAGTTACTGAGCAATCGCGTGTGCCCGGCGGCGATCGTTGCCGCCGGGCACTCGCACGGGATCCCCGCAGAGCGGCGGGTGCGCGCGCGCGCCGCCGGCGACGCGCGCGCGCCCGCCCGCGGCTTTAAAGGGACATCACGTCATATGACGTGATGTCAGAACAATGGAGTCGTCTGCCCGCCGTCATTTGACGGTGGGCAGATGACAAGTGGTTAAAGAGAGCTGTGAGAGTGTTCAGGGGTCACCCAAAATGGGCGAGGGATTTCCGGCGAAAGAGTTATTCCAGAAAGGACTGACTCGCAGTCCTCTCTGTCTTGGTAGAGTCATTTGGGGTCCGGAATTTCGGAGGCTCTAAAGTGCTATTCGGGGGGGAAAGAGCCTTCGCCCCTTTACCACTGGGAGTCAGCATACAGGGGGTTAACACCTCTAGAGAATAAAACAGGAAGTGGTGATGGAGGTGTGATGAGGAGGAGTATGGGGATCGCACCTGTGGAGATGAGCTGTGCGTCTGCTGGGAGCTGTTAAGGATACAGCAAGGACTTTTGAAGTTCTGGGGCGAAGACCCATCTACAAACAAACAGTATGTGCTTTTTCTTTATTTTGGTGCTGAAGACAAGCAGACTTTATTTTATGCTAAAGCTAAGTGGACTTTGTTTTATAGTTTCCCTGTGTGCTAAATGAAGCCTTATTTTTGGTTTGTTTGCAAATAAAAGCCTTTTTCTTTAAACGGTTTATGCACTTAGTCCCGCGGAGCTATAGTCACCAAACTTTACAATAGGAATGTTTGACCATTCTTCCAGAAGCACATTTGTGAGGTGAGGCACTGATGTGGAAGAGAAGCCCTGGCTCACAGTCTCCACTCAAATTTATCCCAAAGGTGTTCAATTGGGTCTAACGGGACAGTCAAGTTCCTCCACCCCAAAATCATTCATCCATGTCTTTATGGACCTTGTTTGTGCACTGGTGCTCAGTCACGTTGGAACAGAAATGGGCCAAAACCAAAACTGTTGCCACAAAGTTGGGAGCATGAAATTGTCCAAAATGCCTTGGTATGCTGATGCCTTAAGAATTCTCTTCACTGGAACTAAGGGGCCAAGCCCAACCCATGAAAAATATCCCCTCAGCACAATCCCCCCATCACCAAATGATTGGACCAGTGCACAAAGCAAGGACCATAAAAATATGGATGAGCGAGTTTGGGGTGGGGGAACTTGACTGGACTGAACAGTCCTCACCTCAACCCAACAGAACACCTTTGGGATGAATTTGAGTGGAGAATGCGAGCCAAGCCTTCTCGTCCAACATCAGCATCTGTTCTTACAAATGCGCTTTTGGAAGAATGGTCAAACATTCCCATTTCTAGGACAGCCTTCCTAGAAGAGATAAACCTGGTATAGTTGCAAAGGCTGGGCCAACTCAATATTGAACCCTGAGATTGGAATGCCATTAAAGTTCATGGGCGTGTAAAGGCAGGCGTCCCAATACATTTGGTGATATAGTGCACTCCTTGTCCAGTGCACTGAATTAAGTTCTTCACTACTACTTCTTGAAAATCTCTTGTTACTTGCGACTGCGTAGCAGACATCTCTGTAGTAGAGATGCTGGTGCAACACTGGGAGCTCCGCTTTTCGTGCCCTGAGTTAACTCTTTCTTTGCCACGCTCTGGAAATGTACTTGCACTGAAACTGTAAAGCAGGCATTCCCCTCCATGGCATAACACTGTTTCTCTGCAACTGCAGCCCTACAATCCACACAGCAAGACATGACAATCTTTTGCCAGTAGCAACCGATGCAATAATTCAGGGGATTATCGCAGGCGAGCCCCTATGTGTAGCATCGCTGCCGCAGGGCTGAAGAGTGCATGCGAACTAGGAAGAAGACCAGACTTGGACCCATATAACCCAATATTAACAGACATCTAGAGGGGAAACCTATGACTATGGAAGTATAAGAACCCTGTGGTACAGAATGCATGTAGAATACGAGGGGATTTAAGGTATTATTCTGTTGTTTAGCACAGAAAAATCTGTTCCTAGGGAATAGGGTCGGTTCAATATTGTAACAAAGATAAAAAATATAGTTAGATAGAGGTGTATTCTTGATATATGAGTGAATATTGTGGTTCTTTTATTTCTTTGATAAGGTATTCTATTATCGAATCCTACAAATGTTTAATGTATTTTTGGTTTATTTTTTGTATATTTTGTATAAAATAAACAATAAAATAGATTGAAAATAAAGGTTGAGCAGTGCAGGGTGGGCAGTAAAGTAAAGTTTTTAAGGGTGTAGATGATGGTAAGTTACTTGATTTTCTAGTTGTAGTTATGAGGGAGGTGAAGTTTAACTGCCTTACACTCAAGCAAAGGCCACACATGAAAGCAGGGAAGGTCAAAGTTCTTAATCAGTATACTTGTTATGGGCCAGTGTTGCAAAGTTTTGAAGCCATTAAATAAATATAATTACCAATGGAACCCCACATATTTTTGATGTGGCAGGTTTTATTTAATTTAAAACAGAACATATGTCTTTTAGGTAGCAGGAGAGACATTGGGGAGAATTTACTAAAACTGCAGCAGACAGAATCTGGAGAAGTTGTGCATAGTATCCAACGAGCTTTAGCTAGGTCGCTTTATAATCAAAGCTAGATGATGATCAGTTGCCATGTACACATGCTCCAGTCGTAGTAAATTCCCCTCTCTGTGCCTCCTCTGCTATAAATGCTTATACCCTCCCTACTAGCATTTTCTTTCTAATCATGTAGGTGCTAGGAAAAAGCTGAGCTCTGTGAACGTGACTGACCAATTAAGATGGGGAGAGCTGTGGGGGTCCATTTCAGTTAAGTTCTGCTTTAAGTTTCTCGTAGAGTTTTAGAAAAAGTCATCTTAGGACACTGCTTTACACACGCTCGGTTTTCTCTGCGGTAAAAAATCTGCAGAGAAAACCGAGGGGAAAGCCGAGAACCCGGCCATGCCATGGAGCTCTGGCCGGGAATCCAGGCCGTGTGTATGCTCCAACGACACTACCTCACAGTATTTCCCATAGGTAAGTAGTAGATCTGGTGGGAAACAAAAACGCCGGGAATCCCGACGGGAAAATAGAGAGCAGGTTCTCTATTTTCCCGGCCGGGATTCGCGGCTGTTTTCCTGACGGGGAAACTGCGAGGAAGCCTACACACATCCAGTTTTCCCAACCTAAAGCTCTCCTGGCAGTTTTCCTGCCAGGAAAACCAGTCGTGTGTACGAGGCTTTAACCCCCCTGGCGGTATTCCCGAGTCTGACTTGGGGTTACATTTTTGTGCTGCGATCGGTAACCCCGAGTCAGACTCGGGCTCTCCTCGCAGAATCCACAGGCAAGGTTTACTTACCTTGTTCCTGGATCCAGCGATGCCACCACGCTGTGCTCGCTCGATTCACACAGTGCCTCTGTGTGTGGCCGATCTCTGTTCCCTGCGACGTTACGATGCACGGGGGCGGAAACCGGCACCATATTCAAAAAGGTAAACAAACACATTACATACAGTATACTGTAATCTTATAGATTACAGTACTGTATGTAAATAATACACACCCCCTTTGTCCCTGGTGGTCTGCCCAGTGCCCTACATGTTCTTTTACATAATAAAAACTGTTCTTTCTGCCTGAAAACTGTAGATTGTCCATAGCAACCAAAAGTGTCCCTTTATGTCAAAAACGGTTTTAGAGCAGCTATAAAACAGCGATAATAAATTATAATCACTTGCAGAATTGAGCGATATCGATTTGTGGGTAAATTCTTCATAAAAAAATAAAAGTAATGACAGCGACAATTCTGCAACTGAGCAAATTTCAGTGATTTTGAGCTGATTACATTATTGAATAATTTTTATTATAATTATATTGATATTTGTTATAATTATTTATAATTATTTTATTTTTTTTAATCCATAATTATAATTATTTATTATATTATAATTTATCATTTTGTTTTTAAAAAAATTTCATACCCGGGATGCCTATTAGACTCTTGTTTGGTTAGATTTAAGTGAGTTATTCCTAAGAATTACAAGCCTACAGTATAAAACGCCAAATTTCCATGCAAATAATGGTACCGCTTTCAGCACCTAAAATCTGAAATAATCATACCGCCAGGGAGGTTAAATCAATTTCAATGAAAATAAATATACTAGGAGAGGGCCAGAATAGCCATCACAATAAAAAGACAAATCTGCAGAGGTATGTATTTTATCCTAACAGAAAACTACAGTTTTTACTTATCAGTTCTCCTCATACTCATAAATTGAATGATTACAGGAAAATTACAATTCTCCAATATAGGGGTAAGGTCAACAGAGACAATTATTTTCAGCCCCTCTTCTTGGGTTCCAGCATCAGAGACACATCACTGAATACCCCTGTTGCATTACACTGTGTAGAGGATAAAATCCTTTGCATAAAAATAAGATTACTACGGATGTTATAGCCTTCTCCCTAGATGGTCATACAAAACATGAAATTGCTTCTTTTAAAGTGTTCATACTAGCTGCTTAAAAAGATAAAATGGTTTAACTTAATTGATCCTGAACTGACTGTTCTTTATAAAGGTTGCTATGCTACAGAGTGAGTTGCTTTTTAACACAAGTTCTATCTGCACTGCACGGTCTTCAAGGTATCCATGCTATTTACTCTGAATCTTTCATCTTCATACAAGTGTAGGCTAAAATACTAACTGGTTTCTAAAGCTCTCAGCCTTACACTAGGTGAGACATCAAGGTCATGTAATGGGTGATAAAAAGAATGGTGAAATTATATGGAATATAATATTTTACAGGCAATGACCATGTAACCTATACGTGTTTATGATTGGAGTTAACCTATGCCATTCACCAACACAGCCATGAAATTCTCAAAGCATACACTTTTAGGCTGGGTTCACACCACTGGGAATTGGATGCATGTTTCCCTGAATCCAATTTGCATGTCAGGAGATTGTGAACGGCTGTCTATGGAGCCAGTTCACACATCTCTGGAATGGTTCCAATGCGAATTGTACAGGTCCTGTGTATCTTTTAATCTGTTTCAAGTCCGAATTCAGCCAAAAATTTAACTGAAATTAAACCTGAAAATGGTGAACAGGGACGCACCGGATCCCTGCTGTAAGACCCGCTCTGTGCTTCAGCGTGAACCAAGCCTTAAGGTTTGGAAAAGATTTATGATGAGGACAAGCTTAAAGGGGAGGTTCCCCTAAAAATAAACTTTTAACATTGCATTTATCCTCTTAATCACATCTAGAATCGGCTGGTATTTAAGAAAAAAATCCGTCCGTACATACCATTTTCTTCATGTAGTCTCACCGCCGTTTCCGGTATGATAGTCGGGGACAGGCATCCGATCGACGCATACAGCGCGTCACGAGATGCCGAAAGAAGCCGAACGTCGGTGCTATACGGCTCTATACGGCACCTGCGCAACAACGCTCGGCTTTTTTCGGCATCTCGTGACGCGCTGTATGCGTCGGTCGGATGCCTGTCAATCAAGTAGGCATGCCCATCCCCGACCATCATACCCGGAAGCGGCGGTGAGACTACATGAAGAAAATGGTATGTACGGACGGATTTTTTTCTTAAATACCAGCCGATTCTAGATGTCATTAAGAGGATAAATGCAATATTAAAAGTTTATTTTTATGGGAACCTCCCCTTTAACACAGATGAAGCCAATCACACTAAATTAGCTATTCATACCCTGCGTTACAAAATTGACAACTGCGATCGTAATACTTTAAAAAAATAGAGGGTAGGGGCCTCCTGTCCTGTAATATAATATAGTCAAAAATCATAGTTTCTTAGTTGTACAGTACAAGACACTTAACCACTTGCTTACTGGGCACATAAACCCCCTTCGTGCCCAGGCGAAATTTCAGTTTCCGGCACTGCGTCACTTTAACTGACATTTGCGAGGTCGTGCGACATGGCTCCCAAACAAAATTGGCGTCCTTTTCTCCCCACAAATAGAGCTTTCTTTTGGTGGTATTTGATCGCCCGTGCGGTTTTTATTTTTTGCGTTATAAACAAAAAAAGAGTGACAATTTAAAAATATATATATATTTTTTACTTGTTGCTATAATAAATATCCCATTTTTTTTTTAAACTATTTTTTTTTCTCACTTAAGGCCGATACGTATTCTTCTACGTATTTTTGTAAAAAAAAAAAAATCGCAATAAGCGACTGCTTTGCGCAAAAGTTATAGCGCCTACAAAATAGGGGACAGAATTATGATTTTTTTTATATATTTTTTTTTTACTAGTAATGGCGGCGATCTCTGATTTTTATTGGGACTTTACAGCGGACACATCGGACACTTTTGACACATTTTTGGCGCCATTCACATTTATACAGCGACCAGTGCTATAAATATGCAATAATTACTGTATAAATGTGACTGGCATTGAAGGGGTTAACACTAGGGGGTGAGGAAGGGGTTAAATGTATATCCTGGGTGTGTTCCAAAGACGTGACCCCGGCCTCAGGTCCGCGCTGTTGACGTCTTTCGACAATAACGCGGACCTGAAGTGGTTAAAGTACAAGACAATCTTTAACCATGAGACATTCAATACCAGAACTACTGTGAGGTGAGCAACACAGAAACAAGTTTCAATAGACCCAAGGTAGTAACTGGTCAAGAAGGGTTCAACAGCACTGCTGGAGCTGAGGGACTCCTCTAGCTGCCAGGGGAAGAACTCCTCCAGTGAGAGTGAGGGGGGAAGCAAAGGGAAAGACAGGTTCTGGTGGTAGGGGACTCAATTCTTAGAAGGACAGAGAGGGCAATCTGTGACAAAGAACTGAAGTGACAAACTGTATGCTGTCTACCGGGCGCTCGGATTCGGCACATTAGGGATCTGGTGGATAGATTACTGGGTGGTGCTGGGGAAAACCCAGCTGTCATGGTGCACGTTAGCACCAATTACAAAGTCAGAGGCAGATGGAGTGTCCTAAAGAATGATTTTAGTGACTTACGAGCTAAATTGAGGAAAAGGACCTCCAAGGTAGTATTCTCAGGAATACTATCGGTACATCGAGCCACACCAGTGTAACAGGCACTCGTGGCGCCGTATTGAGTTCCACGCTGAAACGCATACGGCGACTGCGCAATGACGTCATCGCCCGGTGCCATGTGCGTTCCAGCCTTGAACGCGGAAGTGCGCCACGGATCACCGCTGCACCTCAATTACCTGTTGCCTTCCTATAAATTTTTCCAGCCCCATTCAAACGGGGTTCTATTATTGTCAGCCGTAGCCGGCTTGGCTACTATTGAACAACTGGCACCATCAATCCCCATGATACAAAACTTGCTATACTGGACTCTATGACCATCTAGCTAATGCCTTCACTGCATTAATGCTGCCAATTCTGGGGACACCTTAAAGAGATCTTCCTTCCTGAAACCCTGCAGTACGGAATCCCACAGCTGCTAACATACAGCAAGACTCAAGCTCTGCAAACGAATAAGTAGCAATTGTTTTACTTGTAGTGCCTAGTATTACCTGCTACATATATTACTTCTAATCAATTGCTGTAATTGACTCTGGCTTACTAAGAACTAACATACTACTTGGGATTTTCTGTTGTGTCCTCAGTTGCTTGCTGTAAAGTATCTTAAAGGAACATATACTTCCTATTTACCTGAGCTATATTTGCCTCTTTTACGCAACTATTAGTTGCCCACACTATTCCTATTTACTACGTGCTTGACATAAGTTATCACTTGTTTATGGGCCCACGCCCTACGTTACTGAACATGTTCACCTTAAATTTTCTATGCTAAGGGTTGATGGTATTTCATACCTGCACCCTTAGTGGCCTAATGCATTCCTTTATCTTAAAGTGATATGATGTAGAGAACCACCAAACTCCTGTTCTCTGATTGGAGTGACGCCTGGGGTCCCGCACTAATGCCGCGTACACACGATCATTTTTTGCGATGAAAAAAAACGTTGTTTTTTAAAACGTCATTTAAATTGATCGTGTGTGGGCAAAACGTCGTTTTATGTCTTCAAAAAAACGACCAAAAAAAAATTCCAACATGCTTGAATTTTTTGTGTCGCTTTTTCAAAACGTCGTTTTTTGTGTCATAAAAAGTGATGGTGTGTGGGCAAAACGATGTTGAAAACTACGTTTTTAAACCCGTGCATGCTCAGAAGCAAGTTATGAGACGGAGCTTCAATGGAAAAGAGTGCCGTCGAACGTGGTGTACGTCACCACGCTTTGCTAGAGCTTTGTAGAAAAACGATAGTGTGTACGCAACGTCGTTTTGGAAAATGAAGTTTGAAAAACGTCGTTTTTTTTCATGATTGAAAACGTATTTTTTTTCATCGCAAAAAATGATCGTGTGTACGCGGCATAATAATTACTTGTATACAGAAGTGCATTGGAATCTTTATATGCATTATAATCTTTTAACGCTAAGGATTGGACGCATGTTGTATTACGTCCTCCCTTAGTAGCTCAACGCATTCCTTTGTGTGAGAGAGATAATGTAGAGAACCCCCAAACTCTTGTGCTCTGATTGGAGTATCACCTGGGGTCCAATACTGAAATCTCACATAACATAGAGAGGTGCATTGAAGTCTTTTGCTAACCGCAGTTGTGGTTCACTCCCGTTCACCATAGTTTGTGACAAGCAGAAAGGCAGAGGGAGATTAGGGAAGTAAACAAGTGGCTGAAGAGCTGGTGTAGTAAGGAGGGGTTTGGGTTCCTGGAGAACTGGACTGACTTCTCAGTTGGTCACCAGTTCTAAAGACGGGGTGGACTGCCCCTAAATGAGGAGTGTGCAGATCTTCTGGTAGTGAAGATGGCCAAAAAGTTAGAGGGGCTTTTAGAGGAGGGTTCAGTAGTCGAGTCAGTGCAGAACAAATTCCAGAAGGTAGTATTGGGGGCATCAGTGGGAAATTGATTAAAGCACATAACCCCAAGGTAAGTATAGTAACAAGTCCTTTTTGCAATATCGGAACACCCAATAAGAGGATAGTATGCGACCGGTATAAACTACTGTATGTGGCATGTTCACCAATGCCGGGAGCCTGGCGGACACGATGGGAGAACTAGAGATACTGTTTTACGAGGAGAATTTAGATTGTTTGGGAATTTCAGAGACAGCTCTCATGATTGGCTGGCAACCATTCAAGGGTATTCCCTTAATCGCAGGGATAGAGAGGGTAAAAAAAAGGTGGGGTTTGCCTGTATATCAAGAATAATGTACAAGTGAATGTGAGAGATGACATCAATAAGAGAGCTAGGGAGGAGGTGTAATCCTTATGGGTAGAGTTCCAAAGGGATGAAACAAAGGGGAAAATAATACTGGGAGTATGCTATAGGCCCCTTAACCTGAGGAAGGAGAGTAAGAAGGACCCCCTATCACAATTTTGATTAGCAAGGATGGGACGTGTCATCATAATGGGGGATTTTATTTATCCAGACATAGACTGGGCAGAAGGAAATAATTGCCACTGATTCCTGTTTAGATTCCAGCAAGTGCCAGTGTTTCCAATTTGCTGACCATAGCCAACACCAGTGTTTGCTAGTTTCTAGTTTGCTGATCACAGTCAGTGCCACGAGTGTGGATCCGATTTCCAAATGTAGTCATGTTGCTGTTGTTTCTAATGTCCTACCACTTCATGGCTATAATAGGTAGTCAAGAAATCAGATGTGTATCTACGTTGCATCCTCTTTGGATTTTGGGCCCCTCTATGTAGCTAAGCTGTGAAAAGGTCTCACAGATGTATTGTTCACAAACTCAGGAAGAGTAGCAGAATGTGTTTTGTGGAAAATGTTAAGTATCCCCCAGCTGTGTGTGGTAAATATCTTATTACAAGGCAAATGTATGCAACACATTATTTTTTTCATAATTTTCAAATATACATAGTCATAGTTTGTAGACTATAGCTTTCACACACACTGAATAACACTTATTTGTTTGTTTTTTTGTTTTTCCAAAGAAATATAGCAGAATACATGTTGGCCTAAAATTATGAACAAAGATTACTTATTTGATATGATGTCAAAGTAAGCGGCACTGTTTTTTTCCCAAAATGTTTTTTTTTACACTGTATAATGAAAAAATAAAGAAACTGTGGTTAATAAATACCACCTGGAGAATTCTTTATTTGCCCCAAACTATATAAAATGTATCAAACTATCTCAGCACTAAAAACTTAAAAATAACCTGCAGGATTTGAGGTGGTTACTTCTCCCTGGAAACTGGGCTAATACCAAAACACTAAACCCTGGTGGAGGGTTCATTTAGATAATGCATGTTCTGGGGTGTCATCCCATCCAGAACACTGAAAAGACAACTTTTCATGGGGACCTGGTACTCCCAATATTGAGGATTTCTTTTTTTATTTTGTAGGGTACCAATGTGAATTTAGAAGCAACCATAAGTATGCATCGACCGAATGCAATTTGTTACCACCCAATGCTTGTAAAGTTAAGGATTTACTCTGTATTCTGAGTTTGTGTTGGCCATTCTGGAAATGGCTATGGTTTTTGTCAGCTACTACACGATGACCATTAGCAGTGTCCAAATTAGTCACATCCGAAGGAATACTCGGGTTATGTATGACCAGCCTGCATTATATCTCATTAATTATTAGAAAGATTTCTTATATGAAAAAATTGAATGTAAATTTGTAATAAAGTAAACAAATGAGACATAACAGAGGCAATGCAATTACAAGGGGGAAATATCAGGATTTCTATATAAATAGCATGGTATTAGCACTAGTGTACTCTTCCAAATAATCTCCCTGCCATTCTTTAATGCAACGTGACAAGCCAGTGAATATGTGTTTTATGCTTGAATTGGCTGGTTAAAATGATAAAGGCATGCATTCTCACTCGAGTGCAGCAAAACTCCCCAATTATCCATTGCCCTGTGTCCTTTCATAATGATACAGAAATTCTCTGCAAGATAATGGACAACAAGGTTATTGGAATTGAGAGGAAAAGGTGATTGCAACTGAAATGGAATTAAAATGGATTATTTAACATGTGTGCTGCATTCAACCAGTCGAATTATGACAACCAGCAGTCTGTGAGATGTGCAATGGCCTAGATTTAAAGAATGAAACCGTGGGGAAAAAAAACTTGCGTAAAAAATTTCACACCCTGTGATATTCATAATAATGTTGCAGTTGCTTAATCTAAAATGTATAACAATAAAACTAGTAACAACATAATGTAGAATATAATTTAGTGTGGCAGGGGACTTTGTAGGCGTATGAAGGGCTGTGCAGTTGTGATGTCACTCTGTCATTATTAGGAAGTAAATATCAGTTTATAGATCCTGCTAAACCCATAGTGGTAATCGGAACCTTTATTACAGTAGTTAAAATGATTATTGAATCTTCCATAGTGTTCTTTTGTGCCCAGAGATCACTGAAACATAGATAGTCTATGACTAATTTGCTCAACTATGTAATTTTTATATTTTTTCAATTTTAAGGTCATATAAGAATGTGAGAATGAGAAATTAACAACTGTCCACTATAAAATATATATATATAATACACACATACACACACAGTATATCACGAAAGTGAGTACACCCCTCACATTTATGTAAATATTTTTTGTGTTTACCTTGAAGCAATTTGACAACATTATCCTATGCCATAAATAAATATAAATATATATATATATATATATATATATATATATATATATATATATATATATATATTTTTATATATATATATATATATATTCAATTTTAAGGTCATATAAGAATGTCATTGATGCACTGTTTTTAATAAAACCATATTTTCTAACATAGACTGAGAAATGAACAACTGTCCACTATATATATATATATATATATATATATATATATATATATATGCATGCACACACACAGTATCTCACAAAAGTGAGTGCACTCCTCACATTTTTGTAAATATTTTATTATTTATTTTCATGTGACATGTATTAGAAATTATACTTTGCTACAATGTAAAGTAGTGAGTGTACAGCTTGTATAACAGTGCACATTTGCTGCCCCTCAAAATAACTCAATGCACAGCCATTCATGTCTAAACCACTGGAAACAAAAGTGAGTGCACCCCTAAGTTAAAATGTTCCAATTGGGCCCAATTAACCATTTTTCCTCCCTGGTGTCATGTGACCTCCCTGGATCTGAAAAAAAAAGAACTGCTAATCTACAAACAAATGGCCTAAGCTAAAACAAGATTGCCAAGACCCTGAAACTGAGCTGCAGCATGGTGGCTAAGACCATACAGTGGTTTAACAGGACAGGTTCCACTCAGAACTGGCCTCGCTATGGCAATCAAAGGAGTCAAGTGCACATCCAGAGGTTGTCTTTGGGAAATAGAATTATAAGTGCTGCCAGCATTGATGCAGAGGTTAAAGGGGTGAAGGGTCAGCCTGTCAGTGCTCAGACCATACACCACACACTGCATCAAATTGGTCTGCATGGTTATTGTCCCAGAAGGAAGCTCTTCTAAAGATGATGCACAAGAAAGTCCACAAGCAGTTTGCTGAAGACAAGTAGACTAAGAACATGGATTACTGGAACCATGTCCTGTGGTCTGATGAGACCAAGATAAACGTATTTGGTTAACATGGTGTCAAGCGTGTGTGGTGGCAACCAGGTGAGGAGTACACAGACAAGTGTGTCTGCTTACATTCAAGCATGGTGGTGGGAGTGTCATGGTCTGGGGCTGCATGAGTGCTGCCAGCACTGGGGAGCTACAGTTCATTGAGGGAACCATGAATGCGGACATGTACTGTGACATACTGAAGCAAAGCATGATCTCCTGCCTTTGGAGACTGGGCCGCAGGGCAGTATTTTAACATGATAACGACCCCAAACACACCTCCAAGATAACCACTGCCTTGCTAAAGAAGCTGAGGGTAAAGGTGATGAACTGGCCAAGCATGTTTCCAGACCTAAACTCTATTGAGCATCTGTGGGGCATCCTCAAACGGAAGGTGGAGGAGTGCAAGGTATCCAACATCCACCAGCTCTGTGATGTCATCATGGAGTAGTGGAAAAGGACTCCAGTGGCAACCTGTGAAGCTCTGGTGAACAATATGCCCAAGAGGGTTAAGGCAGTGCTGAAAAATTTGGACATTTATGGGTATACTCACTTTTGTTGACAGCGGTTTAGACATTACTGGCTGTGTGTTGAGTTATTTTGAAGGGACAACAAATTTACACGGTTATACAAGCTGAACACTCACTACTTTACATTATAGCAAAGTGTCATTTCTTCAGTGTTGTCACATGAAAATATATAATAAAATATTTACAAAAATTTGCAATAATACATGCTTATGTACAGATGATGCCGTTTAAGACTTTACATTTTATTAATTTTTTTTATTTAGAAAAAAATATTCTTCTTTGTTGGAATGATTTGTCAGCAGCAGTCATACAATTCTACATTAGTAGAATACTGGTCTGTTACCCAGTGTACAAACAAATGTAAGTGGGTATGCCCACCCACATTTGACAAAGTATGGGACACACTAGCTTAGGGGATACTTAAGTGTGTGGTTGTAAAGTTTTGTGTTTTTTCACCTTAATGCATCCTATGAAGAGGACGATCGGGACCACTCTGTGCAAAACAAACTGCACAGTGGAGGTAAGTATGACATGTTTGTTTTAAAAAAAAATAATAGCTAAAACTTTACAACCCCTTTAAATAACTTTGCTTGATTAAGTATATGCAATATATATTACATTTATTGGTTTTCTAATCTTTTTATTAAAAGGGATGGGGATGCATTTTCACTGACAGTGAGATGACACAATAAATCTTTTGCAGACTAAGGCCTTGTACACACGAGCAGACACATTTGTTCAAATCGGTCGGACAGACCGATTTGAACAAATCTGTCTGCTGGGGACGTATTGGTTTGATCGTGTACACAGGATCAAACCAAAATCCCCGCCGGCAGACGGCGCTGTGACGTGGCAGTGACGTTGACGCCGCCACGTCACCGCACCAGGAAGTAAAACACTTCCCCGCATGCATCGAAACCATTCCACGCGTGTGCGAGAAGACATGTCTGCTGGTTAGCGTACTAACCAGCAGACATGTCGGGCGGACGGTTTCCCAGCCGACAGATTTCAAAGCATGCTTTGAAATCTGTCGGCTGGCCAAATCCGTCGGCTCGCCCATACACACGATCGAATCTGTCTGCTGGGACGGTCGGGCCGACCATTTTCAGCAGATAGATTTGATCGTGTGTACGCGGCCTAAGGTGCATAATGATAGTGGAACTCTAACAATGCATCAAGAAATACAAAGATTGTTTTGCATCATCTGTGCTATTAAGCCATTGCTTTCTGTTTTATATGACTTATATAATTATTTATTGATATAAATTATTTTAGAGAAAAATGTTGGGAAGCAATGATCATGTCTAAAAATGTGAATTTGTTATCAATAAATATTCTCTACAGTTTAACAGAGAGCACAGACTTTCTGTGTTTGAAATGATCACTGTCTATGAGAAAAGAGCAGCTCCTGACATATTTTGGTACCTTAGAGACATGAAAATCTGCCTTCCCTTAGCCATTAGATGGTGCTGTACATACTGTATAACAATGTTTACTCTGCAGCACAAGTAGAACAAACACATCATAGAGATATTGAGATGTTGGAATTCATGTCAATCTGTAGACATCACCCCAACAAAGGGAATGACTGGCAACTGAAAAATCAGGTTTGGGCTTTCATGGGAGTACTGAAGACTTAGGCAGATGTCAACAGGTAGAAAAAAATGTGTTTACCACAATATATCTATACACACTTACAGTATAGGATGTTTATATTATATATTATTAGACCATTTATTGCAGTCATGCATGGTGGATCTAAGCCCTAAAGCTATGCAAATGCATATGGAATTTTTGGTTGAGTCTATAGCTATTTAAACCCCACTTCTGGACTTACTGTACCTCCTCCCATGTATTTTTTTTTTGTTAATACCTACCTATTTCTGATGTCGTTAGGCCAGTCCAATGTCATGCATGGTCTTTGTATGTCAGTCCCCAGTAATGCAGACTAGTGGTGATGGCATCAGGTATACTTTCTGCATCATTGTATTTGAGTGCAGAATGAGGTGGGGAGTCCATGGCACCCAGTACTCACAGGATATCCTCATTCTTCCAGGTTGAAGACAATGGTGTCATCAGGAAGACTGACGACATCTAGGGGCAGATAGTAATTACTGTGGGAAACATTCAAACCCAGGAGATGAGTATTGCACCCAGGGCTACTTTTTGTTTTAAAACACTACTGGGAGACTATTTAAAAAAAATGTATGGATTTGGGATTTAAGTATTAAAAACAGAAGTTTAAATTGACATCAATTATGCAAATGTTACATAGTGAAATTGCATCTAGAATAGCTAGAAAATATTGTTTGCTACAAAAGCTGAGCATGACAGTTTTCACTGTGTGTAATAAACAGCCAAAATGCCAATGCAAAGACTTAAAAAAACACTTGAAAAACATTAAGGAGTTTTCCACTCTTCTGCAGTGGAAACATTAAGCACACAGCCCCACTCCCCCATTAATGTATAATAGTGATTATTCCTATGGTGAAACTCTCAAGAGTATGTCACATAGTAGGCGAGGTTGAAAAAAGACACAAGTCCAACCTGTGTTTGTAATTATATGTCACTATTACATTGTATATCCCTGTATGTTGTGGTCGTTCAGGTGCTTATCTAATAGTGCTTTTAAACTATCGATGCTTCCTGCTGAGACCACCGCATGGGGTAGGAAATTCCACAGTCTTGTTGCTCCTGCATTAAAGAGGGGGGGGCATTGGCTGGGAGCGATCGTGAGGGGGTGGACAAGCGGTTAAGGCAAACATCTTTTCTTCTAATTTGAATGAGTGGCCATGTGTCTTGTTAAACTCTCTTTCTTAAAGTTTTATCCCTATTGTGGGGTCACCAGTATGGTATTTGTAAATTGAAATCATATCCCCTCTCAAGCGTCTCTTCTCCTCCTCTCTATCCTCATAACTAATATCCTCCAGACCCTTTATTAGCTCTGTTGTCCTTTGTACTCGCCCCATTTCCAGTACATCCTTCCTGAGGACTGGTGCCCAGAACTGAACAGCATACCCTAGGTGTGGCCGGACGAGAGACTTGTAGAGCAGGAGAATTATTATTTTATTTAAATATTTAAATATATATATATTGTTCATCCCCTTTTTAACCTCCCTTGCGGTATGATTAAGTCAGATTTTAGGTGCTGAAAACGGTACCATTATTTTGCTTGGAAATTTGGCGTTTTATATTGTAGGCCTGTAATTCTTAGAAATAACTAATTTCTGTCCAAACAAGAGTCTAGTAGACATTGCAGGTACAATACAATTTGAAACACAAAATCATAAATTATAATATAATAAATACATATAAATAATTATAATAAATAATATAATAATACTACAAATTATTACTTTTAATTTTTTGATGATGAATTTCCCCACAAATCACTTTCGCTCAATTCTGCAAGTGATTCTAATTTATTATCTCTGTTTTCTAGCTCATCTAAAACCACTTTTGACATAAAGGGACACTTTTTGGTTTCTATGGACAATCTCCAGTTTCCAGGCAGAAAGAACAGTTTTTATTATATACAAGTACATGGAGGACACTGGGCAGACCATAAGGGACAAAGGGGATGTGTATTTTTTTCATAAAGTACTGTAATCTATAAGATTACAGTATACTGTATGTATTGTGTTTACTTACTTTTTTTTTATTTGGCACCGATCTCCGCCCACGTGCATCGTAACGTTGCAAGGAACGGAGCTCGGCGGCACTCGGTACTGTGAATCGAGCGAGGAGGACACCGCTCGATCACACAACAGGGAGGCATCGCAGGATCCAGGGACAAGGTAAGTAACTTGTGCCTGTGGACAATGCTAGGCGATCCCGAGTCAGGCTCGGGGTTACCGCTTTTGGTCTTGAAATTCCACCTCGAGCCAGACTCGGGAATACTAGCCAATATTCTGTTTGCTTTGCTAGCAGCAGCTTGGCATTGTATGCCATCGCTGAGCCTATCATCTACTAAAACTAGGGATGAGCTTTTTGTTCGGGTCGAACATGAGTTTGACTGGAACATTGGCTGTTCGCTCGTTTGCAGAATAGCGAACAATTTGGGGTGTTCGCGGCAAATTCGAAAGCCGCGGAACTCCCTTTAAAAGTATATGGGAGAAATCAAAAGTGCTCATTTTAAAGGTTAGTATGCAAGTGTTTGTCATAAAAAGTGTTTGGGGACCTGGGTCCTGCCCCAGAGGACATGTATCAATGCAAAAAACTGTTTTAAAAATTGAAGTTTTTTCGGGAGCAGTGATTTTAATAATGCTTAAAGTGAAGCAATAAAAGTGAAATATTCCGTTAAATTTCGTACCTGGGGGTGTCTATAGTATGCCTGTAAAGCAGTGCATGTTTGCTGTGTTTATAACAGTCCCTGCACAAAATTACATTTCCAAAGTAAAAAAAGTAATTTAAAACATCTCGCGGCTATAATGAATTGTCGGGTCCTGGCAATACAGATAAAAGTAATTGAAAAAAAACGGCATGGGTTTCCCCCCATTCCATTACTGTGCCCTTTGGGTCTGGTATGAATATTAAGGGGAACCCCGAACCAAAATTAGAAAAAAAATGCGTGGGGTCCCCCCAAATTTCATGTCAGGCCCTTCAGGTCTGGTATGGATATTAACCACTTCAGCCCCGAGCCTGTTTTTCAGATTCGGTGCTTACGAGACTAAAACAGTTTTTTTTGCTAGAAAATTATTTAAAACCCCCAAACATTATATATATATTTTTTTTTCTAACACCCTAGAGAATAAAATGGCGGTCATTGCAATACTTTTTCTCACACCGTATTTGCGCAGCGGTCTTACAAGCGCACTTTTTTTGGAAAAAATTCACTTTCTTGAATTAAAAAATAAGACAACAATAAATTTGGCCCAATTTGTTTATATATTGTGAAAGATAATGTTACGCCGAGTAAAATGATACCCAACATGTCACGCTTAAAAATTGTGCCCGCTCGTGGCATGGCGTCAAACTTTTACCCTTAAAAATCTCGATAGGCGACGTTTAAAAAATTCTACAGGTTGCATTTTTTGAGATGCAGAGGAGGTCTCGGGCTAGAATTATTGCTCTCGCTCTAACGATCGCGGTGATACCTCACTTGTGTGGTTTGAACACCGTTTTCATATGCGGGCGCTACTCGCGTATGCGTTTGCTTCTGCGCGCGAGCTCGTCGGGACGGGGCACTTTAAAAAAAAAATTTTTGGGTTTTCGTTTTTATTTATTTTATAATTTTTAACACTGAAAAAAAAAAAAAAATATCACTTTTATTCCTATTACAAGGAATGTAAACATCCCTTGTAATAGAAAAAAGCATGACAGGTCCTCTTATATATGAGATCTGGGGTCAAAATGACCTCAGATCTCATATTCAGGCTTAAATGCAAAAAAAAAAAGAAAAAAAAAGTCAAAATGTAAACAAATTAAATGTCTCTTTAAGACGCTGGGCGGAAATGACGTTTTGACGTCACTTCCGCCCAGCAGAGGTATGGGGACGGCTGAGGGACATTTTTTCCCTCAGTCTCATCCCCGGACAGCCAGCAAGAGGACCCGATCGCCACCGCCGCTACCGACGGCTACGGTAAGCGGCGGAGGGCGCGGGAGAGCGGCGGGAGGGGGGGGCACCCTCTCCCGCCGCCGGTAACGGCGATCTCGCGGCGAATCCGCCGCGATGACCGCCGTTATCGTTAACAGGTCCGCCCCACGAAGAGATGGATATCTCGGTTGTGGCAGCAGCTGCTGCCGTTACCGAGATATCCATCTTCAAAAAAATGACGTCTTTGGACGTGGGGCCGGTCAGAAGTGGTTAAGGGGAACTCTGTGCTACATTTAAAAAAAAATTGATGTGTCCCTCTCAAAATCCATACCTGACCCTACTGATGCCAATTGACACGTGATCGCTCATACCTAAATTGCGCCATATTTCCACATCCGTGATCTGGTCTGTATTGTTGGTAATCAGTAGATCCAGTAATGCTTTATTTCTGGTAGTGCGTCTACCATCTGAATCATGAAATTGTCCTGCAAGACATTTAGGAACTGGCGAGCCTTAGATGAATGCGTGGTTCCCTCCGCCCAGTCTATGTCTAGATAATTAAAATCTCCCATTATGATGACACTTTCCATCCTTGCTGCTAATCCAGCTTGTAATAGGAGATCCACCCCCCCCCTCCTACCTCAGGTTAGGGGGCCCATAGCATACTCCCAGTATTATTTTCCCCTTAGCGTCTTCCTTCTGGAGCTCTACCCATAAGGATTCCACCTCCTCCCTAGCTCCCTTAGGCCTCGTACACACGAGGGGATATGTCCGCTGAAAACGGTCCGATGGACCGTTTTAGCAGACATCTCCGCTCGTGTGTATGGGCTAGCGGACAGATTTCTCCACCCGACAGATTTCAAAGCATGCTTTGAAATCTATCCGGTGGGAATCTGTCCGCCCGACATGTCTGCTGGTTAGTACACTTACCAGCAGACATGTCGTCCCCCACCGCCGCCGCGCCGCCGCCGCCGAATGGATTCGGCGCATGCGCGGAAGTGTTTAACTTCCTGGTGCGGTGACATGGCGGTGACGTGGCGGCGTCAACGTCACCGCCGCGTCACCGCCACGTCACCGCGCCGTCCGGCGGCGGGGAATTTGATCCGATGGTGTGTACACGCCATCGGATCAAACTCCCGATCGGACATATCCGATGGAAATGGTCCGCGGACCGTTTTCATCGGATATGTCCGATCGTGTGTACGAGGCCTTAGTGATGTCATCTCTCACATTCACTTGTACATTATTCTTGATATATAGGCATACCCCTACCCCTTTTTTACCCTCTCTATCCCTGCGATAAAGGGCATACCCTTGAATGGTTGCCAGCCAATAAAATGTGACCAAGACCGGTTGCATACTATTCTCTTCTTGGGTGTTCCGAGATTGCAAATAGGACTTGTTACTATACTTACCTTGGATTATTGTGTTTTAGTCAACCTACCACTAATGCCCCCAATACTACCCTCTGGAATATGTTTCGTGCTGACTATCTCTACCTTGACCCCCCCCCCCCCCCCGTCGCCTAGTTTAAAAACCCCTCTAACTTTTCGGACATCTTCACTCCCAGCAGATTTGCACCCTCCTCATTTAGGTGCAGTCCATCCGTTAAAATGCAGTGTAGACAAATGTGCAGTGCCCTTCAACTAAGCAGCAGTCTCCATGGTTTTCAAGTTAAACCAACAAAATGTATACCTAATTATTAAATACAACATACCTCAGCTGGAAGGAGTGTGTAGGAATAGAATCGCTTCATCTTCATAACAAGATCGTCATTAGAAAAGATCACATACTCGACAAACTTCCTGTTCAAGAGAAACCAGTCAGAGCCACCATCTACAGTTATGCCTTCTGGAATCTTTCTATCCCCAAGACGCCACATGTGTGTGTCACATTCCAGAAACAACCTGTCCAGGCCCTGTTTTCTGATGAACCTGTAAAGAGATAGACTGATTAAAAGCATATACTGGTCAGTAACACACTGGATTAATAAAAAAAAAAAATCTGTACACATATTATGTTGGCACATCTCTAAAATGTATCATTTTGGTTGATGATGGCCAAAAACATAATGGGAGTGAGGTACTTGTGTAGTGTGTGAACCTGGAAGCATCTCTAAATGTTGCCTACTATGGAATTTGTTTTTTTTTCTTACTGAAGCTTAAATCAGAAGGAAGTGGAGCATTGCTCATTTTGTTCCACCAATCCAGAGCACAACAGTGACAAAACAGGGAACCAGTGAAGCCTTCGTGTTGGTATGGCGATAGATGCTGCCATAAAGTTTAGACTTCAATTATAATTAACTAATTGCCATGTAAAACTTTATTATTACCAAGTTACATATATTGTTTCTGGATTGCTTCACTATGATAGTCAAGTACCAAAGTTAAGCTACCCCCTGAGTATGATTATTATATTCATCCTTTCATGTGATAGTTATTCATCCTTTAGAAGCAGCAATTAAGAGGAGACATGATCATGATGTATGAATACATAAATTCTCAATATAGTAAATTCGGTAGAAAGCTGTCTACTTTAAGGTCATCACAAGAGACATAACAACATTCTTGTGGCTGAAGGAATACAAATAAAAGGTCTGTTAACTGCTTAAGGACCTGTTTTTCAGATTTGGTGTTTACAAGATTAAAACATTTTTTTTTGCTAGAAAATTACCAAAAATCCCCAAACATTATATATTTTTTTCCAACACCCTAGAGAATAAAATTGCGGTCATTGCAATACTTTTTGTCACTCTGTATTTGCGCCGTGGTCTTACAAGCGCACTTTTTTTGGAAAAAGTTCACTTTTTTTAATTAAAAAATAAGACAACAGTAAAGTTAGCCCAATTTTTTTTTATATTGTAAAAAATAATGTTACGCCGAGTAAAATGATACCCAACATGTCAACATGCTTCAAAATTGCGCCTGCTCGTGGAATGGCGTCAAACTTTTAACCTTAAAAATCTCCATAGGCGACGTTTAAAAAAATCTATAGGTTGCATTTTTTGAATTACATAGGAGGTCTATTCGCGCGCTACTCATGTATGCGTTTGGTTCTGCGCGCAAGCTCGTCGGGATGGGGCGCTTTAAAAAAAAAATATTGTTTTCTTATTTATTTTTGTTTATTTTATTAATTTTTACACTAAAATAAATAAATAAATAAAAATGGGTCCCTTTTATTCCTATTACAAGGAATGTAAACATCCCTTGTATTGGAAAAAAGCATTACAGGTCCTCTTAAATATGAGATCTGGGGTCGAAAACACCTCAGATCCCATATTTAGACTAAAATGCAAAAAAAATAAAAAATTGTCAATTGAAAAAATGACAACAAGAAAATTTCACTTTAAGGCCTCGTACACACGATGAGATATGTCCGCTCAAACTTGTCCGACGGACAGTTTAGAGCGGACATGTCTCATCGGATTTCGGTCCGATGGCGTGTACACACCATCGGATCAAAATCCCCGCCCGCAGACAGCGTGGTGACGCGGCGGTGACGTTGACGCCGCCACGTCACCGCACCAGGAAGTAAACACTTCCACGCGCATGCGTCGGATCCATTCACAGGATACGACGCATGTGCGGGAAGATATGTCCGCTGGTTTGCCGTACTAACCAGCGGACATATCTGACGGACAGGTTTGTAGCGGAAAAATTTCAAAGCATGCTTTGAAATTTGTCCGATGGACAAACCTGTCCGCTAGCCCGTACACACGATCGGATTTGTCTGCTGAAACGGTCCATCGGACCGTTTTCAGCGGACAAATTTGATTGTGTGTACGCGGCCTAAGAAGCATGGGCGGAAGTGACGTTTTAACGTTGCTTCCGTGCTGCTATGCTATGGAGACAGGTGGCCCACCGCCGATAATGGTGATCTCGCGGCGAATCCGCCGCGGAGACCACTGTTATAGTTTACAGGAGCGCTCTCTGAAAAGATGGATATCTCGGTTGTGGCAGCAGCTGCTGCCGTTACTGAGATATCCATCTTTAAATTAACGACGTATATGTATATGAGCGGGTCCTTAAGTGGTTAAAGTGCAGAATATTTTTCCAAAGGAACTGGTTACTATTACCAATATCTACAGCATAAAGAATGTTGTTTCTGGGAGGTTTTTTATTGTCTGTGGGTATCAGAAGAAATGTTTTACCCTTTTTACCCTTTTTAATGCCAACTGGACCACGCTTCAAAGGCTTTCTTTTGATCAGCACCTTCTGCCTTTTTAAAAAACTAGCATGCACATAACATCAGATGTATGCTCTAGCACCCCAAAATCTTAAAGCGGGGGTTCACCTTAAAAAAAAAAATTCTAACATTACATTGAGCCGACTTATGAGACTGAAGCCGCGTACACACGGCAGAGAACCTTGACGGGCAGAACACATCGTTCCGCCCGTCGAGGTTCTCTGCCGGCCGTCAGATTCGGCGACCCGCCCGTCGGGAATGGCAACCAGCCATTCATCCAGACGGGCCATCGAGCAAATAGAGAACATGCTCTCTATTTCTGCTCGACGGCATTCCCGACGGGATGCTCGCTGAGAGCGTACACACGGCCGAGGTTCTCGCTGTAATGCAGCTTCCAGCGAGGTTCTCGCTGGTTTCTAGCGAGAACCTCGGTCGTGTGTACGCCGCCTGACAGTATGCTGGTGTTTTTTTTTCGTACTTACCTTTTTATGGCTATTTTCACCCCTGGCTTCTGGGTAGTGAATCCCGCGGGAGTGGGTGTTCCTGTTCACAGGCTAACTTATTGACGTGCTTCTGACCGGCGCATACTGCGCGTCACGAGTTGCAGAAAGAAGCCTGACTGCGAGTCGGCTCTATACGGCACTATACAGCGCCTGCGCACCGACATTCAGCTTCTTTCTGCAACTCGTGATGCACAGTATGCACCGGTCGGAAGCACGTCAATCACTTAGCCTGTGAATAGGAACGCCCACTACCCGGAAGCCAGGGGTGAAAATAGCCATAACACGGTATGTACGGGAAAAAAAACACCAGCATACTGTCAGTCTCATAAGTCGGCTCAATGTAATGTTAGAATTTTTTTTTAGGGTGAACCCCCGCTTTAATTTCACAATTTTTGTTTCTAATTCCCTATCAAATTTCTTGTCCTTCTGCTAAACCCTCACTGTAATAAGCTGTATTTCTGGCCAATAAAAAAACACAGAAGGTGGGAGGGGCAGGGAAGTCTATGACATTATCGGAATGTATCAAAACTTGCACTGCAGAATAAAGGGGTCCAAGAGGGCTGGAGTAAGCATCTAAAGGATCTATGAATGCCCGCTGTTATAAACAATGATTAAACTGTATACTTTAAAGTACAAGTAAGCATTCACATGGTTTATTTATGCCACAAAACATAGCTAGTGTATCATAAATGTACATTATTTAGCATATATTTTACATGCATTTTTACATGCAATACTCTTCTCTGAGAAATAAATACAACAAATGACTACTATTATCACAAAGCAAGAGAGATAAACAAAAACTGTGTAAGATTCTTATTTAGAAATAAAATAATGTCTCAGTGACAGGAAAATAACACAGCTGCAGCACAACGTTACCATAATTGTTACTCAGGAATTGTTACTGGCACCAAAGCAAATACAATTTAAGTCTAAAATAGGAGAGCCATAAGTCAAAGTTCCTCTTGAAGAGAATGGGAGGACCTCGGCAGCTTTTAATACCATCACCAGACTTTCAGGCAATAATGGATAATTTTAGAGTAGAAGCTTTGTAATTACAATTATGTAATAATAGATACTTATCTATGAGCGCCTGGAAAAGTAAAATTACTTATAATTTCTGTTTTCATTTGTCCCTTTTTGTTTAAAATAACAGCTTTGAATTTACAGCACCCTGCAGAGAAGTGTGTTTCAGTTTTGCCATTTTAGTTTTTTGTCTCAAACAGAGGATGGTTTTCATCATACAGATTACTTATGTGTGATTTTATATATATATATATATATATATATATATATATATATATATATATATATATATATATATATATTAGTACCAGGGGTCAAGTCCTGGGGAAAAATGTGTGGGAACTCCCACCCAAGATCCACTCCCCCACTAAAAGAAAACATTTTTTTTTATGGGGGGTGGTTGGTATGTAGATGAGATGGGTGCAGAGTGTATGGGGGTGGGTAGTATCAAATACACCACTGGCCACTGATGCATTAGTGACCAGTGGCAGGTAAATTAACCCCTTTGCACTGCATTAGTGACACCAGTGTCAGTGTTTATGAATTCTTTCATGCTGCACCAAATAGGGGTAATAAACACTAACACTGGTTTCACTAATGCAGCACAAAGGGGTTAATAAACTACCACTGGTCATCAATGCATCAGTGGAAGTACATTAACCCCCTCATTGCTATAAACCATTGTCAATTAACCCCCCCCCCCCCCAAGAAGTAAAAACGTCAGACAGTTAACACAGCTAAGTCACTGTAATACAACACTGCCTTAGGTAGGTTAGGTTTTTAGCCTCTGCAAACTTACTTACTCCCCCCCTTCAGTACAGATTCCCACCTTCAGTACAGATCCCCCCCATTCAGTACAGATCATCCCTTCAGTACAGACCCCCCATTCAGTACAGATCCCTCCCCATTCGGTACAGACCCCCGCGACATGACAGATTCCCCCCCACAGTACAGATTCCCCCCCACAGTACAGATTCCCCCCTTCAGTACAGATCCCCCCCCACAGTACAGATTTCTCCCCACAGTACATATTTACCCCCCTTCAGTACAGCCCCCCCCCCCATTAAGTAAAGATTCCCCCCATTCAGTACCATAATGTACCTCAGATGATCCTGTCATGCACAGACATACATGGGGGCGTGGGCCCCTTTACTGTGCCAAGACTGATCAGATCCGCCCCCACGGAGAGCAGGGCGGGATCAGGCGGGTGTCACTCTGTGTGTTTTCTGGAATTGTGCGCTGCTGCCTAACGCGTTCCCGCAGGACACGAGCCCTGATTAGTACTGTGACAAAGTTTTGGGCAGGTATGAATAAATGCTGTAAGGTTGGAATGATTTAAAAATATATATTTTAATTGTTTATTTTTATCCATTTAGAACATTCTAATTCTGAGCAAACAGAAGAGAACTCTAAATCAAATCAATATTTGGTGGGCATTCAGCGATGACCTCCAGCCATGAGCACGAGAGGCAGAACAGGGATGTGTGTGTGTAAACACACACATCCCTGTTCTGTTCAGTGAGGAGAGACAGATCGTGAGTTTCTAATAGCTAGGAACCACGATCTGACATTTGTAAACACTACACCCGCCCCCTGTCTGCACAGTGCACTGTACTAGTCCCTGAGCAACAGTAGAGTGGAGTGGGCGGGGCGCATGGGGTTGGGAAAGCATATCAATGCTTTCCTATGGTTCCAGATACATACAGCTTTCCTACTCCTCTGCTTGCCCGGACAGCGGCTTCCCCTTCCCCTCTCCATTGATTTCTATCACTCCTACTTTCAGAGTGTCCGATGTCTGTGTGACATCACCAGCTCTGCCCCCTAGCCTCCTGTTTATTTCCTCCCTGCTCTGGACAACGTGGAGGTGACCCCTCCTCTGTGTTGTGACCCCTCCCCTCCTGTACCCTTTCCCTCGGGTCCCCTCCTCTTCAGTCCTACTGCAATGTTAGTGGTGTCTCTGTGCTGCTGAGGCTTCCACTACTCAGCCAACAGGTGACCTTCTTTCAGGCATGATTACACAGTTCTAGCTGTGAAGACAAATGTGCTTTCTGATTCTTTTTTTTATTAAGGACGTCTTAAGATGAGGCACAGACATGTGGCTCCCATGCAGGGCTATCTTATCAGCATGGGGATGCATGAGAATTGTGTGCATCCCTTTGCCAGCATCCCATTCATTTCTACTGGGACATGAGGTTGCATTCACATAGCCTCTGTATTCTAATATGACATACAGGTTTGGGTCCCAAAAGAAATGAATAGAACACTGGAACAGGGATGCACACAATGCACAACAGAGCCCTGCACAGGGCACACATGTCTGAATGGGCCTAAACAACTCATGTATATGCGGGCCCAGATTTCCCACAAGGCCACCAAGGCCAGGCCTCGGGGCGGCATGATTTTTTTTTATAAAAATAAATAAATAAGAAATAATAATTAAATTATTAAAATAAAATAATTAAAAAGTAAAGAATAAGAAAAATAATATTAAAAATAAGAAAATTATACAAAAAAAAAAAGTAAACAACAAGCTACAAAATTAAAAAAGTGATAAAAAATAGTAAAAAAAAAAGATAAATAATATTTGAACTAACCGCGGCACCACTGCCATCCGGTTGCCATTCTCCGTTGATTTGGGGAGGGGGGTGGTTCGGTTGGCAGAGAAGGGAAGGGGGTGCATTGCACGGAACCTGGCCTCGGGGCGGCTGGGAAAGCAAATCCGGCCCTGTGTATATGGAGGCTTAGTGAGTTCCCCAGCTTTTTCTCAGAAAACAACAGGGATTTTACACATGAGCTACTCAGTCTGGACATGAATGGAAATTCAGCTGGTTCACGAAGGACTGGATGAGTTTCAATCCATCTATGGCCATTCCTGCTAAAGTGAAGTCACTATAATATGATTATCTTCTCTCAAACCAGCTTGTTGGAAATGTTTTCGTTTGATCTGCAGCACTAATCAATGTATTCTAACCACTATCACAATGCAATATCTCTGTGGAGAGGATTCCTCCATCCACCTTGCTTGTGTGGATGAGGGGATCTGCTCAGTTTTTTTCAATCAGACACTAACTGATCAAAAAAAATCCATCTATGGCCAGCTTACCATTCACTATACCAGTGTTTCCCAACCAGTGTGCCGCGGCACACTGGTGTGCCGTGGGGAGTCCCCTGGTGTGCCATTGCAAAATGACCCCCAATATAGGGGGGCCGTCGCACCGGGCGCAAAATTTGGAAGGGGCGAAATCCCGGCGTCCGTGTCACATTTGTAAAATCAATACAGTGTCACTGTTCTGAGCGAGCACAGCCACCATTTTGCGCCAGCTGGCGCCCTGTGATTGGGCGTATGCGGTCATGTGCTGGCGGGGCTGGCCAATCCATAAACGCATGCACAAAGGCTGCCCCTGGAGGAGTCCCGTCCGCGCAAGTTCTGTATCTGCCGCCATTTTCTCCTCCACTCTGACAGCGCCAGTCCGGATATGCAGTGGACTTCGTCTGGGAGGAGAGTCTTGCAGGTGAGCCTGTGTGGAGCCTGACAAAACGTGATACATACTGTGTTTATGATATGGGACTGGCACTGAGAAAGTGAGCTGGTAAACTGTGTGAACAGGGTGAACTGAGTTGGGCCACAGTGCTTAAGCTGTGAAAAACTTCTTCTTGGGACCCCTGAAGCCAATGGGAACCCCCTAAAACCACAAAGTATGGACTGAACATAAGCAATGTTTTCTTTGTTTTTTGTTTTTCGGTTTGCCTGTTTTTGAAAATAAAAGGACTCTTTGATTTTACCTACATGGCTAGCTGATGATATCGAGCTACCTCATATTACAGTTTTTAAGACTTTCTGTATGGTGCAAGGTGTGATGTGCTGCTCTGCTGAGCATATTAGTCACAGAAACATGTTTTAACATTTACACACCGATATGCATGAAAGCAATATAACATTAGTGTGGGGTACTCGAGTAGCTTCTCTAGCACCTAGTTGCCATGTTGCTTAGGTCAAAATCACAATTTTGTGGGTGAGAGAAAAGAGATGTAGGTAGGCAGAGTGTGTGGAGCTGTAAACACTCCGCATACATGTCTGCTCCAACTTAGACAGAGCTGAATTACTTTATATAGTCAATATAGGCACAGAGTTAATTTTTTTTTTAACATTTTCTAATGGTGGTGTGCCTCGTGATTTTTTTCATGAAAAAAGTGTGCCTTTGCACAAAAAAGGTTGAAAAACACTGCACTATACAATCTGATTTAGGGGTGCAACGGATCAAAAAACTCACGGTTAGGATCGTTCCTCGGATCAGCAGTCACGGATCGGATCATTTTCGGATTGGCAAAAAAAAAAAATTCTCCCCCACTGTAATATCCACATCTCTCCCCCACTGCAGTGGCTTCACTAGGGTTGGTGTCACCCAGGGCAGAAAAAAAATGGTGTCACCCCCCCACCAACTATAGAACCCCCTCGGTGCAGACACCCCCCTCTCAGTACAGACACCCCCCAGGTAGTACCGACAGACACCCCCCTCAGGCCAGACATCCCCCCCCTCGGGCCAGAGACCCCCTCCTCGGGCCAGAGACCCCCCTCCTCGGGCAAGAGACCCCCCCTCCCAGGCAAGACACCCCCCCAGGAAGTACAGACGCTTCCAGCGTGTGTCCCATGAGTGGGGCTCCTCCTCCTCTGTGGATGTAAACAGAGGAGGAGGGCCGCCGCCGGGTGTACCAAGATGGCCACGGCTCCGGAGCTAGGCCGAAGCCGCGGCCTTTCCCAATGTTATGGCCACGGCTCCGGAGCTAGGCCGAAGCCGCGACCTTTTCTAATGTTATGGCCGCGGCTCCGGAGTTAGGCTGAACCCGCGGCCATAACGTTAAGAAAGGCCGTGGCTTTGGCCCAGCTCTGGAGCCGTGGCAATCCGCGGATCAAAGTGTGTACCGATCCGAAGGGGGTGACCCGTTCGGATCACGGATCAACTGTGATCCGTTGCAACCCTAATCTGATTGTACAATATCTTTTGGATCTACCGCCAACTATGTAGTACAAGGGCCTCCCTGATTGGATACTACCAATTGGATAATGAATTGTTTAGGTTTGTCCTGAGGACCATTTGACAGAAGCCAAGGTCCGCTTCAGCTAGTTCTTAAAGGGGTAGTTCCCCCAAAAACCTTTTTTTTAACATTTATTCAGGCTCGTTATGTCAAGGGGAATCAGGTTTTTTTTTTTTAGAAATGAAGCCGTACTTACCGTTTTACAGATGCATCGTCTCCGACGCTTCCGGGTATGGGCTCCGGGTCTAGGCGTGCCTATTTGATTGACAGGCTTCCGAGGTCGGATACATCGCGTCACGATTTTCCGAAAGTAGCCGAACGACGGTGCGCAGGCGCAGTATAGAGCCGCACCGTCGCTCGGCTTCTTTCGGCTACTCGTGACGCGATGTATGCGACCGTCGGAAGCCTGTCAATCAAATAGGCACGCCCAGACCAGACGATCATACCCGGAAGCGACGGAGACGATGCATCTGTAAAACGGTAAGTATTGCTTCATTTCTAATAAAAAACTACCCGATTCCCCTTGACATAACGAGCCTCATGCAATGTTAAAAAAAGGTTTTTGGGGGAATTACCCCTTTAAGCTCCATTCACAAGCTTCAGAAATCACCCTTGGGCAGCTACTCTATTATTGCTATTACTCCTTATTAGCTGTAAACCAAGCCATCATCAAAGCAATTGAATTGGCTCTGTGTGTGTGAGTGTGTGTAATACTGGTGCACCCCGCACCAATACAAATGTTTTGGTGCGCTGTACATGCTTCAACTAGCTCCGCCCCCTGCAGAGAGAGTAAATCCGGGCCTGTGCACATCATCTAATATTACATAATTACATAATGTAATACATATCTGCTATAGTAGGGATCATATTTGAGGATGCCCAGCATTCTGTAGATTCATGTAGCAGTAGAAACTATTCTCCTACCATAATGGATACTGGTTATGTCTCATCCATTACATTGATATGGCATAGTTATTTTGTGGTGTATGTACGTTTATGTTTTTGTCAAATAAATTAAGGAAAACGTTCTGTTAACCACTTGCTGACCATGTGGGATATTTATTATAGCAAAAAATAAAGTATATTGGGGGTTATTTACAAAAGGCAAATCCACTTTGCACTACAAGTACAAAGTGCACTGAAAGTGCACTTGGAAGTGCAGTCGTTGTAAATTTGAAGAGTAGGTCTGAAATGAGGGGAAGCTCTGCTGATTTTATTCTTCAATCATGTGCAAGCTAAAATGCTGTTTTTTATTTTCTTTGCATGTCCCCCTCAGATCTACAGTGACTGCACTTCCAAGTGCACTTTCAGTGCAATTTCAAGTGTACTTTGTACTTGTAGTTTGCACTTGTAGTACACAGTGGATTTGCCTTTTCGTAAATAACCCCCATTGTGTTTTTTTTTTCAAAATTGTCGCCCTTCTTTTGTTTATAGCACAAAAAATAAAAGCCGCAGAGGTAACCAAATACCACCAAAAGAAAGCTCTATTTGTCGGGAAAAAAAACAACCATGCAATTACCAGTAAAATTGATGCAGTGCCAAATTGCAAAAAGTGCTCTGGTCAGGAAGGGGGTAAAACTTTCCGGTGCCAAAGCGGTTAATAAATAAAACCTGATTTAAAAAAATATTATATAATGTACTAGTAAATTTCAATTATAATTCTGGTCTATAATCACTTTGACACAGATATGTAAAGCAGAGGTTAAATTTCTTAATTAATAACCATCAAGTTTGTATCCAACTTAATGACCCAATACCACAGTCTGGATAATGAAAAGAAATGGGATCTGCAGGAAGGACTTGTTATGATGATAACTGCAATAAACTAATGATTTGGAAAATGCTTACTTTTACTTATGATAACCATACCCTGGTAATTAATAAATGTTTAAGTGTTAAACTAGTCTTGAAAGATAATTATCATTTTTACATGCTGACGGCCTGAGTAAAGTGGGTTTACTGCCCCTCTGGTTGTTAAACGTGTTAGCCAGTGCACCATGGTTAATGACTGCTCAAAGGGAATGTAAGCTGAGATAAATAACAAAGTTTATATAAAAACTTCTAAGTTCACATCTTGCAATTACTTACTGCCTGTCTGACATGTTGATCTACTGTCTTCAAGAAGTGAACCAGACAAGTATCTAAGGCCTCGTACACACGATCAAATCTGTCTGCTGGAAACGGTCTGCTAGACCGTTTCAGCAGACAGATTCGATCGTGTGTACGGGCGAGCCGACGGATTTGGCCACCCGACAGATTTCAAAGCATGCTTTGAAATCTGTCGGCTGGGAACCCGTCCGCCCGACATGTCTGCTGGTTAGTATGCTAACCAGCAGACATGTCTTCTCGCACACGCGCCGAATGATTTCGACGCATGCGCGGAAGTGTTTTACTTCCTGGTGCGGTGACGTGGCGGCGTCAACGTCACCGCCACGTCACGTTCCCTATTGGCATGCTTGTTTTGGGTCAGTACCCCAATTAATTGGTAATCAAATTCTGTGAGCAGAGGACGGGGGGTGGTCCAAGCCACGCTGTCTGTATCTGCGGATGGAGGCAGCGCACCTCAGGGTCGATCTCACAGGTGGGATCACATAAGAAGCGGCTGAGAAGATAAGGCTTAGGGCTGAGAAGATAAAGCTCAGGGCTGCTCCGTGCAGAACCATTGCACATGTTATGTTTGTAACGGTATTTTTAAAATAAATAATTTTTATAATGTAGGTAGCAGCAGCTTGCATGTTAGTCTATACTGTGCTGAATGTTCTCTACAGCAAAGAAAAGAGCACTAATTGGACTGACTTTTAAACACAGATAATGCATTAAATATCATACACACAGGAGCGATTCCCATCATAATTAAACTTAATTACACATAATTTCATATTTACAATAAACGCAGATGTTACAATAAAAGAAAGAGCCCAGCTTTACAGCAAGCAATGCTTTCATTATGTCCAGTTTAATGTGCTTGCTGCAACAACAGAATAGTAAGTAGAAGGTGTGTGGCAACTGTATAAATAATGTAAAATGCCTAACAAATATATTAATTTTTTCTGGTGCCTTACCATGTCACTGCATTTGGATGAAGCTTCAAACTCAAGGAGACCTCAAGGATAGCCTCCTATAGCAGCATTAAAGATCTTCCCCAAACATGCAGCCAATGTTCTGATAAAATAGTCCAAAATCCAAAAGACACCAGAAAATAAAACCTTTAGTAAGTACCTGTTTGAATTTCCTTGCCATGTATGTCTCTATGATTGGAAACTGTTTAGGAAAAATACAAAACAGGGGTTTGGTGCTGCAATTGAAAGTTTACTGCACACAAGAAATGGCAGTAGTAAAGTCTTTAAACAAAAAATCACAATGCAAGACTACTGCCAAATCCAGTTTGAGGTGGCTGACAAACGTATTCTGCAATGACCAACTCGGAGCTCTGCCAATGACTGCTGGCAAACCTGCTACTGATACCTAGGATGCTGCCATTCACCTTAAAATTGCAATGTTTGATGTTTTAAAGAAGCCATGCTGCAACTGTTCTTGCCAAGGCTGGCTGGATTTTTTTATGCATCCTATGGTAGGAAAAAAAAATTGTCTGATATTTTGCACAAGGCTATTGTTTCTAGATGATTAGAGTTTAGTCTTTTAAGATAAAGGGTGTGCCACTGGCGTTTCTCTTTTATTTGTGGGTCTAGAATGGAGACTGGAAAAGACAGCTCCATGTCCAAATTACTGTACATTTTGATATCATCCTTTGATAGAGAGTCCAAAGACAGTCTCAGGACCATTTTTTCCTAGTGGATAACACAAAAGGGGTATCTTACACTCAGTGCCTGAAGTTCAGAGACCTTTCTGGCAAAGGTCAAAGGAATCAGAAAGACAAGAAAGTCCTCACATAACGTTTTAAATGCTGACCTTGTAAACATGTTTAACATCTCACTTTTTGTCCATTAGAAAGGAGAGTGGAAATCTTTGGACTTTGATTGTGTTGTGTATTTAGCCCATATCCACCCGTTTGCAAAAATGTGAGGAATTGTAAAAATGTAAGTTTGAATTGATGCATTTCATTTTTTTAGGTCTATTTAATTAACTTCCCCCATATTTTAAAATATGTGAGATTTGTTGGTGACTTTCTGGCACGCAAAATAAGTGGCTTATACTGAATCCAAAATATCCAGTTTTAATCTTCTCCCTCTCAATCTCCAGACCAGCAATCTTAATTTCTCCAAACTTGGATGCACACACTGGTCCAACATTAAAAAAGGTCCTTCATTAGGAGAGTTTCTGGTAAAGAAGAGTGCCAGGATTGCACCCTGACATGAGATTCCTTTCTCAACAGAAAAATTAGGACAGAAAGAAATATTGAGCTACATTCACACAGATGCCTAACTTTGGGAGTTTAGCTGCATTTAGAAGATGCCCTAGGTGTTCTGCAATAGTGCTGTGTGTTCCCTGAACCTGCCAACTTATTAATTGCCCAACTTGAATACTTCATCGTGAAGTAGCAAGCTGGTGTGCCCTATGCTTGCCTTTTGCACTTTCCTATTAGCCCATGACTGAGGTTTCTGTACTCCACAGCCTGACAGTTACCGGTCACCATTTAGTTTGTGTGTCTCCCTCAAAGGATGTAGGCATTCCCAGTTTGGGATCTATATCTTCTGATCCAGTTCCGGGTTCTTGCGGCTTCCCGCTGGTTTCCATCTGCCCACCCTCCTACAGCTCCTAGGGGAGAAGCTTTGTGTCATGGTTGGCAGTGTATGCTTTTATCCATCTACTGTTTTCTTATGGACATTCCATTTTGAGGTCTCTTATACAAGTTTAGGGTAATATACCCATTCACATTAATTTTTGGATTATTAAAAAGAGTCATCTATACCAGCTGGTAGGCCAGGAGTCCTTCATTAACCACTTAAGACCCGGACCTTTATGCAGGTAAAGGACCTGGCCAGTTTTTGCGAATTTGGGACTGTGTTGCTTTAACCGACAATTGCACGGTCGTGCGATGTGGCTCCCAAACAAAATTGGCATTTTTTTATTCCCACAAATAGAGCTTTCTTTTGGTGGTATTTGATCACCTATGCGTTTTTTATTTTTTGCGCTATAAACAAAAATACAGTGACAATTTTGAAAAAAAAACCAATATTTTTTTACTTTTTTCTATAATAAATATCCCCAAAAAAGATATAAAAAAACACTTTTTTCTCAGTTTAGGCCGATACCTATTCTTCTACCTATGTTTGGGTAAAAAAAAAATCGCAATAAGCGTTTATCGATTGGTTTGCGCAAAATTTCTAGTGTTTACAAAATAGGAGATTTTATTGCATTTTTATTATTATTATTTTTTTTACTACTAATGGCGGCAATTTTTTTCATGACCGCGACATTATGGCGAACACATCTGACAATTTTGACACATTTTTGGGACCATTGTCATTTTCACAGCAAAAAATTCTATAAAAATGCATTGTTTACTGTGAAAATGACAATTGCAGTTTGGGAGTTAACCACTAGGGGGCGCTAAAGGGGTTAAGTGTGACCTCATATGTTTTTCTAACTGTAGGGGGAGGGCTGGATGTGTGATGTCATTGATCGTGTTTCCCTATATCAGGGAACACACAATCAATGACACTGCCACAACGAAGAACAGGGAAGGTGTGTTTACACACACCTCTCCCCGTTCTTCAGCTCCAGAGGACCGATCATGGGACACCGGCGGCGATCACGGAGCTTCGGACCGGGTCGCGTGCATGCGCTGGTGGCGAGCGAGCGACCCCGTGGCTGGGCTTAAAGGGCCACTTACAGGTACCTGGATGAGCCCAGCCGTGCCATTCTGCCGACGTATATCGGCGTGAAGGGGTCCTTAAGTGGTTAATTGCATCTATTTGTGCTTCTCCCGAAGAAGCGAGACTCCTCTCGTGAACCGCGTCGAGACCTAGCACTGTTATTCTAGATTACTGACAGTCATCTGCATGACACATTCAGATCTCATGGAAAGGTCTATGATGAAAATGCAAAATGTATTAACATGCTGATATTTCATATGTTTTCTTCTCTTTTTTTTCTGTATTAATTGTTGTTTTTTATGTGTGTTAAATAAATCATTCATACATTTTACTTGAGGTGTGCTCCTTAAAAGTCCCATGGGCAATTTAGTTTTTTGTTGTGTGCATACTATTGGGGACTAGGCATCACCTCCACACATCTTGGGCTAACTCTACTCTCTCTGTGTCTGTACTTTAATCATTTACTCTGGTAATATTTTTTAAAACACAGGTGTACTTTAAATAAAGTATACCCATCTTAGGCAGTTTTGTTGTTGTACAGTTTATGACATTACATCACAACGACAAGAGAATATATTTGGATCAATCAGTATAATTTCCAGCTCATTCTGAGCTAACCATAAACACAATTACACAGACCATTCCTTCAGGATCTCTATTGAAGTCTTTGTTACCACTAGACTTTTTAAATGTTGTTAATGTAATTTCCATCCTCATAAATGATATGCTTTGTATTTTTTCTCTATGTAATAATTGATTATATGCTGCTTACTACAGCTTAATCTCAGATCAGCGTTAAACATGTCTTTGATATCCGTTGTCCTATTCAGAATCATCTTTGTCTGACTTTTCACAGCATAGCTGGATGGCATTGATTGTAAGGCTAATACTCTAATCATCCCTATGCACTGCTTCTCTTGACAACAGCTTGATGAATAACACAAGCATGGGCACTTCTATCTTCAATGGGGTTTCTATTTCAATCACATTTGAACTTAAAGAGGTCCCCCCTTCTTGGTTTTGGTTATGGCCAGGGGCCACAAAGTCAGCCATTATATCATTTCATATGAAGCCATTTTTTTGGATTGAGCATTCAACATCTACCTGGTCAAGTGCATTTTAACTTTTGCTAATGTTTTTCTTAATTGAAGGCATAGTTTACCTTCACCAAAAATGTGCCTATGCAGATAGGGGACACCTATAGATAAAAACAAACTGTGCAAAGTGGAATAATGCCATTGCTATGTGTGTAGGCCATTTGTGTACCTCATGAAGTGTGACTGGAAATCTTCTAGGACATTGCTAGGAGAAGCCTACTGTTACCTTCACTAGTGAGTATAGAATTGGGTATATGGGATTGTACGATATTTTTATTTTATTTTTATGGTTGAACTAGATAGACTTTTTTCAACCTGACTAACTATATATTACAGTAGTGAGCGCTTTCTATGATTTAAACCACCTCACATGTGCATTCTCTCTTCTGATTCAGTAGCTCTGAGCTTAGCGTTTGAGAGATCACTCCTGTGATGGTGAGGGTGAGCAGTAACACTAGGCTTCTCTTAGCAATGTCTTAGAAATTTTCCAGTCAGGCTTCATGAGGTACGTAAATGGCCTATAGCAAGGGCATTATTCTGCTTTGGTCAAGGCTGCACAGCTTATTTTTATCTAACAATTCCTCTTATTTGCATAGGCAGTTTTTTTTGGTAAAGGTAAACTAAACCTTTAAAACAGGAGAGTGCCTTAAGTAGACTGGATGCATTAAGAAACAAACGTCCAAAGCTTCACTTAATTCACTAAGCTCATAGAAACTTCCCTTAGAAATAGAAAATGCCCTTGTTAAGTGAACAGTCTATTTGCATTTAGTCAAGCAAGGCCTGGATAACTATTAAAAAAAAAGAGTTTAAAGTTGACTGTTGGGTGCATAGAATTACTAAATGTTACAATAAGTGCCAGAAAATATTTTTTGGCAAACCGTATGAAGATGCCAAAGTGTACCCCCCCCCCCAAAATCATCATAAAGTCTTTATGTTGTGCTACAAAGACACACATTTAAAATGATTATATACAAATGGTAAAAAGCTTAGGAATCGAAATGGAGAACCTAACAAAGATACTAGTTACCTGGATGTCTCTGACCTCTGTCTCTGTCATTGATCCATAACCAAGAGCAAGCACTGAGAGTGAAGTCAGTGTAAAATCGGAATTTGTGATTTGCTAATTTTTCAGTGACTCATGAAGAATTGAAGGCTTTGGATCATCATGAAAGCTGGCTTACAATAAACATTTTTAAAAGTAGAGGTCAGTAATGGCAGTCTCCACATTTTCTCAGTAAATGTTTCCTATAAGACTATATTTATTAGCCCAGTAGCTTGTTTAAGAAAAAATACTATACTATGTCAGTTCTACAGCTTTCTGATAAAGCAAACATGGCTGCCAGTTGTTACTATCCAATTTAAAATGGACTTTTACAGACAGTTACATTAAAACTCAAGATCTTCAATATGCTCTTATCTCATTTGATGCAGAATACATTTTTAAAATAACATCTTATATGACCTAAAGTTATGCATCCTAACAGATTTGTCTATTCCTGGTAGTGTAATTGCAGCATATGAAAGCATCTAATTTATAGGACTTACCCAGCTGCGCTATATTGGCTGCATCTTGTTTTACTGTTATTCTTCTCATTAAAGCTTACTCATATTGTAGGTGACTAGGGATATGTAAGACATTGCTATGCTAGCAAAGATTATAATATAGAGGGATAAAATTTGATGTTCTTTGAGGCGTCCATTTTTTTCAACATCAAAATGATATAGGCTATAAAATAACATATAGCAAGACTGTCATTCTCTTTTTCTCTGGTAGCATTAAGATTAGAGCTGTTCCACCTTCTAAATAAAAGAAAGCTAAGGGGATTTCACTAACGTTTTAACAACCTGCAAAGAGACCTGGAAAAGATCTTGAAGATGTAGTCTACCACAGCTAACTCATGTACGCAATTTCTGTTAATGCATCCCATGTCTCAAGGAAATAATGTTGATCCTGCTGAGATGAAGGACCATTTTCACCTTTATCTTCGTCTTTTATCTGTTCTCGCTAAAATATTTAGAGACGGTGCTCTTCAACACTTCCACATTATTTTTTTTTTTTTTTTTTTAAGTAGGACAAGGCGATTTGGAGTAAATGAAAAAAATATATATAAAAAGAGATGTTTAAATAAATAATAAAAAAGAAATGTATGAGTTCTAAGTATATTGAAGAACAGCTAAAGTCAAAGAGTCAAAAGATCTGCACTGGAAGCAAAACAAATTGAGTGCTCCCTGTGCTACTTTTTTATTTGCAATAACATCCAAATTTTTCAGTATAAGCTTTTCCTGAAAATGTGAATGTTAGTGCAAATAAAAAAGTAATACAGATAACATTAAAATGTTTATGTTGCAAGTGAACTAATACAGCTACAATCACCACAAGCACCAAAAGCATAAACTGAATAATTACTTGTCACTGTTACCCAGATTTTCCATTACAGGTTTGTTAAGGGTGTTTTATATTTGAAAGGCAATGTATACATTTATATTTTTCATATTATTTAGCCACACTACCACTGAACTGCATGTGAACACACATCTTGATGAAAGCTCATGAAAGATGCAGCATGCAGGACTTTGATGCCCTTTCATTATGCATATTCTCACAGAGTTCAATGTGTTGCCCTATGAGTTTACGTGAAATCTCCATTTAATAGCTGTAAAATATTGTAATTATGAATATATTTCGATTTCAGAATCTGCTACAATCTATTGTGATGGTCTCACATGGACTGTATCCTATGATCCACGCAGTCAATATAATAAAATTGTAATGACAATTAAAATTAAACTGTCTGTGACCTAGTCCCACAATAGCCCTCTAAAGACGTGAGCCAATCACGAAACGCGCCAGGGCGTGGCTACGCGACACATCGTTCACACAGAGGACTTACCAGCTGGAGATCTGCTGAAAGGCAAACCGATCCACAATCAAAGTGAACTACATGCTTTTTATGTGCAGTTCAACGTTTTATACCTTGTAAGCATATTCTTGTTGCGGGGGAATGTTTTCTTAATAAATACAGTTTTGCACTATGTTCTGCCTCTCTGCTTCACTTCCATGACCACATATGCTGCACACATGCACCCACTGCCTTTGAAGCAACACACACTGGGAGGTGAGCATCTGACGCCGTGCTGGGGCCAGCAGGAGAGTGACTCAGGATCTTGGATCCAAAGGAGTCTTTAAGGAGTCTTTAAGGCATCATACACCATCTAAATCTGGTGAGTAGAACATCTTAAGGGGGATATCGTTTGAAGGATTGGCTGGACGTATCAGAAATGAATAGTACAACTACCCCACACCAAGGACGCACTTTTGAATAAAAGACTTTCTGATTTTATATGCACTATTGTGGGACTAGGTCACAGACAGTTTAATTTTAATTGTTTTATTATATTGACTGCGTGGATCATAGGATAGAGTCCCTGTGAGACCATCACAATAGATTGTAGCAGATTCTGAACTCTGAGTTCAGGTGAATCTCAGTATTCATATAGCGCTGTTAATGTTTGCATGAGACATACTTTCACATTTTCTATTTCTTTTATAATAGCTGCTTTTCTGCGTTTATTTTATTTTTTTGTATATAGCTTGTATTCAGCTCATCATATCCACTGAGCGCTAGGATCAGCTTTGTCCTCGGACATATTCTGATATTTTCTTTATATGAATATATTTCATTTAGCTTGTATATATGAAGGGCGTGCAACATAGCTTCACAGAAGCTAATTTGGTGCCTAAGATTGTGTATACAAACAATGGGACCCAAACTTAATTGTTCTACACATATTCACTTCAAAGTATCCCTTGTTTAGATATGCAATGAAGGGAGGCCAACCCGTAATCAATATTTAACTTCCAGGGAAAATTCAAGTTAATCTCCTGCTCAGAATAGTCACAAGGATTTGCATTTAAGGGGGCTGACTTATGCAAAGTATAGGGATTGGAGATGTAGTCAGTCCTTAACCAGGAATAGGGAAGCTCACCAATCGGAGCCACACCATTCCAACCAATGAGGCATCAGCCTGTAATGATATACACAGACTATGAAAAAGCACTGTTTGATAGTGTGAAACGCGTCAGCTTTCTCATCTGATTTTTTGCTGTGACATGTTTGTTTTGTGACCAGTTTTATTATAAAGGAACAACATTGTTTTTGGAGTGCGGCCATCCTAGGTTTTTTCTACAAATCTTGCATATCAGTGCAGCGCCGACACCCAAGTGTTTGGATTCAGTCATCTAGTTCTCTGGGACTTTGGAGCGGTTAAACTCTTTTTCTCAATATACACAGACTAGATGAGAGGTAAACATACACTCTCTGGCAGAGCAGTCCCGTGAACGGAAACCTCTATGGGAATGGTAAATATTGAAAATCTCCCTTGTACTTGTATCTAAATATATTGGTCTTATGTATTTTCTGTCCTACTGTTTGTAGATTCAGGTTATAAGGAATACACTCTTATTCCTTCATGTAATTCTTTTATTTGAACCTAATATTTTCTTCCTTGGGGTAGACTATAGATCAGGGGTGCCCAACCAGTGGCCCACAACCTCCTGCTCTGGAATGGTGCGTTGGCACGCCCAGATCGCAGGTTGTTGATCCGCCGTCCCAGAGCATCAGTGTTCTTATCGAAGCCAGTGGTAGAGGAAGCATGCAACTGTCGAGCAGAGCCGCATAAGCTAATGCTTCCTGTAAAGCACCGGCTCCTGTCATAGGCAGAGTGATACCAAATGCACTTTGCCTGGGACAGCAACAGCCAGTGATACCTGAATAGAAGACTGTTATTAAAGGTAAGTTTATTACTAAAATCAGTACATGTGTATATATGCGTGTGTGTCTATATATATATATATATATATATATATATATATATATATATATATATATATATAATATATATATATATATATATATATATATATAAAATATTGGCACATCTGTTCTGCAGTGGTTACTGGGCTGCTTTCAAGCTGATCCACAGGTGTAGCGAAGTGCACCTGTGGGTTACCTTTACTGAGCAATAGACTTCTGTTATTACCTGGGGGTTTGGTGCACTTTTATCCTGCAGGATATAATAGAATTATATTGTAGCTAATTCTATTCTATTCTACGTGCAGCTAACCTGCAGGAAAGCCACAGGTGCACTGCGCTGCACCCATGGTGTGGGTGGATTGCAGACCATCAGTGTAAAAACACTCTCTTAGGCCCCTTTCACATGGGTCGGTCCAACCGAATTGGACCCTCCTTCCATTCACCTCTATGGAGCGGCAGAGGTAAACAGACTTGTGTCCATTTACACTCGCCTAGCTCCAATCTAATCTGCATAAAAGAAACAGAAGTGGATCTGTCCCCTTCCATCTGATCAGATGGCCCATAGAGTAGAGTGGGCTGTGTCTGTGTCCGCTTTTGCATATACAGAGTGGACACAGACCGGTTATCCACCCACTCCGCTCATTGTGTCCTGCGACTGGTTACGAAGTCGCTTAAGTGGCCCTCGCTCTTCAAAAAGTTGGACACACCTGCTATAAATAGGTGGCTGTGTATTAGATAGATTTTAAACTACTTACCAATAAAGGTTGTTATTGTGTTAAAGCTTTCACTCTTGGTCAAAGAACTCTCATTTAACCCACATCATATCTATGACATATTGAATCTTAAATATAATAAACGGGTAACAAATGACAGCGCAGCTGAAAACATATGTAAAACGTGTATAAAAACCTAACACGCAACAAACGCATAGATGTGAACCTCACCTTACTCATTCTGCAACATAATAGTTACTCTCCATTATCCTCATTTCTCCTGTTGCATAATTCAAGAATAAACTGAATTATGTCGTGCAAAAATGGGAAATAAGGCAGGAGTAAAGAGCTGGGAACTGATGTGCAGAGATTTCAGCACTGGAATCACTAATACAATAGACAATAGACTGATCAATAGACAATTGGGCTGACCTAATAAGGCGTTTGGAATATTCACACAACAAATTGTGTAAAGATTCACTTCAATTATTCAATCACATGAAAGGAAAATTCCCGCTGACTTACTTTATCTGTACATGATTAGCCAATTGGAGTGAATGTTTGTACAGTATTGTTATTGTGTGGAAATTCTTAACTCCTTCAGTAAATTAGCATCTGAGTATCATTTGGAGATTTCAACGATTTTATTAAATTAGCTAGCAGTGTGATTATACTGATTTATTGCTCAATGGACTGGCTGGAGACATAGTGGTTGAGTTACTAAAGGCAAATCGACAGTTCACTTCGTAAGGGAAAATGCACTTTTCAAGGGGCTTTTACCTAGAGCTTTGTGATCTATGTGAATCTCTTCTGACTTACACCAACACGTGTACAAGGAAAAAAGCCTTTTTTCCCCCCTTGCACATGATTGGGTATTTGTTGCAAAGTGAAATTTCACCACATTCACAAAGCCCTAAGGAAAATTACCTTTCAAAGTGAGCAGCCTATTTGCATTTAGTAAATCAAACCCATATAACTATAGATTTTTTCTTAAAGATGAAAAAGTTACAAATTGTGCTTTCCTGGACTTACAATTAAACTCTACGGTACCAAAAATGGCAAGATTTGGTTGTACTAACCATTTAGGATAATAATATATTATTAATAATATGAGAATTCAAAAGTGACCACAGCAAGGTCCTATGTATCAATTTATAAATAGGTCTTACGAATGAACAAACATGGTAATATAATAAAATTGATGTGCATCAGCCAGGAACTAGGACAGGCTCAATAAGATTTTCTGCAGCATATAAAGAAAAGGGTGTGAAAAGCTGACTGTGTATAGTGAAAGCAGAGTAAGAAATTTCACTACATAAGAGGAGCTGGTAAGGTTGGAATTCAATTTTAAGGGCTCCAATAGTAACATTGTCTGGAGCTTTGAATTGTATACTGCCATTCTTGTACATAAAATAAAAAAGCTATTTATAAGCTGATACCTTTTTGCGGTCAGCTTTTTAATTTCTCACACATTTGGGGCCCTTGAGGAGCCAAAGATGTGGTGACTTTTGCAATATGGCAACTAAAAATAGGTATGTGCCTCTCTTTTTGAATAAGTTAGTATTTTTACAGCTTTTTAATTTGTATCAAGGTTAGCAACGCTGCTTTCAAAGCTCATCACACTATAAATCCTTGTTTCTTGAGATTACTTTAGGTGACTTTTCAGCTTTAGGGTCCTTTCACACGGAGCGGATCTGTATTGATCCTCTCCGTATGCCTGTTTGCTCAGCGGGGATTCCTCCATAAAATCCCCGCTGAGCTGTCGGCTGACAGGGCGGTCCCTGCACAGTGTGTGGGGACCGCCCTGTCTTTTCTCCGCTCTCCCCTATGGGGAATCGGATGAATACGGACCGTATGTCCGTGTTCATCCGATCTGCAAGATCAGGAGTCTCCAAACTATGGGCCTCCAGGTGTTCAGGAACTACAATTCCCAACATGCCTAGTCATGTCTACGAATGTCAGAGCTTTACAATGCCTCATGGGAAGTGTAGTTCCACAGCAGCTGGAGGGCCATAGTTTGGAGATCCCTGCGCAAGATGGAAGAAAAATAGGATTTTCTTCCGTCCGAAAAACCGGATCTTTACGGAGGCGGATGTTTACGGACGTTAGCGGATGCTCATCCTCTAATGTCCGCGATCACATAGGGAACCATTGCAGTCCGTAAACGGACTTATGAAAAACGGACCGTTCATCCGCTCGTGTGAAAGGGCCCTAAGGGTGCCTAAAGCCATAACATTACAGTCCTCCACTAAGGTAATTTTTGGCAAGACTAGTGATTATCTAATGTCTTTCGGGTAGTGCCTGGAAATCTTAAACAATATTCTCAGGGCAAAAAATTATCAGACAGGTTGGAAAACATTTTGTGAGCTGTTGCAAAATAAGCTAAAGCCCAAACTTTTCCCATGGAGATCCTTACTCCTGTCTCCACTGGTTAATTAGAAACAATAGTGTAACTAAAGCATTTTCATTCAAGGTAGGAATTGACTTCAAAGACACTGTGTAATGGTAAAATTATTCATGCATATCTAACCACTCACTAATGTCTATATAAACTTTAAACTACTTGTGAGATTTTGGTTGTGCAGTAGTTGAGGTATCCAATACTTAATTGTGGAATTCTAGTGATCGTTATGTGTTAATTTAAGTGGTTCTAAAGCCTTAAGATTTTTAAACCTAATGCATTCTATGCATTAAGGTGAAAAGCCTTCTGTGCTCCCCCCAGACCCCTCCTTTTTCTTACCTGAACTTAATCTGATCCAGCCACTGTCTCTCTCCTCATTGGACAGATTGATAGCAGCGGAAGTCATTAGCTCCCGCTGCTGTCAATCAAATTCTGTGACATGGAAGTGGGGGGTGGGGTTTAGTCCTGCTTTCTGTGTCAATGGATCCAGCAGTGGGACTCGGGAGTGAGCCCACACAGGTGGCCCCTTTTAAAGCAGCTTAATGTGGGGACACCCGATGAAAGGGAGGGAATTGGAGAGCCAGCTGTGGGACCCCAGAAAAAGAGAATTGGGGCTGCTCTGTGCAAAACTATTGCATAGAGCAGGTAAGCATAGGCATGTTTGTTATTTTTATTAAAAAATTACCCGAAGTTTACAACTACTTTAAGACAATCCAAGCTTAAAAATGTGTATTTAGTATTTCTAACTGACATATCAATCTTCCAATAGTTGTACAATGAATACAATAAATGTAAATGGTTATTAAGCTTGCTTTGCCCTAATGAGAGCACTCACAAACAGCTAGCAGTCTGTAAGCATACTTTAGTGTGTGACAGTTACAGAAAAAGTGCTAAAGAAGTGAGCTCCAATGGTAATGGTAATGCTGCATGTGGCTACCTGTGGAGTTTGTAGGCCACACTAAAGCCCCTTGTGCATGGGCATCATCATTTCACTGATGTTTACTCAGAAACTTGTGACGCCTGTGAGCAAGGGGCAAAAAACTGTAAAGACCTGAATAATGTTGAGTATAGGCGAGTAAAAGTGCATAAGCATATAGATGACGATAGAGGAGTAAAATTCTTCTTCTTTGCCAGTATTGTAATATACTCATTTATACTCATGTAAACATTCTTATAGACAAGTAAACACATGTATGCAAAAAATTACTGCACTCAAACTGCACTTTTTTTTGTTTTACTGCTCTTACTGATCCTACTCAGCTGTGTGCAATGTCTCATAGAAAACAATGCATCTAATTTCAGATCAGTAAAAAAACTCAGCATTTTTTACTCCCTTGTGCAAGAGGCCTTAAGGGGATTATTATTGAAACATCATCACAAAAATTACAGCGTACCTATGGAAACCACTAAACATTTCCACTCTACCAAAGCATCCATTTTAGCCTGGAAAATGATCATACACCTATCACCACTATGAATAAGCTTTTATAAACAAATACTGAAGACAAAACCAAAAAGTATTAGTATAGTTTAGTAGCGTATCACTCAGAATTACCTTGCGTTATCTCTTCCATGTGACTTCAAAAAGTTCATATCACGATATCTCGAGAGGAAAGCCACCAGCTGATCATTTGTCCTGTAGAAACAGAAGATACAAAAGATAAAGTCAAATAACTTCCAACTTGGAGCTGACTGATGTTTATTGGAGGTGCCTATTAGTTTACAAGGTTGCAATAAACTAGAACAAGACAAGCACGTTGCTGGTCTTGTAAACACAATGATGATTTATGGAACGTTTCACTACCAATTAGGCTGCCATTATGAATGCCCTGATGAAGTTGCCCTTGAAACACATTACAAGTTATTGTAACATCTATAACACTTAAAAGCTTTGCAGACCTGTTCTTCATCTTTTGTACTGTACATTTTAAAGAGATCAATAGTTTCCACAGATAGACTTTTTGAATAGTATGTAAGTGTAGATTGTAAAATATAAAGACGATATATTGCTATTCCATGAAGAACTTGTAAAATTTATGAGTTAAGAACTGAAACTGTGACATTCAGGAGGTTAAAGTGAGAAAACCACACAGTCACTGGAATACATGTTTAAGTACTGTGGTAATATTGTTTTGAAAACAATGCACACTGAATTAAAAATTATGAGCATTTAGGAAAAATGCTAAAACCTAAACAAGGATGTTCTGAGGACACTCAAAGTAGAACCACCCGAAGGTCCATTTCTGAATCTGAACCAGATGAGGTAAAGACCAAGACCAAGACCAAAACTACAATATTAAGGGAGAACAGACAACAATATGATGAGGTTAACTGACAAAACCGTGTCCACAAAAAAAGACCAGCTAGTCCAGTATACACAGAAAAGTCTGAACCTTCCAATGCTATCCCTTAGTCATCAGTTAAGTTGTTTCTATGATAAAAAAGAGGCTGTCTAGCTAGACAACCAAGTATTGCTAAAACTGGTAATACAAGATTTATGGAATCATTACAATGGAAACAACCAAGAAAGAACTCAAGGGTATGTATAAAGTCAGGTAGGCAGAGAGAAAGATATATTGTAAACCCAAGATTGGTGAAAAGAGGGTGAACAGTGGTGTAGTGAGTAGAACTTTCGACCACTACAGCATCTGCCTAGAGTTTGCATGTTCTCCCTGTGTCTGCGTGGGTTTCCTCCGGGTACTCCGGTTTCCTCCCACACTCCAAAGACATGCTGGTAGGTAAATTGGATCTTGTCCAAATTGGCCCAGTATATATGTATATATGTGTGTATGACTGTGTGTCCCAAGTGTGTCAAAATCCTACGGGGTAAAATTACTGCACCAGCCAAGCAGACACTGGCTGGAAAAAACGCCCAGAGGTGATTCAGTTTGCATGAGTATCGCTATACAAGTCATTCATTCATTCATTCAACATAAAGAAAACTTCAATACATCACCCAAAAGGTATACCTGGGGTCTGACAGAAACACTCTGTAGTACCTGTCTAGCCTTGAGCACAGGTTCTATGAATCTTCTGGACTCCCCCAATCCAGCAAAACTTCTATAGCTGTGAGGTGGGAAGCAGGAAACATGGCTTCACTACTAAGCACATTCACCTTATCAGGGTAAAGAAAGGAAAGGTCTCAGGGCAGCCATCCTCATAGGGCTGCTGGACAACCCCAAAAAGAGAATCTATGGCCAGACAATCAGGTCTCAAGATGTCCCTCCAGATGTTCCTTATCCTTAATAGGATACAACAGCAGTTTCCCATATTGTGTCACCTGCTAATAGTCCTGTGGGGCACAGAGATCTCCAGTGATGGTTTTTGCCTGTCATGCAGATAATGAAGAGCACCAAGGTGCTGTTGGAATAGGGACAGGTTGCAAAGCATCATATATAGGAACAACAGTGCTGCCAAGAGTAGTACTCAGAGTAGTAGCAATGTCCAGTGCAGAGACCAGATCACTTTGAAGGAACGACTCCCACTACTTCCCAGTGGGCAAGGCACTGCAACACCTAGCTGATATTCAATGTAATCTTATCTGGGAAAATACAGGATGTCTGAAGAGAAGGGAAATATCTGTTCTGGGAAGCCAAAATGGAACCCAAGGCATCAGGGCCAAGTAAGGGAGGGGACCCCTCCATCCACCTGAAAAGACTGTCTGGGCAAAACATATAATATATTTGTCCTGTGTAGACCCCAGATGTTGGATTTTAAAGCAAGTAAAAAGTATATAGAAAGGTAACCAGCAATGTTTAGATATGATTAAGTTGTGCTATGTTAATAGGAACATAAAACAAATATAAAGTTGGTGTAATCTCAATGTTGCTGCAAAAGTGGAAATGCACATTAAACTAAACACCATCACCAGCTTATCCAGCCAACTCTTGCAAGCTTTAGGTCCTTCAGAAGAATGCTGAGTGCAAGAGTACAAAAAGCTGATTGTTCCAGAAGAGGCTGTATAATTATCCAACAATGGTTGTGCCAGGAAAGTGCACTAGTGTGAAGCAAAGGCACAACACTTCAAGGGATGTAGTTGTTCCCAAAAAACACTGAGGGGTAAGGTAAAATTTGGGCAAAGCTGGTCCTGGTTGACCTTGCCGGTCAATAGATCCTGCAGGGAAGAATGATGCTGAACGGTATCATGTAACATGAGACATTATACAGTATCTCGCAAAAGTGAGTCCACCCCTCACATTTTTGTAAATATTGTATTATATCTTTTCATGTGACAACACCGAAAAAAATGACACTTTGGTACAATGTAAAGTAGTGAGTGTACAGCTTGTATAACGATGTAAATTTGCTGTCCCTTCAAAACAACTCAACACACAGCCATTAATGTCTAAACTGCTGGCAACAGAAGTGTTCTGGCTCTGCATGAACATATTCGCCAGCACAGATTGTATATAACGTGCAAAAGTTTTAATGCAAAGAAAGCATCACAAGAAGTGCAACGTTTCGAGGCCACGCATGACCTCTTCGTCAGGCAAGTGATAAAAAAGTCAGTGCAACACCATTAGATATATAGAAACAGCCACCAATAAGAACATGTGAAAAAAAATTGCATCATCCCTCCCTCCCTCCCCATACCTCCCTCTCCTGGCTCTGGACTGGGAAAGCACTCTGTAACTAACTAGCACAGTATACTTAGGTCTGAAATGTACCACAATGCAACGTTCATTGCCCAAAGGTCACATTAAAAGCTAGCCCTGCATGTGCAGTCCAGCAGGGACTGGAAACTGCCTCTAAAACTAGTGATGAGGAAATATCAATCCATATAGCTGCTATGGAGTCTGGCTCAAGCAGTTGAAGCATTTGAAATTCTAGAGTAAAATATCCAAGAAAGGAAAGCCTAACAAAAAAACTGTTAGACTTTAGTCAACAGAGCTGAGAAAAATCTCTTCGACCTCATAGGATCCAAGCAAAAAACTGGCATACTGAATAGAAGGGGTGTTAAATGGAAGTTGGCTTACATTGTTTGCCAATGCTCAAAGTTCCAGTATGACCATACATTGCAGGCTATTTCATCAGTAGTGTAATTTTCCTTTAAGTACAATTACAGTGTAAGGCCATACTATAAAATTAGCAGCTTAATAAATGATCTGTTAACTATTAACTATTAACTATTAACTTAGACAGAAGGAGCTGAAATTTCCTCCCACTATAATTTGTAAATTGATGAGTTAAGACGAGTAAGGCCCTCTTTCCTTGTTTACTCATGTGAGCTTAAATGCCTTTCAGGGTCATGCTTTGCATCTCCACTTGGCAACTATAGGGAAAAATCTTCCTCTGTATAGAAAGCTGTGCAGATTTCCACATTTTATGCTTGGGTAGTTTTCTATCTTACTGAGATGAATGGACATTTACTGAATTTACTTAGCAATCCTTCCACATGAAATAGTTTCAATAGCCAAGTTCTTACTCTGCATTCCAAGGCATAAGAAGATGCAATTTAGTACTGAAAATTAAAAAATGAAGGATTTTCCTTTCATTTGTTTTCTTTTAGAGCTTAAAAAGCCAAATCTACTGTATATGTCCTCTATATTATAACACAATAATGATGTATAGTAGCAGCAGACCACAAAGTCCCAGCACAAATAATGTGGGCGGACCCTTCTTTTATGTACAACATGCTTGCTCCACATATACAAAAACCAGGTTGCCATGGTACCACCTGTCCTCCACCAAAATTTTACAGGGCACTATGTCATGCTTTCAAACACTGAGGTCCATTATACCATTGCTTTCTGTTACATCAAAGCCGTTAAAAACAAATCTGTTACCCTGTGTACTGTAGCAGCATTGTTACTGGCATCAACAGCACCAATGGCATCATTTCTGGAATGGAGCTCACAGTTCCAATTTCACTGCCAATTGCCAGTTAAAGAGCAATTGCATAAAAATCGTTTTTTTTTTCTTTTTATTTAATTGCTGGTCCTGCTTGTAATTCTGATACAAACAAACCCCAGGCTATTGAAGGGCTGTACTCTGGAGCTAAAATAATTTGTGCTGTAGGTGCCAATAAAATAATGAGGTAAAAAACATTGATTTAGAGTATGAAACAGAGGTATAATGGGAAGCTCTGCTTACATGCATTTCATATTGTATGTTCACTCTCATCTGTGGTAAGAAAACAAGGGCCAAAGGGTCCAGATATGGATTAGGGGGGCACGCCGTTTTTTTTTGGCATTTTTCTATTGCCAGAATTTTTTTTTCACTCAGCTGTCAGCGAGGAAGCCTGTTGACAGCTGATGACTCATTTGTTGCTAATGATGCAGTGGTTGGCTTCCAGCTATTCACTGTTCCCAGATAGGGCAAAGCCTTGCACCTGACCATCGGTCAGATGCATTTCTTCAGCCAATCAGGGCTCAAAATGCACTGTGCAGAGCGCAGTGCATTGTGGGGTGCTCAAGGGGCAAACATTCCACTGAGCACTCTGCAAATTCAGGTGTTCACAAATGGCGAACAGGCTGTCCACCGAGCACCCCACAATGCACTGACACAGTGCATTCTAAACCCTGATTGCTGAACTATCGCACCTGATCGCTGGTCAGGTGCAAGGTTTTGCCCAATTAGGGAAATAGCTGGCTGTCATCTGCTGTCGACAGGCTTCTCCACAGCGGAATAAAAAAAATAGAAAAATAAAAAAACATTGCCAACAATAGAAAAATGTAAAAAAAAAAAACAGCAACAAAATGAATGGCATGGAGTCCCCCCAAAATCCATACCAGATCCTTATCTGAGCATGCAGCGTGGCAGACCAGGAAAGAAGGGGACGAGCAGGTGCCCCCCCCCAACCAAACCAGGCCACATGCCCTCAACATGGGGGGTGCTTTGGGGCGGGTCGGGTGACTCTGCTCCATGTTGATAGGGACAAGGGCCTCTTCCCCACAACCCTGGGCTGTGGTTGTGGGGGTTTGTGGGCAGGCGGCTTATCAGAATCTGGAAGCCCCCTTTAACAAGGGAGCTCCCAGATCCCACCCCACCATGTAAATGAGTATGGGGTAAACACAATATTTGACAACTCCTTTTGTTAAAAATAAAAAACAATGTCCCAAATGTAGATCCATCATCAATCACGACGCTTGCCACACCACAGAACCCAAAAAAATACAAAAAAAGCTCCGCTCACAACAAAAGCTAATCGCTGACTGCCTGCTCCACCATTTGATAGTTCTTAAATAGGTAAAAAGTGGGGCCACCTAGCAAAGTAACATGGTGGCACTGCCCCGTGTGGTGTTACCAGCCCAGCATGCACCGATAGATGTCACATGGGGTGGTGCCACTGAGTGATGTCACCAGGTGGCTCCCCACTGAGTGATGTCACCAGGTGGCTCCTCCCCTTACTTCTTTAAGAACTGTCAGGTGACTGAGCAGACAGTCGGTGGTTAGCCTTCATCATGGGCGGAGTCCCCCACCACCACAAAGCACCTCCTATGAGGAGGGCATGTGGCCTGGTATGGTTCTGGAGGGGGTGCTCGCTCGTCCCCCCTTTCCTGACATGCCGGGCTGCATGCACGCATAAGGGTCTGGTATGGATTTTCCCATTCAAATCTTTAACAGACCCAAAGGGCCTAATACGGATTGGGTTTTTTTTTATTTATTTTTTATTTTGCTATTGCCAGCAATGTTTTTTTTTACATTCAGCTGTCAGTGGGGAAGCCTGTTGACAGCTGATGACTCATCCATTGTTAAGGACGTAGCAGCAGGCTTCCCAGCCCACTCCCTAACAACCAGTTATTCCTAGTTCTTGCTGAGGACATGTGGCCTGGTATGGGGGGGGGGGGGGGGCACTTTACAAGCAAATTAAGGAGATCCCCAGCCACTATATTTAAAGTGTAACTCCACTTTTGTTGAGAAAAAAAACATTCCTTCGTGGATGATCCATGTACATTGCAAGAATTATAATAACTTTTGTTGCAGATTCCTATCCTTTTGTTATTATGAAAAAATCCCTGTGTGTTTGTCTGCGCCTCAGTCAGGTGTTCAGCTGCAGAGCACTAATGAGGAAAACTGCTGGGCCTGCATCCCTTTAGACATGTTCCTATTGGAAATATCTCACCAAAAATGACATTTTTGTTGCAGGTGATGCCGGAAGTCTGACTTGTATCTTAGGGCAGACTTCTGAGAAAATTGGTAAACCAATCACACAAGCAGTAAATTATGGTTTTGGGGAGTGGTCAGTACACATTCTGTGTACAGAACAACTCAATGTAGCCATATTGCTTTGCATTTATAGAAATTTACAGTGGCTGCAGATTGAAAAGGAAAGGTCATTCATTTTTAATAACACTCAATTACAATATGACTTGTATTGCAATTATACATGCTATATTATTTTTTTCTTTATTTGCTATTATTTTCCCCACCACAAAAGGAGTTACTCTTTAAAGGAATTTTTCATTTTTATTGTTTCACTTTAAGCATTATTAAAAATCACTGCTCCTGTAAAAACAATCAATTTTTTTTTGCATTGATACATGCTTCTCAGGTCAGTAGCCGGGCCCCTATACACTTTTTTATGCCCAAAAACTTGCATCTAAGCCTTCTAAATGTGGACTTTTGATTTTTCAAGTTCGGTTTCCATAAACTTTATTAGAGTTTGTGGCTTGGGTCCAAACTTTTTACAGTTTTAGTGTGAACCGAACCGGGGGGGGGGGTGTTCAGCCCAACTCGAAGGCCTCGTACACATGAGGGGATATGTCCGCTGAAAACGGTCCGATGGACCGTTTCAGCAGACATCTCCGCTCGTGTGTATGGGCTAGTGGACAGATTTCTCCACCCGACAGATTTCAAAGCATGCTTTGAAATCTATCCGGTGGGAATCTGTCCGCCCGACATGTCTGCTGGTTAGTACAGGGAGTGCAGAATTATTAGGCAAGTTGTATTTTTGAGGATTCATTTTATTATTGAACAACAACCATGTTCTCAATGAACCCAAAAAACTCATTAATATCAAAGCTGAATATTTTTGGAAGTAGTTTTTAGTTTGTTTTTAGTTTTAGCTATTTTAGGGGGATATCTGTGTGTGCAGGTGACTATTACTGTGCATAATTATTAGGCAACTTAACAAAAAACAAATATATACCCATTTCAATTATTTATTTTTACCAGTGAAACCAATATAACATCTCAACATTCACAAATATACATTTCTGACATTCAAAAACAAAACAAAAACAAATCAGTGACCAATATAGCCACCTTTCTTTGCAAGGACACTCATGCAGCCTGCCATCCATGGATTCTGTCAGTGTTTTGATCTGTTCACCATCAACATTGCGTGCAGCAGCAACCACAGCCTCCCAGACACTGTTCAGAGAGGCGAACTGTTTTCCCTCCTTGTAAATCTCACATTTGATGATGGACCACAGGTTCTCAATGGGGTTCAGATCAGGTGAACAAGGAGGCCATGTCATTAGTTTTTCTTCTTTTATACCCTTTCTTGCCAGCCACGCTGTGGAGTACTTGGACGCGTGTGATGGAGCATTGTCCTGCATGAAAATCATGTTTTTCTTGAAGGATGCAGACTTCTTCCTGTACCACTGCTTGAAGAAGGTGTCTTCCAGAAACTGGCAGTAGGACTGGGAGTTGAGCTTGATTCCATCCTCAACCCGAAAAGGCCCCACAAGCTCATCTTTGATGATACCAGCCCAAACCAGTACTCCACCTTCACCTTGCTGGCGTCTGAGTCGGACTGGAGCTCTCTGCCCTTTACCAATCCAGCCACGGGCCCATCCATCCGGCCCATCAAGACTCACTCTCATTTCATCAGTCCATAAAACCTTAGAAAAATCAGTCTTGAGATATTTCTTGGCCCAGTCTTGACGTTTCAGCTTGTGTGTCTTGTTCAGTGGTGGTCGTCTTTCAGCCTTTCTTACCTTGGCCATGTCTCTGGGTATTGCACACCTTGTGCTTTTGGGCACTCCAGTGATGTTGCAGCTCTGAAATATGGCCAAACTGGTGGCAAGTGGCATCTTGGCAGCTGCACGCTTGACTTTTCTCAGTTCATGGGCAGTTATTTTGCGCCTTGGTTTTTCCACACGCTTCTTGTGACCCTGTTGACTATTTTAAATGAAACGCTTGATTGTTCGATGATCACGCTTCAGAAGCTTTGCAATTTTAAGAGTGCTGCATCCCTCTGCAAGATATCTCACTATTTTTGACTTTTCTGAGCCTGTCAAGTCCTTCTTTTGACCCATTTTGCCAAATGAAAGGAAGTTGCCTAATAATTATGCACACCTGATATAGGGTGTTGATGTCATTAGACCACACCCCTTCTCATTACAGAGATGCACATCACCTAATATGCTTAATTGGTAGTAGGCTTTCGAGCCTATACAGCTTGGAGTAAGACAACATGCATACAGAGGATGATGTGGTCAAAATACTCATTTGCCTAATAATTCTGCACTCCCTGTACACTTACCAGCAGACATGTCGTCCCCCACCGCCGCCGTGCCGCCGCCGAATGGATTCGGCGCATACGCGGAAGTGTTTAACTTCCTGGTGCGGTGACGTGGCGGTGACGTGGCGGCGTCAACGTCACCGCCGCGTCACCGCCACGTCACCGCGCCGTCCGGCGGCGGGGAATTTGATCCAATGGTGTGTACACGCCATCGGATCAAACTCCCGATCGGACATATCCGATGGAAATGGTCCGCGGACCGTTTTCATCGGATATGTCCGATCGTGTGTACGAGGCCTAAGGCCTCGTACACACGAGTAAATAGATTTGTTCAAAACGGTCTGTCCGACCGATTTGAACAAATCTGTCTGCTGGCATTTTGGTTTGCTCGCGTGTACACACGAGCAAACCAAAATCCCCGCCAGCAGACAGCGCGCTGACGTGCCAGTGACGTGGCGGTGACGTTGACGCCGCCACGTCACCGCACCAGGAAGTAAAACACTTCCGCACATGCGTCGAAACCATTCGGCGCGTGTGCGAGAAGACATGTCTGCTGGTTAGCGTACTAACCAGCAGACATGTCGGGCGGACGGGTTCCCAGCCGACAGATTTCAAAGCATGCTTTGAAATCTGTCGGGTGGCCAAATCCGTCTGTTTGCCCGTACACACGATCGAATCTGTCTGCTGAAACGGTCTAGCAGACCGTTTCCAGCAGACAGATTTAATCGTGTGTACGAGGCCTTATCCTCATATCATTCCTCCATACTACATTACAGGTGTAACACTAATGTTATGATCAAATAAGCAGTGCAGAGACACTAAGGCCCCTCTCACACTGAGGAGTTTTTCAGGCGGTTTAGCGCTAAAAATAGCGCCTAAATACCGCATGAAAAACTCCTGCCCAGTATTATCAATGTGAAAGCCAGAGGGCTTTCACACTGAGGCTATGCGCTGGCGGGAGAGAAAAAAATCTCCTGCAAGCAGCATCTTTGGAGCGGTGTGTATACCGCTCCCTTACCGCTCCTTCCAATTGAAAACAATGGGAAAAATGGGAAACCGCGGTAATACTGCCCGCAAATCGCCTCTTTATCCCTTTTCCGGCCGCTAGCAGGGGTTAATACCGCACCGATAGTGGCCGAATCACGCGGCAATTCCAACAATATTAACCCTTTTCCGAAAGCTAGCGGGGGTTAATACCACACCGCTAGCGGACGAATCACACGGCAATCCCAATGGTATAGCGCCGCTATTTTCAGTGGCGCTATACCGCCACTGCCCCAGTATGAAAGGGGCCTTAGGGGGCGATTTACTAAAACTTGTGCACTCAGAATCTGGTGCAGCTCTGCATGGTAGCCAAATTAGATTCCAGCTTGTTCAATTAAGCTTTGGACAATAAGCCCAGGTTCACACTGGGTACGATTTAGTTCGATTTGAGATGCGATTTCACATGTGAAATCGCATCTCAAATCGGCGGCAATTGCCGGCAATGACACCGTCCTAATCGGTGCGACTCCGCATCTGCGGCGCTGCACCGATTTCAAAAAGTAGTTCCTGTACTACTTTTTGCGATTTCAGGACGCGATTTACATTGACATCTGTGCAGAACCCTGCACAAATGTCTCCTAAATCGCGCTGAAATCGGAACTGCCAGAGGGAGTGAAATCGCGCGAGTTCAGCTGAAATCGCGCGATTTCACTCCCGCAGCCCAATGTGAACCAGGGCTAAAACCTGGAAGCTGATTCATTTCTATGCAGAGATGCACTCCATTTTGAACTCTCCAGTTTTAGTAAATAACCATCACACTGTGCCAGGCTAATACAGTATTCAGCTAAGCTCTTGTTTTTCTAATCACATGACCTATAAACATTAAATTCATGCAAATAGAACACAGAGTGCTGCATTATGCAAATAATAATAATATAATTTTATTTATAACTTCAATTCAAATTTTATAAAACAAAAAGTATCCTTTTTAAAATACATTAACATGCATATATCCAGTGGGAAAAAAAAACATGTAAATTCCCAAGACAAGAATGCTTAATCTAATTAGAGATATTGGTTTAGCTAACCATGCAAAGTATAAAACATACATCTCATTTTCATTTAGTGTTGTATGTTCATTGGTGGAGAACACTTTACATTGATATCTCCTGAAATCACACAATGCCTTAAGCAGGAAAGAGAAGAAAGCCCACATAAAATGCCAGACCAGTATGTATTCAGGAGCCTCAGGACAGTCAGGAAAAGGACAAACACTCATTATAACTTCTTTTTTTCTAATTTGCTGAATCTTCACATCTCGCTTCATTTATTCATTAGGCAAAAACATCAACCCACTTCATTGCTCTTTAATTTGCTTACAAACTGTTTCATCATTGCCACAGCATACTTATTCTAGTCTAGCAAATAATATTTGTCAAAGCATTTATATTATTTGAATACTGCCTATATCAGCAATGAAAAATACCATATAAAAAAAAATGATAAAAATAGTACACTTTTATTATGTGTATAACCAAAGATAACTTCCATGTATAAGCTAATGGGTTTTTAGCAATGGCTCCATTCTGGAAGGCCCTTACTGTAGATTTGAGCATGTAAAAACCTTAGAAAAGAGAAAAATGTATACTACCATCCCATCCCGCTCAACTTCCATAAAAGCTAAAGCAGAACGAAACCCACTGATTTAATGGCTTCCCAAAACAGTTCAGTTGGTCAGTCAAGGCATAATTTGAATGATGTCTACAGTTGCCAGTGTGATTTTGTTAGCTCTTAAGCAAATTGTCAAGTCATCAAATGGCTAATCACATGTGCAGATCCATTGCAACTGCAGAAGAAACAGAGGCTAAAAAGGCAGCTTCCTTTACTCTAAAGAATAAGAGTTTTGTTTAAAGTGATTGGAAAGTCTATTTTTTTCTCCATAAAAATAACAAACACATTATACTTACCTGTTCTGCTTAATGGATTTGCACAGAACAGTCCAGATCCTCCTCTTCTCGGGTCCCTGGCTGAAGCTCCTGGCCCTTCCCTCCTGTTGAGTGCCCCCACAGCAAGCAGCTTGCTATGGGGGCACCCAAGCTGAGCTGCAGCTCCATGTGTCCATTCAGACATGATGCTGTGGTTTGGGCCCCACCCCCTCATTCTCTCTTGATTAGCTAACTGACTAATTGATAATAGCGGGAGCCAATAGCTCTGCTGTTGTGTCTGAGCTCATCAGGATGGCCGAGATACTCTTGGACATCGCTGGACAGAGAGGGGGCTTCGGTAAGACTTAGCGGGGTCGAGGGAGGGCTGCTGCACACAGAAGCCTTTTTATCTTAATGCATAGAATGCAGGACTCAGGATTGCGTGCTACCTAAAGGCTGCAGGACTCAGGATTGCATGCTATCTACAGGGTGCAGGACTCAGGATTGCGTACTACCTACATGGTTCGGGGCTCAAGATGGCGTGCTACCTATAAGGTGCAGGACTCAGGATTGCGTGCTACCTATAAGGTGCAGGACTCAGGATTGCGTGCTACCTATAAGGTGCAGGACTCAAGATTGCGTGCTACCTATAAGGTGCAGGACTCAGGATTGCGTGCTACCTATAAGGTGCAGGACTCAGGATTGCGTGCTACCTATAAGGTGCAGGACTCATGATTGCATGCTATCTAGAAGTGCGTTGTATAAAGGGTGCAATGTACATGGTGCAGAGTTAAAAAGCTCACTGTGTACAGGGGGCAGGGTTTAAAAACTCACAACGGAGTAAGGGGAGTATATGTACATGGAGAACAAGGTGAAAAGTTAAGTACTGCCTATGTTACACTAAACAGAAGAGAGGAAAGAGGGGCTGCTGCCGAAGAGCAGCTACAACTTACAGCCGGTGTGCAGTCTGGACCTTAGAAGGAGCTGTCCTCTCTCTCAGAGATACTGCTGGACAGTGGATATCTTACAATTGGCCGATGCTGCTGTCATGTGATAGCTTTAGTTGGCCAGAAGAGATTGGGCAATAAACGGAGATGAATGCTGTGTCACCCATGTGCTGGTCCCACCCCCTGCCCCGCAATAGCGACTCCACTGACACTGTCAGTTTTAAATTCTTTGTATGGCCACATAGGCAACAATAACAATTCAAGTAAAAGTGCAGTGATTGGATGAGAATACAATTGCCTAAAAAAATAACCATTGAGAACATAAGATTGCAGTCCAGGCTTAGAATATATATATATACAGAAATTAAGACACTGAAAAGAGAAACTGAAAGAAATACATTTCAAGAAACACTTTACTTGAGGTCTTATCCGATGTAGCTCCTGAAATAAGGCATACTTGTCAAAAGTAAACAAAGGTAAACAAAGGGCTAGAAAAGTCGGATCCCCGTCGCTTCTATGCGCTTTTCCTATTCCAGCGAGTGCGAGATGTCGGCGACAGGTACTGTAGTTATCACTTTTGCCTTTTGGCAAGGTGCTCCATCATCCTGGAAAAGGCATTGTTCATCACCAAACTGTTCTTGGATGGTTGGGAGAAGATGCTCTTGGAGGATGTTTCTGTACCATTCTTTATTTCTGGTTGTGTTCTTAGGCAATATTGTGGGTGTAAGAAACCCTACACATGGTCTCCGGATGCTTTACTGTTGGAATGACACAGAACTGATGGAAGCACTGTCAGTTTCTTCTCCGGACAAGGTTTTTTTTTTGTTTCTGGATCCCCTAAACAATTGGAAAGGGGATTCATCAGAGAAAATTACTTTACTCCAGTCCTGAGCAGTCTTATCCCTGTACCTTTTGCAGAATATCAGTTTGTCTCTGTTGTTTTTCCTGCAGAGAATTTGCTTTTTTGCTGCCCTTCTTGACAACAGGCCATCCTCCAAAAGTCTTTGCCTCATTGCGTGCAGATACAGTCACACTAGTCTGCTGTCATTCCTGAGCAACCTCTTCACTGGTGGTGCCCCGATCCCGCAGCTAAATCAAATGTTGGACACAGTCCTGGCACTTGCTGGACTTTCTTGGGTGCAGTGAAGCCTTCTTCACAAATGAAGTGGTAATATTTTTATGGGATTAAGTTCATTTTCATGGCAAAGAGGGACTTTTCAATTCATCTGATCACTCTTCATAACATTCTGCAAATTGCCATCATAAAAACCGAGGCAGAAGACTTTGTGAGAATTAATCAACTTTCGGAAAAGAGAGCTTGAAAATTTTAATTTTAATCTGGTTGTTGGTTGTGGGGTGATAATGATATTTCCTTAAAATGTACTCTCAATTTGCAACAAACACATATACATACTTCATGTATGTCTATATCTGTATCGTATAACATTATTTAGTATACTAAGAATGTGTATATATCAAGCCACTCAACAGTTTAGGCTGCAGTTGCAACCAGGTACATAAAACAAAATGAAAAGACATACAGTAGGTGACCGCGATATTGTGTCAATCTCGCTCCCTTTCTCAGCGAGATTGACCACCTACGATCCCCATCGCGGGAGCCAGCGCCGAGCTGGCTTGCCGCGATAGAGACAAAGCCGTCAGAGAAGCGACGGGGATCCGACATGGATTCCCGCCAATTCTACACGTGGGCGGCGTTTGGTATGAATCCTAAAGGGGGAACTCCCCGTCGGATTTTAAATAAAAATCAGGCATGGGTTCCCCCCTCAGGAGCATACCGGGCACTTAGGTCTGGTATGGGTTGTAAGGAGACCCCCCTACGCCGGAAAAACGTGAAAAAAATTTTTGGTAAAAAAATAAATAAAAAAATAAGCGTTTATTGATCGTTTTGCGAAAAAGTTATAGCGTCTACAACATAGGGGATAGTTTTATGGCATTTTTATTAATATATATATATATATATTTTTTTTTACTAGCAATGGCAGAGATCAGCGATGTTTATCGTGACTGCGACATTATAGCGGACACATCGGACACTTTTGACACATTTTTGGGACCATTGTCATTTTTACAGCGATCAGTGCTATAAAAATGCACTGATTACTGTGACAATGACACTGACAATGAAGGGGTTAACCACTAGGTGGCGCTGTAGGGGTTAAAGTGGTTGTAAACCCACTGTTACAACTTGCACCTACAGGTAAACCTAGATTAAGGGTTACCTGTAGGTGCAAGAAATATCTCCTTAACCTACACGGTTATGGAGATATTTTCACAAAAACAGGCACCACTGTCTGAGTGGTGCCGTTTTTGTGAATGCCATTAACGGGGTAATGCTGTGTTTTCGTGCATTCACGGGGATCTACCGATCCCGCAAACATGTGCGGGAGTGACGTCATCACCACTCCGGCCAATCACAGCGTCAAAGTGGCGAATACAGGAAGAAGCTCCAGGTGACATGGCCGCGGTGGTGGAACGGGATCGAGGTGGACTTCGGGGGCTTCGATCTCCGGGAAGTGGCACATATTGAGCTAGTATGCTGTGCATACTAGCTCATAATGCCTTTCTCTTGCAGGTGTATTTAAAAAAAAAATATTACCAAGGGTTTACGTCCTTATTTAAGTGTGCCCTAGTGAGTAATTCTTACTGTAGGGGGGAGGGGTGGGCTGTGTGTGACAAGACAGTGATCACCGTTTCCGATTACAGGAAGCGGTGATCACTGTCATTGTCACTAGGCAGAGCGGGGGGATGCTTGTTTACATCAGCATCTCCCCGTTCTTCCTCACCATGAGATGATCGTGGGTATCCCCCCGGCGCGCGTCCACAATGTTACGATCTTAAAGGCGACGTATAGATACATCCTTCTGCCTGTCCATGCCTTGCTGCCGACATATATAGTTGTGCGCTGGTCGGCAAGCAGTTAAAAAGAAAATGTTTTAGGTTGGTGCTAATGGGTTGATTCAGCTTGTAAATTCTCATATCCCCCAAAACACACTGGTTGCAGGATGTATGCACTATGGTTTCAAATGTAAACATATTTTTTACTTGTTTTAAAAAAAATAAAAAATTACTTGTTTAAAAAAAAAAAAAAATACATAGTAGTTATATAGGTAAAATGAAGAGAGAACAAAAAAAAAAAATGGCTTAAAACTGAGTTTTACAAGATTAAACTATATTCTAATTGTGGTATTACTACCCTGACTAACAAGCGGATTCTTTAGAGACACTTTAAAATGCAATACATGCCAGGATTTAAATGGACCATCAAGCAGGTGGCTGTCATGTGGAAACATAAATTTTCCTTTAGTGTGCCACAATTATAAAATGAACAGTCAGTTACCATGACGATTCTGTGTTCATATAAATGTGAGCAGATCAGATGCATTAGACTCAGGACACACAGCTCTTGTGGTATGGTAGGCAATTAATATGAACTACTCAGCGAACATCTTTTTATTTCTTTATTTCAGTAATATCTAATTTGTTATCACATATCAAAGTATATGAGAATTCACCTTTAGTCAAACGTTTTTTTTTCAAATGTCGTACCTACTGATAAGTGATCCTTGCAAGTGCTGTGCCAATTATTATGCAAATTTAAAGGCCCTGAACAGTTAAACACAAAAAAAAACCTCATTATTTAATTAAAATCCTAGAAAAAAAATGATAAAAAATAAACTTCAGTACTTAAATGTTTATATCTTTAGCAGAAATTTGAGGCATTCATATTTTGAACTTGTTTACCCCTATTTTTGTTATTGTTTAGAATGTTTTAGAATATACATACATATGTTTTTTTTTTTTTTTTTAATGCTGAGTAAGTTTGAATAGGAAGCATTCTACAACTGTTTTAGGTCTAAGCCCTTTATCCACAGTGATGGAGTCCCCTTTTACTATGAACATAAGTTCTAAATAAAATAGATTTTCACTCAGATGCATTACTAACCCCTCTTCTCATCCTGGATCATTACTTCCTTTTATCCAATCGTGTGTAAGCAAGTCTGTCCAACTAAAATCACTAACTAAACTAAAATTGCCTAACAACCAATGCTAAAGATCAGACAACAATAGCAGAAGTTGCCCAAAGGGTGGCGGTAAAGAGCTGAAAAAACATGTGATTTGTTGAATGTTGGCTGAAAATGTTGGGCTGTGTGTATGCAGAACAAGTTCACAGCCAACGCTCTTCGGACCAAAATCCATGGAAAAGTCCGCTGGAAGTCCAATCGTGTGTACGAGGCTTAGGGTGCAAGCAGCACTACTGTCCTCTCGCCAGCATAAGCATTGGTTACCACTATCCTGCTCTATCTGCAGTGCCAAAGCCGTCCTTTCCCAAAGGACTGGGAGCTCCGATGCTACTTTCAGGATGGACAAATGTCTTTGCAAACACCTCCCCTCACTGCAGCTCTAGAGATCCTTAGATCACTTTTCTATCCTAGGCACCTGAGACCCCCCAATGAAACATTTATGATGGAACAGGAGACAAGTGAACTCCACTGAGATACCAATTTGGTGGCAAGGTATCTCTTGGGGGAGTGAGGAAGGTAAAGTTTACCATTACAAGAAAAGTGCTAATACTTAAAGTGGTTGTATAGTAAATTTTTGGACTGGTGTGGAGAAAGCCTCTTGAGGGGGGAGGGGCGAGCAGGATAGTCAGGACGCCCACTAACACACAGCTCCTTTCTCTATCTGAAAAGTAGAGAGCGTCTTGACCCTCCTGCTCGCCCCCTTCCCCCTCAGGAGGCTTGCTCCACACCAGGGAGAAAGCCTTGCATTACTGTGTGGAGTTGCAGACAGAAGCACAGGAAGTGAGGATTTCTCAGAAGAAATAAGGACATTTAAAAGCAAGATCAAAGGATGAGGTAAGTGAAGGAGGACTGCACTAAGGAAAGGGAAGCTATTTAGGGAAACATTTTTTTACCTTTACAACACCTTTAACCTACAATACATCCACTAAAAATAATGGATTAGGCCAGGTCATGAAAATAAAAAAGCCTACATTTGGTAGTGAAAGTAGTCCTTAGCTTATCATTATAAATCAGCTGAAATCCATGGACTGTAAGTGATCAGGATTTTACAGTGATAATACAATAGTAACAACAAAAAAGCAAAGAGGAAATCTTTATTTCTTTACCCAAGAGGTGTACAGTGAAATCAGAAAAAAAAACAGCAACATGGTGCATTTTCCCAGTCGAAATAGGATATATTGTGCCCAATATTCTATGTTAAAACACACACAAAAATATGCTTGTATGGAATGGCCTGTGATACCCAGAGACTTTTGAAGGATGCGGAGTACTCCTGTGCCAGCTTAACCAATGACTCTTATGTCTAGGGTCACCCTTTGTCCCATAGGGGCATAGGATGACTGAGAAATTATATCTCGGATTACATGAGATGGGACAGTAATGATAATTCATGTATTGCAGGATATCTTGAAATATTTCAAGTTGTTTATTCTGACCCCAACAGGTCAATAGAGTGTTTCATTCAATGTGGGGGCACATACTTTTGAGGTGTTAATTGAGTCAGGCTCCTAAGATATTTCATTGTCTATTGTGTGATGCTAATTACACTGTATTGTGTGAATGTTCTATTGATGATAGATATGTGTTGGCAGTCTGAAAGGTCAGATGTCTGACCTTTCAGGTGTAGTGGTTTAGCATGTCAATTATGTTTACTAAACGCCTGTGTTTTGTGTATCAGGTGAGAACAGCTTGTCGCGGAGTGAGGACGTCTGGGGAATGAGTAGTAATTAGCTCATCTAAATGTCATTATCTAACGGAATGTGTATTAAAGTTCCTTGTGTCATGTTGTGGGCGGAGTTGAGTCATTGTCAATATTTGGTTTCTAAAACAACAAGCTGAGATTACCATTAAAGTATTCATTCGTTTGGAACCAGAGAACAGAGCTTGTGTCTCGTTATTCTGGGGAATCCAATGGGTCGTGTCTGCTGGATTGTCGGAGTGTTGGAAGCTGTCGTGGGTTGGTGGAATGGACTAACGTAAACAACGTTAACCCCTGACCGTTATAATGCTCTTGGTAATCTTGGTAATATGGAAAACGTGATCAGGCCCAGAACAGATTCCAAAACCTTGCTGTGCAGCAAAGTGGAACCCAGATACATGGCAAGAACATCCAATCACAACTGCATGCACTCCTTTTGGCTTAGGCATGATGTATGCTTCTTTTGAAGCTTGTGCACAGCATACACAGCACCAGGGAAAAAAGCTTTTAGAAAATGTTACCCAATTCATTGAACCTTAGACTGTGTATTAAAGATGAACTTCAGGAAAATATAAAAATATGATTCACGGCGGTTTTCTATTCCTTTAAAAAGGATTACATCTATTTTTACATACAGCTAACATACTGTAAGTAAACAGAATCTGTCTTTTCTCTGTAATCTCCAACACAGTAGCACTCAGGCTGTGATAAAGAAGGGCAGCACTAGGAGTTAATCATACTCTGCTGCATGCACATGTGATGACAAAGGACATCAGAGTGAAAAAATCCCATCTGTGTACTGTTGCTCCTTCATTTTCTAAAACGGCAGGCTGCAGAAAGGGTGCTGACACCACAGTAAACAACCCATTCAGTTTAAAATAGAAATGCAAGGCAAAATGTTTGTGTATATTCTGTATACTTAGAAGAAATTATAAGTACCCTTTTTTTCATTTTAGTAATTACATGACCTCTGTTCTCAGCTGCATTAGGGTTTATAGAGCTGGGGCTGGAGACTGCAAGGAGGCATGTAATAAGGAAACAAGCAATAAGCAGTATATTAACCACTTGCTGACCGCCTACTGCAAATTAACTGCAGCAGGTCAGCGCAAAATCATGTACCTGTACATTATTTTGAGCAATAGACACTGGGGGGGGGGGGGGCACCCGTGTGCCACCAGAGGCATGATTGTATGCTGATTGGACACAGGGGGTGCCAATCAGCAGGCAGGCAAACCCGATGTCCACTGGCCACCAGCAATTGTTCTCGGTGGAGGCAGAACGTCAATCTGCATATGTGAAGTAGGCAGAATGCCTTTCTGACAGGGCAGAACATAGAGATCTTGTGTTCTTGTTAAACAGTTACATGGATCTTTGTCTTCACTCAGTCAGAGCAACCCCCACACAGTTAGCAAGCACCAACTAGGCACACACTTAAAGGGGTTGTAAATAGCTTCCTTTACCTTAGTGCAGTCCTCCTCATTTACCTCATCCTTCGATTTTGCTTTTAAATGTCCTTATTCCTTCTGAGAAATCCTCACTTCCTGTTCTTCTGTCTGTAACTCCACACAGTAATGCAAGGCTTTCTCCCTGGTGTGGAGTGTCATGATCGCACCCTCCCTTGGACTACAGGAGAGTCAGGACGCTCTCTACCTGCTCCATGGTCCTCCCCCCTCCCTTTGACCCCTATTTATAGCCCCTAGCTCCAACCCTTCAATGATGTTCATCTAACAACCTAACGCACATACACCTACAATCTTTTCTAGTTTTTACCCAATTCAGCAACTATGGATACACATGGTTCAAGCCCCTCTCTCTTCCCTCCCCCTCTGCCATTGGTGGGGATGCTGTCCTCTCTAGGCTACCCGGCGCAGTGGAGAGACGTGTATGTTTACATTTCTCCCCTTCTATATTGCTTTCCCAATGACGGGCCTTTCCACCTCCGGCCACCAGGGGAAGCACTACGCGCCGGCGGCGTTCCTTGATCACCACTAGACGATGCATGGCACTGTGCGCATGTACGGCTTTGGCACGGCGTGTGCTACAGTGCCATGACGTCACGCATTTGCGATAGAGGTGACGGCAGTTGTCGGGGTGGAAGCTCACAGGAACGCCGAGGGAGTCGCAGAGTGTTTGCCCACCAGGCAAATCTGATCACGGGGTGGGAGGGAGCGAATGACACCTGACAATCATGCACTTAGAGCATATATAAGTGCTATCTCCTGTGGATCTTTTTGTGATCCTGGAAGAGCTCTTTCCATACACATATTGGAATTGGAGCCTATGTAAGTACCTACATCCAGCGTATTTAATTATCAATCTTTTAACCTTTTTTCCTATTTTATACTCCTATTAATCTGGTACATTCCATTCACATTTATACTCTATGTAATTAACCAATACTGGGACAGGCACTCATTACTGATACTCAGTGTTTAACACCTATTTCCAATTAACACTCACATTCACCCATCTCACTCACTTGTCTTCACCTGCTTTAGTAATACACATACACATACACACACGCACACATATATATATAAAAAAAAATCATTTCTTCCTTTCTTGCCCATTAACCTTCACCCAACACACTAGCACCTTTTTTGGTTTCCCTTTCACCAATCCTTTTTCAATTCCTTCACTCACTTTCCACACACATCCAACACACACCCTCTCTCACATTCACCACTCTGATACCAGTACGAGGTCCAACCCACCTATACTATCCTTGGTGAGGTATAACCCTTTCTATATCAGTACTACACACCAATATTGGCACCAATATTGGCGTATGTATACAACACCTATTACAACCAATTAATATATACTTTTCATATATGCCCACGCTGATGATCCCACCAGATCACCAGATGTGGGTGAGGCTGTAGTCCAATATATGTTACTTACGCTGTTGCAATTATCCAAGGACTTACATTAACCTTCCCCACACTTATTTAAATATTTAACCATTACAGGTTCCATTCGGTCCTCTCTCTCCCCCCCCCAAAGGTCTACATCTGTGACTCCTTGTATAGCCTTTTCATTTGGCTGTTTCCCGCCTGGCGGAATGGGAGGTTTGTCCGTGAGGGTATATGGATCATTTTACACTCCCTAGCAATGATCTCTGATTTGCTGCCATTCCAATAAATCCTCAAGTGGTAAATATAATTTCAACATTATCCCTCTGTATTTTTTTTTAGAGGGTTAGAACCTCACTAATATATATTTTTAACATGTTTCATTAGAGTACAATCTCCCTGAAGAAGACCGTGACAATAATTGGTTGAAACGCGTCGGGGTACTCATGTGGAAACCTATTGAACTATGATCCATCGTGTATTGTATTGTTACCGATTGTTTGCCGCTGTTGATACTTTTTTCCATTTATGTCAAACCAGAGTGTACTATGTTTACTATTTTTTGAAATGTTCTTACCATGTTGTATTGTTACTGTATTGAACAAACCAAGTAAAGATTTTATCATATTAATCTAAATACTATTTATATTGTGTACATCATGCCGCCCACTGGGGGATCTTTCCATTCATGTTTTTGCACTCGGGGTGTGCGGCCCATGGACTCCAACTATGCGTTTTCTCTTTCGTAAATAGCTTCCTTTACCTTAGTGCAGTCCTCCTCATTTACCTCATCCTTCGATTTTGCTTTTAAATGTCCTTATTTCTTCTGAGAAATCCTCACTTCCTGTTCTTCTGTCTGTAACTCCACACGGTAATGCAAGTCTTTCTCCCTGGTGTGGAGTGTCATGATCGCACCCTCCCTTGGACTACAGGAGAGTCAGGACGCTCTCTACCTGCTCCATGGTCCTCCCCCTCCTCCCCCTCCCTCTCCGGCCGGCACCTCCATTCATAGTGTGGGCACCCGGCTGTGACAGCTTTTGGGCAAATGTAGCATGTAAGGGGGCGAGGAGTGCTTAAAGCGGAAGTTCCACTTTTGGGTGGAACTCTGCTTTACCTCTATCACTTGCAGACTTGCCTAGTCACTAGTCACTAATTTCAGTCTTCTGAGATTAATGACATCAATAAAACCCCCATACTAAAACCTCAAGGCTTCTCCCACCCACCATGGACTGACAGGGGAATGCTGCAGAGAGTGGTGCCACAACATTACTTGGTGCCCTCTCTGCATTTTTATTCAGTACCCGCCCACTACCAGAAAATGAAAAGAGCAATAAGGAGCTGTATTGTTAAATAGTGAAAAAAGGTATGTATATATTATTATGATTATTTAATTGTTTTTTTGTTTTTATGGGAGCAAACTGGGGTGAGGGGGGCTGTCAAGCCCAGAGTTGTGAGAAAGAAGAGTAGTAGAGAAAGAAGTGCCCCCACTTCTGATTGTTCTGCGTAAGAGATGGATCACAAATCCTTTGGATTTTGCATTTAACTGGTTGATCAAATTTAAAAATGAATTACCTCCAATGAAACAATCTCATCAAGATAGATATGACATTTAAACCTTACAAATTTCTGCTTATTAAAAAAAAAAAAACATAAAAAAAATCATTTTTTTTTAAAGTCACTGCATCTCCAATATTTACCAGTAAATAGCTAATCCAGCAAGGTTATTACTGACTGTCTCTACTGCTGATTATCTCAACCTTGACAGCCATATAGTTTGCTGAATGGCTGCTACATGTATAATCCTCCACATATGTTCTCCATGAGATGCTTCCTACTCTTAGATCTATTATAATGTAATTGCATTCACTTGTTACCTTCTGTTTCTAATTAATGAAACATGATAACCTGAGTAAACCAGTGACAGAAGTGGAAGTGTTACATAGCTGAATGACCCCATTGCTTAGTAATACCTTATAGTTCATTGGGTTTAGATCTGTTGCCTGAAACAAAGTCTATAAACAATAGAAAGCAGGTCAAAACCTATTTTTAAACCACATACCCAGACGCTGTGTTACTGTGGCTCTCACTAATCTTGGCAGTTCCGCATTTTGTAAGGGGTGTTCAGCTATAATTTAATGATGGCACACCAGTTAAAAAGATATTGTTAGCAGATATAAATTGGCACATTAAAAGAACAAGGCCACAGGGTTAGATATCAGCTGCTGGTGTAAGGAAATGCCCCACTTTAGACTGTTGTAATAGTAGAAGCCTCACAGTTTTGCTGTGTACATCGATTGAGGGTGCAAAGTGAGCAAATTCATCATACAAATATATCACGTGACAGGGTACAGGTGTAGGCATTAGACATGTGCAGACTGGAATATTTCGTTTCGCTTTTTCGTTTGGAAAATAAATTTATTTAGTTACTCCCAAAAATCGTTTTGATTTATTTTGTTTTTCGTTGGGGAATAGCGTTCGTCCAAAAATCCAATAATACTTGGTTTCTGTCGAATAATCAAAAGAATATTCGACGGAACGACGAATCTTTACGTCGAATCGTACATTTCCGTTTTGAATATTCCGCCTACAAGAATTCTAATGTTGTATGACTAGTAATAATGTCGAATCTATTTTCTCATAAATCGAAATCTAATCTCTGTAATGTCGAATCTATTATTTCTATAGTGTCAAATCTTTTCTCTATAATGTCGAATCTTTTCCCTATAATGTCGAATCTTTTCCCTATAATGTCAAATCTCTCTATATCAAATTTTTACCGCAACGAAAACGAAAATAAAGCATTTTTTTGTCGGATCTTTCGGTTTTCGTTTCTTGCGCTTTCGTTATCATTTGTTAAAACGATAACGAAAAAAACAGATTTTCGGACGAAAATGCATTCTAACGAAAACGAATGCACAAATCTAGTAGGCATGCAATGGCTAATTTAACAAAGTATCGTATTTATCGGCATATAACACGCACCCTAACTTTAAGAGGGAAGTTTCAGGAAAAAAAGCTTTCCACAGCCCCCTGCATATAACACGCAGTAACAGTTTACCCTCTATTTTAAGGGTAAAAAAGTGAATGTTATACGCCAATAAATACAGTACATGTTTACATTGCGATACATCTGATCCAATTCAGCCTAAATAAATTATCATTGCTGTGCGACATTGTTTTTCCTTTTATTCTACAGCAATGGTTCTCAACCCCCAGGCCACAGCTTCTCCAGCACAGGCTCCACATTCATCTGACACTCACCACCTGGCCATAGACACACACACCATGCCCATAGTATTCGAGCTGTGCCCAGCTGTATACAAAAATCACCAATGCTTTATCATTGCCAAGATGGGTCAGAAACCAGGGAATTCTGAGAATGGTCAAAAAGATGATTCCTATGACCTAAGGCAAAGATCTCCAAACTTTCTAAGCAAAGGGCCAGTTTACTGCCCTTCAGACTTTAGGGGGGCCGGACTGCGGCCATTGGGAGTAGAAAATGTCTCAGCATCAGTGGGGAAAAATAATGCTCCATCATTTGATGCAGTGGGAATAATTGTGCCCCATTATTGGTGTCAGTGGGAGGAACTGTACCCCATAATTGGTATTTTTGCGCTGTACCGCCTGAAAAACTCCTCAGTGTGAAAGGGGACTAAAGGAATGTGTGAGAGCGCAGTTGTTGCAGCCTGTAGTTGGAGACCAGAATCATACTTTTATTATTGACAACCAGACAGGTGATAAATTGAAAAACAGAACAATGAATATAGCTACACCTAGTGAAGAAATTGCTTCTGCACATTCCACTCTTTCATGGAACTCTTCAAAAGCAATGGACTTCAGTTCTGAGAGCCAGGATGTGATTCAGTTTGGAACACTACAAGAAACTATCCCAGAAGAAGATGGAGACCTGAGTCTTAACAGCACAGCTAGTGCACAGACTCCAGAGGTGGACAGAGCTTCTGTTACTTTAGGAAGATGTAAAGAAGTGGCTCTGACCTGTGAAACGCGTAGGAAATAAGCTACCAATGTAGTCATTTATGTCAACGAAGAATGACTACTTTGATTGTATGACGCAGGAAATGCAGAGATAATGCATAAGTCTTTTCTGACTAATTTTCAGTGTCACCATTAATATAATTTTTTCCAGAAACACACATCCATCGCCCCCCCTTTTTTTTAACAATATGGTGGTTTATATAACACCCGTTATATAAATGAACACCCATTCATCTGTGAGCCCTTCCTCCGTACGTGGTGACGTCACTGCGCGTCCTCCCAACGTGGTGACGCGCAGTGACGTCACCACGTACGGAGGAAGGGCTCCGATCTGTTTGCCGGCCGGCGATCTGTTTTTACATGCTTTTGATATCCTGTCAAATTGTGAGTACTATTGTTGTTTTAATAAACCCTCCTTGCTGAAACGGAATCACACTATTGGTCCATCCTTCTCTCTCCATATGGTTGATGTCCGTGAGTACCGCCAGCTTTGATATCTGCTGGAAGTCGTGTCTAGGAACCATCTAGGATTGCAAAGGCCGCGGCTGGGTTATAGCCAATTGCTATATTGAGCTTGCCCTCTGGTAAGCGCCCCCCCCCCTTATTTTGGTGAAGGGATCACTTTGATGCTGTCATCTCGTCACTGTGGTGGTGTGAACTATTAGGATCTTTTCTGCTGTTCTATTTCCTGGGACTGTTTACAATTTTTTGACACAGAAATTGCAAGGACTGTATGAACTTCTGTGCTATTGCCCTAGAAGCATTTTCTGGGACACACATTATTTTATGTTTATTTTTTAGGTACTGTTAATTACAGGAGAGCTTTGTGGCACCACCCTATGTGGCCAGGTTTTGCCTTTACTCCATGTGAGATGCTCTGTGTCATATTTATTGTTTAATATAGAGAACTGTTGCACAGCAGTCCTCATCTAACGTATTTGTTTTTATGAGCGCGGTTTTGCCAAACTGTAAACTACTAAATCCCTCCCATTACCCTCACCTGCACAGACGAGGAATGCTATTAAAATTACCTAAATTTTCAGTCTGCAGTGCTGTAAATTACTGTGCAATGAATGCAATTAATGCAATGCAATATGGCAACCTGGAGGTGTTCTATACACAGATGGTGTACCAAGTGCCCCCCAGAAATATAAATTACTGATTGTGTGATTGGCTTTCTGATTTTTCCAGAGGTCTGCACTAACATACAAGGCAGATTTTGGGCATTTTGGGCATTTTCTGCAACAAAATTTAAATTTGTGGTGAGATACTTCAAAGGGAAATTATCTCTAAAGGTATTCAGACCCAGACACTTTCCTCATTAGAACTCTGCAAGTGTAGCAGATGATTGATAATTATAAACTCTCATGTACACTCACATGGACACAGATATAAAAAAAACAGCTATTTTTTCAGAATAACAAAAAGTAGGAATCTGCAACAATGTTTGTTAAAATCCCTGCAATGTACATAGATCAGCCAGATGGTAAAGTGGAGTTAATATTTAAAGTGATATTAAATGATTTTTAAATAACAAACATGTCATACTCACTTGCTCTGTAAAGTGGCTTTGCACAGAGCAGCCCCAATCTTTCTCTTCTCGGGTCCCCTGCCAAAGCTTCTGGCCCCTCCCTCCTGATGAAGTCCCCCAGAGCAAGTCGTTTGCAATGGGGGCAACCAAGAAGGCAGGCTCCTGAGTCACTGCTCAGACCCTCCCCCTCTGATTGGCTCACTGGCTGTAATTGACAGAAGCAGGAGCCAATAGCTTGTGATTGGATTAGGAGCAGCACATTTCAGAGTCCATAAATGTAATTGTTTGAGCACTAGCTATGCCATTTTAGTTATGCACAGCCCTCTAAGAGGGTTTTATGTGTTTTATGTGTGTTTCAGCTGGTGCATTAAAAAGGTTTTGCATGCTGCATCTTTGATGTGCTTTCAACAAAATGTACTATCTATTGAGTATAATAATAACAATTAATGTAAAACACACCTAAAATGCAATGACCAATAAGCTGGTCCTGAGTAGTGATGTTCAGTCAATGCTGGTGCAAGTGCATGTAGACTAGAAGTGACTAAAAGAGGCTGTAGTGAATCAGAAGCACCAAGATCCAAAAAAGGTGAAAAAAATTGTATTGTATTTAAATAAATAGCAATTGTTTATGATACACAGTGGCTTAGCTAACTAAATGGCATCCAGTTGGGATTTAGATCTAGTCTAGGTAGTAAGGGATGGTCATTTCTGGGGGGATGCTTTAGTGTATGAAATGTTGAAATGTTATTCGTTAAACTTAAAGCATCAGAAGTATTTATACTGTTGTTGACTGGGTGCCAGTGCCAGACTTCTGGGACCTATTGTGGTACTGGATACACACAGAATTATACCACAATAAATGTAGCTCTAAAATGACAAATTTTAATATTGCCAATAAATGTGATTACTAAAACATCATTTAACATCAGCAGCTGCCCAAAAATCACACAATAGAAAGCATGGAAGAAGTCACTCATGTAGATTTATGAAGACTGCCTCATGAGACAACTTTCAGTAGCTGAATGGCTCCAGGCAAATCCTGGAGACATTTCATAGAGAGGAGAATGTCATGCTGTGTCACAACTTTATGTGCAGTACACATATTTGTAAAAAGCACAGACTACCCAGTACATTGACATATCACAACCGCCTGTGGTATAGTCTTTTGTCACAGCAGTAGATGCCTAAAGCAAGGTAATTCCAACATGACAGAAAATATCAAGCCAGATTCCCTCAATATCACCAAGGATCTATACAACACAAGTTTGGCACTTGAGTTAGAAGCAATGTTTATTTACATATTGGGAAAATCCATGGTCATGATATGAGTTACCAAAGCTCACACATTTTGGTTGCATTATGTCTATAGTGACATCTTTTTAGGTGAAACCTTGATCAGAGGCAGGTCAAAAATGCTTGTGTTGTCTCCTAAAACATACAGAAATATCAGCATCTGCTTGCATTGCTCATTTCCATCCCTCTCCCATCCGCACTAAAATAAACATGTAAGTTAGAAGAGTCCACATTGCAGATTTCCGAAATGCTCTCCATAGCTCTGAAAATGTGTTAGGCCTCGTACACACGAGGGGATATGTCCACTGAAAACGGTCCGATGGACCGTTTCAGCAGACATCTCCGCTCGTGTGTATGGGCTAGCGGACAGATTTCTCCACCCGACAGATTTCAAAGCATGCTTTGAAATCCATCCGGTGGAATCTGTCCGCCCGACATGTCTGCTGGTTAGTACACTTACCAGCAGACATGTCGTCCCCCACCGCCGCCGCGCCGCCGCCGAATGGATTCGGCGCATGCGCGGAAGTGTTTAACTTCCTGGTGCGGTGACGTGGCGGTGACGTGGCGGCGTCAACGTCACCGCCGCGTCACCGCGCCGTCCGGCGGCGGGGAATTTGATCCGATGGTGTGTACACGCCATCGGATCAAACTCCCGATCGGACATATCCGATGGAAATGGTCCGCGGACCGTTTTCATCGGATATGTCCGATCGTGTGTACGAGGCCTTACTCTTATGCCTTATACACATGGTCAGACTTTTGACTGTGCAAATATCAGACAGAAAGAAAGAAAAGAGGTTCTCTAAGGCCTGTCAGACTTCCGACGAAAAAAGTCTGATGAAGGCTATACCAGGCTACACCCGGCCAGACTTTCCGAGAAAAAAAGCTTGTCTGACTTTTTTCCTCGGAAAGTCTGGCTGTGTGTAAAGAAAGGTAGATGATACTTGCATATCCCATTGCACTCTGAAAATACAGATGGCCTGAGATAACTCAATTTGTTCTGAGATAGTTTATCCACAAACATAGTCACTAAGCTGGCAGTTGCTAATTATGTTATATATCTCTATGTTAGCCATAAAATCAACCTCAAGTCAGTGGCAGGAGATAGGAATAACCCATAATACCTATCCAAAGACTGATAGTAACAGTTTAGCATCTGTATCTGTTGTTGGACCGATTTCTCAGTTAGGTGGACTCACCAGAGTGTTAATTATGCTCACAGTGATAAGTATGTACTGGAAGGACTAGGAGGAGTGTTTACAAGAACAGCCATTACTAACTCCACAGGGGAAACCCTTATGAAGCAGAAATCACAGATGGCATTGACTCCACATGGCTGAATTAAAGTGTTATTTAAAAGAGAAGTATGGGGTTAACAAACATAAAAATAAACCCCTTATACTTAGCTAGGTGGATGCCGTATTGATCTGATGATGCATCTGTCCCCCACCGTCTCTTCACTGACAACTTAGTGATCAAATGCTGCTAATCGCTCAGTTCTCCTCCCCGCTCTGAGCAGGGAGCGGTGACTGTCAGTCTCATCTAGGCGAGAAACAAGGAAGTGCTAAAGTGCACCACCAAAAAGACAACTTTTTTTAAATTTAAAATTTTTATCCAGTTGTGGGAAAGGAGCCAGGGCAAAAAGTTGTTTTAATATGTGAAGTTTTGCTTTAACTGCAGGGAATAAAATATGGCCTCCTGCCTTTACAGATAGGACTGTGTTGCATGGAAGAGGGGTGTGTGTCTTAAAAGAGGGAAAGAAATATACAGTACGGAGCATCCCTTGGAAGGTAGCACTGTTCCATTATCTTCATGCCATTGTTGTTTGTATCTATCTGCCTGGAGTTCACCTTTATACTTTATGGGTTTTCACATGTAATTGTGATACCCACAAAAAGTCCATCATGAATTCTGGAACATGTAATCTGTATTTTCCCTATCACCCACTGCTCAAAAACCTCTACAATCTTTAAAACGTGTCTGGAAAGATGAGTGGATGAAATGTAAACATGTGCAAAGAAGCATAACTGTATTTGCGCATTCAGATATACCATACAGTATATAATGTTTATTTAAAGGTTTATTTACCTGACTGGATAGTCGGCTGCACTGAGATTGATGAAGAAATCCCAAGACCAGTCAGACATCTCTAGGAGGTCCCTCATACTTTGCAAATAGGTGGACAGAAGACTTGCTCCTCCCCAGATGGTCGACATTCTCCATGAAGTGACACGTACATTAGGATATTGGCTGGCAAACTGGACTACTTGTCTGTGCAGGTAGTTGGATCTCTGTGTCAGACCAAAGACATAAATAATGCAGAAATCATGTGCCCAATATGTTTTTTTTTATATTATTAAATAGAAACAGGTCAAATATAAAATGCTAAAGAAAACAGATACATTTAATGGCTAATTAAAGTGAACTTATACTCCCAATACAATTTTAAGCTTAAACAAGATTAGTGTTCCATTAAACATATAAAGAATAACAAAGCTCTAGGATCTCTTCCCTAGTTGGCCAGTTACATGGCTTTTGGCTCTAAAGACCCAGGTGATTTACAATGAGGCTAAGCCAACTTATTATTTAACAAATACCACATTGTTGGCTGCTGGGGGATGCTTGAAGGATCAACTAGTGGGAAGTATACAGCTGGAATTATAATTGAATTTTTAAAGCACCTTTTCTCACACAAAATGTGAAGTTATTTTATTAATGGTACCAAACTCAGGGCACTCTGATATGCAAATATGAATTTCATTAAGGAATGTCGTGGGCTAGCATGTCTCCTCTCAACCCTTACTTTTAATCATTTAATGTAATATATAGTATAGCCTTAGTAATCCATTGTAAGACACACTAATTTGAGGGGAGAGGGTCAGCCCTTGATTTTCTGTCCTACATATTAGAGTGATATGGACTTTAGGGCTCTCAGGTTGCTCGGGGAAAATGTTGAACAGTATCTGCAGAGAGAATGTCATGGATTTTGAGAGTCAATATCTATTTCGCGAAGCCTTAAGGGAGCTTGGTTTCTAAAGCAGTCATCAATGGGCAAGTTTAAGTTCATTTTGCATGCATATTCACATGACTCAGTAAATTATGTTTCTGTGACACCAGATTTCAGTTAATAGGGCGATTTTAAGCAGTGGGTGGCTATATATCCATGCCTGGACCCAATGCATCCATATATTTTCCCTTTATACATTTCAGGGCCCTCCAATTCTAATTGGAGAACTCCAGCAAGTATCATCAGAAAATATTTTTGAAGGTAAATGTGTGGTGGTATTTAAAATTATTTCCATGCCATTTTTTTTTTATTGGACTTATGTAATATTCAAATTTTCGAAAATACAGAATTTGGGGTTTTCACTAGCTGTAAGACATAATCATCAAAATTAAAATAAAGAAATGCTTGGTATATATCAGTCTGTCTGTAATGCATCTATAGAAAATATATAGGTTTCACTTTTTGAATTTAATTACTAAAATAAATTAACTTTTTGATGACATTCAAATTTTTGAGATGCACTGTGGATCTATGATTGTCTCGAACATGTTTGAATCCACTTACTGTTGGCTGGCTCACTACCCTTGCTGGAAGTATATTCCAAATCAGCAACAATTTTTTTCAGTAAAATAATACTTTACTTAATATTAGTTTTGAACTTTGCTACTGCTACTGTAGTTTGAGGTCATATCCCTGTGTTCTTGATCTTGGATACACATTGAAAATGCTGCCCTTCTGAACCTTATTTACCCCCTTAATGTATTTCAATCGTGTCTCCCCTTTCCCTTCTTTCCTCCAGACTTTACATAATTGGGTTCATGAAGTCTTTACTAATATGTATTATCCCTCAAACCTTTTGCCATTTTTGGTGCCTGTCTCTGGACTTGTTCTATCTTATCAAAACATTTTTGTAAGTGAGGTCTCCAGAACTAGACACAGTATTCTAAATGGGGTCTAACTAAAAATCGCTATAGGGTTATAAGAACCTTCTATCACCTGCTGGTGACCCCTCTAGTGATGCATTATATTTTCTATTCCCACTGCAAAGCCACACTGTTTGATCTTTTTTTGCAATGATCTGAAATAAGTACTCCCAATTATTTTTTTCTCTGCAGAAGACAGTGAAGAGTTGAAGAATCTGATGATAAAATAAGAGAATTTTTGGTAAGCTATGAGTGACTTCTCCGTAACAGAGAAGAGGTCCATCACCTTAGTACACTAACAAAAAATCGAGGACTCGTGGAGTGGGGAAGGGATATAGGGGAGGCCTCAAAAGTTCTCAAAAGTTTTGCCAGTGACAATCACCTGAAGGTCTGAGAATATAACCCACTATCTATGAATACTTGTCCTGTATCCTCCACTGTATGCCCCAGATAGCAGTAAAAACTTGACAGAGGTTCTAACTCTTCCCCACTCTAAATGTAATCTATTCTATTAATAATGGTTGGACATACAGTTTATAGCACTTTTAGGGCTAATTACATACTCCATCCTCCAGTGGACTAGAGAAAACAAATGGAAAATCTTACCTTATCACAATGAATGTAGAAGTAATGGTCCTTGTGGTAAATTGCCTTAAACATTCGCTGGAGTTGTCGAGAGGCTCTGCCATGAACAACCAGAACAAACACTATCCTCACGGGATTGGTCGCCATATATTCCACTGAATCTTCATCCCACTGTACATTGTTATTTGCCTTTCCTAAAGAAAAATAAACCAAACGGAAAATGAACCAGTTAACATACAGCACTTTACGAACTCTGTAGAACAAAATCTACTGTCATGTCATCACAGTAATGAATAGGTATCCTCTGATCACACAGCTGCTAGGGCTTTACCTAAAACTGGAGCTGCATTAGCAGTGAAACTGTTGGTACAATTTGTTATACAGTATGACCATAATATACAATGAATCTGTAAAGCTTGTCATTGATGGATTACAATTTGGATGATTCAGCAGAGACTGTCCTCATTTTGATCAATTTGTGGCCATCCCTGCTTGACAGAACTTGATTGTCTGTTGAAGGAAATTGTTGTGAGATTTTGTTTGATCAGCAGCTGCAGCCAACGGACAACAGGACAAATCTGGAGATTATCAAACGAAATAGAGGATCCTTTATTCTCTCCAAGGCTATAATAATCCTATAATGTAGTGGCTCTATTAACTAGATGCTAAACATGAGTGATGGTAAGGTGGGGGGGGGGTCTCTTGACAGGAGTCCTATGAACTTACAATGTTTTAGTAGATGGTATTTAACCACTTGCTTACTGGGCACATATACCCCCTTCCTGCCCAGATAAAATTTCAGCTTTCAGCACTGTCACGCTTTGAATGACAATTGCACGGTCGTGCGACGTGGCTCCCAAACAGAATTGACGTCCTTTTTTCCCCACAAATAGAGCTATCTTTTGGTGGTATTTCATCACCTCTGCGGTTTTTATTTTTTTCGCTATAAACAAACACAGCAACAATTTTGAAAAAAAAAACACAATTTTTTTACTTTTTGCTATAATAATAATTCAATAAAAAAAAATAGTCCTATACGTATTCTTCTACATATTTTTTGTAAAAATAAATATCACAATAAACGTATAGTGATTGGTTTGCGCAAATGTTATAGCGTCTACAAAATAGGGTATAGAATTATGAAAACATTTTTTTTCCCACTAGTAATGGCTGCGATCTGCGATTTTTGTCAGGACTGCCATATTGCGGCGGACACATCGGACACATTTTTGGGACCATTCACATTTATACAGCGAACAATGATATAAATATGCACTGTTACTGTATAAATGTGACTGGCATGGCAGGGGTTAACACTAGGGGACGAGGAAGGGGTTAATGTATTCCCTAATTAGTGATTCTTACTGTGGGGGGAAGGGGGGTGACTAGGGGAGGTGACCGATGGTTGTCCCTATGTACAAGGGACACACCATCAGTCTTCTCTCCCTGACAGGACATGGAGCTCTGTGTTCACACACAGAGCTCCATGTCCCTGTCTCCATGACCGCCGAACGCGGGTGCCAGGCAGACATTGCGGCCGCCAGGCCCGCGCATCGGCAACTGACAGACGCGGAGGGCGTGCTCGCGCTCCTTCCAGTGGCCTGGAGGCCAGAGGCCGTATGAAGACGGCCTCCGGCAATTGAGAGCCGCATTGCGGCCGTAAAAAGCCGCTGTGCGGGTGGGAAGTGGTTAAGTAAAGCACCCACTAAAACACAAGACAGAAAACTTCACTCCCGTTATCTGCAGTAAACAATATTTTCTTACAGCAAAGCCCTGTTAAAATGTTTCTGTATTGTATTTACTTGCTCAACCTCTGTTGTATATAAAAAGTTTCTAGGGCTGTTACTGATCAAAATTTTTGTGTTCGGTTAATCGTTTGTTTTTTTAATCGATTAATTTCGATTAATTATAACGCACATACAGATCCAAATACTTTTAGCTGATCTCCTTGCAGGCTGATTCCCAGTGCAGCTACTGGAAAAATGGATAGCAGGATACAAAAAACACACAAAGGCAGCGCTCGATGGGAATAACATTAAAACTTTTATAGTCTTCAAGTAGGTAACCAAATAAATATTGCACTGGAGATAAAATCGATGTAGCTACATAAACTGTAAAAATGGTGTGAGTAATACCAAACGGTAGCAAAAGCAGTCATAAAAAACATGTAGCTAAGTATGATACTGGTATAAAAATGTGTACAAAGATACCACTGCTGAATCCAGATGAGGAGGGGTTAACATCAGTACATCAGCATGTAGATGTCCCATAAAGGGAACTATCACAACTCCCAGTGGATGGCTGTAGAATCCCAGGTTGATAGAGGGAAGTGATAGAGGGAAGTGTAACAGCCCTTGCATGTGGCAGATAATAAGGTCCCACCGGCATGCAGATATGAAGGCACAGCAAAGGAGCCCTTCAGCTGGACATGGCAAGCCCCGCCAGTGTCCATGACGTTACCGGATCTCTGACGGAACTCCCTGAAGGCCCAGAAGCCGGCGGAGAGGTGAGTACCAATCAAAAGAATTTTGATCGATCAAAAAAATGTAAGCTTAATCGATCAATTAAAAGGTAATTTGCACAGCCCTAATATATTCAGAATAAAACAAAACAGTTGCACAATGAAAACATAATCCACAGAAATTTTTTAATTACATAGTTAGTCAGGCTGAAAAAAGACCATCCCGTTCAACCATAAAAAAATAAAATAATAACAATAATAATATCATACAATCCCATATACCCAATTCTATACCCACAGTTGATCGAGTGGAAGGCGAAAAACCCCAGCAGAGCACAATCCAATTTGTTACAACAGCGGAAAAAAATTCCTTCCTGATCCCCTGAGAGGCAATCAGATATTCCGTGGATCAACTTTACCTATACATGTTAGTACCCAGTTATATTATGTACATTTAGGAAATAATCCAGGCCTTTCTAAAAGCACTTTACTGAGCTGGCCAGAACCATCTCTGGAGGGAGTCTATTCCACATTTTCACAGCTCTTACTGTGAAGAAACCTTTCTGTATTTGGAGGTGAAATCTCCTTTTCTCTAGACATAAAGCATGCCCCCTTGTCCTCAGTGTTGACCGTAAAGTGAATTACTCAACACCAAGTTTACTATATAGACCCCTTATATATTTGAACATGTTGATTATATCCCCCCTTAATCTCCTCTTCTCAAGAGTGAATAAATTCAGTTCCTCTAATCTTTCCTCATAGCTGAGCTCATCCATGCCTCTTATCAGTTTGGTTGCCCTTCTCTGCACTTTCTCCAGTTCCCAAATATCCTTTTTGAGAACTGGGGCTTAAAAAATAAACTGCATATTACTTGTTTAAATAAAACTTTTCATAACCAAAATGTCTACATAGCTTACTAGAAATTGTACCTTTTCGTATGAGTGCTAAATCTAGACTAGACAACATGCTATAAATAAGCAGGGAAAAAGCCAATTTACAGCATGTAGTTAATTACGGCGACTCATAAATTAAATATATGTTGGTTATCTGTATGCATCAGGAGTATTCTGCTTAATAAAAAAAAAAATTACACTTTCAGAACAATGAACGATTATCACCATTATATTTTGTTTATTAGATAATAAATTACATTTTCTTGGAATATTAGGAATTATTTTTCTTAGTTTTGCACATGAATCTATCTAGGATTGGAATTTCTGTCAGCAAACCGCACACATGCTGATATGGCTCCAAAGGGCAAAAGTTACCTGGCTGTCAAGGGGAGTCAATGAAAGCATCCTGCCCTTCTTCTGAAAATGCAAGCTGCCTGCTTTTATACTGACCCAATGTATTTTCTACAATTATGTGTATCAGAATATTCAGAGTTACCGTATATCTTCTTTCAATCGTTTTTTATTAATGTGTCTAAACAAGGACAAATAAGACAAGCTCTAAACTTCAGGTGTAGAAATACAAGAAATTATACAATGCCAACATAAGCAAAAAAATAAACTCCCATGTACACTCAGTATGCCATTTATAACATTTACCAGTTCCCGATGAGGGAAAAAAAACCTTGCACCCAACACCCCTCAAGGGATCTATCTGTGTCGGGACGTGAGGTTTAGTTCCCCCCCTTGTAGAGACTGTTGTCAAGTAATGTGTGCTTCGGTGGTCAGGTAAAGTAAGCTATTCTAGGGAGAACCAAATCGGCCATAGAGGGTGGATACATGGACATTCCAGAGTTAAATCTTAATCTATATTTTTGTTCTTGTTTAGTAACTCAAAGTATTGAGGCACCATGGTGAAGCATCACTACCAGGAAAGCATTTGCAGGATGAGATGTCAGCAATAGCAGTCTTTTTATTGATAATTAATCTTTTGACTATGATACAAAAGATGGGGATCAAATGCAAGTTGATGTTTTTTTTTTTATTTACTTGCTTAATTTACTTATTTATGAAGCATTGTACACCACAAAAATTGATGTAAACTGTCCTGCCACACATGCTTTTAGTTGGTCTTTGTTCTCACTGGTAAGCAATAGACGCAGCATATCACTTCTCGTCATGGGACTAACAAATGAGTTCAGTGACTGATGCCAAGGATCTAATAGTGAGCTCTGAGTGTTTTATTTAAGGGACATTGCTGACACTACTTTAAAACTACTATATTTATTCCCAGAGTTCTTAATGTTTTACTACTCTTTGGAAAAATAAATAAATGCACTTGTGTTATCAGATTTTACTTTAAAGCTAGGACAAATTGTAAAAACTTAAAGATTAAAAAGGAGCTTCAATCCTAACTTATTTCTCAAAGGTAACAGTAATGCGTTAATTAAAGCTTATCACTGAAAAGATACTGGAAATTAAATTTAGTTAAGTCTACATTTACAAAAAAATTTTTTTTTTACAAGAAACTGCCATGAGATGGGTTCTGTATTCCCATACAGTTTTAAAGGAATGAAAAATCCACTTGAAACAGTTCAAATGTAAGTTAGAAAAAAAAAGTGCAAGTCAAATAAACCTGTCAAAGAATTCTAAACAATTTCAAACTGATGTCAAACTGATGCCATCAAAACAAGTCTACAGCCTGTCGACAGAGGCCCATAACATAATTACAAATATTTTGGAGTTCAAGACAGTTTCCATATATGTATGCCAACTGTGTACTTGGGGGCAAAGAGTTCTGCTTTAAAAACCTGCCAAACCGAATGACATCTATACTGCCATACATAACGTACAATTTACTTTCACATCTCCAAAACTGAAACACCTGCAAGCAACAGAATAGCACATTTTTTCCACACTTCATAATGACTGTGTTTTTTTTAAGTGGTTTTAATATGTATGCCCAAGGAGCATTGAGGGATATGTACATAAAAAGCCCCTTTCATTGCAACACGTCTTACTATCCTTGATTAAAATGTTATTTTCCTGGTGCCTTCATGGCAGCATACATATGGTTGGTGGCTCCGCCCTCATCCAACCCACAGGACCAATTATAACTCTTTAAAAGAGAGCGACAGCCTCCCCTCTGACATTCTTTTTTCTGTCCTCAAACCTGCAGGATCATGGATCACCTGGATTCAGCCCTTACTAAGCCACTGTGTTGGCCAGCCATTACAGGTTCATGCTCCCCTGTAGATGAAGTCCCATATCTTAGGCTGCTAAATGCGCCAAAAAGGTTTGGGAGCCCATTTTTCTGTGGATCTTTTCTGGGTCTGGAGTTCAGGTATTTTCCTCCATCCGTGACTGAAAACACTGCTCCAAGGTAAAAGACGACTGATTACAAATTTTGCAGTGCTATTTTTCACTGCTGATGATTGTGGCTTGTTGGAGACAGGTGGCTATTAAGCCTTCTACAGCTGCTTACAGGGCAAGTCTTGTTCAACTGTTTAAAAAAAAAAAAAAAATCTGCCGTTTGCTATAAGGGCGATTACATTCTAGACCACCTGTCCCTCACCTCTTTCTCTGTCTTCCAGACGCATGCTGCCGTCTTAGCCAGCAGACTCCTGGGCTATAACGAGGTATGGCAGAGTTTATGACTCTCGTAGCCAGGCATGCGATCTTCCGCAGCAGGGGGGGGGCCCCCTCCTGCCGCCCCTGCTGGAGAGCATCTGCGGCGCTTCGCGTGCCCCCTCTGCATTTGATTTATCCCTTCCTTGGACACTGTTGTGTCGCAGGGATATGACGTCACCGCGCGCATGCGCAGTAGCCTCCGGAGGCCAATGCGGCCATCTTGGTATACCCGGAAGTAGTCGGTATATAAATGAGGATGTTTTTCCTCATTATGTTTAAACAGCTCTCCACTGCAACACATCCTAGGTTAAGGGAAGATTACATTCTACTGCCTCCTCCTGTTTATTCCCCATATTATGGATCCAGCCCAGGGTAAATTTGGGAGTGGATCATGTTTGTGCATATTTCTGTGGAATACATATTTTCATGTGCATATAATGGGTGAGGATGTTTTCTGTACATATGGGTATGTACATGGATGTGTAGGTGCATGTGTATATGTATATACTAAGGTAGGGTATCCTTGATACCTCATGGATCTCAGCCTTGCCTGTGCATAGGCCTGGATGTGTATATGTATGTATACACAGATTATTTATTTATATATATATATATATATATAGTTTTTATGTATTCAATATAAAAAAAAAAAAAAACATATATGATCATATGCGTTCATGGGTGTATATATGCATATTCGTAGGTACACTATACAAATAGGTATGTGTTCCAGAGAAAAAAAAAAAATAATAATAATAATAATAATATATAAAAAGAAAAGTTAAACCACGCAGGTTAACCTTGTTGGTTTCCCTCTTTAACAGCCATTCCCCGCAGCTCAGTATTACAAAAAGATCCTCAACATACCACTAGGTAAGTGGCTGCAACTACCAGGTAAGTTCAAAATAAAAAAGAGCACGTGACTACCTTCTATAGAGGAAAAACAGAATTTTTCTGTCCTTTCCTTCTTTTGCAGCCCGCAACCTCAGCCAAGTCGCAGAGGGGCACAGAAGAAGGGGTCCAAAGCTCATGGTGTCCCAAAGAGTGGTCACTCTGCTTCAGCCTACACACCTGACAGCCGCAGGTCTTCCCGACATTCGGCTAGAAAGTATCCCTCTCCTCATCACCCTGCCACCCCCAAAGCCTGCTGGGTCTGCGGTGATGATGCGCTTCCAAAAAAATTGGTCTGCAGTTACTGCTTTCTGGGAGCAGCCGGAAATGAGGAAAAGGAGAGGGAGGAATACTGGGTCAACATTAGGAAAATAATTAAAGACGCAATCCAGGAGTCGTCTCCATCTCAAGGTCCAGCTACCTCTTCATCAAAAGATATTTTTCAGGGGTCTGCCCCCAAGATCCCAGGTCAGCAGATAAGTGCAGGGGCCAGTTTGGATGACTCCCAAGATGCATCCGAGAAGCAAGGGGCCCACTACGATTCTGGGGTACCTGATAATTTTCTGGCCGCCTTAATGCGAAATATGGTAGCAGGCCAGGTCGCCTTTTCTCCATCCTCGTGGGCTGTACCCTCCAGCTGACACTAGTGCTCAGCTGTTTTTCTTACCATCTATGGATCACTCGGCTACTGTAAGAAATGCAGCACATTCCTCAAGAGGTGCAGCGTCTCAAGAAGACATATTGGGTCACAAGATTGAGAACGGCCTCAAATCTAAATATGAGACAGCTGAGAGAGCGTGAGAATCAGCAGCCGCTTTAGCTTCAGCTGCCGAGACAACAAAGGCATGGTCTACCAATTTTGAATTAGCCTTGAGCCAGGGCCTCGAGCCAGAGGAAATTCTCAATTCTCTGGAGCAATTAAATTGGCTTCAGGATCTATAGTCGAGGCAGCAGCGAAAACACTGGAATCTTCCTCTCAGGCCTTACTGCATACAGTAACTGCCAGGAGGTATAGGAGTAGGCAAAGCCACCTCCAGGCTACCCTCATGAACATAAGGAAAGAAGGGGACGCGTCTAGCTCTCCCGGAATTCAGAAGCCCTTTTGACTTCCTGTTTACTCAAGCTGAACCAGCGCGTACTGCCATTCTGGTTTAACGGGAAACTGACTCCCCTACAATTCGCCTTGGTCGCACCAAAAAAAAAAAAAAAAAAGGAAAAAAAAAAAAAAAAAAGACTTTCTAGCTCAACAGGCTCCTATGTCCTTGCTACTCACCAAGGTCCATATAGAATAAAAGATCTCAGGACTCTGATTCAGCTTACACAAAGCCCATACATGATGGATTTCAGTTCCGAGTTCCGTGAGCTGTTTGGGGGTTCATACCTCTCAAATCTTTTCCCTTTCTGGTTATTTGAAAAAAGGAAATGCGTGTGTTTCTTTTTTTTTCCCATCCTTCAGATGTACGCAATTCATCCCAGGTCTACAAGCAAACTTGTCAACCTGGCAATCCTCGGGTGAGAATCCCTTAAAAAAAATGGGACTCATGGCAGTTCGACCAGAAGTGGAGATGGCCCCTGTAAAGCCTCAAGGGTTTCCACCTGCATTTTCATCAGGTTCTCCTACCCCTTATGTTCCAAGACATTAGTGGACTTCATTTACAATTTGGATGCCTGCCTTTAGGCACACCATGCGCCCCGGATCTTAGCAGAAAGATCTAGTGTTAATCTCTTCCGAGGGGAAAAGTTGCACTTTCCACATGAGCAGGAAGATGTTCTATCTTCATTTCATTACAATAAGGTTTCCGATCTCGTATACAAGAGGTGTATGTTCACCTTAGCATGAATGCATCTGGTCAAGTAATTACCAAAAAAAAAAAAAAAACATATATAAAAATGTTTTAGTCTTTTTGCCTATGCAAAGATTATATTCCTAAGAGACTGATGTCTCCCCTAAAGAGAAGAAAGTCCCCACCCACAGCCTAAGCTGGGAACATGACAATCGGAATCATATCGGGGTCCTCTTACATCCTCCCCCTGGACTCTGGCAGCATGGTGGGAACATTAACATCTCTACACCTCGTTACAACAGACTTTCCTAACGGAAAGGTCCGGGTCTCAGAGAATTCTACTTTTTAGAAGTAGTACCGGTCCTGTGCTATAATCAAGTCTTCTCGGTGGGTGGAGCCACTTGCAGTTGGTTCCTACTCCTTGGTCCATCCCTGTAGCAGCAGCGGTTCTTCTGAATTTCAGCAACCTTAGGGGACTCAGTTGACCAAGACAACTGGTATTTAAAAAAGGACAGTTCGGTATCCAACATACAGGAGTCAGGTACCGCTGACATATCAATATTCTGCCAGAACATTACCTCTGAAGGACGAGTCCATTCCCACACAGATGAGCATCAGGTCGACCTTAACCTGAGTCCAGTCCCAAAGGACGAACACACGCACATAGGCAGATCGTCATTCTTCAAAAGCATTCCTGATATGACTCAAGGCCAAGAGGATCTCACCAGCCTCAAGCAGTTGATGTTTTAAAAAAAAAAAAAAAAAAGGGAAGGGAATAAATAATTTGGCTGATCACCTAGGAAGGAAAATACCAACTCCAATACGCAGCTATTGGTTCAGCTTGCCTCCCGAGAGGCTGTCCTCATGGGCTAGTCCGCTAGTTAAGATCTCTTCCTTTTGGTGCATGTTTGTTTTTACACGAAAGGCTGCCAGTTCCTTCACACAATTTCCCAATCTCAAGGGTAATACGGGCGTACGCCCTCCTACCTGGTTAAGTGCCAGCACTTGGAAGGGAATTGGTTCACCTCCCCAATTACAAATCCTCGGTTGGTCTAGGAAATCTTGATACAGGCTGCCAGACGAGCAGGCCCCGTTCGGTCCTTCTGCCGATTCCAGTTGCGTACATTCGCATATCCGAAAGAGTTCACTCCTATCCGCTTTCGGATGTCCCTGGAGTTAATCATCAGGAATGGAGAAGGGGGGAAAAAACTAAAAGTTCAGTCACTCCCACAAGATAAATGGCACTTTTACCCAGAAAGTCTTCCTCCAGTAGCACCTTTTGACAGGAAGAAAAGCCTCTTTCAGCCCTGGAAGACATCAGATGGAACCTAAATTCACAATAAGAACATGCCTCGAGGGCAATCATTCATTTTTTTCCCCAGATAGGGTGACTACGTCTAAAGGGGGATGTGCCACTGCTATTCAGTTTACTCGCAGTCTTTCCTTGCACATACACGAGAATCTTCTATGTAAGACGCTACTCTCTTTTTTCCATACTTCTAAGCACCGTCTCATCCGTTCAAAGGCCCTCAAAGTCCAATCCTCAGTATTTAGGATTCCGATGTTTCAATTTAAACAAGTTGGTCATCTGGCAGTCTTGCCAGTTCAAGTCCAGAGCTCCCTCTGCGAGCCAATTTATCTAAGAATGGGTAGTCCCAAATCTTTCAGTATGTTCCAACAACTCCTGACTGGCCAAACCAGTTAGAAGACTTCTTCAGGCGTCTCGGATCTGGCAGGCATGCTACCAGCTTACCTTGGAAAAAAAAAAAAGAGGGGGAGAAAGTTGTGGACACCAAGGACAACTTCATCAAGTTGGATGGTTCATCTTATCCAGACAACATACCGGGCTAGTAGTCCTCCGCTCCAAAGTCAAAGAAGACTTGTGCGGGGAATGGCGGCTTCCTGGACTACAGCAACACTAGAATCTTCCAAGCGCCCTGCCATTAGGCAACCGGTCATTCTACACCGCATTCATGACCTAGTTGGGTCTACTCTTACTCATAGTGATGTAGGGGGAAAAGTCTGTTCAGCTGTTTTCTCTTGGATAGAGATTAAAATACTTTTTGCAGCAACCCTCCCTATAAGCGAGTTATTTACCATATGTATGCTGCCATGAAGGCACCAGGAAAATGGAAAATTGAATACCTACCTTTCTGTAATTTTCCTTTCCTGGTGCCTATCCATGGCAGCATACGCCCTCCCTTTCTTAGAATCCTTAATTGTTTGAGTCTAGTTACAAGAATGTCAGAGGGGAGGCTGTCGCTCTCTTTTAAAGAGTTATAATTGGTCCTGTGGGTTGGATGAGGGCGGAGCCACCAACCATATGTATGCTGCCATGGATAGGCACCAGGAAAGGAAAATTACAGAAAGGTAGGTATTCAATTTTCCATTTTCCGATGGTGGCAATGTAAGTTCAGAGATTTTAAATTAGGAAAAATGCAGTGCACCTGTAAACACCAAATGTAAAATCTTACACATTTAAATACGTATTTCTGAGGAATGGAAAAATGAATATGAACATAAAAACTCTGCCTTAGGCTAGGTTCACACTGCTGCGAATTCTATTGCGAATTTGAGCTGTTGCGATTTCTCAAATTTGCAAGTCATTTAAATTACATAGTTTAACATTAGTTGCCGTTCACATCAATACGTTGCGAATATAAGCTGCGGAAAAAAAGGGTCCTGTGCGAATTTGATCCATGTGCGGTGTGAATTCAGGTCTATAGACTGGCATTCCCTGAAATCGCAGCCACAGAATTGCAATAAAAACGCGATTTTACCCCGATTTTGAATTCGCAGCAGTGTGAACCTAGCCTTAAAGTCAAAGGGTGAACTACTGCTATTACCTACAAAACACTTTATTATTTTTTTTATTATAATTTTTTTTTTAATGGTTGAATTTGATTGTCTTTTTTCAACCTGACTAACTATGTAACTTTCAGAACAATTAAAGATTATCACCATTACATTTAATTTATTAGATCATAAATTAAAATTTTCTTGGAAGTTTAGTATTTTTTGTAGTTTTGCACATGAATCTATCTAGGAATGTCTATCAGCAAACTGCACACATGCTGATATAGTGCCAAAAGGTAACAATAATCAGTGGGACAAATTCAATGAAATACCATGTGAACACAAACATCAAGTCTAAAAAAAATAATAATAACAATAATGCTTCTGATGTCCAACATTGGATGTCTGGTGTAAATACAGGTACCCCTTCTGTAGCTCAATTCACCTGTTAGTCTTTAATGCCCAATAAATCTTCACTTTGTAGAAGACTATAATGCCTCATACACACGGCCGGACTTTCCGAGAAAAAAAAGTCAGACGGGCTTTCTTTGTCGGAAGTCTGATGGACCTTAGATAGAGAACCTGTTCTCTTTCTTTCCTTCGGACTTCCGACGGACTCATGGCAGACTTTTGCACGGTCAAAAGACCGACCATGTGTACGAGGCATTAGGAATACAGGGGGTCCCTGGGTTACAAACAATATAGGGTCTGTAGGTTTGTTCTTGAATCTGAGGTTGAATCTGTTTGTAAGTCGGAATAGGTAAATTTTTTAAGTGTAGCTCCAGCCCAAAAAACAATTTTTAACCTTTTTGGATAGCATAGGGAAGGGTTAACACCCATGTAACATTTGTTTTGCTGTCTGTTCCCCTGTTCAGAAGATTTCACCTCACTTTCTGTCCCAATGACAAATGGATTTTGAAAATGTTGGGTTGTTGTGGAAACAAGCCTTGGTGATAAAGCATCAGTAGAGACACCTTTTTCCCAAAATAACTCTTAGGCCGCGTACACACGATCGAATTTGTCCGCTGAAAACGGTCAGATGGACAGTTTCAGCAGACAAATCCGATCGTGTGTACGGGCTAGCGGACAGGTTTGTCCATCGGACAAATTTCAAAGCATGCTTTGAAATTTGTCCGCTACAAACCTGTCCGTCGGATATGTCCGCTGGTTAGTACGGGAAACCAGCGGACATATCCTCCCGCACATGCGTCGTATCCTGTGAATGGATCCGACGCATGCGCGCGGAAGTGTTTACTTCCTGGTGCGTGACGTAGCGGTGACGTGGCGGCGTCAACGTCACCGCCGCGTCACCACGCTGTCTGCCGGCGGGGATTTTAATCCGATGGTGTGTACACGCCATCGGACCGAAATCCGATGAGACATGTCCGCTCTAAACTGTCCGTCGGACAAGTTTGAGCGGACATATCTCATCGTGTGTACGAGGCCTTACAGGAGAGAATTTCCCTTCCAAGGGGTAGATTTCCTCTCACTTCCTGTTGTCTCCCTCCGTTTGTAAGTAAGTAAGTCGGATGTTTGTAACTAGGGGACCCCCTGTAGTTATTGATTATTATTCTCACTGTTCTGTCTCTGTATGTGTTAAATGTGATACAACCTTAAAATATAGCTAAAGGCAAAACTTTTTTTAAAGTTTTGGATAGAGTGGAGAGGGATCACCCCCTATATTTGTCCTTTTTACCATTAAAGCGGATGTCCGCTCAAAAAAAAAAATATTAAATACCAGCAGCTACAAATACTGCAGCTGCTGACTTTTAATATTAGGACACTTACCTGTCCTGGATTCCAGCGCCGTCCACAGCAGAGGACGAGTGATCGCTCGTCACTCTGCTGCTCCCCCCGCCATCCACGGTAAGGGAACCAGGAAGTGAAGCGCTCTGGTTCCCGATTGGCTCCCGCTATGTGCTGGGAGCCGAGTGTTCCCAGCACACAACGGGGGGCGACGGGAGGTGACAATATGCCCGCATTCTGCCCGAGAATGCTGGGCTGGAAGTGGGTGCAAATACCTGTCTTTAGACAGGTATCTGCACCCCCCTGAAAGGTGTCAAATGTGACACCGGAGGGGGGAGGGTTCCGATCAGCGTGAGTTCCACTTTAGGGTGGAGCTCCGCTTTAACATCGAAAGTGTAAGCAATAGAACATTGCACATTTTGGGTTGTCCCCAGAACAGTAATAGAGGGGAAATATTCCAATGAGGACACTACTTATGGAAATAAAGGGAATTTATTTAATACTGTTAAGTATTGCCGTCGTTCCCGCGTCGAATATCAACGTTTTCCAACATCTTTTTTTATTTTTGACGTAAAACGTCCGGGAATAGGAATGTCCGTAAACGACGCTACTCAAACAACGAATGACGTATCGCCGCGGGGACGCGCCTAATTTAAATGCTTCACGCCCCCTAATTGCGTATTTCGATTACGCGGCGAGAAATAGACTACGCCGCCGTATCGTACGGGCAAAAATCTACCAGGATTCAGTGTAGAGCCTGGTAAAATACGGCTGCGTAGCGTATCTCGGATATGCTGCGCAAATGTACGTGCACCTGAATCTGGCCCTAAGTTTTTAAGGGTCTAGAAAAAACAACGTTTTTTTCAACCCGAGCATTAAAACGGCCTTGCCTACACACGATTGTGAAAAAAAAAATGCTCTAGCAAAGCATGGTGATGTAAAAACACGTACAACGGCACTATAAAGGGGAAGTTCCATGTGGATGGCGCCACCCTTTTGTGTTAGTAAAAGACGATTCGCGCTTTTCTGTCTGTTATAGCGTGATGAATGTGCTTACTCCATTACGAACGCTAGTTTTATCAGAGCTCCCATCTCATAACTAGCTTCTGAGCATGCATGTTTTTTTCACGTCGTTAAAGCCCACACGACCATTTTTTACAACGTAAATAACGACAACGTTAAAAACAATGTAAAAAATTATAGTATGTTAGAAATTTGTAATGCCCATTTTTTACATCTTGAAAAATGCTCTGGAGCCCACACACGGTCGTTTTTAATGACATTAAAAAACATAATTTTTTAGAACCCGAAAAGCGGTCGTGTGTAGGCGGCATTAGGCCCCATTCACAGGAGTGGTACGATCAAGTATGCCTGTCAGTGTTTAAGGCTGACTGAATCAGTAGCACTATGTAAGTGTATAGGCTATATCTGAGTTTGATCAGGTCTGAAAAAAAAACATGATGGATCAGTTTGTTTTCATCCGGCCACCTTTAGATCCAACATAGGTCCATAAAGTTATGGTTTGTCAGAGCAGAAAAAAACTGAACGTTCACGTATGTCACAAAAGTGACAACCATCCCATCCAGGCCACGCCCCCCCACACAGTGAGAATTACTCATTAGGTCACACTTAACCCCCTCAGCGTCCCCTACAGGTTAACCCCTTCACTTCACTGTGCAAGGGGTTCACCCCTTGCACTGATAGCTGTAAAAATTACAATGGTCCCAAAATGGTGTCAAAAGTGTCTGATGTGTCCGCCATGACGACGCAGTCATGATAAAAATCGCTGATCGCCGCCATTACTAGTAAAAAAAAAATATTAATAAAAAATGCCATAAAACTATCCCCTATTTTGTACACTATAACTTTTGCGCAAACCAATCAATAAACAATTATTGCGATTTTTTTACCAAAAATATGTAGAAGAATACGTATCGGCCTAAACTGAGGAAAACATTTTTTTATACGTTTTTTGAGGATATTTATTATAGCAAAAAGGAAAAGAAATTGCATTTTTTTCAAAATTGTCGCTCTATTTATTTATTTTTCCCCAAAAAATAAAAACCGCAGAGGTGATCAAATACCACCAAAAGAAATCTCTATTTGTGGGAAAAAAAGATGCCAAATTTTGTTTGGGAGACACGTTGCACGACCGCACAATTGTCAGTTAAAGTGACGCAGTGCCGAATCGCAAAAGTGTAATTTCTTCAGTGGTGTCACATGCAAAGATAAAATAAAATATTTTCAAAAATGTGTACTTATTTTTGTGAGATACTGTATATATATTTATTTGTATTGTCTATTGTTTGAACTAGATGGACTAACTATGTAATTATGAGACTAATTCCCTGTATTTCATATTGGAGACATTCAAAGAGTCTGAAAGTTTTTTTTTTTTTTTTTCTACAACTGCTGCCAAACTCTCTCTCTGGGATACCAATAAATAAATCGCTGTTCAGAATTCAGCTGTTGTAGCTCCAGTCACAAGCAGACGCTTTCTGTCTAAGATGTAAAAAAAAGTGTCGTTAGAGTAACAAACTACAAGAAGCTTTGACTTTGAAAAAACTTTAACAAGCAGAGTTCCTTCAGAAAGAAAAAACTAGTGTGTGTTTAACAACAACAGTCTTACTTCTAGTCCTCTGTTGTTTTCTAAACAATCAATGGCATCACACGTCCAGCCCGCCCCCCTACAGTTAGAAAAACATATGAGGTGACACATAGCCCCTTCAGCGTCCCCTAGTGGTTAACTTCCAAACTGCAATTGTCATTTTCACAGTAAACAATGCATTTTTATAGTTTTTTTTTGCTGTGAAAATGACAATGGTCCCAAAAATGTGTCAAAATTGTCCGATGTGTCCGCATAATGTCGCAGTCATGGAAAAAATTGCTGATCGCTGCCATTAGTAGTAAAAAAAAAAAAAAAAAATAATAAAATTGCAATAAAACTATCTCCTATTTTGTAAACGCTATACATTTTGCGCAAACCAATCGATAAACGCTTATTGCAATTTTTTTTTACCAAAAATAGGTAGAAGAATACTTATCGGCCTAAACTGAGGAAAAAAAAAAGTTTTTTATATCTTTTTGGGGATATTTATTATAGCAAAAAGTAAAAAATATTGAATTTTTTTCAAAATTGTCGCTCTATTTTTGTTTATAGCGCAAAAAATAAAAACTGCAGAGGCGATCAAATACCACCAAAAGAAAGCTCTATTTGTGGGAAAAAAAGGACGCCAATTTTGTTTGGGAGCCACATCGCAGGACAGCGTAATTGTCAGTTAAAGCGACGCAGTGCCGAATTGCAAAAACTGGCCAGGTCCTTTACCTGCATAAAGGTCCGGGCCTTAAGTGGTTAAGGCTCACCTGTAGGTGCAAGAAATATCTCCCAAACCTAAAAGGTTTAGGAGATATTTGCAAAAAATAGCGGCACCGATGTCTACGCCGTTGACATGGGCGCAGGCACACTGAGCGTGCTGCTACTAACGGCATCATGCCTTTAGTGGTGACCTCCGCACGCATGCGCGGGAGTGATGTCATCGCTGCACCGGCCAGTCACAGTGCCGGAAGCAGCGATACCCGGAAGTCACTCTGGGTATCATGGCAGTGTCGGAAGAGGTAAACGAGGGCCGCTGCGGGGGCTTTGATCTCAGGTAAGTAATTCATAATGAGCTAGTATGCTATGCATACTAGCTCATTATGCCTTTGTTTTGCAGGGTTTTTTTTGTTTGTTTGGATGAGAGGGTTTACTTTCTCTTTAAGCAGCAGCATATGAATATGGAATTAGGTCCACACACTTGCAGTGGTCATAGCCTGCATTTCTACATGTGCACAGGGGCTTTTTTCTACTTTACGTCCTTTTTTTTTTCTGTCATGATTTTGTATTAACACCCCTTTCACACTGAAACAGCCGCTGCTGTGTCTCCAGTGTGAAAGCCCCGAGGGCTTTTACACTGGAGTGGTGCGCTAGCAGGACGGTAAAAAAAAGTCCTGCTAGCTGCATCTTTGGAGCACTGTTTATACCACTCCTCCACTGCTGTGGCCCATTGAAATCAATGGGACACTGTGGCTATACCGCCTCTGCAGAGGCGCTTTGCAGTGGTTTCTAACCCATTCTCAGCTGCTAGCGGGGGGGGGGGGTGTAAAATCGCCCCGCTAGCGGCCGAATAGCGCTGCAAAATTGGCGGTAAAGCGATTTACCTCCGACAACACCCCCGCCCCAGTGTGAAAGGGGCCTTACTGGTAGATACCAAGTCTATGAGAATGCAAAACCTGCTTGAAGCAGGTCAAATTCATGTCAGAAGGCCAATTAATTCTGATTGATCTCAGAAACATCTCAAGCTGATGTCATCAACACAAGTCTAAATCCCGTTGGACATGTCTTCACAATATAAGTATGCACTTTGTGAGCTTTGGTTCCTTTAAAATAGTGAAGATGTCACACAGACTTTTTAGTGTAGAAAAAAATGCACCCAAAACTGTATGGAACTGCATCTGGTGTAAACTGGCCCATAGACATAAAAAACAAATCAAAATGCATGTAAAACAAAATGTCAAAATACATGCTAAGTTCACACCAGACGCAGTTCTGTGTGCTTTTTTTCTGCACAAAATGCATGCACAGTGTTTTCCATTTTTTCCAATGGCTCTAGTTCACACCATGCAGTCAGTTTCCAGTCAGTTTCTGCACCAGAAACTGACTGCATGATGTGAACTACAGCCATTGAAATACAAGAAAAACACTGTGCATGCATTTTTAGTGCAGAAAAAATGCACGCAAAACTGTACGGAACTGCGCCTGGTGTGAACTGGCTCTAAAAAAAAGCGCGTTAAAATAACCTGTGCCGAAAATGCACAATAAAAAAGGCACAGCTGGATGCGCATTTCAAAAATGTGGCATGTTAAATACCATCAAAATGCGCATAAATAATGCCAAAATATACATTATGGGCCAGTTCTCACTGGTGTGGTGTCCAACATCACACGTGATTCGCACCGCAGTGCAAATCACATGCATGTCTGTGTGATGCGATTTTAGCCATACGGATAGTATAGCTGAGTTTGTATCGCATTCGGGCCAAACTCTCACAGTACCCTGTTTCTGGTGCACAGCAGAATCGGATCACACCCATGCGATCAGATTCCTGCCTGAATTTGCATTTCAAAATGCGATATGCAAACTGATTTGGGGGTGTCTTTAACTGTTAATTGCAGTTCACATAGGGCCGTGTGAACTGATACCAGGCAGGAGGCATGTGAAGCCGGAACCGGAGTGGATTCGCATCAATGCAGTGTGAACCAAGCCCAAAACAATGTGCCAAAATGTGTGTAAAAACAAACCAAAGCTTTGTGTTAAAAAAGCACCATGGGTCAGTGCTGATTATTTTCATGTAATTACATGGTCTTTTTAACTTTGGTTTCACATTTTAAACTCAGATGCTCTGTAATCACACAGGTGTCTCACAAGATCTCAGGCAGCCCCTCCCCCTTCTACTCAGATCTCAGGTGTTCTCAGAGGAAACATTTCTCCTCTCATCTCCTTCTGACAACAAATGTTCTTTGCTTCATAAACAGGTTGGCAGAGGAGATGATTTTTCTCTGAGAACTGAAATAAGATAAATTATCTCTGTTTAATAAACGTACACCACAGCTTTTTGGATCTCTCGGCAGGGGAAAACAACTGGAATGTCCTTCATAACCCATACTAGGTGTAGTAGGCCCTCAGTTGGCTGCTTGCTGCTAACCCAGTCTGTGAAGTGAGCCTCTGACTGTGACAGACAGCATCATGCTGCATTACCTGTATTAACATTTAATTTGCCACTTTGTTTTTTGTCCTATTAGGCCTCATGCACGCAGGAGGTTCTTTTAACTCTCCTAGAAACCAGCAGCGATTTTGCAGCAAAAATGACTGAAATGTGTAAAAGTGTCTAAGGCCCCTTTTACACTGGGGCGGGAGCCGCAGTGGCGGTATAGCACCGCTAAAAAGTATATATACATATATATACATGCCGCTCCTCTCACCGCTCCAAAGATGCTGCTGACAGGAGATTTTTTTATCTCCCGCCAGCGCATCGCCTCAGTGTGAAAGCCCCCGGGCTTTCAAATGGAGCATACAGTGAAGGAGTTTTTCAGACGGTATAGCAGCGCTATTTTTAGCGCTGTACCACCTGAAAAACTCCTCAATGTGAAAGGGGTCTAAAGCTTTTACAACCTGTTAGGAGCTTTTACAGGCGTCAACCATTTGGGCGTTAATCAATTGAATTGGCCAGTATAAATAATTTATTCTGGTCATTGAAATTAATGATCAAGTACTTGCGTTTAGGCACGTTTACCAGCTTTTAGTAGTGTCAAGCGTTTTTTCTGCCCAAACTATGCTGCTCCTGGATGCACTGGCAGTGGGTTTTCTTTCCTGCTTTAAATAGCCCCTGCCACTTAACGCTGCTAAAAGCCTATGGGGGTTATTGACAAAAGGCAAATCCACTTTGCACTACTGGAAGTGCACTGGAAGTGCAGTCTCTGTAAATCTGAGGGGGACATGCAAGGAAAACGAAAAACATAATTTTAGCTTGCACATGATTGGATGATAAAAACAGCAGAGCTTCCCCTCAGATCTACAGCGACTGCACTACAAGGGTGGGTCAACTCAATACTGAAACCTACGGACTAAGACTGGGGTGCCATTAAAATGTATGTGTGTGTAAATGCAGGGGTCCCAATACTTCTGGTAATATAGTGTATATCCACTGGCCACTTTATTAGGTACACCTTGCTAGTACCAGTTTGGACCCCTTTTTGCCTCCAGAACTGCCTTACATATTTGTGGCATAGATTCAACAAGGTGTTGGACACATTCCTCAGAGATTTTGGTCCATGTTGATATGATACAATGATGCAGCTGCTGCAGATTTGTGGGCTGCACATCCATGATGGGAATCTTTCATTTCACCACATCCTAAAGGTGTTCTACTGTATTGAGATCTGATGACTGTGGAGGCCACTGGAGTATAGTGACCTCATTGTCATGTTCAAAAAAACTGTTTGACATGATTTGAGCTTTGTGACATGGTGCAATAATCTGCTAGAAGGAGCCATCAGAAGATGGGTACACTGTGTTTAAAAAAAGGAATGGACATGATCAGTAACAATACTCAGATAGGCCGTGGCGATTAAACAATGCTTGATTGGTACTAAGGGGCCCAAAGTGTGCCAAGAAAATATCCCCATTCCATTACACCACTACCAGCCTAACCAATTGATACAAGGCAGGATGGTTCCATGCTTTAATGTTGTTTACACCAAATTCTGACCGTAGCATCTGAATGTTGCAGCTGAAATCGAATTTCATCAGACCTGGCAACAATTTTGGTGAGCCTGTGTCGACTTAAGCCGCGTACACACGGCAGAGAACCTTCTCTGCCGGCCGTCAGATTCGGCGACTCGCCCGTCGGGAATGGCAACCAGCCATTCATCCAGGCGGGCCGTCGAGCAAATAGAGAACATGCTCTCTATTTCTGCTCGACGGCATTCCCGACGGGATGCTCGCCAAGAGCGTACACACGGCCGAGGTTCTCGCTGGAATGCAGCTTCCAGCGAGGTTCTCGCTGGTTTCTAGCGAGAACCTTGGTCGTGTGTACGACGCCTTATGTGTAGCCTCATTTTCCTTTTCTTAGCTGACAGGAGTGTCAGGAGTGCTGTAGCCCATCTGCTTCAAGGTTCGACGGGTAATGCATTCAGAGATTTTTCATATTCTGCATACCTTGTTTGTAAGTGGTTATTTGAGTTACTATTGTCTTTCTATCATCTCAAACCAGTCTGCCCATTCTCCTCTGACATCCACAAGGAATTTTATATACTGTTAATATCTATACATAAAATGCAAATTGCACTTTATTATGCTACTCAATTATTACATTTCATTCTGTGATAAGCTACAGCTTGAGTTGATTATTTGTTAATTTGTAGATAAAAATAAGCCTAAGGCTAATGAGATTTACATCAGATTGTAAATTAACTGCAACCGCTTCTTCAACCACTTTTTACTGACCTTTATTTGTAAGATTATTTCAGAGAGGCATCAAAGTTGCCAAATGACCTGCTGCTGAACTGACAGGGAAATGCTGGAAATAAAGCAAATATTACTCAGTTGGGTGACTACACTACCAGAAAAGGGGGTTGCCTGACTTGTGTAAATGACAACCCACAATTCAGAAAGAGTGTGTGCTACACTATACACTTGATAGGGAGAATCCATCTAAAATGGAGTAAATGTTCTATAATTCAAAAAATTAACTGTTTTACTAACAAACCACACAAGCCAGCCTATTTAATACTGCAGTATAATGTATTGACTGCTTGCAGTAGCATATCAACCAACCTGTATTCATCCACTACTAATGTGCATACTGTATTTGCTGGCGTATAAGACTACCTTTTACACTTAAAAAAAATTACCAAAAGGCAGGGGTCGTCTTATACGCCGGGTCAACTGCTCGGATGCCTGCTGGATGTGTGGTAATACTGTATGTAGCTTTGGCTATATACATTATATACCGCTTAGACAATCCCGGTGAGTGATGTATTCAAATTAATACAGAGCCTGCTCGGGTTGGAGTAACAACCTCTGCCAATCCGAGCAGGCTACATAGAGAAGCCTGCTCGAATTGGCTTTGAGAGTCAGAGAGGTGTGGGCTGATGATGTTAACGTCTCTGCCAATCCAAGCAGGCTTTGTATTCATTAATAGAATACATCACTCGCCGTGATTGGCTCCAGCTCCAGCAAGAAGGAAGAAGAATATGGCTCCAGAAGGAAGAAATATGAAGTGTCGGAAGCCTCGGAAGGGGGGTCGTCTTATACGTGAGTATAGGCAAAAAATCTTAAAAAAAAATGTAAAATTAGCGGGTCATCTTATACGCCCGGTCGTCTTATACACCGGCAAATACGGTAGTTTATATTGAGTTTTGAAGGCTCTATAACTTAACTAGAGAAATTGCCTAATGTCGCGTACACACGACACATGACGTGAAAAATTACTTTTTTTTAATGTCATTAAAAAATGATCGTGTGTGGGCTCCAGAGCATTTTTCATGACGTCAAAAATGGGCATTAAAAACAGGTTGTGAAAAACAGTCATGTGTAGGCTTTAACGACGTGAAAAAAACGCGTATGCTCAGAAGCAAGTTATGAGACGGGAGCGCTCGTTCTGGTACAACTTTCGTTCGTAATGGAGATATCACATTCGTCATGCTGACTGAAAAGCATGTCTCTCACCAAACTTTTACTAACACAAAATCAGCAAAAGCAGCCCCAAGGTTGGCGCCATCTGAATGGTACTTTATAGTGCCGTCGTACGTGTTGTACGTCACTGCGCTTTGCTCAAGCATTTTTTTTTTTTCACGATCGTGTGTAGGCAGGCTTGACAAGAAACACGTTGAAATAAAAATAAAAAATTCTAGACCATTAAAAATGGTCGTGTGTACGCGGCATAAAACTTTTGCTCAGTGTAGTGTATTATACTATTTTGCATTGTGTTGTGTTTATAATTTTTAGGATCATAATGTACCTAAAATATGTTACCTTATGCCTCGTACACACGATCGGTTTTCCTGTCGGAAAACTGCCATGACAGCTTTTTGCTGGGAAAACCAGCCGTGTTTATGCTCCATCACAGTTTTCCAGACAGGAAAACCATCAGTAATCCCAGCGGGAAAAATTAGAACATATTCTCTTTTTTCCCACCGGTTTTAAAGCCAGCGGTTTACCTATGGGGAAAACCTGTGGTGGAGCATACACACCCGGCCGTGTGTAGGGGGAAAAAGCTACCGAGCAGGTTCTCGGTTTTCCCGGCTGACTTTCTACCGCCGGGAAAACCAATCATGTGTACAAGGCATTTGATATGTTTATTCTTTACAAAAACAGATCAATAAAACACGTTAGAAGAGACTCTTAACACTTTTGGTGCATTACCACACACACGTTTACGTGCTGCATTTTGCTTATTACAATACACTGAGTTAAGGGAGCCGAATCAATAAAAATGCACATTTTATTATCTGTTCCCACAACACATAGGTATGAAACCAGGTATGAACTAGCCTATTAGTAAATACGTTTTTGGAAAAATGCAGTTTTTACTAGGAAAAGGGGTACAATTCATACAAATATAAAGAGCTACATAGTTACTTGGAAATAGAACATAGATAAAAGACAAATCAAGTTCAAAGGATGAAAAAAAAAAAATAGAAAATCCCCATCTACACAATCCTATACCCACAGGTAATTCAGAGGAATGCAAAAAACCCTATAAAGCATGATCCAATTTGCTCCAGTGGGGGAAAAAATCCGTCCTGATCCCCCGGAAGGCAATCAGATATTCTTTGAACTGACAGGATAGTTTGCTTTACTGTACATTTTTTTTTTTTACAATAAGAAATGATTTCCAATTTTTGTTAATACAAAAAAATCTGTTTGATACAAGTTTTGTAAAAGGCATTGTACCTTAAAATACACATACAACAGCCAAATGCACAACTATGCAATGTGAACAAAAGGTGTGCTGTATTGCATGGCAAACTTTCATATGCAGACTTTAGGTGGGCATCAGAAATACTCGCTGTGTTGATAGCAGGAGTGGGTGAGGGCAAACAGGTACAAAATCGAGTGATGTGTGATTCATGTAGGCATGGAGTGAGAGAGGGGGTGGGGGTAAGCTGCACATGCACAGTAGTAAGTAAGGGACTAAGGTACACAGGGGGGGTGGTGGGAGAGGAGGAGTGCAGGCACAGTGGGTGATAAGAAAAGTTGGTATACAGCTGTGGAGGCCGTTGAGAGGTTGGGCTCTGGCATTGTGAGTAATAAAAGAAAGGTTGAGAAAAGGGGGCTGCAGGTACAGTGGGTTCTGAGACAGGGGGAGCAGTTGCGAAAAATGTAGAGAGAAGGTGGGTGCAGGGATGGTGGGAAAACTGGGGGTGCAGGGGTGGTCGGTGTTAAGAGAAGGGGGTGCAGGCAGGGTCTTTATTATTGATTAGACCCTAGGCAAAAAAAATCTTGGGCCCCTCCCCCCCATGCAATTTCGCTCTCCACGTGCTCTGAGACATTAAAATCAGTTTACTGTATCAGATCTAGCAGCAATTGCAATTGATTCCCAGAGGTTACAGCATATCATTACCACTTACTGACTGGTTGCTAGAGGTTACAGCACACATTATGGCTCACTGATTAGTTGCTAGAGGTAGCAGCACATGATTTCTGCTTGTTAATTGGTTGCTAGAGATTACTGTACAGTAATACCACTCACTGATTGGTTGCTAGAAAATACGGCACATCATCTCCTTACTGCAGAGGGGCATGATATACATATGAATGCCTTCTTTATTTACATATCAAGGCTGCTGGTCACTGCTATTTACATATAAATGATCCCGTTATTTGCATATGAATGACAGTTATTTACATGTAAACATAAGGTCCACAGATGAGTCATCTGTACACAACAATAGGGCAGAGCTGGACAGCATTAGTAGCAGCACTTTACACTGAGATAACGGGACACAGCACAGGACTAAAACTTAAAAGGAACAAGGAAAATTAAACTGGCATAGTTGGCGAGTATGAGGCAGCTGCTTTGGGCCCCACAACAATGACAGGGCCCAGAGCTGCCTCTTTTTCCCTGCCTTAAAGACAGCCCTGGGTGCAGGAGAGGATGGTGGTTATAGAACAAAGTGCAGTCCTAATGGGTGGTAAGGGTATGGTGGGTGCCCAGATTCCAGAACCATTTATAGCTCCTAGCCCCCCTTCAGGCCATGGATGAAGCGTTTCTTTGGACTGGACATTGGTGAACATCTTCAGAGCACAGACAAGCAGGTTACACACCAAACTTTTTTAATGGAATTTTATTTTTTACCTTTTATTCATTACAAATTAATGGCACAATCAGGTGTGCTCAATTTTTTTAGTTTGCTGAAGTTAGTGGGACTTCCCAGACCCTATATTAATAAGAGCTGCACAATTGTGGTAGTATCTCTTATGGATTTTACTCTGGATCCTGGATTGTTTTTTAAATAGTTCTTAAAAAAGTTTCAATCTTTATTTGTGCTTTTGGACTATTTTTTTTGTATTGGGATCTTTATATTCCTAGTAAATAGCTAGTAAAACTCTGATTTAACATTTTCTATTACTTGGTTAAAAGTGGATACTTCTCTATTTCCCCTTTGTGATGTTCATTAACCTCCCTGGCAGTATGATTCTGTCTGGAATTACGTACCAAAAGCGGTACAATTATTTTGTATGGAAATTCTGCGTTTTATACTGTAGGTCTGCAATTTTTAGGAATAACTCACTTAAATGTGTCCAAACCAGAGTCTAGTAGACATCCCGGGTATGATAAAGTTTGAAACACAAAATCATAAAATTATAATATAATAAATAACTATAAATAATTATAACAAATAATAATGTCATTATAATAAAAATTATTCACTAATGTAATCAAATCAAAATCACTGAAATTTGCTCAGTTGCAGAATTGTCGCTGTCATTACTTTTATTTTTTTATGACGAATTTCCCCACAAATCGCTATCACTCAATTCTGCAAGTGATTATCATTTATTATCGCTATTTTCTAGCTGCTCTAAAATCACTTTTGACATAAAGGGACACTTTTGGTTGCTATGGACAATCTACAGTTTGCAGGCACAAAAAAAATGTTTTTATTATGTAAAAGAACATGCAGGGCACTGGGCAGACCACTAGGGACAGGGGGGTGTGTACTTTTTACATACAGTACTGTAATCTATAAGATTACAGTATTCTGTATGTAACGTGTTTGTTTACTTTTTTGAATTTGCAGCCGGTCTCCGCCACCGTGCGCCGTTACGTCGCAGGGAACGGAGATCGGCGGCGTGCGGGCACTGTGTGAGTCGAATGGAGGACACCACTCGCTCACACAGCAGGGATGCATCGCTGGATCCAGGGACAAGGTAAGTACAGTACCCCGCCTGGATAAACAGGTAAGCCAGCGCGCGCTGCAGGCTCTGCATTCACCCCGAGCGCGACTCGGGGATATCGATATTTTCATAAAAAATCCAACCCGAGTCGCGCTCGGGGATACCGGCAGGGGGGTTTAAATGTTTTACAACATTTTGGGGATTATTTAACCATTTAAGGACCGCCTACTGCACATTTACGTCGGCAGAATGGCATGGCTGGGCACATCAACGTATATATACGTTGATTTTAGTACCCAGCCGCGGGTCGCGGGCGCACGCCCGCGACCCGGTCCGAAGCTCCAGGACCGGGACCGCAGGATTCGCGGACCCGATCGCCGCTGCAGTGCGGCGATCCGTCCCTGGAGCGGAAGAACGGGGAGAGCCGTGTGTACACACGGCTTCCCCGTGCTTCTCTGTGGCCGTAGCATCGATCGCGTCATCCCTGTAATAGGGGGACGCGATCGATGACATCACACCTACAGCCACACCCCCCTACAGTTGTAAACACACACTTAGGTCACACATTCCCTACAGCGCCACCTGTGGTTAACTCCCAAACTGCAACTGTCATTTCTACAGTAAACAATGCAATTTAAATGCATTTTTTGCTGTGAAAATGACAATTGTCCCAAAAATGTGTCAAAATTGTCCGAAGTGTCCGCCATATTGTCGCAGTCACGAAAAAAATCGCTGATCGCCGCTATTAGTAGTAAAAAAAATTTTTTTTATAAAAATGCAATAAAACTATCCCTTATTTTGTAAACGCTATAAATTTTGCGAAAACCAACCGATAAACGCTTATTGAGATTTTTTTTACCAAAAATAGGTAGAAGAATACGTATCGGCCTAAACTGAGGAAAACATTTTTTTTTTTATATATTTTTGGGGGATATTTATTATAGCAAAAAGTAAAAAATATTGAATTTTTTTAAAATTGTCGCTCTATTTTTGTTTATAGCGCAAAAAATTAAAACCCGCAGAGGTGATCAAATACCACCAAAAGAAAGCTCTATTTGTGGGGAAAAAAGGACGCCAATTGTGTTTGGGAGCCACGTCGCCCGGCCGCGCAATTGTCAGTTAAAGCGACGCAGTGCCGAATCGCAAAAAGGGGCAAGGTCCTTTACCTGCATTTTGGTCCGGGTCTTAAGTGGTTAACAGATCTCTTATACATTTGTAAATTACTAAACTTTGACCACTTTGCTCACCCCTATTAATAATATTAGGGAAGGTTATGTATGAGCATATAAGCATGTAAGGCACATCTGCAGCATCACCAGTCTAAAATAATGGTTGGGTACCCTTGCAAGTCACTTAGTTTGCACAGAGTGATTAAAGCGACACTAAAGTTACATTTTTTTTAAATAACAAACATGTTATACTTACATAAACTGTGTGGCTCGTTTTGCGGCTGTCATGGCTTCCCCTCCGCCAGAGCTTTTCACCTACATTCGAGGGAGCTCGCCTTGTGAAAAGCTCTTGCGGGCATGCTCCTGTGATACAGCGGCGGGCGTAGCCGCCAACTGTATCACTCGGCCCCGGCCCCCAGCGCACCACGTCATTGGCTGTGATTGACAGCAGCGCCAGCCTATGGCTGCACTGCTATCAATCCATCCAACCTAGCCAATCAACGGCCAGGCTGGGAACTGAAGAGGATGACGGGGATGAGTGCGGGACTTTCGAGGGGTGAGGTAAGTAAAACGGGGGCTCGGGGGGGGGGGGGGGCGGTGATGTCGGATGTTTTTCACCTTAATGCATAGGGTACATTAACCACTTTCTTACTGGGCACGTATACCCCCTTCCTGACCAGGTGACATTTCAGCTTCTGGCACTGCTTTGCTTTAACTGACAATTGCGCGGTCGTGCAACGTGGCTCCCAAACAAAATTGACGTCCTTTTTTCCCCACAAGTAGAGCTTTCTTTTGGTGATATTTGATCACCTCTGCGGTTTTTATTTTTTGTGCTATAAACAAAAATAGAGCGACAATTTAAAAAAAAATATATATTTTTTTTACTTGTTGCTATCATAAATAGCACAATTTTTTTTAAAAAACAGTTTTTTTTCTCAGTCTAGGCAATACGTATTTTTTTACATATTTTTGGTGTAAAAAAAAAAAAAAAACGCAATAAGCGTCTGGTTTGCGCAAAAGTTTTTGCGCTTACAAAATAGGGGACAAAATTATTATTTTTTTATTATTTATTTTTTTACTACTAATGGCAGCGATCAGCGTTTTTTTCGTGACTGCGACATTATGGCGGACACATCAGACACTTTTGACACATTTTTGGTGCCATTCACATTTATACAGCGATCAGTGCTATAAATATGCACTAATTACTGTATAAATGTGACTGGCATTGAAGGGGTTAACACTAGGGGGTGAGGAAGGGGTTAAAACATGTACCCTGTATAGTGTTCTAACTGTGGGGGGAGGGGGGTGACTTGGGGAGGTGACCGATCTATGTCCCTATGTACAAGGGACACAGATGGTCTCCTCTCTCCCCTGACAGGATGTGGATCCTTGTGTTTACACACACAGATCCACGTCTTGTCCCTGTAACCGCCGATCGCGAGTGACTAGCGGACATCGCGGCCGCCAGGCACGCGCATCGGTATCTCAGCTATGCAGCGGGCCTGGAGGAGCGGAGGCCGTAAAAACACGGCCTCCCAGAGAAGTAGAACCACCCTGCGGCCGTACAAAGTCGTACGGCCGTCAGGTAGTGGTTAAGGTGGAAAAACATTTACCTTTACAACTCCTTTAAAGTCTATAGAAAATGGTTATCCTAAATTAACCACTAGAAAGAAACCTATAGGTTCGTATAGCACATTTTCCATAAAAGTATGGAACAGCAAGCAAGTCAAACTATGAATGTCAGGAAATAACTGTATAATTTACATCAATAACTCAACCTGAGCACTCACTAAAACCCACATGCAATATTCCCATACATAACTACAGATACTGTAGCTATTGTCGATATTCCTTTTTCATATAACAAGTAGATGTTGTTCCGAGAACTACTGCAAAAAGTTTTTTTTTAATCTATAAATATATTGTATGTCTCAATTCCTTGTTATATGGATTGGAATCTTGTTTTGCTGATGTGAACATGTTGTACAGAGAATTGGTGAAGGTTTTACAGGCATTTTCTTCTGTTCAAAAAAAAATAAAACCAACCTCAGCATTCTATTACAAGCGAAATTCAGCTCATGACAATTATTTCTAGCACTGCCTTCCACAATGTCAAATGTTTTTACTGTAATGTAAAAGGAAATATTTGTCATTATTAGGTGTTACTATAGCCTGAATGACACTTAACAACGCCAGATAACACAAAGACAAATAAACGCTATGGGCAAAATCAGCAAATGTCAATTTACGAGGTCTGAATTTAAAACAAGACTGCACTATAACCTCAAAAATGTTAAGTGTGCATTAATAAAAGATTTTCTATTCAGTCTTCCATTCAAATTAGTTTTGTTTTAAATAGTTGTTGGTGACTTACTAAATTACATTTTTGGTTGAAAATTAAAGTTAAGTGCTTTATTGCTACATTTCTGAAAATTTTATTCATTAAACAACTTTATTTAACTGGAAATTAAAATCAAGACCGGTCACTAGCAAAAGTAAAAAAAAAAAATCTAATCAGACATACTCAAAAGGTTCAAACCAAAGACCACAGATAAAAAATTGGTCACATGACTTAAAATGTAATTTTACCCATAACGACTTGATAGAAAATAATGTTCTTTAGCCGGGAACATTCATTCCAACATTAATACGTATGCTACAAAAATTGTGTTCTGTAAATTGCCTCCAGCATTGCTCCTGTTTCTTCTTGCTGGAGGCTGATATTTTGCTGATGCACAGAGCTCCTGAGCAGCAGTAAATCTTTAGGCTATCAGCAGATTGGCCTCTACATTTTTGTCAAAGTGTGAGAAAATAGAAAGAAACTGAGCATGCAAAAGTAGCCAGCATGAAGTAATCTAGCAGGACTTAATTTTCTAACTAAAGTTCCACTTTAAAACCCCACTGAAAATAATGGAAATGTTATGGCTGGCAAGAGAAAGGTGAGACAAATGTGGCTCTTACTATAATTTGACTGCCATGGACAGAGCCGATCCGCCCTATACGCTGACTACGCAAGCTGCAAAGGGCCCCGCAATATACTCAAGGCCCCACCCCCCTGTCTCATCACAGTCACTTAGAATTATGCTATCTGCTCCCTCCAGCCTGCAGGGGGAGATAGAAATCCGGCAGATTTTCCTTCCTCCACTTATCACATGATGACTGGAGAGAGGAACGAGGTGCTGCCTACAGAACTGTAAATACATGTGGGAAGGGGAGGAGAGGGGGGACACGCTGAAGTAATAGGGACTCTGATGTAAGGGGCTGATGGTAATGGAGACTCTGATGTAAGGGGCTGCTTGTAATGGGTACTCTGATGTAAGGGGCTGCTGGTAATGGGGACTCTGTTGTAAGGGGGCTGCTGGTAACTAGGGACTCCGGTGTAAGGGGGACTCTTATGGTAATGGGGACTCTGATGTAAGGGGACGGCTGATAGCGACACTGATGTAAGGAGGTGACACTCAAAATTAAAGTAGGCCGGATGAAGCCCAAGGCCACATTTTTGTCTCAGTCCAGCCCTGCCCTCTTGTCATAGCGCGTCAATTAATGTCAAGGGCGGGGTGACGTCACTTGTGTGCATGCTTCTCTCCAGTCAAATGGTTTACATAGCTCATGGCATCACGGGTCAGGTAGAGGGCCACTTAGCAGAATTTTGCTTAGGGCCCCAGGGAGGTCAGGATCGGCACTGGCCATGGAAGATCTTTACAAGGAAAGAAAATATTGGATTAAAGGCACCCCCACCCTTTTAGGTTCCACAAAGCCAAATGTAGAAAGTTGAATTTACATGTACTGTAATTTCTGATGCCTTCATCCTCTGTCCTGATTATAAGCCATATGTTCTTTACAGTGAAGATAAACCTATGAAGGTGACTGTGAAATTCTCACAATGGGGTCAATTCACAAAGCATTATTTTCAGATTGCGAGTGCTATTTTAACGATTTTGCACGTTATTGAAGCTAGTTCAATTCACTAAACGATTTAACGCTTTGAAAAATCATCAAATAATGTTTCCCTACACAGAAACGATATTTTAAGGTGTGGATCCGTATTAAAGAGTCAAATCGTTATTTTAAATATTCAAAACGTTATTTTAAAGAGTCAAATCGTTAAATATGTACAGAAGTGCAATTCACAAAGATTTTTTTGACAGTTATCAATCGTTAAGCAATCGTTAAATTAACACCTCCCTCAGCGTGGCGTTATGACATTTCCCAGGCGATATTTTGTTGTTAGAGGAAGCTTTTGGCGATTTTTGTAGTGTAGTGTAGTGTTGGGCAAGCTAGAACCGTGCTCTATTTGAACTTAAAATTATCCAGAGGCGAAGAAGAACACGTTAGAATGTTGTTCAGGTTTATAAACGTGTATTCCGTTCACATACTATTTTGGATGACTTTTCTGAAACCCAGGTGATAGCTAAATTCCGATTATCATCTCCCATGATTTATTCTCTGTATGAGGAAATACACATGGCTTTAGAAAAGCACACACTAGAAGTTTTGCACATCACATGCTCAATCTCCATGTGTATTGCTTGTGTCTCTCTCTCTCTCTCTCTGTATCTGCTCTTTTCCACATGCAGCTGTTCTCCTCCCCCTCTGCTCCCAGAATGCATCTCTCCAGCATTATTTAACGATCTTAAGAGTTATTTTAACGTCCCGAATCTTAATAATAACGTCTGAGTAGTTAGCATAACGTTTGGATAAAGAGTCAGTTGAAAACCATAACGACTATGTTAAATAACGATTATAGCTTTCGTGAATATCATGTTTGCTAGCGTTAAATAAGGAGTGCTAATTTAACACCTGAAGAAAACCAATAACGTTTCTCTTTGTGAATTGACCCTAAAGTGTGATCCCAACTGATTAAGTGACTGTAATACAGCAAAGCAATTTTCACTTATGACTTCAGTTGAAATATCAGAGTGATATCATTTTCCAAGTGAACTTTTAACACTTCTTTAACCACTTTGCAACCGCCCTATGCCGAAAGTACGGCTCTAGGGCGGTTGCTGTATTCTAACTGGCCGTTAATTAACGGCCTGTCAGAATCGCGCTCCCGCGCGCCTCCTGAGGCGCGCACACGGGAACATCCGTGACCGCCGGGTCCAGAGGACCCGGCGCATCACGGATCACGGTAAATCGCCGCTGATAGCGGCGGTTTACCACGTGATCGCGCCGTCCAATGACGGCGCGATCAGATGTAAACAGACCGGCGTCATTTGATGACGCCGGTTCCTCCCTCCTCTCTCTGTACCGATCGGTACAGTGTGAGAGGAGAGGGGAGGGAGCGGATGGCAGCGCCAGTGCTGCGGGCTGGATCTGTGACAAATGCAGTCACAGATCCATCCATCCCTCCCTCCCTGCTCAGCCATCCCTGCTGCATATACTCTGCAATACTCACCTGGGCATACTCTGCAATACTCAGGCATACTCTGGCAATACTCTGGGCATACTCTGCAATACTCAGGCATACTCTGGCAATACTCTGGGCATACTCTGCAATACTCTGCAATACTCAGGCATACTCTGGGCATACTCTGGGCAATACTCTGCAATACTCAGGCATACTCTGGCAATACTCTGGGCAATACTCTGGGCAATACTCTGCAATACTCTGGGCAATACTCTGCAATACTCTACAATACTCTGGGCATACTCTGCAATACTCTGGGCATACTCTGCAATACTCTGGGCATACTCTGCAATACCCTGGGCATACTCTGCAATACCCTGGGCATACTCTGGGCATACTCTGGCAATACTCTGCAATACTCTGGCAATACTCTGCAATACTCTGGCAATACTCTGCAATACTCTGGGCATACTCTGCAATACTCTGGGCATACTCTGCAATACTCTGGGCATACTCTGCAATACTCTGGGCATACTCTGCAATACTCTGGGCATACTCCGCAATACTCTGGGCATACTCTGCAATACCCTGGGCTACTCTGGGCATACTCTGCAATACTCTGGGCATACTCTGCAATACTCTGGGCATACTCCGCAATACTCTGGGCATACTCCGCAATACTCTGGGCATACTCTGCAATACCCTGGGCATACTCTGCAATACCCTGGGCATACTCTGCATACTCCGCAATACTCTGGCAATACTCTGGGCATACTCTGGCAATACTCTGGGCATACTCTGCAATACTCTGGGCATACTCTGCAATACTCTGGGCATACTCTGCAATACTCTGGGCATACTCTGCAATACTCTGGCAATACTCCGGGCATACTCTGGCAATACTCCGGGCATACTCTGGCAATACTCCGGGCATACTCTGGCAATACTCTGGCAATACTCTGGGCATACTCCGCAATACTCTGGGCATACTTAGCAATACTCTGGGCATACAGCAGCCCCTGTCCCCGCGAGCTCGCATGCAGAAGCGAACGCATACGCAAGTCCCGCCCACATATAAAAACGGTGTTCAAACCACACGTGAGGTATCTTTATATAATGTTTTGGGGTTCTATGTATTTTTCTAGCAAATAAATGATGATTTTTACATGTAGGAGAGAAATGTCAGAATTGGCCTGGGTGCTCCCTGCATGTTGGGCCTCTGTATGTGGCCACACTGTGTAAAAGTCTCAGACATGGGGTATCGCCATACTCGGGAGGAATAGCAGAATGTGTTTTGGGGTGTAATTTGTGGTATGCATATGCTGTGTGTGAAAAATAACCTAATAATATGAAAATTTGATGAAAAATAAATAAATCTTGATTTTGCAAAGAATTGTGGGAAAAAATTACAACTTTAAAAAACTCACCAGGCCTCTTTCTAAATACCTTGGAATGTCTTCTTTCCAAAAAGGGGTCATTTGGGGGGTATTTGTACTTTTCTGGCATGTTAGGGTCTCAAGAAATGAGAGAGGCTGTCAGTACTTCAGGTGTGATGAAATTGATCAATTTTCAGGATTTGGTACCATAGCTTGTAGACCCCATAACTTTCACCCAGACTAAATAATATCCAACATTTTTTATATTTTTTACCAAAGATATGTAGCAGTATACATTTTAGGCCAAATTTATGAAGAAAAATTACTTTTTTGCAAAATTTTATAATAGAAATGAAGAAAAATTATTATTTTTTGCAAAATTTTGTTCTTTTTTCATTTATAGCAAAAAAAATAAAAACCGCAGAGGTGATGAAACACCACCAAAAGAAAGCTCTATTTGTGGGAAAAAAAGAACAAAAATGTCATTTGGTTATAGTGTTGTATGACTGAGTTATTGTCATTCAAAATGTGAGAGCACCGAAAGCTGAAAATTGGTCTGGTTATTAAGGGTGTTTAAGTGCCCAGTGGTCAAGTGGTTAAAGTGCAACTGCAGCAAAAAAAATATATATATATATATAATTGTTTTGAGTGGAGAAGGAACAGGTTTTGCTCCTGTCTGTGTCTCTCTGCTCTCTCTCTCTCCTGTCCTGGTAACCATTATGACTGAGAATAAAGGTACAAGGAAATGCCAATCTTCCAATGGGGACACCAATTTTGGTGACCTTGGTGACAGCTAGGAATTTTCTGGACTTTACAGTGATTTTCTCTTGCTTCCTATGTTAGCTATGGAACCGGAAGTAAAGGGAATTGCCCCAAAAGAGACAAAGATGGCAAAAAACTGACAGGTTATTATAACCTTATTTTACCAGTTACTTACTTAGTTCTACTTTAACTGCACTGCAGCAGGTGTCTGCCTTTTCCTTATTACAAGGAAGAACCGAAAGACTGTGGCAATAAGTGTTACTTGCACTATTCTTATATTAAAAGGGTTAAAAGGAGCTAATTTGTGACAACTGAAAATAAGAATATAAGTACACAATTGCATTTTTTTTAACCACTTGCATACTGGGCACTTACACCCCCCTCCTGCCCAGGTAAAATTTCAGCTTGCGGCACTGCGTCGCTTTAACTGACAATTGCGCGGTCGTGCGACGTGGCTCCCAAACAAAATTTACGTCCTTTTTTCCCCACAAGTAGAGCTTTCTTTTGGTGGTATTTGATCGCCTGTGCGATTTTTATTTTTTGCGCTATAAACAAAAAAGAGCGACAATTTTGAAGAAAAATACAATATTTTTTACTTGTTGCTATAATAAATATCCCAATTAAAAAAAAAAAACACATTTTTTTTTTTTCTCAAGTTTAGGGCGATACGTATTCTTCTACATATTTTTGGTAAAAAAATTAAAAAATCGCAATAAGCGACTGGTTTGCGCAAAAGTTATAGCGCTTACAAAATAGGGGAGAGAATTATTATTTTTTATTATTTTTTTTTTACTAGAAATGGCGGCGACCTGCGATTTTTATTGGTACTGCGACGTTATGGCGGACACATCGGACACTTTTGACACATTTTTGGCGCCATTCACATTTATACTGCGATCAGTGCTATAAATATGCACTAATTACAGTATAAATGTGACTGACATTGAAGGGGTTAACACTAGGGGGTGAGGAAGGGGTTAAATGTGTATGCTAGGTGTGTTCTAACTGTGGGAGGAGGGTGGGGTGACTGGGGGGGTGACCGATCTGTGTCCCTATGTAGGAAGGAACACAGATCGGGCTCCTCCTCTCCAGAGACAGGACGCTGTCTCTGTGTAACACGGCAATGAGAGATGATCTATGATGATCATTCGCCCACTCTGATTGGCCGTTCGCCGCGATCTGTGATTGGTCGTATCCAAGGGACACGGACAACACAGGGCTTCCCCGCAGCGCGCTCTACAGCGCGCTGGGAACGCCTGAATGACATGCCGTCAAATGACGGCATGTTGGATATTCAGGCCCGCGCTGTTGCCGTCATCCGACGGTAGCGCGGGCTTGAAGTGGTTAAATAATCAGAATTCCCGTCTAACAGAATTCCAGAAAAGGTCAGGATGTCCAAACACAATGAAACTAAGAGGTGGGCAAAAGACCCGTCAGGCTAATAAAAAAGAACTGGGATCTGGACTGAAATCTGCTAGAAATACATGTAGACCAAAGCCCAAATGTGAACCAGATGGGAGGAAGCTCCCAATGATCAAGGGAAGGCCACAGAGGAACCATCTGATGCTCAAGACCAGAACAGATGAGATAACTGCCAAAGGAACGCTGAGCCTGAACAAGCAATAGACTGTGGACCAAAAAAACGCCATAGCAAGTGGAACAACGTAGCTACCTGATAAGAAAGAACTAAACCAATAATGTAAAACATAGGGAACCTTAGACAAAAATAGGTTCACAAGAGAAGATCATCCAATCTACATGTGCAGGTCCAAGCCTTACAGTCATAATTCTTAGGATTTAGTCAAGAAAGTTCCATGACAAAAATGATGTTGCCTGGCCAGGCAATGAGGCTCTCAAACAAGATATTTAAGAAATGTGAGAATCTTCTTAAAATAATATTCCAAATGAATAGCTAAGAGACCCCTGAGAATGGTAAAGAGTTCAAGGGTACCAACTCTGAAGTCAGCCAACCGAAAGAAAAGGGTTAGGGTATGTGAGAGGTACCTCTACAAGCATAGGCAGGGAAACCCTGATGTGGTGCGATGGAACATTAGAAGAACAGGAGGAAGAGCAATAAAAATCTTCCACTTTTATCAGCCAGAGGTGTCTCTGGGGCCTGCCAGAGAAACATGGCAGGACCTGCTTAACCTTACCACAGAAGATGGTTTTAAGAATATCCTGGTCCACCTAGTCCAACAAAACATACATAGTCATGAACACACGGACATAAACCTTAGCCACACATACAACTAATAAAGGGCAGAACTGAGGAAGAGATCTGGAGAAACGTTCTCAAGAAGCTGTGGATCAGCCATAGAAAGAGGCCCAAATCTTGTGATCAGGTCCCCTAAAACCTCCGAACAACTCATTCTGCAACACAGACAATATTTATCAGGGTCTCAGAATGTTCTGCCTGCTTACAATCCAGATGAGCACAGAGCCCTTTAGTGATTTCTGTCTGCCATGCAGGAGATGAGAAGCACCCAGATGTGCAAACTTCTGCCTTTGGTGCAGAAATCACTGGTTGAGAGCCATGTGCTAATGCATTATCTCTACAGAAAACAGTGTCGTTAAGAACAGTACTCTAAGCATCATACAATGTAGAGACTAAGCTACATATGTGAAGGCCCTTAAGCAAGTCATGTTTGAGGCAGTCTACAGTAGTTGGTAGGAACAATCCATGAAAGAGAATCATCTGTGCTGGGAAACTAGACTGAGGCCCTGTGCCTAGGGATAGCCCAGCAAGTGGAGTAGGGAACAGGTCCCAGTTGACGCTGTAGGTTTGGGAATCTCTCCAGAGAGGAGGAATGTTGAGGAGTTAATTAAAACCCAGTGATATAGGATCCTGATGAAGAAGGGAGTGGAAGTCTAGGTGGGGTTCCACTCCAGAATACAAATCCCTAGCTGGACTGGGACAAAGGGTCCCAGGGTGCAGTTAACCAAAAAAAAAATTGGAAAGGCACATTTTTTTGTTCAGAAACACAGGAAAAACAGTGAAGGGCAAATAAGGGATGTGCTAGATACAAGGTATTGGCATGTGGGCTAAAAGGGTTGTCCATAGAACCAAATTGCAAACTAAAATGGGGGCACATCTTCATGCACAGAGATTTTCAGAGGGGTCAGCACTGTAAAAGTGATGAAGTGTACTTCAGACATCCAAAGAACCAAACATGTAACTAAAGAAAAAAAATCCATTAACTTCCTGTCCCATAGCTAAAAAGGAAGTGAGAAAATACCCTTCCGAAGTGAGGGAATCCTGGAGAGTCACCAGGACTAGTGCCCCCACTGGAAGATTTCCCCTCTATTACGGTCCTGGTGTCAACTCAAAATTTGTGATTTTCTTTTACTTAAAGTTTTGATGATAATGGTAAACATGACAAATAGAGAGGGTGAGATTATTCTGTAATGGGGGGGCACTCACATCAATAAAAACTGACAAGTGTTCTGATCTCTCTCCACTCTATATAAAACAAAAACAAAAAAGTTTTGCCTTTAGTTACACTTTAAAGAAGCCCATCCTGCTTCTGACTAATACACTGTGTTTTTACTTTCTCCATCAGCTCAGCCCCAAGCTCTAACAAACAGGGCCCTCTGATTCCTCTTGTACCAAATTGTATTGATTCTGTAATGTCTGCCTCCATTTTGTAAAGCCCTAAGCAAACTGTTGCCACTATATAAATACTGTATGATAATAATAATAATAAAAAAAAAATACCTATAAGAAAATATCTAGTAATTTAAAAAAAGTAATCAATCCACATACCGTATATAAACATGTATGCATTGTCACACATTAAGCCAACTGGCAAATACCATTACTTTATTCAGTTACTTTATTTAGTTACAATTACTTTCGTCCTAGTGCAAATTTGCTGAAAAGCCATGACAGAAAAAATAACTTACAGTTTGAGCCAGTGATATTGGTTTGTGCGTCTAATACCATCGCCTCCCAGTAGAAGTATCAATACAATGACTGGCAATATAGAACACTTTCATCATTGAAGAGAATTCTTTAATTTATAAAGCCTCTATTGTGTAAAAGGGTAGTGAGTGATAAATCCTAGAATACTGAACACCAAACCTCAGAAAACTATTGTGCTGTAGCTGAAATTCCAAAAAAGAATAGTCAGTGGAGTTATAATTTCTCTACTAGGTTAAGTTATCTGAGTTAACAACAGAGGACAAAAAAAATGATAAGTATCTTATGCATCTGGCCAAACACAGCTGTCAAAGTGTGATTTTGCTATACATGTAGACAATAAGCCTACACAATAGGACAATAAGCCTTAGATTCCCCAACTGGTTATTAAAGGGTAAATGCAAAACAAGTGATAAGGTTGAACACCAAACCATGGCCACAGGGAAATAGTGAGATTCTCAGGAAGGTAAATGGTTTTCTCTACTATGGTCTGAAGACTTGTAAACAGCCAGTGGGTGGGCGAACTTGCAAAATGCTATATTCATGCAAGCAAGCCAGATTAATTTGTATTGAGTAGACATATCTATGGTTCTTATAGGTACCCTACGAAGGGGGGAGCAACAGACATTAAAGAGGACACATTCTAAAGACTGTGTTTATTTTAATTGGACATCAGGTACCAGAGAGAGCTCAGATGGGGTCAGGTGCTTTCACTGAGTGCTTCCTTTTGCTCTGAAATGTATGAAGGTCTCAAGGCGTTGATTTACTAAAGAAAAATAGACTGTCCACTTTGCAAAGTTAGATGCATGCTGTTTTTTTTTTTTTTTTTAATGCGCGTACTTACTTTATATCACAACATTGAATTCCAGGCGCACCGCGGAGTGTCGCCGCTATAAGGCGTCACGCCTTCCGGAAACAGCCGATTAGCATTCGGCTTTTACTCGGCGCCTGCGCACAGACCCAGGAGCTGACTGCGCAGGCGCCGTATATAGCCGCGTCACGCCCTCTGAAAAAACCCGAACTAGGACCGGCTATTTTCGGCGCCTGCGCAGTCAGCTCCTGGGTCTGTGCGCAGGCGCCGAGTAAAAGCCGAATGCTAATCGGCTGTTTCCGGAAGGCGTGACGCCGTATAGCGGCGACACTCCGCGGTGCGCCTGGAATTCAATGTTGTGATATAAAGTAAGTACGCACATTAAAAAAAAAAAAAACAGCATACTGGCGCTGACGCCAGTATGCTGGATGTAATGAAAAAAAGTCATTTTAAGGGTGGAACTCCGCTTTAAGTTGCAAAGAATACCAAATCATGAGCAAGGAAAATAAAAACAGCATTTTTGCTTGCACATGATTGGATGATGGATGTCAGCAGAGCTTCTGCTTATTTACTAAGCTCTGGAGCAAGTGCATTTTGCAAAGTGTACAGTATATTTTCCTTTAGTAAATCAACCCCAAAGTATCAGTTACTCCAAAACTAATATTTTCATTTTTGGTAGGTGCTGAAGAATCAAACTACCCGACAATTCTTTTTTTCTTGCATTAGACACATGAGGGGAAATGGTGACTTTTAACCTGTCTTCATAACTGCTCAGGAATGCAAAAGGATTTCCCAATACGTTGATATCACTAACACTTAATCTACGTGTGGAAAATCTTCTTTCCAGAAAGAATAGTTACGGATAAAAGCTGTACCTGGTATGCAGTGTTGCTGAAGTGAAGGGAGGGGTATGGAGGAATACAGATGCAAAGGAAAATAATGTGCTGCCAGTTAGTAATGAGGTATCTGATTATAAGGAGCTGAGTAAGAAAGTCTTGTTCATTTGAGTTATGGTTATTTATGAATCCAGATTATTGCTCTCCAAAAACAAAACAAATACGTTATGTTAATATACTTTGGGCCAGATTCAGGTAGATGAGAGTATCTTTCCTCTGGAGTAACGCTTCTCATTTACGTTACTCTGAAGACCCTTTCAGCGCAATTCCTGCAATTCACATAGCAGTTGCGCGTAAACTTGCGCCAGAGTAACGATAATGCGCTGGCGTAACCCGACGCAAGTGGAAGTGGGTGTGATCATATGTAAATGATGGGCGGAGCCCGGCGCAGAGGCTTACGTTCAGCGCATCATCCACGGAGCATGCGCAGTGAGTGCGGCTCCACTCGCCCCCTTGTGCGCATGCTCACAACTTCCGTCGGCACCACTTCCTGGGAAACGTCAGCGCAATGCGTTCCGCTGGGCGCTTAAAAGCGCTGGAGGAAACGCCATTCCGGCGCAAAAGTAGTTCCGTTTCCCCCCACCCCAGGGAAGATACTTTTGCTCTGTAATGGCTGCTCCCGCTACCCCCAGAGAGAGGAGGAACCTCAATTTTAATACCCAGGAGGTCTCTGTCATTATCTCGGCTATGGAGACGGAGAATGAATTTCTCCATGGCAAAAAAAGCCGCAAGACCAGCCGGGAGAGGAAGCAGGGCATCCTGGAGTCGATTGCTGCCAGGGTCAATGTCCTGGGCTACTCCACCCGGACTGCTGGGGACATACAAAAGAAAATAAATGACCTGCGGCGCAAGGTGAGGGACAAGGTGGCCTCCATCAGGAGGTATGAGAGGGGCACAGGTGGTGGTCCCCCATGTCCTGTCACCCTGACCGCAGAGGAGGAGGTGGTTGCTCGGTGCCTGGAGAGGGAGCAGGTGGAGGGGGTCGCAGGCTATGACTCCGTGGAGGAAGGCACAAGGACAGGTAAGTGTTTTTTAATCCCCTATTTGATGTTTTGCATTTGGGGGGGGGGGGGGGTACATGTGCCAAGTGTGTGGGACCACCAACATGTGTCTGCTTTGTGTCATCCACAGATGACGGAGCTGGGCCATCATCTGTCAGCCTGCATTCCACCCCATCCCCCCCACGCCATCATGTGCCCGAGCCACTGGGTGGTGAAGAGGTTGTGGAGGAGGAGAGTGGCCACACCACACCTGCCGAGGTGGTTGTGGAAGATCCTGCTGTGGCAGAGCAGGACTTTTCTTTGGTTTTGTCTGTCTCCTCCCCTTCTCCTGGCCCGTCTGTCGTCCCCTCCCCCATCCTTGGAAGCCCCTCAAGGGCGACTCCTTCCACCCGAGGACATCCATCTTCGGGCCCCAGGAAGGCGACCCAGAAGACCAGGGGGGTGTCTGATGGTGTCCAGGACCAGTTGGCGAGGGATCACGCCAGACAGACAGAACAAATGGGGGCCATAGCGGTGCACTTGCAGAAAGTGTCTGACAGCCTGGGCTCCGTTGCCAACCTCAGCAACGCAGTGCAGGATGTCAGCTCTAATTGCGCTGCAGTGGTCACCACTTTGGGGGAGGTGCAGGGGGATATCCAGCACCTCACTGCAGCCGTCCAGGCCAACAGTGCTGCCATCCGGGAGCAGGGGAGGCTGAGTCGGCGGGCCCAGCATTACCAGGTGACCCGTCAGCTCCGGATGCAGGCCCAGACGAACAATTACCTTGGACGGATAGCCAGGGCCTTGGAGGGCACGCAGGCCACACCTGCCAGGAGTGGCCCACCTGGGGATCAGCCACCTCCAGATGCCCCCCCACCCCCACCCACTCCATCCAGGCAGCTGCGGAGCCAGAGAGGGGCCCCCAGAAGAAGCCCCCGGCATCCCCGATGAGGCCTTTTTTTTGTTGCTGGTTTTATATTATTATTTTTCACATACTCAGGTCATGAGTTTATTTTTTATTTTTCTCAGGTTATGAGATTATTTTTCTTTTATTGATCAGGATATGATCTTTCTAATTTATTTTTGTACTGCACACGGTCAGGAGTGCAGGGGACAGTGTGAATGGTGTGTGAATGTGAGAGGGTGGCACTCCTGAAAGTAAGGGGTGTCACCCTCGGCCGTGGTGGTGAAGTGAACCCCACGGCTGAATGAATCACGTGTGAAAGGTGTGTGAATGGACAGTGACATCATTGGGGCCTTGACGCTGGCGTTACTGCTCCCAACTCCTACATGCTGGACTTGGGCTAATCCAATGCGATGTGCATGTGGTGTGTGTGATCTAGGGACATCAGTGGTGTACACGCGTGCACTGTCTGTGTAATTAATGTTTTTGTTTAGTGTCCAAAGATGCCTACGGCGAGGACCCTCCTGACTGCTCTTCCATCAGCAGACTGGGTGTCCTCTGGCAGGGGGGGACTGTGTGGGTCGGGGGTCAGGTCATCACGTATGTCAATATGCAGGCCTTTTTTCATAGCAAAGTTATGTAGTATGCAACATGCACCGATGATCTGACACACAAAGGTAGGGGAATACAATAGGGTCCCCCCAGACTTATCCAAGCATCGGAAACGGGACTTCAGGAGCCCAAATGTTTGCTCAACCACTGCACAGGTTTTGATGTGTGCTTCATTGTATTTTCTCTCTCCTCTGGTTTGGGGGTTCCGGAAAGGAGTCATTAGATGGGGTCCCAATGCATATGCAGAGTCACCTGTAAGGTAAAAGACAGGAGAATGTTAGTCATGCATGTGCGATTTCTGTTGTGCATGACGGGAGGGGATAGTCATGCCTGACTCCCATGTCACTCACCAACCAGCCAGCTGTCCCCATACATGTTCTGGTTAAATTCTGCTGGGATGGGACTCTGACGGTATATGAAACTGTCATGGCTGGACCCGGGGTGTTTGGCACGGACGTGCCATATGAGGCGTTGGGCATCACCTGTACGTTGATGGAGTGCCAATGCTTCCGATTGCGGTATATGTGCTCTGTGGCACTGGGGGGCTGTAGGGCCACATGTGTGCAATCAATGGCCCCCACAGTGCGTGGGAATCTGGCAATGCTGTAGAAATCTGTCATTGCCTTCTGCCGCAGCTCCTCAGTGGTGGGTCTGATGAACTGGTTGGACATGCGTCTGAGGATTGCAGGGACAACCTGGTGCACACATCTGCTTATGGAGGACTGTGACATCCCAGCCACCACTCCACTTGTACGCTGGAATGATCCACTTGCAAGGAAATGGAGTGTTGCCAGGACCTTCACCAGTGGCTGCACTGCTTGTGATCGGTGTGTTGGGCTGGTGATGTCATCCTGCAGGGTTGTGGTTAGTTCAAGTATTGCATCAGGGCTGAATCTGAAGAGGCGATACACCTCCTCATCCCCCATGCCAAAGAGGTTCATACGAGTGCGGTATATCCTCTCACGTGCCCGCCTTCTTGGTTCCAGGGGACCCATCAGTAGTTCTAGGACCACGAGTGCCCCTGGCATGTTGGCACACAGAGGTGTTGTCCTTGCAAGTGGGGGTGCTCAGCAAGCTCCTATCGTCGGTAACGCTGCTGTAGCTGCTCTCCTGCTGACCTGTGACCGTCTGGAGTAAAGATAAAGCAGCCTTTTGTAGAAATAACTTTGCGCCGGACGGATCAGATACGCGCGGCGCATGTAGCCAGCGTATGGTGCTAATCCGTTCGTGAATTGAGAAAAATCCCTCATTTGCATATTTGCAGGGGAAATCAATGGGCGCGACTGATGCGCCCAGCGAAAATAAACGCTGACGATACTCTGGCGTCGGAACGTTCCGCCGGTCGCAAATGAGCCGTTATTGGGCGCATCTAGTTTGGTGGGTACGGGCACATAGAAACGTCGGCGCATCAGCACAGTTACGCGGCGCATATCCAAATACTCCAGCGCAAGTGTTCCTGAATCTGGCCCTTTGTATATTAGACTCATAGGGCCAGATTCACGTACATCGGCGCATTTTTTGACTGGCGTAGCGCACCTCCTTTACGTTAGACCGCCGCAATGTAGCGGCGCAATCACCGTATTCTCGTTTTATTTGCGCAGAAATTAGCGCCTGTGCAACGTAATTTCAGAGGCGTAAGGCGGAGTAATTCAAATTGGGAAGGACGTGGGCGTGTTACATTGAAATGAGCCGTGACCCCATGCAAATGAAGGGCCGGCCGGATCGCGCATGCGCGCATGAAGCAGACCATGGTCAGCACCTCTGTGCGCATGCTCACAACTCGGGAACCACGCAATCAGTGAAATTGGAAGTGGACCCAGGCAACTTAGTGAACTACGCAGAGAGCTTAAATAGACAGACACAAACGCACTTTCTTTGCAAAAGTACATCCCTTTGTATCCCTTCCTATACAGCAAGGTGCTTTTGTTCTGTTGTTTATTAGCGTTTGTTTGTTTGTTTGTTTGTTTGTTTGTGACGTGTCTTTGAGATATTTGGTGACTGTTTTGCAGAGTGATTTTTGTCTTTTCTGTGTTTTCTTTGTTGTTATTTTTTTTAAATTAGATTTTTGCTGGGCATTTTTTATTTTTGCTGGTCAATATTTTTTTTTTTTGGTTCTGTTTGTGAATGATTTTGGAATGTGGGGGTGACATTCCTGCCAGAAAAGGGGTGTCACCCTCATTTGTGGTGGAGAAGTGATCCCCAGGTCCGTGTGAATGGTGTATGAATGTACAGTGACATAATTGGAGCCGTGGCGTCGCTGCTCACAAGTCCTGCATGGTGGGCTTGTGCCAATCCAATGTGATGAGGATGTGATGTGTCTGTGCTAGGGACCACAGTGGTGTGCATGCATGCATTCTCATTGTGCCATGATTAATGTGTGTGTTTAACGTGCAAAGATGCCTAATGTGAGCTGGCTCCTGGCTGCTCTTCCCTCAGAAGACGGGGTAGCCTCGGTTAGGGGGGGATTGTCTGGTTCGGGGGTCAGGTCATCACTTATGTCAATCTCCAGGCCCTTTCTCACTGCGAAGTTGTGCAGCATGCAACATGCACCGATGATCTGGCATACAAAGTTTGGGGAATACAACAGGGTACCATGGGGGGCTCCGTATAGGAGTCATGAGATGGGGTCCCAGTGCATATGCAGAGTCACCCTGAAGGGATAAGACAGGAGGATGTTAGTAGTGCATGTGCCCCTTGTGATTTCAGCATCATGGGGGGGACAGTCATGCCTGCCACCCATGTCACTCACCAACCAGCCAGCTGTCCCCATACATGTTCTGTTCGAAATCTGTGGGGATGGGGCTAGGATTGTAAATGTAGCTGTCATGGGTGTCATGGGTGGTGTCATGTGTTGGGCTGGTGATGTCCTCCTGCAGGTTTTATGGTTAATTCCAGGATGGCATGATGGGTGAATCTGAAGATGCGAGACACCTCAGAATCACTCATGCCAAAGATGTCTATGCGTGTGTGATATATCAAGTGAAGAGTGAGGGGCTTGTATCAGATTAGATTATTATATCCATCAAGGTTTTAAAGGGCTATTGAAAGAATGTGAGACCGTGTTTGTAATTTGTATGTATGTTATGTATTGATGTATATATGTTTCATCTTTCTCCGTTTCTGGAGTCGGAGCGACTTCAGTAGTGTACATTAAGATGGCTCTCATTCACTACAATTGAATTTCTCATGTCAGCCGACGTGGGGCGACACAAGTCGGATCCCAAGTCGCGGTAGTGTGAACCGGCACAGAGAGTTTGCATCTCTCCTCGCCTCCTGCAATATTTCGATTGATTTCACAAAATAGGTTCTGTTCAATCTATCCAAATTGGAAATGAGGAGAAGCATCTAGATTCCTGTTGATGGGATATTCTGATGTATGGTTGTTTTTCCCTTAGAAGATATTCAGCACTTTTTCTTTCCCACTATCTACCATCTCTCCACCAATAATTAGTAGACGCGTAAAAAAATTGATCCAACTCTACAAATGCCATAGAGGATATAGGTGTCATATCTATCTCTTCTCTGTGATCACAACAAAATCCACCAATAGGGCGTCTATTGAAACTACTTGGGACTCTTCTTGTCCTTTTTACTAACCTAGGTCTAAGCATATCTACATATAATTCTTACAGTACTCCTGAAGAAGCTATTTTGAAGCTAAACATGTTGAGTGGTAGTGTATGTATATGCTTTTGAACTTAACAAATGATATAATAAGGAATCTTTTATCATTTTTTATTGTTATAATAAAATATTTAAAATGTTATCAATTGTAATCTATTTACTATATTGACACCTAAAAAGTCCCCCTTGTTCCTCCTCTCCTTCTCTTTTTTATAAAGATTACCTTTACTGAAGAAATGGAATTTTGGAGTTGGTCGCCTGGTCTGATATAAAATAAAATTGAAGGACTGAAGCTCAGGAAAAGTTAGCTAACTGTGGTTTTCTCTATTAGCAATGAGTTTTATTTATTAACTAATTATACATTGTTTTTTAATGAAGCATCATTGATTTTATGTTTCATATGTACTTACTGGGTATATGTCCACTTTACAAGGTAAACCCATTCAAAACAAATTCAATTGGTTGCCTGAAAAGATGTTAAGGGTACCTCCAATCCAAAATCTTAGCTTTTCCTAAACAGGATGTGTGAGATTTTTAATACAGGTTCTGATAAGGGAACTTGGGGTAAAGGGTTCACTTTCATTTTCCAAATAAAATCATAAATTAAAAAAACTAATTGCACATATATATGGTGCACATATATATCGTACCCAAGAAGTTAGTTCAATATGTCACGGAGGGATAATTCTGAAAACACATAGTTAAACTTGAGCTCCAGCTAACATTGTTTTTGCTTTGAACAAAGAGGTGGATTTGTTTAACCACTTGCCTACTGTGCCTTCCTGCCTTCCTGCCCAGACAAAATTTTAGCTTCTGGCACTGCGTCTCTTTAACTGACAATTGTGCGGTCGTGCGATGTGGTTCCCAAACAAAATTTACATCCTTTTTTTTCCCCACAAATAGAGCTTTCTTTTGGTGCTATTTGATCGCCCGTGCGGTTTTTATTTTTTGCGCTATAAACAAGAAAAGAGCGACAATTTTGAAAAAAGACAATATTTTTTGCTTTTTGCTATAATAAATATCCCATTTAAAAAAATATATATATATTTTTTATCTCAGTTTAGGCAGATACGTATTCTTCTACATATTTTTGATAACAAAAAAAAAAAAAAAAATCTCAATAACCGTATAGTGACTGGTTAGCGCAAAAGTTATATTGCCTACAAAATAGGGGACATAATTATGATTTTTATTTAAAAAAATGTTTACTAGGAATGGCGGCGATCTGGGATTTTTTTTCAGAATTGCGACATTATAGCGGACACATCGGACACTTTTGACACATTTTTGGGACCATTCACATTTATACAGTGAACAATGCTATAAATATGCATTGATTACTGTATAAATGTGACTGGCAGTGAAGGGGTTAATCACTAGGGGGCAGGGAAGGGGTTAAATGTGTGTCCTAGTCAGTGTTCTAACTGTGTGTGGAGGGGGGTTACTGGGGGAGGGGACCGATCTGTGTCCCTATGTACAAGGGACACAGATCGGTCTCCTCTCTCTCTAAAGCACGCACGCGGTGTTGTCAGTAACCCGACGGGTGCGCGCGCGCGCCACCTAGCGGCTTAAAATGACACGACATCATATGACGTGATGTCAGAATAATGGAGTATCCCGCCCGCCGTCATTTGAGGGCGGGCGGGTATTAAGTGGTTAAACCTCTGTCATGTTTTTGCTGTGGTCTAAGTACATTTTGTGGAATATTTCATGTCACCTGTGTTGTTAACTTATTTATTTTCTAGCAGAGTAGGAAAGAGCTATAGCTTCTGTCAGGCTTCAACTCATGTCTTTGACCCCACTAGGGAGATTTCCTCTCTCTTCTTGGTTAGCCAGAAAGAGGGAGTGAGGGGAAATTGTCTCAACTTTGAGACAGACAATAATGAAAATCTAACAGATGTTTGTAATTTTCTATCCACAAGAAAAAAGATCTGCTTTAACATTGTGATGACCAGAGAGGTGAACTACGTGTCACGAATTGTAAGTTCTGTTTTTACTGCTATTCTGTCCACCAGACAGAAAGTGATAGAATATTGCAACTTAGGGGACAGAAATAAAAATCTGACAGGGATTGTAGGCTTTCCTTTCTCTACTAAGGAAAAGCATTTTATTTCCGTCTGTGTTGCTGTTACAGAGTTTAAATGTCAAAAAGACAGGCGTTGATAGTTAAGCTGGTCATACACTAATTTGACCAGTCCAGCAAGGTGACTTTTAATCAGTGTTTGGCTGTCCTTGCTTGACCAAAGTAAATGTTTTCATCAACTTCTCTCACAGGACATGATAGAACAAACTCCTTTTAACTTGCTATTCCATTACCTAGACAAAACTTACTTTACAGATTGTATATTTACTTTACACAGAGTTATTTCATAGAATACTTAGAATTAGTAACTTAAATTAGAAAAATAAATAAATATATATATATATATATATAAAAAAGAAAAAGATACGGCGCTGGATGAAGATTGAAACTGGATGGATGATCATTGAGCTATAACATATTGAAACTATATATCGTTATAGGAAACTATCAAAATAAATGAAAGATGAAATGTTCACACACTGTGATTTTAAACACCAAATTGTGCAGTAAACAAAAATAGTTCTTAATGTGTTTAGATCAGCACAGAAGAGAAGATCCTTATTTAAATGACAAACGTGAAAAAGGAAGTCCCAGAAATTAGGTCCTGTTGGTCATCCAAAGAGGTAAAAAGTAAAAAGTATAAGTAGACTTGATGCACCAGAAGAGACACCCAAAGTGAAGATGTAGTCTCCTTACCGAATGTACTGACCAATATGCTGGTCACTCTGAGCACGGGGGTTTAAGGTCTCCCTCCTGACCGTCTGTATGGTCTCTATATGGCTCTAAAGTGTCTCTCTCCATACAAAGGAAACATAAAAAGAAAAGGACCATAGTGTGATACCAGAGAAACAAAAGATTTAATGTAATAAAACTGATTGCACTCACATTTGAGATGTAAACAAACAGCGGTGTGTTTTGTTAAAAAGCCAGCGGCTGCGCGTCCCCTCCTGCTCGTGTTCGTTCAGGGTTTCCTCTCAGAATAGCGTGATGTCGTCAGTGCCGCAAGCCACGCCTACGCGACGCACCCAATCCCAGACGACGTCCGTGGTGACGATACGCGTAGGCGTGGCTTGCGGCACCGACGACATCACGCTATTCCGAGAGGAAACCCTGAACGAACACGAGCAGGAGGGGACGCGCAGCCGCCGGCTTTTTAACAAAACACACCGCTGTTTGTTTACATCTCAAATGTGAGTGCAATCAGTTTTATTACATTAAATCTTTTGTTTCTCTGGTATCACGCTATGGTCCTTTTCTTTTTATGTTTCCTTTGTATGGAGAGAGACACTTTAGAGCCATATAGAGACCATACAGACGGTCAGGAGGGGGACCTTAAACCCCCGTGCTCAGAGTGACCAACATATTGGTCAGTACATTCGGTAAGGAGACTACATCTTCACTTTGGGTGTCTCTTCTGGTGGATCAAGTCTACTTATACTTTTTACTTTTTACCTCTTTGGATGACCAACAGGACCTAATTTCTGGGACTTCCTTTTTCATGTTTGTCATTTAAATAAGGATCTTCTCTTCTGTGCTGATCTAAACGCATTAAGAACTATTTTTGTTTACTGCACAATTTGGTGTTTAAAATCACAGTGTGTGAACATTTCATCTTTCATTTATTTTGATAGTTTCCTATAACGATATATAGTTTCAATATGTTATAGCTCAATGATCATCCATCCAGTTTCAATCTTCATCCAGCGCCGTATCTTTTTCTTTTTTATATTGTTTAATTTTTGTATCACAAATTTTTGATACTGGCTGCTTTCACAAATTTTCATATTTGTACATGTTAATTCATCATATATTATTTTTTATTAAGCACAGTGTTTCCCTTTTTTTTTTTTTTTTTGTGTTTATATATATATATATATATATATATATATATATATATATATTACATAGAAAAGCATAGGAAAGCTGGTTGTGTATTTATCTGTTCCCTTTGCTTAGAATTCCAGACAAACAACTTTACATTTTATTGCACCATTAACATGAAGAGGATGCCAATCTGCTCAATCATCTCAATAAAAGTAGATGGAGAGGTATTGACCTTGTAATAAAGAGTACTTTATGAGTGCATAGTGATGCGCTCTTGGCCAGGTTTTGATACAAATGGAAAAAAAATATTGATTTTTGCAATTTTCTCACAGATGAGGAGAAACATAACATTTACCTTTACCAAACTGGGAAAAATAAAACTCTGGTGTGTTTACAATTATAGTCTGCAGCTAAATAACCATATTGGTTTAACAGATTTACGTGTGTTTTTAAGGGAAAATAATATTCTGTTTTCATGCATTGTATAATTAATTTCAGTCACAAAATAATAAAATTTCATTACAACTACATGCTAATTACAATCCTATCTACATTTATAGCATATAAGAAAAATGTCAGGCAGAACGTGAAAATCATATTCACAGGCACCTGACCAATAGCATTGTCTGTTTGGAAATCCCACCAATTATTTGGCTGCAATGATGGGCAATAGAAGGCTTCAGATGGTCATTGGTAAGACTGCAATGATGGGCAATGGTGAGGCTGCAGATAGGCATTGATCAGGCTTCATTAATGGGCAATGGTGAGGCTGCAAATGAGCACTGATAAGGCTGCATTGATGGGCACTGACCCTTATTTTGCTTCACAATTCTTTATTTAAAATGTAATTTAATGTAAATTAAAGTGCATGTTATACACCAATAAATACAGTAGTTTAATTAATTCTAGGAAAGACTTGGTGAGTGATCACCTAAAATATCATCTATTCACTGAATTCCCCCGATCAAATACAGGATAAGGGTTTCTAGTCTTTATGATAGACTTGTTCATGTATTTTACTGTAATAATTCTAGTTTTTCTACTAATTTAAATTTTTACATTTTCCTATTTTTCCTACTATTTCAATTATAGTCAGGTTTATAAAATTAAAACTGTTTTCGTTGGCTGAATATGAAATATAGCATATTAAAGTTTGCTTCTTCGATTAGCACAGATGATTCATCAACAGTGACTCATCCTTTAGCAAACTTCCAGACACTTAGTCTGAAGTTATAGATCATTAGTTGTCAACTTACTTTAATTAGAAGGCCTCAAGCATGGCCTCTGACATCACCAAGGGGCTGCACATACTATTCAGTGAACATTTGCTATGAAAAGCTGTCAGACACTGTATACATGCAACGTGTGACTATGGACATGCTACAAGAGATAGACAGAGACTGCAGACATGCTAAAAGTGATGGTCAAAGACTGCAGACACACTATAAGAGATGGTCAGAGACTGTAGATACATAAAATGAAACTGCTAGACATCACTGCTAACACAGACCTTTATACATTAATGTTCCGACATTTGTTCTCCCTATGACCCCCCTAAATACTATTTCTATCACATTGTATATTTCTGTTAGCATGATACATTATAAGCACATAGAGAACAAAAAAAAAAAAAACATAAATAGAGATAAGGGATAGACAGCATAGAAGAAGTAAGTGAGTAAGCATCTGCAGTATAATAAAAGTATGAACCCAGTGCTGTAACTATATCTCTTGTGAAGTACTGTCATGAAAATTCAGGGAGGTCGCAACATCTTCATTTAGAGGGAATGTTTTGTTTCTATGTGGCATAACATTAAAAATAAATCCTATGCTATTGTTGATTCCTTTATGATCATATTATTGTACAGATTTACAGTCACTGCATTGACCATCTACATATATATGAGATAGTAAAAGATGCATGATACTATTACCATCTTTCAAACACCAAGGCAAAGTCTCATGTTCTTAAAGGAGTTGTAAAGTAAAAAATGTTTTCACCTTAATGCAATCTATGCATTAAGATGAAAAAACATCTGATGCTGCCGGTCCCCCTGAGCCCCCGTTATACTTACCTGACCCCTCGAAGGTCCCAAGATCCTCTTCGCTGCTCAGCCTGGCCGTTGATTGGCTAGAGCGGATGGATTGAGAGCAGCTCAGCCATTGGCTGGCACTTCTGTCAATCACATCCAGTGACGCAGCGTGCCGAGGGGCGGGGCCAAGTGATACAGTAATCGGCCATGGCCGCTCGCTGTATCACTGGAGTGCGCCCACAATTACTCACCACCATGCAAGCTCTCTCGCATGACTGTGGTCAGTACTTGAGGGGAGGATCAGAGACAGCCACCGAGGGACCGCAGAAGACATGGATCGGGGCCACTCTGTGCAAAACAAACTGCACAATGGAGGTAAGTATAACATGTTTGTTATTTTAAAGGATTTTATTTTTTATTTTATTTTAAAGGATTTTAAGGATTTCTTAGTACGCACAGAGACACATTTAACCAGCATCATCAATTAGGCCACAATAATTAAACTGGAACAGTACACTATAATGCAACTGGTAAAATATGTGCTGTTATGAAATGGTACATGACAAAATACATTTTAAAGACACAATTCTGTTCCATGTAGTTATCTTTAAAAATTCAGATTGCCCAAAAAATATTTGTAAGCAACAATTTTTAGTGCCTTTATCAATCAGATACTCGATCCACACACTTGCACTCTCAAGAAAAGCTAGAAATCTATATGTATCCTCTCTACGTTATATCTTGCTCTTCTTAGGGTAGACTCACCTGAAATGGATGTGCTGTGGGAAGTGGCAGGCTGATATCCCCAGTTTGGACAGTGAGACTTGGGAGAAGTGCTTTGAGGATAACTCCAAGTTGGTAATTTCCTCCAGGGATAAGCTGCTACAAAGTTCATGCACAGAATCTATTATACGCCCCAAAGACTGCACAAGATTTACCCAAAGCGTTTCCAGTTCTGTCCACGGTGCCAATCCCCTGATAGTACATACATTCACACGTTCTGTGCTTGCCCCCGATTGGTGCAATACTGGGTTGCAGTGGTGGAATAAGTTGTCAATCCCGATGGTGGCTAGACTGGCCTTATTAGGCATTCAGGACGATGAACAGATACCTCGGTACACCGAGATACTGATCTATTTCTTATTGTTTTATGCAAAAGAAAAATATTGGTTAAATGGGCCTCTTCCCCCCCACAGTAGAGACTTGGGAAGTGTTCATTAATGCTATGTTGCCAATGTATAAGCTTACATACACTAATAGAGGATGCCCACAGAAGTATGAATAAATCTGGGAACCATGGACTGACCAAACTTGATTCATCTACTGGACTGTAGCTATTTCCTGTCCCTCAAGGACTAGTATGGTTTTCATAGGCAAGCGGTGACCCTCCCCATCTTTTCCTCCACCAACCGCCCCCCCCCTTTCCTATGCACTGGAGCAATGTAATCACCTTTTTATTAAGAGTTGCAGTTTCTTACCATGATAATATATATTTGTACTTGTGTATGCTTTTATTTTTCTCTACCATTTGATGTATGGATATTTGCTGATGACTTTGCCATATGTAATGAGCATTACTGTGTTTCTCAATAAAGACCAGCCTTGTTTGTAAAAAATCTATCTGTATGGGATGAAGGAACCTGATGACAGAGTATAGTGGTAATTTGAGTCAGGAAATAAAAAAATGGTCTGACCCCATGCCGCAGCTGACACACACAACTATGCAGGTACAGGATCAGAGCCAATACAAGCAACAGTACACAATCAGAGCCAGTACAGGTAGTGTCGTACTAGTGCAAAATCAGAGCAGAAAAACATGGGTAAACTTTCCTACCCAAGTGCAAGGACCATGAGTGCCTGGTATTCACCAGAGCAGTTGAAGGTATGGAAGCTTAAGAAGAGTTCATCCAAAATGTGACTGAATCTGGGTGGACCTGAGGCTGATTTGGCTACACCTAGCATTTCTGAGACCTTACATTACCACAAGTTATGATTTACTTGCTAGAAATAATTCTGGCATTAGAATGGTGAATCACAATCATAAATGAGGTCTCTGACTGAATCAAAGTGGTTGCTATAGTGTGGCAGCTGTACACATGGTTTCTGTGATAGTTTGCTTAGATAAAATAAAATGATGTGAGTGAGAAGCCATTGAAATCTGTTCAGATACAGTTCAGATACAGTTTCAAGAATTCTGCCTCGTACACACGTATGGGATTTCCGACGGAAATCTTGAGGAGAAAGCCGAGAACCTTCCCGGTTCAGTCATGCCCCTACACATGGTTGGTTTCCCTGACAAGAAAACTGCGATGAAGCTTTGGCCAGGAATCCCGGACTTGTGTATGCTCCATCGCAGTTTTTCCCATAGGAAAACTGCCAAAAAACATTGGGCAAAAGTCCGCCAGATTTCCCGGCGGTAAAAAAAAAGAACTGGTTCTCTTTTTTTGTCTGGTGGTTTTTGGGCAGTTTTCCGGTCTGACAAACTGCGAGGAACATACACACGATGATTCCCGACCAAAAGCTCTCCTCACAGTTTTCCCCTCAGGGAAAACTAATCGCGTGTACGAGGCTTTCCAGTATCTTTCCAGCAAGAAAAGAACAAGAGACTATGAGGTAGGTCTCCCTGTCAGGCAAAACGTTAATATTTAGGGTCTCATGTATGTGAAAGTGCAAAGGGTAAGGATTAGTACAAGTAGTTTCAATCTATAAAAGGCTGCTATTTTAATATGTGTGGTCGTAATGAAAGAGGGGGTTAAAATCCACCAACAAACCTCTGGGCTTTTGGTCAATGAGCAAAAAAAGAGATATAGATTGCTACAAAGTGAAAAAACGTTACGGAGCATGTCAGATTATTCTGTATGGTAATTGAAGGGGTTAAACAAAACACAATCAAAAAGCCTGTAGAATATAATTTATATTGATAGTGACAGATGCATCTACTTCGCTTTGAATTTATGACGAGCCAGCATGGTGGAGCTGTTTAATTTGATTGATGGCCACATTTTACAGCTACGTAGCTTTCGGCTGCTGTGCATCCCAACTACACAAAACAGAATTACACACAGGATGACATCTCTATGGAAGGCTTGAGTTCTATGAAAGTGTACACACACACATAATGAATGAATGTGTTCACCCAAAGCATAAATATTTAAAGTTCAGGCTTCAGCAGCAAACAGACAGCAAATCACTCTATCCACAAGGACATGGAACACTGTATACGACAGGGCATGCTAAACGATGATGGCATCTGCTCCATTTCATCGAACACCTACAAATGTGAATTAGTGCAGATGTCTGCTTGTTTATTTCCATATTTTTATTTGTACTTGGAGGAGACTAAATAGAAAATAAAAACTTTCCAAGGAAGACTGTGTATTGGCAGCAAACGTACCAAACAAATTACCTCACTTGTCATAGAAAAAATATTGCCAGCTGTATTAGTAGCCTCATCTTTGACATTTTTCCAAATGTCCATTCTTGAAATTAGAATTTCCCTATTTTAACTTCATGCTCTTTGAATTTGAAAAAAAAATCCAGAAAAAAAAAATGTATCCAATAATATATTCCACCAACTTCCTTTTGTTATTAATTTGTGTCTCAGCAGCCCAACTATGTTTACCTTTGCAGACCCAAGCACAGGATATTAAAGAACAAGTGAATGTTCATTAATAGAGTTTTCCATATATTTTTTATATATTTTTAATGTTTTAACATATTATTTAAAGTTGCATTTTTTAAATACTATACCATACTTATCTTCTTTAAAGACATGATTTATTTCTGTGTGCACAGTGGTACAGAGGGAAAAAATAGCCTGATATTTACAACCACGAGAAGGCTTGTTAACTAGCAAACCTTGTGTGATCACAATGTGATAACTGCGTGTTTAGGACAGAGTGGGGACGGGATTTAATCTGAATGCTGAGACCATTTTTTGGACAGCACAGATTATATTGCCATTGGCACAAGAAAAGAGGGTAGGTTCTATACTTCCACCAACTCCAATGTTTTTTTTTTTAATTGTGTCATATCTCTGCTGGAGACATGTGTTACAATGTAGTTGCCAGCATAGGAAGAAAAACTGGAAATTATCCCAATAGGATACCGCCAGTAATTAACCCAACCAGCCTTTCCCCACACTATCTTAAAGAAAAAAGGGTATGTTCTATAGAAATTTAAACACTTGACCTCAAAACTATTTTGGAAAACCCATGACAGTTGGCAAATATATATTGTATATTGTAATTTTTCAAGATGTCTGGAGACCCAGAATATTTTTATACTGAATTTCCTACTAGGAGTCATTGCCCTTAAACAAATTGTCAACCATTCAGTTTTCGGACCTCTATCTGGATCTTTAATTGCTGTGCACACTGTCCAGTGAGGACATTTTGCATAGAAAAGGGAACCTCCCCAGGCCCACTATATGAAGGTTCCTCTTATTCCCTGACTGTCCTTTTTTGCCTATTTAAAAATTTTCAGGCTTACTGGTCTTGCGCACCGGTAATCGTCCTTTCTTTCCTCTGCTCCTCCCATATTTCATATACTCCCCCTCTCCCTCTTTTTTTACTCCTATTTTTGTTCGTATATTCCTAATTTTGAGCAATGTATAGTTACATACTCAGTTTCTCGCTCTAGCTGGAGAAATTTATATTATCCGTTATGAGCCAAGCTCATTTTCTCTTAGGGCTTGGAACTCTTGCAACAGGAACCCCCTGACATAATCTGTTTTCAGAATGTCTCGAACTGTTCCCAACAAGCCTTATTCGTCTAATTAATAAATTGATCTTTTGATGATGGTTATTCTCTTCTGCGGTCTCTATTACGGTTATGATATTGAGTTATTTTTCCCATCAGCTGACATCTAGGGGAGCTACTCTATTGGTCCTTCCCCTGAGGTTTCACGTTCGGGACCAGACAGAATTTGTTTATCTCATATCCTTGTTATCATTGTACCACAGAGTCTCCTAAATATACACATAATGGTGATTCTTTTCTTATTTCTTCCTCCAGCAATGTATGCATTTTTTTTGTATCCACTTCAATGCGACTTATATAATAATTTTTGTGTTATTGTAAACATGACAAATGACAACATTTTGCAAGAGGAGTTATATGCCACCATAGCTTCCACACTGAAAATGTTGAATTAAACCTGACTGTTTTACCATATATACTTGCTAATTAGAATTAAAGCACATCCATCAAGCCATGTCTGCTTTATTTTTTATTTTTTTGTGTGTATTTTGTGCGTGTACTCAAGAGAGGAGCCGGACTTGGGAGTAGGCAGGCCTCGCCCAGAGGCAATCTGCCATCTTTCTCCATGCCCCCGGGTGGCAATGGCGGGTGTGAGGGGGTCCTCCCACACAGCCCACCCTACCTGCTCTGCTTTCAAGCCCAACGGGGCAGAGGGACTCCCCTATGAGAGAGTGAGAGGACCTAGCCCGCTCAGCCAGCCCTGTTAGTCCTTCGCCTCTCTTTTTTTTTTTAGAGACCGCGTGGCCAAAGTGCATGCATGTTAACCCAATTTTGAGTGCGTGTAAGTGTGGTGGTTTTGTGGGAGGGGGGTGGGCGTACTAAGCGCAGGCTTACATCGCATAGCACACCCACTGGGAGTCGGGCTGAGACCACCAAACTCAATTCACATGCAGCCGAGACGGGAATCCGACCCCTTAGCTGCAGAGGTGAACGGCTTGTCAGTGCAGTGCCAATCGCGTTGAGCCACCACAGCTCCCTGCCATGTCTGCTTTAAATAAGCCATACCACGTTTTGCTGCAGTGTGGTGCAATACCACCATCTCAATTTTGATGTACCAAAAGGTGGCTAAATAGACATTAAACATGATGGATAAGCTGAGATTTAGCCCCTAGCCACATTAAAGCAAAGCCAAGTAGGAAATATATATAAAAGTAGTAATGACAAGAAGCAGAACAGGAAAAATAATACAAATATAAAATGAAATGTGGAACACAAAACAACTGATATGAGTAAAATTTGTAATTTCAATGAGGATAATTTCTCCCCTGGTGCCTATGAAAACATAAAGTATGTTAAAAACTATTAATAATTCCCCTCCTCCTCCTTTTATTACAACCTCACTCAAAAATTAACAGTATGCAAATTATCACCAGAATTAACAGCTTGAACATCTACCATGGGGAATGGATGAATATTTACTCTGTTTATTAATGCTGCTTAGTGATTCACATAACAACCGTGTTTACATTTAATCTCATTATAACATCTTGCATGAAAGCACTGCAGGGCAGCGAGACCCTGTACAGCCTGAGATCAAGCTGCAAGTTAACTTTCAGAAAACGAAGATACTTTTCTTCCCAAGCATTGCCCTTGGAGATAATCAAAATACGTGCAGCCTTATTTCATTGAAAGTGCTAAGTGCAAAGCAGTTAATGGAAAAGGCAACAACGTAAAGCAACCAATTGGAATTCAATGTGTTTCAGACCAATACAAGATGAATTCTGTTTGGTTGCTGTGCTGTGAAAAATGTATTATTCTACAGAATAAAGCTTGTATACATGTGTACTGCAGTCTAATGACCGGCTTCTGTTAAATGGTCATGCTGAAAAAAACAGAACTTGATCGGTGCTCACAGCCAATGGCTGTATTCTGTATGGATGCATGTATTCTGACAGAAGAGATCCCTGCATCAACACTGCATCTTTGTTTTGTTTTTTTTCATTACACCTGCTGCTTTTAACGGGAAAAAAATGCTTAATGCCGCGTACACACGGTCTTTTATTGCGATGAAAAAAAAACGTTGTTTTTTAAAACGTCATTTAAATTGATCGTGTGGCAAAACGTCGTTTTTTGTCTTAAAAAAAACGACCAAAAAAAATTCCAACATGCTTGAATTTTTTGTGTCGTTTTTCAAAACTTCGTTTTTTGTTTCACAAAAAGTCACCGTGTGTAGCAAAAATGTCGTTTAAAACGACGTTTTTCAACCCGCGCATGCCCAGAAGCTAGTTATGAAGCGAGCTTCTATGATAAAGAGTGGTGAACATAACCTCGCTTTTTGTGAAAAAAACGATGGTGTGTATGCAACATCGTCTTTGAAAAGTGACGTTTTAAAAACGTTGTTTTTAACTTCACAGAAAACTTCGTTTTTTTTCATCACAAAAAATGATCGTGTGTACGCGGCATTAGTCTTATAGTATCAATTAGATTGGTAGGTTACCTGAATGAATTAAATCATCTGTCCTCCATGGACAATTATAAGATGATTTTTCTACAACTGCACATTTCTGATATTGCACTTTTTTTATTTTATTTTTTACACTTTAGTTTTATATACAGTAATTATCATTTGTATAGAATGGCATGCTTTAAACTGTGGATTAAATGGCAACTTGCTTAAGAAACTTTCTTGCTCTGTTGCTCTGAAGCTCTGTTGACCTGGTGTTGAGACACAATCATAGCACACCCCCCCCCTTCCCCCAATATGGCAGTGTTTAGGCCTAGCGATTATCTGCTTAGCATAGTCACATAAATGACACATACACACCAGTGTTCACATACTTACCCATACCCAGAAAGCACACTTCATTAGCAAGGGCTTCAGCGTTATGAGGAGTAGACAAGTGTGGCTAGGTGACTATACATGCCTGATGAAATGGGCTAGGTGCAGACAGTTACTTTGCCCTCAACAGGTGAAGTGACAATGGGGTTATTTACGAAAGGCAAATCCATTTTGCACTACAAGTGCAAAGTGCACTTGAAATTGCACTGAACGTGCACTTGGAAGTGCAGTCGCTCTACATGCAAAGGGGACATGCAAGGAAAATAAAAAAAACAGCATTTTAGCTTGCACATGATTGGATGATAAAATCAACAGAGCTTCCTCTCGTTTTAGATCTACCCCTCAGATTTACAGCGACTGCAATTCCAAGTGCACTTTGAGTGCAATTTCAAGTGCATTTTGCACTTGTGGTGCAAAGTTGATTTGCCTTTCGTAAATTGTGTTTTTAAGGATTTGCAGAAGCTCATCTGGCCATTTTTTCAAAGGGGTAAAGTTGTGTATAAACATTCTTCAAGTAAGAAAGGAGATCCTAAATAGCTATGATAAATGGTGTTGTCAAACAAGGCTAGTCTCAAGCTTCAGTAGGAAGTGCATTGACCCATCAAGGGCTTCTGAAGTTCCAAGCTACTTACCATGAAGTAAGCTGAAGCAGCATTCTATTTAGAGAATGCATTTTTCATTTGACACTGCTAAGGTCTTGATAGCTCCTAACTGTCCTGATCCTGGCATTTAGAAGGGCAGATTCTCTTTTGAAACCAAGTCCTGCTGTCTCTCTTTTTTTCCTCAGTTGGCCCTATTTTTTGGGCTGATTTATAGACCTGTATAAAAATTGCACCATATACAGTAAGCATCAAAACTGTTATGCCATGTACACACGATTGGACCTTTGTCCGTCCTAATTCACATCGGAATTCCGACGGAATAAAATAGAACATGTTCTCTATGTAAACTTGGATGGAATTCATCGGAATTTCCGATGGGGCATTCGCACGGTCGGAATTTCCAATGGAAAAAGTCAGTCTTTTCCCATCGGAAATTCCGATCATGTGTACGGGGCTTTAGACTAATGCCCCGTACACACGATCGTTTGTCGGCATGGAAAAAAACGTTGTTTTTCAGCATGTCCTAAAAACGAAGTTTTTTAAACTTCATCATTAAAAACTATGTTGCCCACAAACCGTTGCCCACAACGACGTGAAAAAATGCAGCATGTTCAAAAAAAAAAATGTTGTGAAGCCCACACACGATCATTTTAAATGACCTTTTTTTAAAAACGTTGGTTTTTTTCATGACGAAAAACGATCGTGTGTACGCGGCATTGGATAAAACTTTCATCAACCCAATTTTTTTTCCTTCAACCAGGGTTCCATGGAACTCTAGGATTCCTACAGGGGTTTCTAGGGATTCGACTGATGCCAATAGTCAACACTTTTTAGATATCTGTGATAAGGGCATTCTTCTAACCACCAATGTAATGGGGTCCCTCTCCCACTGACCACCAATCTAAGGGAGCCCTTCCTCACTGATTACCAAAGCAAGAGAGCTCTTTGCTGATCGACAATGCAAGAAAATGTTTTTCCAGGGATCACCAATATAATTGAACAGTACTCTATGAACTGTTTTTCACACTGCTAAATGCATGCGTTATCATTGGGAACTGTGGGAAAAGGTGATGGACTGGCCAAGCATGTGCGTCATCAAAGGGTAGGTGGAGGCGCGCAAGGTCTCTAACATTCTCCAGCTCTGTGATGTTGTCATGAAGGAGTGGAAGAGGACACCAATGGCAACCTGGTGAACTTCATGCCCAAGAGGGTTAAGGCAGTGCTAGAAAATAATGGCGGTCACACAAAATATTGACACTCTAGGACCAATTTGAACATTTTCACTTAAGGGTGTACTCACTTTTGTTGCCAGCAGTTTAGACATTAATGGCTGTGTGTTGAGTTACTTTGAGGGGACAGCAAATTTACACTGTTATACAAGCTATACACTCACTATTCGACATTGTAGCAAAGTATAATTTCTTCGGTGTTGTCACATGAAAACATATAATAAAATATTTACAAAAATGTGAGGGGTGTACTCACTTTTGTGAGATACTGTAATGCCGCGTACACACGATCAGTTAAACCAATGAGAAAGGTCTGATGGACCGTTTTCATTAGTCCAAACCGATCGCGTGTGGGCGCCATCGGTTATTTAACCATTGGTTAAAAAAAGCCAACTTGTTTTGATTTTAACCGATGGATAGAAAAAAAACGATCGTTAGTAAGCATGACCATCGGTTAAAAATCCACGCACGTTCAGAATCAAGTCGACGCATGCTTGCAATCATTGAAATTTTCTGCACGTTGTTGTGTTTTACGTCACCGCGTTCTGACACGATCGTTTTTTTAACCAATGGTGTGTAGGCGCAACGGACCATCAGTCAGCTTCATCGATTAACCTATGAAAATGGTCCATCAGACCGTTCTCATTGGATGGACCGATTGTGTGTATGCGGCATAACTGTTTTCTCAATGTTCTTAACGGAGGTACAGTCCCTGTGAGCCTGCAGGTGCAGTCCTACTGGTATGCTCTTAACCAATAATTTTCAATTGAAACTTTGCTTGCAATATGTTTTCGGTAGCTGTAGGTTTCCTAAAAAATAATAATGTATTTTTCATTGTCAGGTCTTTAAGGCCTTGTACACACGAGGGAATAGATCCGATGGGAACGGTCCGACGGACCGTTCCCATCGGATCTGTCCGCCTGATTGCTTTGATCCGATGGCTGTACACACCATCGGATCAAATTCCCCGCCGGTGGACAGCGCGGTGACGCAGCGGTGACGTTGACGCCGCCATGTGACCGCCACGTGAACGCCACGTCACCGCACCAGGAAGTAAACACTTCCGCGCGCATGCATCGGATCCATTCACAGGATACGACGCATGTGCGGGCAGATATGTCCGCTGGTTTGCCGTACTAACCAGCGGACATATCTGACGGACAGCTCTCCGGCGGAAAAATTCCAAAGCATGCTTTGGAAATTTTCCGCCGGAGGAATCCGGCCAAAACGGTCCGTTTGCCCCTACACACAAGCGGATTTTTCGGCTGAAATGGTCCGTCGGACCATGTTCAGCGAATTTATTCACTTGTGTGTACAAGGCCTAAATGTATATTATCTTTCATCCTGTGAACTTGTAAATTTGAGATTGAATGGGTAATTCCCTAATAAGTTTATAAAATCCATCATCTCTTTTATTGTCCCTTTTCAGAGAATCAATATGCCATCAATCAAACTTTGTCCCCAAACAGCTGATGTTCTTATACTCCCAAATAAAGACTGGCATTAAGTGTGGCCTGTTGCTGCTCCTTGTCCTTAGCAATAACATGCTTACTCAAACATTAATCTATTGTGTTTCATAATACATCTGGTTCACCAAAAATATATATGATTCTGTTTCTCTATTGGTTTGGTCCTTATGTCTCTTTTTTATAACTTTGAAACCCAGATAATGAGGAATGGATGAATATAGTTTCTCTATATCAAATGTAATAAAGTACCTGCAGCGTATATGCATACAATACTATCCAAAAAGATCAAAAGGGTCACTTTTTCAGTCAGGGGCCATATACCTGAGGTAATCAGTCTTCCAGAGAAATCCCTTACTCACATTAAAAGTCAGATTGATAATATTACAAAGTTTTCTCTGGCATTTCTCCAAAATGTAAGTGGTTACCTTTAGGGTCCCACTTTTTATCCCTGTGGATTTTCTAGTACATTCTTAAATAACTATGTTTGACCTAAATAACTAAATTTCCACCCTTATCCAATGGTTTTATTATAATTTCTGCATTCATCTCCAGTTTTTGCAGTTTTTCCTGTCCCAGAATAATTATCTTCTTGAGATCCTTGAACATTTATCTATCTTAGATCTTTTGTAACAGCCCCAACAAAGCATTGTACACTGGGAATAGAAGATAATTAAGGGAATATCCTAGACTTCACTTTAAGATTAAACTCATCCAATTTAGTTGCATATTGTTCAAATTGTTCTTTCCTTTCTCATTTTAATTACTTAGACTGAGAACAATCTGAATCAATTCTTCATCCAGTTTTTCAATGTGTCCATCTTCCCATAATTAGACCAGGTCCCTAAGGACCCTATATTCACATCTTGTCATCTGAGACCAATCCTACAATACATCCCTATAGGATTTTCTACTTTTTTGAAGTAGGGAGGGCTCAGTATAAGTTTAAATGCAATAAATAAATAAAATGCTTTACAGAGTGAAAGCAAACCCCCTTCATCATAAAACAAAAAATATGACCTCTAGCAAGAAGATTCCTCTGAGCTTTTTGAAACCTGATAAACGGATAACTTTTAGGCCCGTTTCCACATTCTGTGCTATAAATATTGTTCCATCCTATATCTCTTGGCACTTAGACCCACTTGTTAAATCTCCAAAAGTACCCTCTGCACATTCCTTATCCACCCTAAAACTTTAGCCCCCCCCCCCCCAAATGATTTTACCACTCCTTCTTCTACCAATCCCTTTTTATCAAATCTTGCTGTCCATATTAGGTCACATAATATCAGATTAGAGCACATCTGATGGGGAAGCACAAGTGATTTGAAATGGCAGTGAAGAGGCCACTGATGAAGTCACGTGTAGTGACGTAACGTAACACGTAAGGCCCCACAAGACGCTAGACATGACGGGAAGTGACGCGGCACCCCGTCTGTCTAACAGTAAACGTTGTATCTAGCATGGTTTGTTTTCACTGCCTGTAAGCGCATTTTTTAGCCTTATTAAAATTCCTATTTCTTGATGTACTTCACTATGGGAGTCCTTTTTCTTTTTATCCTGCATTTGTGACATCTCACCACATTCCCTGGGGAGTCTCCATCTTTGTGAAGACCAGCATTGTGCATCCAGTGGCCAGGACGCTCTTCCTGGTATACACTCCAGTTTGAGGATCCATTCAAAGCTGTTTTCCCACGTCAGGGAGGTAAGCGCTCTGTGAGCCCAGCTGTTGTGAGGATTTATCCACATCATCAAAACACTTGTTCATGGATGTTATTCATTTTGCACATTCTTGATCACATTTATTTAGTTTGGTTTCACTTGAATATTAGGTGTAACCCCAGTACACAGCAGTTTATTGGTCTTTATATTCACTTATTTGGTTTATGTCATTCATGATATTCTGTTTGCACATTGGTTTATCATCTTTTTTCACCATTCAGTGCAATTTGCGCTCATCACCTGTTTATTCATACCATTCATTTTGTTGTTAGCACAATGTAACGGTCACCACCGCTTACGACCTTCCATCCACCCACGACAAGCTTATCTGACACACTGCAACAATACTGCATACACAATCCATATCAATTCCCAGAATAAGACGAGACAGAGCTCCGTACTTGCTTACTTGCTCTACTGTCTAGATCCTCCTGCACACTCTAGCTACCTCTTAATTTTATGATTCTTTTATAAAACACATTTTTTTTTCCCTTCCTCTATTTTCTAAAAATGTTATTCCTCCATGGCTTGCTTACTAATATACTACTCTCTTTTTTTGTTTGGTGACACTTGCATGCTATTTCCTATTTTTACCATGATGTAATACATATCAATTGCCTGTCTGTCTTCAACCTGTCATCCTTCCAGTCAGGAATTCATTATTCTATTACCAATTTTATATTATAAAATATTTTATAATTTATTATTGCACTTTTATCCAGTGGGAGTTCTTTGTTTTTTGCTTTGCCCCCAAGAAGGGCACTTATGAAGTGATAAAATGATTTATATCACTCATGGTTTACAAATAATAATTGTCTATTTATAGGAGAATTTTGATTTACTTAAGGCAAACAGGCTGTTAATTTACAGGGGTATTTTTATTTTTCAATTAGGATTATGGTCTGTTGTAGTCTCACAAACAGCTATCTCTTTATTTTATTTTTACATCTACAATTGACCACTACAAAAGCAGAACATTATGTGGCCCCATTCAGCTAGCATATTTTAGGGTTGATTTATTAAAGACAAATAGACTATGCATTTTGTAAAGTGCAGTTGCTCCAGAGAATAGTAAACGAGGTAAATCTTCACTGTGTGAAGAATACTTAATCACATGCAAAGAAAATTAAAAAATAATGCATTTTTGCTTGCACATGATAGGACGATGGAAAAGTCAGATGGAGGCTCCACACGGCTGGACTTTCCTAGAAAAAAAGCCTGTCAGACTTTCCGCCGTGTGTACGAGGCATAAGTATACATACTCTTATTCAACCAACACAAATATTCAAAGTAAGAAATCTAGACCATTTTATCATATGTATTACTGACCCTGTAAGCCCTGTTGCTAAGTTTACAGTCCAAGCTGATTTTGCAGATATCCAGCTCTGTGTATACCAATCTACATTACACAGATGTGAAGCATATTTAACCTATACAGTACACAGCCAAACATTTACTAAAGCACAGCCAAATAAGAACAGCGAAAAAAGAAGAAAACAAACAAAAGGTGCCTCCAGGTTAACAACAAAAAGCTTTAATAGGTCACAGCATCCACTTACATGTTAATAGTGGAGATCCGGCATATAGATCCTTTAGATAGTCCCTGAAGTGGCGTCCTTCTGCACTAGATCTAAGCTGATGTTGCTCCCGTGCCCCTTTGAGTCGGACCATCCATGTTAAAGGGGACCCAGCTGGTACGGTGAGACTAGTCGAAAACGAGGAGTGGAGCGCAGCGTGAGTCGCGGTGACATCACTAGAATGCAACGACGTTTCAGAGCTGGCGCTCATGCTTGAAAAAGGAGCGCGCTCTGTCACACACAAGCACCAGCTCCAAAACGTTGTCACATTCTAGTGACGTCATCGCGACTCACGTTGCGCTCCACGCCTCGTTTTCGACTAGTCTCACCGTACCAGCTGGATCCCCTTCAACATATACGGTCCGACTCAGAGGGGCACGGGAGCAACATCAGCTAAGATCTAGTGCGGAAGGAAGCCACTTCAGCAGGGGTCTCAAACTGGCGGCCCTCCAGCTGTGGCGAAACTACAAGTCCCATCATGCCTCTGCCTATGGGAGACATGCTTGTGCCTGTCAGCCTTGCAATGCCTCATGGGATTTGTAGTTTTGCAACAGCTGGAGGGCCGCCAGTTTGAGACCCCTGATCTAAAGGATCTATATGCCGGATCTCCACTATTAACATGTAAGTGGATGCTGTAACCTATTAAAGCTTTTTGTTGTTAACCTGGAGGCGCCTTCTGTTTTCTTCTTTTTTTACCTATGCTGGAGTTTTTGCTCTCATCTCCCCCGTTTTGGAAGGCTTGCCCCAGACTACATACTGGGATCATCGGCTTTATATAGGACAGTGTCCCTCTCCTGTCTCCTCATCGCTCTGATCCACTCCCAGGTTTTTATATATATTTTATCTTATTAACCCCATCAAGGACTTGTAACAAATGGATTTCTCAAACTTCAATATAACACTGATCCTCAGCGCCACTACCCCAATCTTTGTCTGCATAAATAAGAACAGCGATATCACTAAGGCTACATAAGGCTCTGTTCAGGCAATTTAGGTAAGCAGGGGAGGTAAATGTAAATTGTTTTCTTTCACTGGTACAACATCTTAGTGCTTAGTTTTAAATTAGTGTTAGTTTTATATTGCCCATGATTTTATTTCTATGTTTGATATCTGTTAACAGATTAAATAAATGGGTAGTTTCCATTGCCATCATGATCTAAACAGAGTAAACACAGTTGACTGATAATACATGGCTTCAGCCAAGCACTAACCATGAGTGAAAGAAATGTTTTTGTGTTATTCATATTCGCTGGAAAATGGCCAAGAAATCATAAATTCTGCCAGAGTATGTAAACTTATGAGCACAACTATAAGTCAAGTTTTCATTAGTTATTGTGTCCCCTAATCAATCGACTGCTGCCCAAATTCAGACTGGTTTAAAGAGCTGGTGTTCATGTATCATCATACATCTGCCAAGCACAGTGACTCGTCCCCACAAAACATTCAGTGGGGGATACAAATATGTCTACTCTGCTTTGCGGTACTGCTGTTCTGACCTATGGAAGTTCTCTCAGGGAGAAATCAATGCCACTATTATTTAAAAACAATGATAGTATTCTTCTGTTATGGAACAGCTCTTATGAGATAATCGCAGAGAAACCAGAAAGCATGGAGGTCAAGCTCTGGACTTAGATTTACCTTTTCAGATGATAAAATAACAGCACATTGTTGTTGCTTAAAACATACATTTAAGAATTCAAATTATGTTCCATTTACAAAAATAATTTTCCTTTTCTGCCAAGGCAGCTCTTGAATCCATGTTGAAAAAATAGGAGGATTAGAAAGAAAGCTACTATATATGTCCAGAAAAAAATCCACAGTTGTTTAAGACAGCAAGAAACTGCTGCCTAGTGTGCTCAGTAACATTTTAATACAATAACAGCTACATTCTTAAAGTAAAAAAAAAAAGAAATAACATGTTTGAAACAATAGGTGATTTAGCAACATGCACATGTAGTGTTGCCAACCGTCAGAATTTTTACTGGCAGCCAGTAAAAAAAGGGGTATGTTTTTCCCTGTCAGTAAATGCCAGTAATAGGAAAAGGTTGCCAATAAAAAATATGGCTGTGACTGCTATGTTCAGATGGCACTGGTGGGGGGAGGGGATGTGGGTCTTACAGAGGCGGAGCCTGAGAATGTCGTATGATGTCATGGTGCAAGGGAGTCAAGCAGAGCAGCCGTAGCTTTGTGTTCAGGGACGGGGCAAAGGCAAATTAGTAGTGGGACTGTCAGTGCTGTGTCCGGGACCACCTGGTGTGGGGGAGACTGTCACTGTGACTCAGGAGGGGACATGTCGTAGGATGAGGTGGCATCATCATCTGTGCTGCTGCACACTGCTGTCAGTGTCACTCTGAGCGTTAATGTGCCTCACCATTTTAATTTCTTGACATTCTGAGTCCTGTCCCTAAGCTACTTACTGTATTTATCGGCGTATAACACACACAGGCGTATAACACGCACCCTAACTTTAAGAGGGAAGTTTCAGGAAAAAAACGTTTCACAGCCCCCTGCGCATAACACGCAGGCCCAGTTTACACCTATTTTCAGGGCAAAAAAGTGAGTGTTATACGCCAATATATACAGTACTTACTATATCGAAAATAAAATAGGAAGTATGTTTTTTGCCTTAATATCTACCTTGAATCAAATTGTTAATTGTGTTTAACCTAAATACTACATTTTGCATTTAAAACTGTCATTTTGTAACTTTTGGAAATGCCAGTAAAATCTTGGCTGTGTAAGTAAATTTCAATCTGGTAAGCTGGCAACACTGATGCACATACATAACACTGTACTGTAGACTTAAAGTACTGCAAAGTTCATCAAGTTTAACCTGTACCTGTACTTTGCATATTTAAGGTTTGCCATATAGTGTACTCTCCTGCTCCTTATTCAACCTTCTGTTTACACCACCCACACACACTTTCCCACTAGGCTGCCGCAGCAAAATAGCTACCTAGCACTTTCAGGTATAGGGGAGCATGTCATTCTCTCCCCTTGCTAGAAAGAAGTATTGCCTGGTGTCTGAGCTCTAAGTGTGTTTGTTTGGGAACTGGGAATAGTGACATGGGGCTTTTTGAGGCAGACAAATTGGTAGTGCACATCAGGTAAGTACTTTAGTACTTAACTGTCCTTATTCTTCTGAGACCTGCACTATGTGGCCCCCTGGAAGCTGTTCAGCTACTGCTGCAGATGTCTACTAGCCTGGTTTTTCGTATTCGATTTATGCATTAAAGAATCTCTATTCATATCCACAAAATGAACAGCCTAATCACTGGGATAATATGTTGAAGAGGAAAAGCCAAGCCTGGAAACTAGCAGTTGCTTTACAGCTCCCAGGGGACTGAACAGCTAATATCTCAGAGGATCAAGCACAGGTAATCTTAGGGACAGAAAATGAGTTCATCCACATTTTAGGCAAGGTACCTATAGGATTCAAGACAAAATTCAGACTTTGCAACATTGCAATAATAAACAAATGCTAAACAACTCTTTAAGGCAATGAACCAAAACTGTACTTTTTTTAAAAACGCAGCATTGACTGATACTCTATTTGTGTGTTGGGGTGCCGTTGTAAATGACAGGCAATGGACAAAATACAATGTATTACCATTACACCGTGGGTTACCACAAAGCACAGATCTGCAGGGGGATAGAATGCTGATGTCCTGTACACAGGATCGGGTTTCCCGGTGGTCAAAAGACCGCCGGGAAACCCGACGGGAAAACCAAGAACCGGCTCGGTCAGTTTTCCCCCTGTACACACGGCCAGTTTTCCCATCACGAAATTTGCCTGAGAGCTTTGGTTGGGAAAACCGGCTGTGTGTATGCTCCAGAGCATAGGAAAACCATAGGAAAACTGTGGGGAAAAAACGCGATTTGCGACGAGAAAAAAGAAAACTGCTGGGGAGCATACCCACGGCCGGTTTTCCTGACCAAACGAAACCGTGACAGTTTTCCCATCTGGAAAAATGGTCGTGTGTAAAAGGCATGACAGAAAATTAAATCAGAAGAAATTGAGGCTAGGCCTTATACAACAAAAATACTACAGAGGTGATGCTGTATACAGAAAATGTGCAAAGCACATTATCCTGTACACTTTAATTTATTCATGTGTATACAGATGTCACTAGGGTTGTTCTGATATCACTTTTTTAGGACCGAGTACAAGTACCGATACTTTTTTTTAAATGCATCCATGTGTCCCCAAATGCAGCCATTTCCATAATGCAACCATGTCCCTAATTCAGCCATGGCTAGCCTCCTGCACTTGGCCCAATTGAAAAAAAAAAAAGTATCCTCTGAAGCATCGGGAGCATTTGCGCGAGTACATGTACTCACGCAAATGCTCAGTATCGGTCCCGATACTACTATCGGTATCGGGACATCCCTAGATGTCACCTTATGATAGTATATGTTTGGAGTAAAAAAAAAAGCAGTTAGAATTGTATGTATTTTTTTTTAAACTATTTTTAGATTTCCGTACAGCAACAGCACAAAAGTAGTCTTTTGATGCTTGAAAATTCCAATTTCTGGTGCTGATGCTTTCCTAGTGTATATAAAAAAACTGGAATGCAAAACAGAAATGACAGACTGGGAATAGTTATGATATGTTTCTGCTGTTCCTTCTAAACAAATCAGATCCTCCTACATGAGCGCCCAATTTAATGCAGGAACAATATTAACAAGAACACTATAGTTTGTTGCAACTTACCTTCTAAAGGACAAAGTCTTGTTACTTTCTCCGGCATTAGTTTTCCTTGCTTGTGTTGACAATAGACTTCAGCAATCTCCTGACGACATTGTTTTGACTTAGCCCGAGAAAGTGCTGATATTGCTTCTTTACCCGTGATCTCACATTTTGGGGGTAGCTCATACTTAATTTCTGGAGAGCTACTCCCAGTCTTCTTTGCATGGTGCAATTTAGAGGTTTTATATCCATCTTTGAGGCTGTTAGTGCTGAGGTTCTTTAAAGGGTTACCTCCATAGTGTAATACTTCATTGGAATTTTTACCTAGCAATGAATTCTCCTTTACTTTGTCTTCAAGTGCTAGCTTCCTTTTTAAATGTTCTTTCTGCTTGCTAAGAGTTTTTTTCCCTACTTCTGTCTGAAGCTTATGCCTTTGAGTCCTTGGAGCAAAGTTACTATTATCAATATTTTCAAAGTCTTTAGGAACGGAATTTTCATTATTGCTGTCTGTCCTCATTTTCTCTTTTGGCCGGTGAGAAAAATATCCATCCTGCAGAAAAAGAAAATTTAAAGATTTAGAAGAGGAACCACCTTGAGCAAATGTTACTACATATTGTTCAGGCAATATATATAAGTTATAACTGCTGAGTATGAAAACAATAACCATCACTCCGGTAGAGTAACTGAATCCCTTCTAAATTGTTATTTTTTGAAAAAAAAATCCATCACTAAGTGATTCCCAAATAACGCTTTATATTTTCTATGTCCTCTACAGGCAAAAATATTAAAGCATGGATATTACTGGTACACGATGACTGGCAAATTAGTTGAATTGTCAGGTATAAGTTGGCAAAAAATGTAAATAGCACATACTATAGGTGTATTAATAAAACCATATTTAAACCAAATACCCACAGTCTAAATATATTTTTTAGTTCTTGTAAAATATATTTTTATTTTTTTTAAAAACTGTACATTTCATTTTTTCTACAATCACCATCATATTATATAGGCATTCATAAAAAAAAAATAAGTTTATTATTAATTGAAAACCCAATTTAAATTATGAAAAATATTTAAAATATGTATTGTTATTGTAAAGAGCAATATTCAGTACCAGTCAATCAGAAGTTAATTTTTAATTATCCATCTGCACTAATCTACTAAAAAAAAAAAAAAAAATAATGTTTGTGATATATGAATGCTTTCCTCATCAGCATTTACACTGTTTTAGTAAAGATGTCTGATGTTGTACATATAGAATAAAATAAAAACAAATCATGGATATTTAACAGCCCTTTAAAAAAGACCCAACCGAAAAATGTTACGAGCTTAAAGTAGTATCACTTTTTTTTTTAAACAGTATTCATTCATAAGACTTAAGCCTCCTACACTCGACCGGTTTTCTCTGCAAAAATCAGCAAGAAAACTGCTTCTTGCCGAGATTCACGTTTGTGTGTATAAGGCTTTCAGGTTTTTCGTCAGGAAATCTGGCAAGAATCTTCACAAGAATAAAAGAGAACCTGCTCTCTTTTTTCTTGTCGAGATTCTTGTCGGCCTGTTTCCCGATGAGAAACCCAAGAGTGTGTACTTACCTGTCGCCGTGGAAACCTGCGCATGCTCTAAATGACTTTGATGCCTGCACGGTAGCTTCCACGGCATAGGTAGGGTGAAGCAAGATGGCGACGACATTGAATGTGATGAGCGCACGCTCGTCGTACGCGAAGACGTCACCGCATTCTTTCCTTTCAAGAGAACCGCGGTGCACTCAGGTGGCAAGAGATTCTTGCCAAGAATCTCGTCAGGGAAAACTAAGGGTTTTTCCTGACGGGATTCTCGGTCTTGTGTACGAGGCCTAAGTATGTGTACTAGTTTTTCCCATCTTCCTAGAGGACCTGTAATGCTTGCTGTGGTGTTGGACATTGGTGTATGGCCAACTGACACCACAGCTTGTTGTGAGCTTAATTAAAGCTTGGCTCTGGGTCCCAGCATTTAGGAAGATGGGACAAAATAGTATGTGTGCTTTGTCCCATCAGGAACTGAAAAAAATATACTTCTTCTCTATAGGTTTCAATAAAAACCCTGTTTTCCGAATACTACTTGAAAACATACTATGTTAACATTTTCGGTATGCTTCTTTTACTTAAATAAAAAATTATGAAAAAAAAAAAAAAAAGAAAACGTTTATTCTGCAAAAACAATGCAAACATTATAATTAAATTAATACAGCTGATACTTTTATTTCATAACAACTAACAAAAAATGTTTTCCCCAAAAGACAGTCAATGCAAATAACCAAATCTACAAATATAATTAGTGTCTTTGCTGACTTGTTTATAACAAACTTTCAAAGTGCTGCTTACAGGCATCAAGAAATAAAACTGAATTATTTAATAGTAGAGTGAGAAAAACACCTATGTTTGTAAAAGAATCCAAACAGCAAAATTACTTACTATTACAAAACTTTTAATTAGTTTTAAAATAAAAATAAAAAAATGAAGAGCGCTTGCCGCTGGTTAAATTGAACATTTTTTTTGGCAGCAAAATTAATCTCTGTAATTATTTTATGTCTGCAATCCTATATTGAAGATCTGTTGTGCTGTAGAGGTTAAGAGTAATTCTAAGAAATGAATCCTCACTCGTGGGCTAAAAATGGAACAATTCTCGGATAAAAGAAAAATGTCCTTGCAATTCCGGAAAAATCTTATATCTGCTTCTGAAACCATATCTCCTCTAGGTCACAATGCAAACAGTAGTTATTTACAAAACCACATACGCTATATAACAATAACATAAAATTATACAGGCAGTGTTCTAGAGAAAAGAAAGCCAAATATATGTCTTGTTGACTTATAGTGGTCTAAATGGATAATCATAATAAAGAAATACAGTTGTAAAGAGAAATCGCAACCGTTTTTTACTACCAGGTTTATGTCTAATTGGGATTCCAGTCTTGTAGGTTACAAATCTATACCATAGTTCTGACATCAACCCCAAATATAGAGTCCAACATCATTGCTTAATCTGGCTAGTCACCTGCAGGTCGGTTAGTGAGGACTCACAGACATGTCTGTGCTTACATGCTGTGCACATACAGTTTAAATCATAACATGAGGATAGCAGAACTGTAGACCAGATCAAGTAGTTGAGACATAAATTTATAATAAATAGTGGGCATATCCAATGAAAATTAATATCCTACCTGAACAAAAGGTCACCTCAATTATTGTCAGGGTTTTAAAAATAATGGGGTTGAAAACATTTAACATACAGGACAAAGATCCTTGTCTCAAGAAGCAAAGTTTAGAAGAAGATCCTACAACTGATCATGAAAAATGGTTATGAAGCAAATGTGTGCTGCTCTAAAGGAATATGGCACACAAACGATAACACCAAAAGACTAGCATCATGGAAAGTCCAAAGGACTGTAAATTTTGCTGACAATTCTTTAGGGCAGGGTTTGACGAATTTGCTTGGAATCTAGGAGCCAGCTAAAAAAGTTAGGAGCCAAAAAACGCACCCCGTCCTGCCAAGCTTGCGCGCAGAAGTGAATGCATACTTGAGCACCACCCGCATATGTAAACGGTATTCAAACCACACATGTGAGGTATCACCGCGATTGGTACAGCAAGAGCAATAATTCTAGCCCTAGACCTCCTCTGTAACTCAAAACATGCAACCTGTAGAATTTTTTAAACGTCACCTATGGAGATTTTTAAAGGGTAAAAGTTTATCGCCATTCCACGAGCGGATGCAATTTTGAAGCGTGACAAGTTGGGTATCAGTTTACTCGGCGTAACATTATTTTCCACAATATAAAAAAAATTGGGCTAACTTTATTGTTGTCTTATTTTTTAATTTAAAAAATTTTTTCCCAAAAAAAGTGTGCTTGTAAGACCGCTGCGCAAATATGGTGTGACAGAAAGTATTGAAACGACCGCCATTTTATTCTCTAGGGTGTTAGAATAAAAAAAATATATAATATTTGGGGGTTCTAATTAGAGGGAAGGAGATGAAAATGAAAACTGCTGTTTTACTACTTGTAATGTAACTACTTGTAATGCCACCGGCCACCACAAGATGGCGCCAGATCACAGAAGGAAGCCTAGACCTGCAGAAGGCCGCAAAGCCACAGGCCCCAATTACCGGCCAGCCCGCGCCTGCCAGTAATTGTGGCCGCGGCTTTGCGGCCTTCTGCAGGCCTAAGCTTTCTTCTGTGAAGGCCGCAAAGCCCAATTACCGGCGATCGTGGCGGGGGCGGGCCCGCGCCGGCCGGTAATTGAGGCTATGGCTTTGTGGCCTTCTGTCGGGGCCTTCCCCCGGGCACCAGCTCACAATTTCTTGTCGCAATTGCGACCGGGCGCCGGGATTTTGACGAGGCCTGCTTTAGGGGGTCTATGCTAGTGTAGCAGAGTTTAGCCAGGAACATACTACACAGTCAATAAGGATTCAAGGAGATCACATGCAACTATCAATCATCAGTTGATCTTCTGAGTTTGATTATTTGTAAACAAATTAGGAAGGGGTTGATCTAATACAATATGCTAGATGGCAGTCTAAAACCAAATGGCTCAAATAAAGTAAGTTAAGGTCTGCAAGAGCAGAGTTGTTGCTTACATCAATCTATCAGGATTCATATCTAAAATATTTATTTTTTATAACTACTATGAATGTTGGCTAATAGTTTTCTCTATATTTTTTAAGCATCCAGAATGGCAGCACCTTTATTTTTGTTTTTGTATTAAAATAATTATGTCCACAATGTAATTGTGCAATTGATAGGGGGGGGAGCGGGAAGATGTTGAGCACACCTACATTAACTCTTGTATATCTTCTAAAAAACAAACTCATTTGACGCATTTCACCAAACATACGATACACCACTGAGATTATATAAAGGAAATATCAGACAATCTTCACTTCTACTTCTTGGCCGCAAAGGTGGAAGCAATTTATATCTTGCCTTACGATTGTGCCCCAAGATATAGGCATTCTGGTTGCAAGTGTGTGGTTTTATTAATTCAGCCCTGGGTCTTCCAAATGAAAATGGGCTTGCTTATGGTATGGATGATGACCTCCCTGTTAACTTACATTTTTAAAAATTGTTAAGCAAGAAAAAAAAATCTTAATCTCTTGGAAAAGATGCCTTCCTCCAACTCTATTAGACCATCAAACCTCTTTTTCCTCTGTACCAACGGACTTGTACCACTAGAGGTTACCCTAAAAGTTTTGATAAGAGCTGGAGTCTTTGGATTTGATCTATTCTTACCACCTAATTTCACTGCTGTTCTCTGAAGACCACAATTTCCAACCATTATTTCAGTATGCATACCGTATAAGTGCACATATAATCCAGGCCTCCATATATGAAATCTGTGCTGTCAATCTTATGTAATAACAGAAGTTCTTTGCTTATAAAAAATTTATTTTTTTTGTTTTGTTTTTTAACTGTATGTATTATTACATGCTTTAATCAATAAGTAGTATCCTACAAAAAATAAATAAAAAATAATGGTGTCCAACCCTACCTTGACAACTGACCTTCAGCGAAATGACCAAGATCCTCATGGGATTCTCAAATTGAAAACAGCTCAGGCAGTCAAAGTAATTTGCACAAACCACAATGCAAAACAAGAAACACAGAGACTGCAGTTCAGCTTATTCATGTTAGCTATAAAACCTTGGATTATGCTTGATCCCCGATACTCTTGGCTAATATCCAGTCTTCCACATATGTCATTTACCATAAACCCTTTAGTATCCAGACTATGCAAGCAACAAATCAACACACGTCTAATGTTTATATCTGGGTTGATGAGAAAACATTGGGACTCTTCTTGGTTAAATACAAATAACACAAGATTAACATGTCTGGTGATATAGTTTTCTTCTTTTATTACTGGATTAGCCAGGCACTCTCGGCTGCTCCTTTAAGCAGCTTCCCAGGCTGGATGAAGTGCTGTCTAGAAAAGAACTACACCAATGTATCTGAGTGCTTAGACTACATATGGCCAATATGTAATCTGTGTCTGCAATCAGCAGTGCACACAGCAACACAACAGAGACTTGACAATATGAGAAAATTCAGTGAGGAATACGATTACACATTAGGAATTTAGTGAAAGCTGTTGAGTGCACAACTGAAGAGTGTAAAGTGATAAAGCACTGAGGATCACCATTATTACACGGTCTCTTTATTTGGATGTATTATAGTAAGAATGTAATTGTGACAGCCAAAGAGCAATCTACAGAAAAGCACTCTTATGTATTCCATAAATATAGATGCACATATCCAGAACAACATATTACTGGAGAATTTCAGCCAGGTCAAACATAGTACCTTACCACTTAAATATGAACGGAAGGCATTTAAAAAAAAAAAACTTATAGACAGGCAGGCTATTTATTGCTGAAGAGACATTGCATGCCATACAAATTACGTTTTAAACACAAGTACAGCACTTATTTCATAACATATAAACATAAACATAAACGCAGTTGAGTAAATATCCACCACATTCCGAAAACTGGAAGTGGCAGCAGGATGTTGGGAGGGGCCTACGTGCTGACATCAAGCCGTCGCTTCCAGTTCTCAAAACAGTGCCCATCTTTGTAAGTCTGGCCAGCTTTATATATTGTTTGATGTATGCTGTAGCATTTTAACAATGTTTACACTGGAAATAAATACCGTACTTTATGGGCTCCGTGTGGTGAGCCTTTTTTTATGCAGCCTCTAAAGGGTTTAAAGGAAGACTACAGATCAGAGGGGCTTCAGTGGATTGTCTGTATTAGAGATTTTACAGAGGCACTTTTACCATATATGTCTGGTGAGTGCAAAATTGGTGGAGGTTTCACATCACCGGATGGCATTCGGTGAAACTTAAATTTCCTTTCCGGGTTATTATTGTTGATATGCGTGTGGAATAGCTTTTTCTGGTGAGTGCAGGAGTTTAAGCACATGTTGACATCTCTGCACGTGGGGGACATTTTCTCAACTGCAACTTATTCTACTATTGCATTCTTGTCTGGACTGATTAAACTTTTTTGTCATTTATGTTTATGTCTTAAAATAAGTGCTGCACTTGTGTTTAACATTTTTATGTACAAGGCTTTGTATGATATCCTTGTGTGCTAGCAGCTTTATGGTTTAAGGTGCTCACTATTTACTTTTTATATGTTTCTAATAAAATATACTTACCTGCCTGCTTGCAGTCTTCTCTGGAAGCTCAATTTATATCACTGGCATGGTCCTTGTGTGCCAAGAGTACTGAATCCAGTGCAGGAATTATTTCATTCTGCGCCAGGCAAAAAAGATGTCCAAAGATCAGAACCTGGAAGGAGCCAGGGAGACGATGCCAGTGCTGGGGAGGTTCCACTGTGATTTTTGGACTATTAGAGAGGAGGTAAGTATAGTGAATTTAGATCCGCTTTAAGGACTAAGTTCTGTTTTAAAGCGAACTTGCAGTAGTAGTGCTCTGGCAGTGCATGAATTGCTATTGGTTTCAGCTGCATGGTACATGTTTGCAAACCAGTGGCAGATCAGGTCCAAAGCTAAGCCCAAAACCTAAGCAGCTACTGAGGTTCCAATCTTGCTGTAGAGCACTGTCTATACTGTATATGAGAATTTTGTAACATGTAACAAAATGGGCTACATTGGCTAAAGGCAAATAAGCAGTTTACTATTGAAAGGAAATAGCCCCGAAGTTTAGTAAATGTGTTTAAAATTTACTTTGCAAAAAATACCCAACCATGTGCAAGGACACCTGATTTGATTATAAAAATCAACAGAGCTTCACCTTATTCACCAAGATGAGGGAAATGTCCCTTGCAAAAAGAATAGCCTATTTTCCTTTAGTAAATCAAGTTATCTTTCTTTTCTCTCCTCCTGTCAGAACGTTCCTTAACAGCACATATGCCTGCAGCCGAGGCTAATGGGCTGAGCACTGACTCTAGCTCCCCCGGTCCAGAGCGATGTGGTACAGAAGACTACAAGTAGCTGATAGCTAGTTAAATTAAAGAAATTATGTATTTAAAGCTATTTTTTTTTTTATATGTAACAGTATTAATTAGTTGAGTTCAGATTCAAATAACAACAATACTAATATTAAGTTAAAATAATATATAATCTGATCAATTTATAGTCCAGCAGGTACTTATATCTTCCTGCGTGAAAGTTGTATTCCTGTTTCAAATGCTAACTTGTACTTTAAAAAAAAGGTCAACACTTTGTGCAATATATATATATATATATATATATAAGAAAGGCATGGCTAGTTTGTCATTTGACAAACAACAGGAAAACAGTTGGTTTCAGGAAGGAAGAATAGTTACCAAGTTCAGTAATGAGTAGGAGGGAGGTCAATGCCACAAGGGCAAGCATGTGTATTTCTATATAATTTTGTGGTAAAGGAGGACTGTAAACAGTAAAACATTACATGAGCCAGTGTTTTTAAAGCTTCTGATAACCAGTGGAAATATGCTGGCCAACTGCTGCTGGTCTATGGTGACCCAGCTAAAGATCAAGCAGAGATTCAAACTGTGTACAATGTTTAAGAAAGCAGCTTAGCACTGTTTAATCAAATTAATGGATGTCACAGAGGCACAGAGATACTTAAAGAAATACTAATTACATATGATTTCTGAGAGCATGCATACAGTTTGAAGTGGTCTTATACTGTATATCTAGATTCTAGCTACTGTATCTATGATTACATCAATATCCTTGGAGAATAATATACTATTTAAAAATGATCATTTGTATATTATTGTTGATTGTCGTAAAATTAAGTATGGTTTTAAAAAAAAGGTTTTTAAGTTTTTATTTTGAAGTTGTTGTAAAGTCACACCTAATATATTCTTTTATCCTGTCTGTTTAGGAAAATATATATATTATAATGTTAAATATCTTCTTTGCCCAAGTCTACAGGCACACCTCACTTTTAAGTACACAGTGGGGTTTATTTATTAAAGCTGGAAAGTGCAAAATCAGGCTCACTTCTTTATAGAAACCAATGAGCTTCCAGCTTGTTCTATTAAGCGTTGGTAATAAAACTTGGAAGCTCATTGGTTTCTATGCAGAAGTGAGCCTGATTTTGCAGTTTCCAGGTTTATTAAAAAAAAACATTGTGTACTTAAAAGTGGGGTATGCCTGTATTCTGTGGCCACGTGTCCTCTCTTTGCTCTCCTTCTCGATCTAAGGAGTAAGGTGGGAGGGAATGAGATTCCCCTCTCTGATGTATTCAAGCTAGCAGAGGACGGACATTTGACCACACAGCAGAGCTGGGCAAAGAAGGTATTTAGCATTGTAATGAACACTGTAATGATTATGTTACTAAAATAGAGAGGATCAAACATGTTACTTTACAACAACTTTACCAAAGGGGGGGAGCAGCTGTAGCAGAATACGCAATCAAGGCAGGAAGGGAGGGGCAGGGGAGGAGATCAGCGTCACACAGACTACAGACTACGGGCATGAAAGGGAAAGAGGGAGGGGAGAGGGGAGATGCCTAACGCGGAATACATGGCAGAATGATGAGGAACATAAACTGATCACGCTATCGTGGATCAGCAGTCATGATGAGTGTGGTCAAATTACAAAGGACACAGAAACAGGTAGGATCAGCCAGGTATTGTACAACATAGAAAGGGACAAATGACACTGAAAAAAACTGTGTTATATATTGTGCCTTAACCACTTCAATACCAGGCACTTTCGTCCCTTCCTGCTCAGGACAATTTTTAGCTTCCTGTGCTGTCGCATTTTCAATGACAATTGCACAGTCATGCAACACTGTACCAAAACTAAGTTTTTATAATTTTTATCCCACAAATCAAGCTTTCTATTGGTGGTATTTGATCACCTCGGGGGTTTTTATTTTTTGCTAAACAAATTAAAAAAGGCCGACATTTTTGAAAAAATAAATTATTTGTTTTGGTTATAAAATCTTGTTTTCTCCTTCACTGATGGGCAAAGATGAGGTGGCACTGATGAGGAGGCACTGATATGTAAAATTCATGGGCACGGAAGGGCACCAATAGCCAGCACTGATATGCAGCACTGATGGCCACTGATAGGTGGTACTGATTGGCACTGACAGGTGGCACTGATGGGCAGCACTGATAATGACGCACTGATTAGTTAGTGACAGGTGTTACTGCTGGGCACCGTGATGGACACTGATTGGCACTATGGTAGGCTCTGATTGGCACTGTGGTGGGGTCTGGCAGGGGGTTATGATGGGGCACTGACTGGGCACCGATTGGCAGCTTATTAGTAAATTTGATGGGGGCTGTGCTGATGATTATCAATCTCATTATCAGCACAGACCCCCCCTATGACAGGGAGAGCCACCGATCGGCTACATGTAAACCTCAGAATGAGTAAGCTCCGGTCTCATAAACCAAACCCTTATAGATTAAACTTCCCACCCTTATGGCAGGAAAACACTTCCATCCAACAACGATCAAAACATCTGACAAAATCAGCACACCTAACCTGGTCATAATCAAATACCAAAAACCACAAACACCTGCCATCACGTAGCCTCCAGAGACTGTGGACTCTGATGTGGAACCTGCTTGATTAATGACATCTCTAAGCTATCCAAGTGAAGCATTTAAAACCAAAACTTACTACATCTATGCAAAAAGCTATTCCATCCTAGAGCTACACGGAAAGATACCACTGTTTAGTCCCACTCTTAAGCCACATACACACGACCATATTTCATGTCATGGAAAAAAAAGAAAGTTTTTCTCGATGTGATTCTTGTCAAGCTCTAGCAAAGACCGCGAAGCATACACACAACTGTTTTCCACAACGAGACAAATGACGATGTGAAAAACGACAAGAAAAAATAGAGCATGTTGAGAAAAATGCTCTGGAGCCTGTTCAAGGCTGTTTTTAACGACCAATTCAAAAAAATTGAATTTTTTTCATCATGAAAAACAGTCATGTGTACACAGCATTAATAGCACTTGACTATGGTGGAGAAACTCAAGGATCTCAAAAATGTTTTGAGAAGAAACAGTCTATGTTTTGTGGGACTTCTGGAAACTTACAACGCAGTAGAGCTTAGGAAATTTTGCTCTATAATATTCAAAGAAGCCTTGTCCTGCATGCCTCTTTAAGGTTGACAGGGCCCACTACGGCCAAATCACAATACACTATACCTACTCACTGCCCACAAATTTGGACTAAGAAAACTAAAATCCTGTGAGCCTTAAACCACAGACCCCTTTCCAAAAACAACCACAAAATACTACAAATTTCATCTTACATCTAACTGGACATAAGATAGCAAAGTATACGCAATATTATCCATACAAGCTTCCAGTCCGAATGTGTGACTTGCATACATGTGCAATTTGTTTCATAACGAATCAAAATTCGGCTGAATTTTGCATCTTTTGGACATTCAGATGCATCCGAATATCAAAAGAAAAAAATAACAAATTTCAACTAATACGAAAGAAATTATAGCGAAAAAAACGAATGAATTTGACATGATTTGTTCATTTGTTAAAGGTCTAATGAAACAAAAGGTCAACTCAGAGTCCAATCAGTCGATTAATTTTGTGCTGGAGGTTGGATTACTGGCAAAGTGCATTCCTGAGAACTGAGTGAGAAGGGTGTTGTATTGTATTTCAGCAGATGAGAAGAGATATTGTCATTGTTTGTGTTAATAGATTCAGTAAACGACTTTCCAAACTACGTATTGTTATCACAAATATATATAGATACTTTAATATTGAATCAAATCGATATACATACAAAACTAATCGATTCGGTATAATGAATATCGACACTCTACAGGAATAACAAATTAACGTAACATAACGAATATAACAGAATGAAATTGTGTATTTTACAAATGAAAACTAAACTAAACTAAACTGAATTTTCTGTTGTGCACATGTCTAGTGCCATGTTAGATAGTAAGGGAATCAGCAGGATCAGTGACTGAAAACTTAAGATGCTGAATTATAGAGCTGATTTTTAATAAAGCATTAAAAGGTTTTAGGAGTACTTATTGACATGGGGGTCAATTCACAAAGCTTTATTTTCAGATTGCGAGTGTTATTTTAACGATTTTGCACGTTATTGAAGCTAGTTCAATTCACTAAACGATTTAACGCTCTGAAAAATCATCAAATAACGTTTCCCTACACAGAAACAATATTTTAAGGTGTGGATCCTTATTAAAGAGTCAAATCGTTATTTTAAAGATTCAAATCGTTATTTTAAAGATTCAAATCGTTATTTTAAAGATTCAAATCGTTAAATATGTACAGAAGTGCAATTCACAAAGATTTTTTGGACAGTTATCAATCGTTAAGCAATCGTTAAATTAACACCTTCCTCAGGGTGGCGTTATGACATTTCCCAGGCGATATTTTGTTGTTAGAGGAAGCTTTTGGCGATTTTTGTAGTGTAGTGTAGTGTTGGGCAAGCTAGAACCGTGCTCTATTTGAACTTAAAATTATCCAGAGGCGAAGAAGAACACGTTAGAATGTTGTTCAGATTTATAAACGTGTATTCCGTTCACATACTATTTTGGATGACTTTTCTGAAACCCAGGTGATAGCTAAATTCCGATTATCATCTCCCATGATTTATTCTCTGTATGAGGAAATACACATGGCTTTAGAAAAGCACACACTAGAAGTTTTGCACATCACATGCTCAATCTCCATGTGTATTGCTTGTGTCTCCCTCTCTCTCTGTATCTGCTCTTTTCCACATGCAGCTGTTCTCCTCCCCTTCTGCTCCCAGAATGCATCTCTCCAGCATTATTTAACAATCTTAAGAGTTATTTTAACGTCCCGAATCTTAATAATAACGTCTGAGTAGTTAGAATAACGTTTGGATAAAGAGTCAGTTGAAAACCATAACGACTGTGTTAAATAACGATTATAGCTTTCGTGAATACCATGTTTGCTAGCGTTAAATAAGGAGTGCTAATTTAACACCTGAAGAAAACCAATAACGTTTCTCTTTGTGAATTGACCCCATGTAGGAGGGAACTGTAAAGCATGCATGAAGGCATGTTTAAATATCCTCAAATAGCTTTAAATAATTGTACCTTCTTATAGCAAGCCAATGAAAATAATAAAATACCAAATCCTAGACCCCTTCTGATACCTAAACTTATCTTTACTACCACTACTGCTAACAATCTTAACACTTCCAGCCAGAGGAAAGTATGTAACAAACGTTCTTGTAATGGGTTTACTTTAAAATTACCATTTCATTTAGCCATGATGTCTGATTTGCCCCAGTGTTGTAAATACAAAGCTGATAAACATACATTTAGGGCAAACCTGTCAAAACTTCTTAATTAATCAGAATTGACCAAAGTCTTACTGGCACAGAAGTGATGTTTCTTTTTTTTTTTTTTTTTTTTTTTGTAATAATTTTTATTCAAGGTTTTACAAAGAATACAAAGTTAAGCAAACAGTGACGACTGTAACAGAAATGAAACTAAACATTACAGGAACCGTTACAACAGTTGAGAGCAAGTAAAGTTGTATTAGACTAAACGGGACAGAGTCCTCGCCCTATCCTCACCCCGAGCCCCAAAAGGGATCATGCTGCCCCGGGGGTAGATATTGCGAGGTGGTCCCATGAAAATACCTGCTCGCAGTGTAGAACTGGCTGCAAGGAGACACTCTAAATGGTGAGGCACTATGACCTAGGCTGAATTCTTATGCAGCAATAGGGTCTCGAGATCATATGTACCAGAGGAGGGGGGAGTGCCCCAGGCTCTCCTGGCACCACCATTTGTTGTGCTGTAAACCTTATTCAAAAATATAAAGCAGATATACAAACACAGGGAAAAACCCTACGGGACCTATAGGGTCCAGAAACCCTACAATAGCTAAAAAGAAGGGTTTGCATACCAGGAAAGATGAACAGATTGTAGAAGAGAGATAGAAATAGGAAAGGTAGGAGAGGGAGAAGAAAGGATCAAGGGTTAGGAAGTACACGGAAGGCCTGTCACTCTCAGGATTCTTATTCTGAGGAGGAAACGAGGTGAGGTTAACTAGATCAGAAACCCAGATAATCAAGAAAAAAAATCAAATCAAAGGGGGATACCAACAAAGGAAGCCCAGGGTTCCCAGATGAGCTTAAAGCCGTCCACGTTATCTAGAATAATGTTGGATATCTTCTCATTAGTCATTATCCAAGAAATTTTGTTTTTAGCTTTTGGGAAGGAGACTGATGGGGATTTCCAGGCCTTAGAGATGGTCATTTTGGCTCCCAGAAGGATAAAGGAGATCAGAGATTGTGAGCTCTTGGGAATTTTCGGAATAGGGTTGTTGAGTAAGGCTATGGTGGGATCACGGACTACCCCTACTCCCGTGACTTTCCTGATAAGACGGAAAATTTTATGCCAGAAGGACCGGATTCTGGGGCATTCCCACATTATATGTAGTATGGAGCCCAAAAGCCCACAACCCCTGTAGCACAAAGGGGAAGATTGTGGGTAAAATTTGGCGATGCGGGTGGGGACCAGATACCAACGGGTCATAACTTTGAGGTTCGCTTCAACCAGCGATGCATTCAAAATGCCTTTATAGGAGCGAGCCAGATTGTTATGCCAGCGTTCTAGTGTCCAATCAAGGGATAGGTCACGTTCCCAGCTCGTCATGTAAGGTGCTCTCTCCATAGGCTCGGCTAAAGCAGAGTAAATCAGGGATATCCCGCCTCTCGTGTCCATGGCCGATGAGCACCACTGTTCGTAGGGCGTTACCGAAGGTAGTTCTAGGCTGGTTTTCTTAACCTGGTGTAGGAAGTGGGAGAGTTGAAAAAACCTGAACTTCTCGGAAGGGGGCATTTTAAGTCTAGAGGTGCAATAGCTTAGAGTAAGAGGTCCGTTTGAGTTGAAAAAGTGGCCAATTCTGTATAGGCCTTTGTCAAGCCACCACTTGAAGGCGACTATGTCTAAACCAGGGGGAAATCGGGGGTTGCGAAAGATATGGGCCAGTGGGTGCCAATGAGAAATCAGAGAATTATGTTTATGTAGGGAGTCGCACAGAGCCATGGAGTGGGATAGTGTAGGCGCTAAGATTGGGGGGCGAGTTTTGGGGTGGGACCATAAAAGAAAATCTAAGGTAAACCCAGGGGTTGCGGCTCTTTCCATGGAAACCCAATCTGGTTTGGGGCCTTTTAAGTAGATTGTCGAGAACTGACTAAGTTGGGCCGCGCGGTAGTACCACCACAGATTTGGTAATCCCAGCCCCCCCCTTAATCTGGGCCTAAACAGGACGGATTTGGAAAAACGATATCCAGATTTATCCCAGACAAAGCGTAGAATTGCGGACTGCAGAGAGGTGATATAGGATTTTGTGACTGGGATGGGCAGGGAGCGGAATAGATACAATATTTTAGGCAGAAGGGTCATCTTGACTGCATTAACTCGGCCCAGCCAAGATAAATTATGCAGCGACCATTGACGGAGGTCGTCTGTTAGCTTCTTTACCAAAGGGGGATAGTTGTGTTTGTGTAGGAGGTCGTGTCGTGAGGTGAGTTGGATGCCTAAGTAGGGGATGGAAGTGGGGTTCCAGGAGAAGGGGAAGCGGGTTTTCAGGCTGTCTACTTGAGACTGAGGTGTTGATACATTGAGAGCCATAGATTTGGACATGTTCACTTTGAGACCAGACACACTGCCAAACTCGGCAAGAAGGCGGGTCACGTTAGGGGTTGAGGTGAGGGGAGAAGTGATGAAGAGAAGTACATCATCCGCGAATAAGGCGCATTTGTGCGTCGTTCGGCCGCAGCGAACCCCCTGGATACCCGGATGATTTCTGATTGCGATTGCCAAAGTCTCAATGGCTACCGCGAATAGGAGGGGGGAGAGGGGGCATCCTTGCCTCGTGCCCTTCCTGATGGGGAATTGCTCCGAGAAGTGACCTTGGAATCTCACCTGTGCTATCGGGTGGGAATAGAGAGCCTCTAACGTCTTAATAAAGTCAGGGCCAAAGCCCCACTTGCGCAGCAGGGTGAAGAGGTAAGGCCACTCCACCGTGTCAAACGCTTTTTGCAGATCTATGGAAAGTAAATAACCTTCCTGGGGTAGACCTCCGTCCCAACCCGATCTCATAAGTGAGATTACATCTATTGCCCTCCGAATCTGGTCCGGTCCCTGCCTCCCCGGCATAAACCCTACCTGATCCTTGCTAATGTAGGAACCAATGAAGGACGCCATTCTGTTCGCTAAAATTTTTGTCATTATCTTCAAATCGTTATTGATCAACGAGATAGGTCTATAGTTGCTTACTTCGCTCGAATCCTTCCCCGGTTTGGGAATTACTGAAATGAATGCCAAGTTTGCCGAGGGGTCTAGAGGAGTGTCTCTGCGCAAGGAGTTAAAGAAACGGACCAGATAAGGGGCCAAGATCTCTGAAAATGTCTTATAGTATTGGTTTGAGAACCCGTCAGGACCCGGGGCCGAGTCCTTTTTAAGAGTCTTTATGACTTCACAGATTTCTGTTACCTGGAAGGGGGATTCTAGTATAGAGCGATGGGGATCTGATAATCTAGGGAGGGGGACGTTCTGCAGAAAGGTGTCAAGATCTGCGAGTGGGTGTTGGGAGTTGGAGGAGTATAGGGTGGAATAGAATGATTGGAAAGTCTTAAGTATTGACACAGGGTTTTGGGATAAATTACCGCTCAAAGTCTTAATTTTAGGAATGGCATATGACCTCAGCTTAGGAGTGAGTTTTGCTGCCAACTGTGGTCCAAACTTATTAGCTCGCATATAGTGTTTACTACTCTGCCATTTTAGGTGTTTGTCCGCCGTAGAAGTTAGAGCCATGTTAAGTGCTAACCTGCTAGAATCCAACCTGGCCAGTGAAGTCTGAGAAGGATTACTCTTATGGTTCTTGCTTAGGGTTTTGAATTCTTTCTCAAGTTTCTCAATATCGGCCTTACGTTCCCGCTTCAGTTGTGATGTAAGTTGGATAATCTTCCCCCTAAGCACTGCTTTGTGGGCCCCCCAAAGAGAACAGGGGGAGATATCGTTGGTGTCATTGTTCTCGAAGTATTCCCGAATCTCCTTTTCCAGCAAAGTGCAGTGCACCGGGTTAGAAAGAAGAGATGAGTTTAATCGCCACGGGCGAGGCCCAGGGGAGGATAAAGTACCAGAGAGCCTAACGAGCACCAGAGAGTGGTCCGACCATGGGACTTCGTGAATGGAGGCATGGGAGGCAGCGTGAATGTCAGGTGTGGGAAGGAAGATGTGGTCAATTCTGGCGTAGGTTTTATGGGGAGCCGAGTAATGCGTGTAATCTTTTGCCGAAGGGTTGAGTTCCCTCCAAACGTCTATGAGGCCCAGGGAGTTTAGAAGGCGTGCAATATGAAGGCTCTGTTTAGAAGGTCTTTTATGGTTGGGAGTCCCCATCTTAGATTTATCTAGAATAGTGTCAAAGGTGACATTGGAGTCACCTCCCAGGATAACCCATCCCTCAAAGTGTGGTGCTAGTGTGTGAAGTAATACGGAGAAAAATTTGGCCTGTCCCTCGTTGGGGGCATAATAGGAAACCACGGTATGGACCCTCCCTTCTATTGAACCCTTAACTAGGACATACCGTCCTTCCTTGTCTGTAATCGTTAATGAGTGTTCAAAGTGGGTTTTTTTGGAGAATAGTATCGCTACCCCTCTCTTTTTGGTTTCAGCACTTGCTAAGAAAAAGGTGGGGTAACCACGGTGAAGAAAGGGGGGATTATAGCTGCTGGGGAAATGTGTCTCTTGGAGTAGGACTACATCAAGGCCCCGTGTGTGATAGCTCTGAAAGGCTTTGCGTCGTTTGGACGGAGAGTTCAGACCCTGTGTGTTATGTGAAGCTACTCTAAGGGTTACTGGTTTGGAAGGTGTATCAGCCATGGACAAAAGAGGGTGCGCACGAGCACATAAAAGAGAGACCTACCGTGATCCGCTCCTTACTGGGAAATCGCATCGGTGGACTGGGTAGATGTCGCAACCAAGTGCTAGTATACTTGAGGACCTTCCGTGTCGGTTCCTGGGAGAGAAAAGAAGTATTGCAAAAATAATAGCGTGAGAAAAATTCAGACATATGGAAAAGGGGGTGAAGAAAGATAAGAGTGGAGAATGAGAGAAGACCTAGGCAAGATTGACTAGGGAGGATGAAAACAAACAGGATCGAATGGCCTAGACCACTACTGAGACCCAACACAATGTTGGGTTCAGGAAGGTGACGAACCCTATGTGGGTCGTATGCCCACAGTCGCAGAAAGAGCTAGCTCTTATCTGGTACCGCGGTTAAGGTGGCATGCTTGTCCGCCCCAGGCCGGAAGCCCACAGTAAAAAATATAATCATATATGGGATATATCTAGGTTCAGGGGCATATCTAACCGCAGACTTAAAGCGGATGGTTCAGCTTAAAAAAAATATTAAAAGCCAGCAGCAACAAATACTGCAGCTGCTGACTTTTAATATTAGGACACTTACCTGTCCTGGAGTCCAGCGGCGTCCGCAGCAGAGGATGAGCGATCGCTCGTCACCCTGCTGCTCCCCCCTCCATCCACGGTGAGGGAACCAGGAAGTGAAGCGCTGCGGCTTCACTGCCCGGTTCCCTACGGCGCATGCGCGAGTCGCGCTGCGCCCGCGAATTGGCTCCAGCTGTGTGCTGGGAGCCGAGTGTTCCCAGCACACAACGGGCGGGAGACGGGATGTGATGTAATGCCCGTCTTTTGCCCGTGAATGCTGGGCCGGAAGTGGGTGCAGATACATGTCTATCTGCACCCCCCTCCCCCCTGAAAGGTGTCAATTGTGACACCGGAGGGGGGGAGTGTTCGGATCAGCGGATCTTCACTTTAGGGTGGAGATCCGCTTTAAGTAGAAAACATTGAATAAAAATGTAACATGAACAAACTGGTAGATACTGAAATCAAAAATTAGCAATCCTCGATGCCAAGGGAAAACAGAATGGGAGGGGGAAGGATTAGGGATGGTAGGGGGGAGAGGTGTGGGTGGAGGGGGCAGGGGAGAGGGGGGGAAAACAAGGGGGGGTCAGGTTTAGGGAGCATAGGGGGGTGGGTGACCACCCCCAATCACATCTCAGGTAAGGACAGATAGATAACAAGGAGTATAGGGCATTGGATCGGGTTCTCCTTCCAGAGGTCCCGTGAATATCCAATACATATACTCCCCGCCTCTTCTCTTGCACAGGGGGCTCAATCAAACACACAATGAATTTAATAAAGATAAAAAATAAAACAAAAATGGAAAACAAAAAATACTTAGCAAACTGGCATTGTGCCGGCCCCAAAGGGGAGAGCTAGGACAGCGAAGTGGTGAAACCCCGTTGAGGAGGCGAGTCGCAGCATATTTAACAAAGGGGACAGAGGGATAAACTCAGTCTCGGATGGAGTAGTGAGTAGCACTATTCAGATAGGGATTAGGATACCCGAATTAAGGCACAGCTGTCTCTGAGAGACGGGTCAGGGATGAAAAGTCATCTAGGAGGGCGGGAGTCTCGGTGCCTCTTTGGTTGTTGCTTGTTCCACAATGGGGTGATGGGGCTGCCAGTGGAGGGTCTCTTGGCCGAGCCGGGTTTAGGAGAAGAGTCTCGGGGGGGTAATTCTTGGTTGATGAATCCAAGACGCAGTAGCAGCTGTTCTCCTTCCCCGAAGCTTGAGAAGCCATAGGTTTTGCCTTTGTGATCAAATTGCAGGCGAAATGGGAAGGACCACCTATACTTGATGGATTTCTGTGAGAGAACCCCCGAGAGGGGCTTCAGAGCCCTCCTCTTTTGGATTGTGGTCGGTGAGATGTCTGCAAAGATCTGTATTTTGTTCCCCTGAAAGTTAAGGTCTTCAGCATTGCGTGATCTCCTCATAACCTCCTCTTTCACGTTGTAGTAGTGGGGATTGACTATTACATCCCTTGGAAGCCCATCTTGGCGAGGGGGTTGTAGAGCTCTGTGGGCCCTGTCCAGCTCAAGTTTATGTTCCGGAATATCGGGTATGATACTTTTAATGAATGATTTCACTGCTTCAGGAATATTGACTACCTCCTCAGGTAGTCCCCTAATGCGGAAATTATATCTCCTGCTGCGATTCTCCAACTCGTCGATTTTAGCTAATGCGATTTCAAGTTGGTCTTGAAGTGATTGGATGCAGTTTGTGTTTTGATTGGTGCGGGCTGAAGTGTTGTCTACCGCTTGCTCAATCGCATCCATGCGTGCACCTATAGATTGCAGATCCGCTTTAATGGAGGATGTGATCTGCGCTGCTGTTTGTGTCAGTCCAGCTGCCAACATGTCAGAGAAGCAGTTTAGTATTTGTGCCATGTCAGACTGAGGGGGCTGAGGGATGGGGGAAGGCATCTGGAAGTCAGCTTGGCTCAAGGGGGATTGCAGCATGGGAGTGTTCATAATGTCTGCCATAGTGCGACTGAGGAGGGATTCTGTGGAGGCTGGTGATGCCAGGTGGCGGGGGACAGTACTCACAGGAGTTGCCAGCAAGGGTAGGACATGCTGGATTGGAGAAGAAGGGTCCGCAATACTGTCTTGGCCCGCCTCGTCACCACGAGGAGAGGCCGCGGTCGCCATCTTGGAGGTCTTTGGAGCCGTTAGGCCAAAGTCCAGCTGTCGGCTGAAACCCTTCCTTGCGTCGGAACCTGGCATTCAGGGATGTGCTCCGCTCCCTCCGCTACCCTGTCCGATCGTCTTCGGAGACAATCTCCCAATGCTTTTGGCGCTGTGGGCTCCGGAATGCTGGGGCGGCTCGGAGCTCCCGTTCAGAGCGTCTTCCCGGAAGTCCCGCGCATGCGCACCTCAGAAGTGATGTTTCTTAGGTTCATTGGGTGCAGCAGTTTATCTTTAGTCTCTACAGAATGCTAAATCCTAAGTGCAATAACTCATAACAAGCAATCAAAAGTCATCATGTACAGATCTGGCTTGAGCTGAGTGAATTCTGATTTGTTGCACTTGAGCGTTATCAATCTTTTTATGGAATAAATCATTTTGTGCTTTGTTCCTAGCACACATACAAAAAATGTACTTTTTGTCAATTGGGTTAAACTGATTTGTACAATATTACCTCAACATACCATTTTTCCTTGGAAATGAATATGAAGGTAAATAGGCGCTATATAAGAGGAGACCACAGAAAGTACCCCAGTATAGATGTTCTTAAATTTCCCAACAATTAGGACAGATCTACATTTAGCTGCAAAGCTCCAACTGAAAAAGCAGATTTACCCACCTGACACTAAACAGCAAATATATGTCAATCACACGCATAGTGCAATACAATCACACTTTTTGTTTCTATTTATTTTTATTCAAAATATTTTTAACATACACATATAATATTACATTTACAATAACATACATCGAATTCGTATTTAAATGCATTCAGGATTACTTAATTACACAACATAACTAAAATAATAATAACAAGACTAAAATAATAATAACAACATTGTCAAAATTTGTCAATCCTTCACCTTTTATTTATTTGCTTTCTCTTTTTTTTCACACTTTTTGGGGGGGCTGGTAAAACAGTATTTGTTTAGAATATCTTGTATTCTACCATATTTTTGGTATGTACACAGTACAAACTGCACTTTAAAAGTCTACCTGGAGTAGCGACTATTTTTGCCTACCTCCCTCCTGCCTTCTTACCCTAAATATTGGTCCATCTCTATGATGGGTGGGAAGGGTATTTTTATACCAGGGCACCTGGGTTCTCTATAAAGAAACCTGCAGGTATTTAATGATGCCTGAAGTTGTATGAAAGTGGCAGTTAAGCAAAATTAACACCACTACATGTTTGCTATAAGGCATGTGCAAGCAAGGAACATATCCTTAAAGGGGTTGTAATGGTTCACCTTTATTTTCTAAATAGGTTCCTTTAAGCTAGTGCATTGTTGGTTCACTTACCTTTTACTTTGATTTCCCTTCTAAATGTTTTTTTTTTCTTTGTTGGAATTTCTCACTTCCTGTTTCTCGTCAGTAAGCTTTCCACCATCATCCGAGGGGTGGAAAGTCATTTAGAACAGCTTACTGAACACCTTATTGAGGAGGAACAGGAAGTGAGAAATTCAGAGAAAGAAAACAAAGAAAAAAAAAGTAAGTAAATCAACAATGCACTAGCTTAAAGGAACCTATTTAGAAAAAAAAAAAAAAAACCTTTACAACCCCTTTAAATGTTCTTACTCACATTATGATCTTCTCACAGGAGTGATTAAAATTCCATATTTTTTTGTTATTTAATGCAAACTTCACATTTCTATAAATTCTCTCATCTGATATGCTGTCCCATTTTAATGAAATTCTCAAACTACAGCATATTGAAAGCACTGGACCTAAAAGCCAGAAATAAACAGTCTATCTTCTGAACTGAATGTTTCCACCACTGAGGTAAAGCATATGACAGCTGCTGTTGACCATATAGATTTAATATATGCAATCACTGTTCAGTCATGCAAGGTAATCTCTGCAACCCCTGTAGGCCTTAGGTTCTTTCACTGTCACCACAGTGACTACTTGGGAAAACTCTGCATTTATATTAAAAAATCTAGCAAACATTTAAAAGTGTCTGCACATCAACACTGACAAAATAAACATCTGTTAATACATGACATGATGTCATAGTAATCAGTGAGATGCTACTGATGTACAATATAATAGAGATTGATTTATAGAGGAAGGAAAAGGTGTTTATGTGGCCCATAAATGCTAATAAAATAAATTACAGCCATCATTTATTCTATGGGGCAAGCAAGATACAGTAGATATTGTATGGGTTGTTGCTTCTTATTATTGACAACCCATAGTTAAATGTAATTTACATAATGTTTTATAGAGATGTTATTATAAACATTATCAAAATCATCTAGTATAGCAAAGAGCAACTGTCAGCAATCAAACAGAATAAACCGTTCACAGATCTGACTTTAGGAAGCTGAGACCAGGTTAGCTGCAGCTAACACTCAGGCCTTGTACACACGACCGGTTTTCTTGGCAGAATCCATCAAGACACTTGGTGGGAGAGCTTTTTTGCCGAGGAAACCAGTCGTGTGTACGTTTTTCATCGAGAAAAATGTCGAGGAACTCGACGAGCAAAAAAGAGAGCAAGTTCTCTTTTTCCTCAACGGGAGTCCAAATTGGCTCGTCGTGTTCCTCGTAGGGCTGCTTTTCGACGAGAAACACGTTGGTGTGTATGCTTAGAAACCCACGCACCTTCGTTTGTATTGAAAATAGCACATTTGTCACGCTGTAACAGACTGAAAAGTGAAAATGTCTCTTATCAAACTTTAACCTAACACGCAGTAACATGAGATTAGCAAAAGCAGCCCCAAGGGTTGTGCCAGTGGAATCGAACTTCCCCTGTCATTGTATGTGTTGAAGTCACCGCGTTTGAGAATGAGGAGATTTGGTCTTTAACGTGTGTACGCAAAGCAAGCTTGTCGAGTTCCTTGACAAGCCTAACAAGGAACTCAACGAGAAAAAGGATGTGTTTCACGCGACGAGTTCCTCGGTCGTGTGTACGAGGCATGACAGTGTCTTGATGCAGAGGGTAGCACTGAGGTCATCACCTCAGTGCTGCTTTTTGCAACATCCAGAACTGCCCACCCAAGGAGGGAGAAGACCCAGGGAGTCATATAACCAGAAAACATCAGAGAAAGGTAAATTTGAGTAAAAATAAAGGCTTAAAGTGCTTGTAAACCATTACATATATCCAATAAAGTGTCTGGCCTTGTGTGATACACAGAACTCAAACACATCCTCCTACATAAGTTGTGTCTGTTTATCTGCCTCCCTTTCTTCTCTACAGTCTTTCAATGTCCAGATTTTATAAAGCTTGGAAATCAGACTCTACTTTTCTTTTTACAAAAAGTATCATATGCATATTTGCTGATGCAGGGGCCACTAACATGTTAACAATTACCAACTGCATAACAATATATATATATATTTGTTTTTTTCATTTTATTTTAAGTGTGGGTGTTAACCCCAATAATGTGTGAATATCACATAGTATGATGTGTGATCCTATCTAAGCAAGATGTGTTAACCTCGGTATACTGAAACTTAAAAATAGAAACTACATTTAGCATCTTCCACATATGAACATGTGTCTATATTTATTGGAGCCCTTACCTGGGGTGGTATCATCTGTTTTCAAGAATAAGGACCGTCTATGCTGATGGGTATGTTCTACTTCTAAACTCCTCATAAAATCACCTTAATAAGTGTAAATTATAACCCTGATGTGTATAGTACAGAGAAACCCACGGCAAACAAATTTGTGTGTGATGGCTTAGTACGTAAAATGTAAATTATTTCTCAATTGTTTTGCTTGTTACCTTATAAAAGTCCAGTTTATGTTTAAATGTTTCATTGTAACAAAACAATTGTACAGATACTTACCTTGGCATTGTTGCTCACTGCCCTGATCTGCTATTTGACTTTCAGTAAAAAAAGAAAAAAAAAGGAGGGGGGTTGGGAGAACTTTGGCCTTATGCAAACACCACATTTTATAAAATGACATGTATGCATAGGATTTGAAGCAGGGTGGATCAGGGTAGTTATGGCAAGGTATAGCTCTTGCCTTTGAAAGTTATCGCAGCTCATGATGGGCTAACTATGCACAGAAAAACACCTAAAACACATTTTTTTGGCAACTAATCACCAACAATTGGGTTCTAAAAGCTATTCATGTATCTGAGGTGTCACACTGAATCAAGACAACTTCAGCTGTATGGGTCTGTGACCGATCAAATAAAAGTGTGCTTTACTTTCACAGGGGAAAGTATTTGCATTTATAAAACCTTGACTTGAATTGGCTAAACTAAAAATAGTTCAAGGAAATTTATGGGGAACTTATTTTCTATTACCATTATTATTTCTCTACAGACTAATCTTGTGAAGTAAATTTAGCATAAGCCACGCTATGACTTCCTGCAGTGGTCTCTGCTGGAGATTTTCAGTGCGTGATTTAATGAGCTTGCGAATAACCTAAGAAACTTGTACATCAAACCTCCAGGTACATTTTATATGAAAGATCTAAGGATAGCTTTAAAAGGATAATATAAACCTTAAAAGGCAGAAAACACATGACAAAAACGACGACTGACATGCAGATAAGGACATCTTCCAAAACATATTGCTGTGGGCTTCATTGAAATGTCATGGAAAAACAAATGAGTCTGAGTAAAACAACCACCCGTAAAAGCAATAAGGGTCTGCTGAGTCTCTAGCAACAGAGTGAAAATCCATTGTTTTACTAATCCCGGAGAGTGCAAAATCTGGTGCAGATGTGCATAGTAGTCAATAAGCTTCAAACTTCAGTTTGTTCAATTGAACGTTGACAATACAACCTGGGGGCGTGGACGGCGGCGGACGTCTCTGAGCAGCGCTCGGAGTCCATCTATTGTAATCCACAGCCATCGGGGTGTTTATTCACCATTCTGCACCCTAAACCTACAGCATCCTTGGGCCCTAGTCCCCGCAGAACCTGGTGCTGGTATTTTGGAGAAGTTTGGCCGGTCGGCACCGGAGAGACACCCACACCAACCCGCGAGGCCGCCGCCATATTGCCTGCCTGAGGCCTGCCAGAGGAGCCGAAACCCACAGCTTCTGGAGGTAGGCTATCACATCCAGCCCTCACCCCCCTCCTCCCCACCTACCCGGTGCTGCCTGGTGGCCGCGCCTGGTCGCGAAAATCGTCCACGGCGGCCGCAATCTGGTGCAGCCTAGTTAGGCCCGTGGATCCCCGGACTTTCCTGACGCTGCATCCCACGGAAGTGCACCCCGGCCGAGCCCCCATCGGGGATACGGCCGCCCTCTAACACCCACCCTCCCTTCTATCCTGAGCCCCTCCATGACCAAGACTTGTTACTGACTGCTCTGTGCATCTGCTTCTGCTGTATAACAGGCTTACGGCGGCCATCTTGGTACACCCGAGGCCTGCTGCCCTCCTACAAACCAAGCCAAAGCCTGCCTGACCAACCAGACCTCAAAGCACTGCACCCCAGAGAGAAGCTGGAGTGGAGCTTTTTTCTATATGATTGGAAGGGGAGGTGGCCTACTCTTTGCACCACTACTGAACTGATCTACCTGAAGCTAGGCCTGCTTAGCTCCGAGATGGCAGCATAAAAACAGTGCTCCAGGCCCTACAGGGAATATTTAGCACATAGCAGCCCACACGGAGGAGATTAAGATAAACTGCCTTTATAAATACCCCTCGCTATTTCCTGCAAACATGACCAAAAAACAAAAGGGACTTCAAAAGCCGCAAAAACTAACAGAATACTTCGCCCTAGAGCAGAGACAAGATAGCACTGGCACACCTGCGCCCTCTGCAGCCAGCACTCCTCATCTACCGCAGAAGAAGGATAAACCCTCTAAACGAATGTCTCCAGCTAACAACAGACACTCTCCTGCCTCTTCCTCTGCATCTGGAAGCCCTGAGAAAGCCAGGTTTAAGTTGGATAGTATGGGATCTTCCCGGGAGGTGAGTGCAGGCCTTGAATCTGGTGACGACACTAGGGAGCTCCCAGACTCCATCGACCGATTCCCCACGAGTAACCAACCAGTGTTGGATACCACACTTAAAGATATGCTGGTATCCCTGAGGAGCTCCCTTCACAGCGACATGATGGCGTGCATCCATAAATTTGGGAGTGAACTGCAGTCTGTAACATCACGGGTAGACCATGTCGAAAACAGGATGGGGGAATTTGCCACTACAATAAACAGCCTTGTGGATGCCCACGACGCTAGAGACGAAGAAATGGAGGCAGTCAAGGCTAAAATGGCAGACATAGAGGACCGTTCCAGGAGGAACAACCTCAAGATACGCAGGGTTCCAGAATCCATTCAACAATCAGAATTGCGCGACTTTGTCTCCAAGATCTTTACCTCAATCCTTACTGATCTCACTGAAATGGACATAACAATGGACAGAATCCACAGACTACCTAAACCCTCCTACCTTCCAGATAAAATACCGAGAGATATCATCCTACGCCTGCATTTTTTTTCACGTAAAAGACAATACAACCCGGAAGCTGACTGGTTTCTATGCAGAGCTGTACAAGATTTTGCACTCTCCGGTTTTAGTAAATCAACCCCAGTGGTTCCCTAACATGGGAATTAACATAATTTCTATTGGCCAGCTTTTCTGGTTCCTGGTGCAAAATATGATCTAGAAGTCACTCTATTTTCTCATTAATAATACCTTATGTGCCATGCATATTCCTCTGATACTGTACCAAATGTTGTAAACATAAAAGGCACTTTTAATAACTTAACATGACAAGGACTCAACTAGTGAAAACATTTTTTTAAATAGGGGTCTAGGACAGGGACCCCTGAATCCATGTACTTCACAGTGGTATTCTATTTCTGTTACTACACCACTGCTAACATTTTACATCAGCGCTGGATGTACTTTGGATCTGGCATAGTCGATTTCTGATCAATTGAGTAAATTATCAGTGATGACACCAGTGGCATGGTAGGGCAGGCAAATTGTAAATTCTGGGCTTCTCTTAATTTGACGATCTAATTTAAATTTTAATGATGGGTGATCTCTAAATGGTAAAGGGCATATGTCACTTTTATCATATAGAACTCCAGTAAACACTGGTTAATTCTACACTGCGTTGTTATCCAGGAGAAAATAACAGGTCTTTGTAAAAACAGGTCTTCTCTATTGGTAAATATTTCACATGCCGCTCAGGGTGAGATCAGGCTTCACACTTGACAACCCTTCAGAGTTTTGGCCTGGCAATTGACAACCCAGTCACTGGGCATTGTTTTGTGGAAGTAGAACAGAATACCATCTTCCCCCATGGGATCCCTGTATTTCTCAGCGCTACCAGTAGCAAATGGTACAGTGGGAATTAAGTCAAAGGTAAGTTCTTCCAATGGAAGGTGCTTACTATGAAGTGTCCTAATTACTTTGTCCAGAGCCACAGGAAAAAAAAATAGCTCTTCTATTTCTGTGGTTCCCAGGTCCACGTTCATAGATGTGTGGAAAATAAAAACAACCAGTTAAGAAAATTACGAGTCATTCCCTTTCCTTGGTATGCCAAAGCATTTAATGACTGAGGTTGGGATGGGCACAGGACAGTTTTCTCTAACTTTAAAGTGTGATGGGCACTGAAAAATTATTTAGATACCTGGTTGTTCAGATCACATTTACATATTACCCCCCTGCTCAGTTCCAGAAATGTAATTGTTAATGTGTTATACTGCATCTGGTATTCAAAACAGTGCTGTCATTTACTGTAAACTATGGAAATTTTGTTATTGGGTTGAACAGTTTCTTTCTCTATTCTCTCTTTCAGGAGAGTGAAGTTGCAACTTAGCCATTATGGTTTCTAACCCCACATGTTTTACAAGAATCCCCTGCTAAACAAAGATCTAGTGCTTATCTACCATAGGTTAAACATCCCAGATTCAGTACTGAAAGAAAAAGTTTATGGTCCTAAAAACTGACAAAGAAATGTGTGGGAAATTCAGTTCTGTAAAGATTTCATTGAGTGCAATCAATTTCTATGACATAGACATACATGTGTGGTATCAAGGAGCTTTGCAATAAAATAGCTAATTATAAAGACATTCGATCTAAAATGAATGTAGATGGGCTGGTCTGACAGATAACTCGTCTCAAAATGTAAAAATTACCCATAAGAACTGATTAATATGCCACAAGACCCTCTGAGAACAAATAGCATTGGCAGGTCCAGACACGAGAAGCGCCAAACTTAGCAGATGGTGCGAATACAGCAGATGTTAATGCAATTTGCTTTTTCCATATGTTCTATTGTTCCATAGTAATAAATAAGTTGTACTTTCATAAGTATTAGTAGCATTTAATATTTCACTTAGGTAGAAAGGGATATCAAGAGAAAAATGCATATTATTCTTTTCACTGTATAGGAAATGTGTTTAAAAGAGGTCTGTAAAGCCATTCTTATTTCAGTAATATACAATTTTATTAGATCGTTATCAGCTCTTATCTGTTGTGTACAGACTTTGAGCAACCTGTTCTGTATGATTTACTTTTATTTATAGACAAATAAGCAGTACATTTCCAGATTCTTTGCAAGCATGTTTAAAGTGAGTTTGTATCCAAACTAACAATGCTGCCAGAGTGATTTTGATAATCCTCTAATTGATCCCTGGTGCAAAAAACAAGCCAAGCCTCAACGTCTGCACAACTTGGATTTGTTGGTTACCAGTCCAATGTAAAAGCCACTGCAGGTCTGGCATCTCAATAATATACAAAGAAGGCAGGGATTGCCTATAAATAGAGCAGCAGTTGAGGCTGGTGACAGATTCCCAGACAAAAAGTGAAGGAAACTCTCCAAAAGAAACACACACTGACGTAAAAATGTTTTTTTTTTTTTTAGTTAAGTAAGGGAATGCTGGAATAGGGTGACCAGACATACCTGGTTTCTAGGGGCTCCCTGATTTTAGGTGGCTTTCATTCCTGTATTAAATTATATGTCTCAAGATTCCAGCTTTAATAATGGCATCTCTGGACTAGGCAGCTGCAGGGTCATCTTACAAACATTTCGGTGTTTGGCCTGGAGCAAGAGGAGGGAAAAGGAGGGGTGTAATTTCTTTCAACACACCCAACATTTAATGTGGCAGGCTTCACATGCGGGTAATATCCCCACCCCCTGTTTCACCCCTGTACCAATCCCAATAAAGGTGGGCATGATCAGTAGGATGCTTCCAGATTTAATTTTAAAAATCTGGTCACCATATGCTATTGTATGTTACAGGCATAGCCCACTGTATTAAGGTGCTACTGTCACCATGTTGTTCTCTGTTTCACTGTTTCAGATTTTTCCTCACTGCCACCTGTCAAAAATGTGTCTCCAGAACAGAAAGTGAGGTCAAATCTCAGATAGCAGTAAAACCCTGACATGGGTTCTAACCCCCCCCCCTCCTCTCTCCGACCCAAGCAAAAAAATATAAATGTTTGACTATGAATATCCTTTAAGATACAATTTGCTTGATGGACTTTTAGGAATACCAGTTGTGGGGAAAAATAGTGTCTAGAAAATATACTGTGTAAACTGTAAAGCCATGTGAACACTTTTTAATAGCACTTACATCTAAAAGCCGGTGCTGGAGCTTAAATCCAAATATGAATTGCTAGTAAAAAAAAAAACATAAAAATGCTGCTTCTCTGTTCCACAACAAGGGCACATTCAGTTACAGAGACGACCATCGTCTTCCTGCCTCTTACACTACTTAATGTAGCTGTGTCACAGAGCGCAGTGCCTATATAGTCAATTTTCAATTCTTTGTAATGTAGGTATCATGCTTTCATTCATCAAACTGTCAAAAACCCATTGAGGCCTTTTAATAAGCAAATGTTTAGCATTTTCCCCGCTGGGCATGCTTCTAATAGAATTCCTAAAATGAATTTTATTTATTTTTTTCTTCCATTTTCACATTCACAGACTGGTTCAGATATCATTATCCATAAACTTCTGTTCACACTGTGAGTGAAACATTCTTAGTAGCAATGTTGATTTTCAATCAAGACTTTGCAGTTTACAGATTACATTACTAGAATCTAATATCACATTATCAGAATTGTAATACCAAAAATAAGTGTAAGGTTATCTTATGTACCACAAACAATATACATTCATACTATTGGTTATTAACAAGTATGCCTAGTACACACGATCAGGTTTCCCTCTAGACTTTTTACCACCGGAAAACCCGAGGGGAAAGCCAAGAACTCGGCAGCTTTTTCCCCCTACACACGGACGGTTTTCCTGACCATGAGAGCATTGGCCGGGAAACCTGGCCGTGTGTATGCTCCCCCGCAGGTTTTTCCCATAGGAAAAAAGAGAGCTGGTTCTTCCCTGTCGGGAAAACTGCCATGGAGCACACACACGGCCACTTTTCCCAGCCAAAAGCTGTCATGGCAGTTTTCCAGACAGGAAAACTGTTCATGTGTATGAGGCTGTAAGACTTGGTTAGGTAGAAATAAGTCAGAAGACTGGGTCAAAGACAGCACAATCCTAAAAGGTAGAAGGTTACTCCTCCATGTATCTTATCACAATTCTTACTAAAACATTATTCATGCTTAAGCACTTTTCAAACTCTTAACAGCAAAACAAAAGCTGTCTGGACATGGAGTCACCTGCATGATGTGATATAAGCTTTCAGATATTCCTACAGGAAATCAAGAGCAGACCCAAAAAATCAAGGGCAGACATATCACCTGAGAGTTTCTGAGAAATATAAGAAAATGTCAGCCATCAATCAAATACACAAACTGAAAGTGGAGTTTGTACTCCATGCTAGGTCAACATATTTAGTACAGCCCCCTCCCCCATTTCATTCTGCTGAAAGCTAATATACTAAACTTTCCCCCAGCTTTCATATCACAGGAGGTGGTGATCATTCTTATTAGTGGCCCAAATCTAATGAGATAACACTGCAGCTCAATGTCCTCCAGCAAGAATTGGGCTACTCAGAAAGGAGGGAGCCTAGATGCTTTGGGTTGAAACCAAGTGTACAAATGTAATGAACCAGTAGTAAACAACATTATTATTATTTTATTTTTATTTGTGCCCCCTGCATATTTATGCCTCTGAAAGCCCTCCAGAGTTGTGCTGTACCTATTCCTGGCACTTTCATATTATACCAGTCTTCCTTCTGGGTTTGCACTCTCTGGCTGTTTGAGTGGCTGGGCAGGGATAATGTCACTCCTGTGCATGTGCACGGGAGTCATGATCGTGGCATGGCACCCTCTGCCTTCATAGAGAGAGGAGCACAAGTTTAGGAGATATTCATGGTACATACAGGTAAGAACTTACCTGTAGAAACAAGTTAGAAAACAGAGAACTTTACTATCACGTTCACTTTCTCTTCCCACTCACTAATCACAGCTTATCTCAGAAAACATACATTTATGCTATATATATATATATATATATATATATATATATATATATATATGTGCATATTGCATAAAAAGACAAGTTTCGTGATTAGGTAATCTGTGCACATTCTTAAACAAAAAAATTTAAATGGCTTTAGGCGCTGGAGTTTTCATGTGTAGACTTTGGGATTTATTTTCACTTTAGGCAGAACAGTTATTTGTCTTTCATTGAAGCTGGAAAATATACATCTCTTAGGAATGAAATGTGTATTTATCCTTACATATGCACACTATACTAACTTACAAAACACATCTGCTACTATAAAGTGTGCAGCAGTCAGAATATGTCATTATTTTGTCCTCTTTTGAGCACAAGATTATCCAAAATGTCATAATCAATGTACATTTCTAAGGCTAACTACAGATAGATATGCAGAAACTACCTTTACATGACAATGATGTAAAAAAATATTTGTTTTGATACACAGACCCAGACAATGGAGCAGCTAATGCGCTCACAGCCACACTGACAAGTATTGCCTCAGTACTAAAAATCCAGTATTTTATAAAGTGTGTTTTAACCAAAAATGACTGAGGAAAAATGTTGTCTGCATATATAATATCATATTCTGTTCTCCACAAAGAACTGATGCCAACACCCAGCTCACTGCTACCACTACATAGATGTTTGCCCAGTTTACACGCTGGGCCACATTTATGTACAATACAAATAATTCCAATTCAATCATGTGAAAAATGTGAATGTGAAAAATGTTACGTTTTTGACCACAGGACAATTCATAGGGACACCTAAATAACATTTGGACATTAATTTTTTGGTTGGAAAATGTTAGTATTTTTTTTGCTGATTAAGAATTGATGAGCTAATGCCACCCTATGGAGAATTTGTTTGCTTTAAAAATTGCAATCAAAAGACTCACTTATGGTACCTTACATGTATCTCTTTAACAATTATTGCTCATTGGCTTTGAAAGTCAAAGAACGTGCTAGATCACATATTTTTCTGCATTAATAATCTCTCTAAACAGCCATTCTGAAGTGTATATGCAGTTTCAATTTTTGGGTTGATTCTACATTCCTACTAAAAGAGCACACCGGAAAGGAATAGAATGGTCAGTCTAACTATGGAGGGACCAAAAGCATAGTAGGTAAGAGAAGGTAAGAGATTAAACTTTATTATGGTGTCTACTTTACTTCCTCAGACCTCATAACATCTGACTATTTACCCATGGAACCATGTAGTCCATAATTATTTTATTATTTTTGCTAATTACTCTATTACGCTTTTTTGACTACACTTTATGCTTCAGCAATATTTGGCAGAACTGTTCAATCAAATCCTAGGATAAAATGTTTACCACCAACTTTCGACCTAACTGTCCTTCTACGATGGTAGTAATCACCCCACTGCCCCTACTGCGCTGGCGACCGGACCGTCCCCATTGATTCTCTTCCTTTTTTCTTTCTATCACTCCCCTCTCTCCCTCCTCTCTAGACGTGTAGCTCCCCCCACTCTCCTACTACCCCCAGGTATCTTTACCCTATTTATAACCCATATGTTGCTGTTTGTATTCTTACAATGATCACCATATTAGTCAATCTGTAAGTTGATCTTACCACCCACTGCAAACCCATGTTGTCTGGTGGACTGCACTGTATCATTCTCCACCAACTCTGTTTGTACCTGATTGTGTTTGCTTAATTCTGATCTCTATCATACTATGTAAACCTAATAAAACCTCTTTAACATGGAAAATCTACATGAGCTCTGGTATGCATGATATTCCAAAAAAAAAATATTCTGCTGTTGGCTCTCTTGTATATAGTAAGCACTTTCTAATCTGTCTTACATAAACTGTTTGACTTTTCTCCAGGGTTATGTCTAAGCTTACTTTAGTGTATTTCTGACCATGACAACAAGGAGTTACAGCCCACTGGAGTGATACACACATATCTTTAGCCAGAATTAAACTCTGAAGAATAGTTGTAAGTGAAAAGACCACCAAATCAATGATATGCTTTGCTCATTTTGATACACTTTAAGTAAAGAAAATATACTGGCAGCTAGATCTAAAATTACAAGTGCACTTTGACACTTCACAAAGCACAGTGAGCACCAATAGTCTCCAGCTATATGTTTAAGCTAGAACACAAATACAGTCATTTATCAATGCTGTAAACAAACTCATACATCGACACATTGTGCTGACACCAAAGTACTAGAATCAATCCTGGATGGCCTCTTGTCAATACAGTAATGTTCTTTTGTTTCAAAACACAGTTGGTAGTAATACAAAATAAAGATGGGCATTGGATAATAGAATGCAGTCATAAAAACAAAAAAAGCAAAAAAAAAATAAACATATTCTGAAAAAGTACTAAGCACAATGTTCTCTATTTGCTAAGCAAGGACTGATTCTACATTACTGCCATTGTAGGTATGAAATATGCACCCATCCTGGTGCCAAATAAGCTCAGCCAGACAATATTTTTCTTAGGTGCCCCCCTATAACTACAGAACTTTGTGGCCATTGCTCCGTAAGCCTTATATAATAAAAATGACTATTCTCTACTAAATTTGAAAATAATCTTCTTGAAACATGTACAAGAAAAACTGGAGCACACAGAACCTGGTGAAGCTGTGCATAGTAATAAATCAGCTTCTAACTTCAGCTTGTTCAATTAACGTGATAATAAAGTCTATTTTTTTTTTTACCTAAAAATAACAAACATGTAATACTTACCTCCTCTGTGCAGTGGTTTTGCATTGAGCAGCCCACATCCTCTTCTTTTCGGGTCCCTCTTTGCCTCTCCTGGCCCTCCCAACGATGAGTGCTCCCACAGCAAGCAGCTTGCCATGGGGGCAGCCAAGCCACAGCTCTCTGTGTCCATTTAGACATGGACACAGAGTATGGGATCACATGCACCAAGCAGAAGAAAAAAGGAAAAAACCCCAAACATGCATAGAGGAAATGAAAATACAAACACACCATGAATCAATCTAGAAATTTTTATTTAACATGTTATATTTAATCCATATATTCCACATCATAAATTACCGTGCATTATGTTATATATTTTTATTTATTTCTTGGATAGTATTGGCCACGGCCTGGTTCACTGGTTTTCTTGAAACTGTTGAAATAACACCATAACTTTATTTAAACCTTTAACTTTTTGAAAACCAACTTTAATAACCATCAATACCCAGCTCAGTCACTTGAGGCTCGAGCTGATCCATCATATTACCAGAGTGAGCCACCACGTGAACCGGCCGCGACGGGGCAACGGAAAAGGGGGGGGGTAGGGCGGGGAGCTCCTCCTGCTGCTTCTGGTGTACAAGCTGGCACCGAACCACGCCAGACTGATGCCGCGTACACACGGTCGTTTTTTGCGATGAAAAAAAACGTTGTTTTTTAAAACGTCATTTAAATTGATCGTGTGTGGGCAAAACGTCGTTTTTTGCCTTAAAAAAAACGACCAAAAAAAATTCCAACATGCTTGAATTTTTTGTGTCGTTTTTCAAAACGTCGTTTTTTGTTTCACAAAAAGTCACCGTGTGTAGCAAAAACGTCGTTTAAAACGACGTTTTTCAACCCGCGCATGCCCAGAAGCTAGTTATGAAGCGAGCTTCAATGGAAAAGTGTGGTGAACGTAACCTAGTTTTTTGTGAAAAAACGATGGTGTGTATGCAACATCGTCTTTGAAAGTGACGTTTCAAAAACGTCGTTTTTTACTTCACAAAAAACGTCGTTTTTTTCATCGCAAAAAACGACCGTGTGTACGCGGCATGAGACTTTAAATAGGCTGCTGGCAGGGTTCCAGAATTTTCTCAGCATCACCTGACCTCTCGGGGCCAATAGCTGCCTGCCTCTCTGATCACCTAGAAAACTCACCTGACACACCTGTGCTTCATTATCCACCTTTAGTTAACTGCTAAACTCCCGGGAGCAACTTTTCCCTCTGACCTTTAAATAACCCCTGACCGTTACATGACCCCCTGCCAGCTGATGGCTTAATACTGCAGCTCCACTAACCAAACCTATCATTTACCTAATGCTGCTGCAGTGATCCCATCCAGAAAGGAGGGCCTATAGCAGGCACCCCTTCCTTTTTCATTCTGTGAGAAAACATTGTTTTCCTTGAATAGAGTCATTATAGAGTTAGTCAGCCCAGAAGTAAAACTGAAAACAGATGTCTTTTAACTACTACTCCAAATCCCCCTTCTGCTACTCCTAATCAGCTGCTACTTGTCCCCCCTCCCATCGACCAAAGAAAGATGGCCCCCATGAGTGTGGAATGTAAGCCTCGTGGCAAGGAGGAGAGGTAACAAGAGAAGACTATATGTTGGTGAGCCAATTGGATGCACCCATATGAATGATGCTTGCTTATGTCACTTTGTCTATAAAGCTGTGATACCAATAACGTTTTGCCTCTTTGTGGGTTGGAAGGCATGGAGGTCTATGGTCTGAAATATTGTCTATAGTCTACAGACTTACTTTGCCATGAATTTGGTTCAGAGGCAGATTAGGATATGCCCTGGAATTGAGTCAGGGGATGTTTAGTTTAATTATTACCCACAATGCAATTTATCTATTTCTGCATCTAATATCAGACATAAATGCACTGATAGTCAGTAAATTATTTCCATAACTAAAATATATAATTTGTGGATCAGGTCTGGGTCTCCACCTAATATAATCAAACTACCTAAATCTAAATAGCACCCCCTTTGTAGCCATAACTTCATGAATATTATCCCATAACGTTAGAAAAATCTTAAATGCATCATCATACAGTATCTTATACAAGCCTGGCTGTGAAGGATGACAGCAGAAATTTGATTTGCTGCTATAAACAAAATTTCCACTATAATTAGTTTTTCAATTTTTTCTAAACTCAAAAAACACTTCTAAGCCCTATCCTTCAAATATGATTTTTAATGTTCTCTCATCTGCTGGAAGTTGATTTAAACAGACTCACCCACCATCAATTGTGAGTATTGACTGACAATAATCAATAGCCAATTACACAGGCACATGTAGGTGTCGCTGACACACTGACTCAGAAATCTTTGTGTATTGTATTTATTACACAGACATGTTATGTCCTTTGTTCCTTTAAACTGTTTATCTGGCCTTAAGGAAAACCCTATAATCTGTTAAACAAGCTCAACTATACTTCAAGCGTCTTAACAAAATTGCATTTAATTAGTTCCAGATTATAATAATGTTTCTCAGCAGCAATGGGTTTTAATTACAGATCAGATTAATATTACTTCAATTATGATCTGATGACACCCCCATTAATGTACGGATCCCATTTGTAGCCAGTGTCAGCACTTACAGCACAATTATGTCATTTGAAATCCATGGGAACCCCATCACTCATGTGTGGGCAGTGCAAATTTAATTTGCTCCTGCAGATATTGAACTGGGACCAATCATGCATTTTTATTCCAGTGTGCAAAGAGAAAAGTCACATTTTATTAAGAGATAAAAGAAATAAATGCAGTGAAGAAGCCATGGGTTTAATAACATGTTACTATCTATACACTAAATATATTTAGCACTGTTCAGTGATAACAGTATATATGACTATACAAACTAATGTCAACAACATAAATAACACTTATTTGAAGTTTCATATTTTATTAAGAGTGGGTCACCCTTCCTGCGAAGGGGTCATTTGAAGATTGCTCATCTCCTTGTCATGATATACAGCAGTTCACCATTAGGGGTGGATGGGTGGTCTGGAGGCATGATTCACTAGATCCACTGACTATTGAAGGTCTCTTACTCAAGTTCCCTAATTTACTTTGTTATAAGGATTGCTACTTGATCTTATTCTAGATGAGTATTCAAGCTTCGCCACTGCTCTACCTGACCCGTGATGCCGTGAGCTGTTGTAAATAATTTGACTGGAGAGAAGCACGCACACGAGTGACGTCACCACGCCCTTGACATTAATTGACGTGCTATGACACGAGGCGAGGACTGGGACAAAAAGCCTACACGTATAAGCCTACACACATTTCTGTCTTTCTTATGTAAACCTCAATAAAAACATTAAACAAGATATACAGCAGTTCAAATGATTTCCCCACTCTGTCAAGTTTTGGTTTTAATTTATATAATATGGTAAATATATAAAATGACATAAAATGGGGTAACCTTCTAAAAAGGGTATCATGTTGTGCAGTTTTGCCTAAATACATCGCTGAGTTTGCAGTTTGTGGCATCCAAATATTTTTGCATTAAGGCTTCAAAACAGCATGACAGTGTATTTATTCAATATCCCGGTATCTTGCACATATAAATATCATGTTCTCTTCTAATGCAAACCACTGTGACTGCATAAGAAAACTAAATGTTATAGTTAGGACATTAGCGTCGACATAAATCTTAGGAGGAACAGGAGATCGAGATTAAGTGCTATATCATTTGCCAACAAGCTGTCAGCCATTCTGAAAGTAACTTATCAGTGATGTAATCTAATCTTAAACATTAACAAATAATACAGTAAATGGAATGTCAAATGCTCACCAATGTGTATTTAATGCATGCATAAATATTGCTTCATACAGGCATTAAAATGTTTGCAAGATATTTGATATATATCCACTAAAAGGTAAACCTCTTTCAAGGTGCATCTTCTTACACGTCAGCTTCTTTCTCATGCTTAAATAACTCATCTCATCATCATGCTGATAATAACGGTTTTTGTCTTTTTTTCTATTAACAATTGTAACTGTTTATTTTTTCCTTTTTAAGCTATTGTGGAAAATCTACTAAAGACAAATAGGTTGGCCACTTTTCTTTGCAATAGGAATGTTCATTTTGCAAGGACATTTTCTCTTTGGTCAATGAATGAGGTGAAGCTCTGCTGAACTCTATCATTCAATCAATGTGCAAGGAAAGCGCTTTGTTTTTTCTGATGTGATTGAATATTCTAAGCTAAAGGGAAAATTCCCTTGCAAAGTGAACCAACTGTGCACTGTTATTAACCCAGATAGCAAGTATGTGTGCTGAAAGTTTAACAATGACTTGCTAAGCTATTACTACACTTTCCAGGCTTCACACATTTTTTTTGCACAATTGCAGCAAGTCCACATTTCATGACTTCAGATCAACTTTCTTTTTCAAAAAATTCTGCAAGTCTGCTGCACATTCTGGTTCAGTTATGTTGTGCAATAGTCATCCCACCACAGGGGTTACTGGGGCTGAATTTTGTTAATGCTGTAGACTTGCAGAGCTCTTGCTGAAGACTCACCAGTGCAACTTTGCTCTTGCTAGAGACTAGCCATGCAAATTTGCTACAAATTGGAAAAGTGTCAACTGGTACTTGTACTTTGAATGATCTGCAAGTGTACAACTTGCCAGTGAAAATGTGCAGCAATTAACAGACTTACATTTCAACACTGCCACACATTTGTGGCAAGTTATCCAAAGCTATATGGGAAAGAAAAACCCACAGGGCCTTTTTTTTTTAAATAGAAAAACATATAGTAGAGCATTTTTAAACTAGAAGAGAAACATTGATTTTCTTTGCAAATGCTTTTAGAAAATCAGGCTAAACTGCACAGTCCTGTCAAACATTAAATTTAGGTACAGGCATACCCCACTTTAAGTACATTCACTTTACATACACTCGCAAGTACAGACATTTCCTTGAGTGTGCGTAAAGTGGCTAGCAAGTCCAGACCTTCCCGCTCCGCGCAGCCGCGGTATGGCCTGGAAGAGGCGGAGCTGCGGCCTAGAGTTGTTACCAGTTAAGAGGCCGAAGGTGAAGAGGCAAAGTACCCGCCAGCCAGCCCAGAATTGCTGCCTAAACGTAAGTGGATTACTGTTCAGTACTAAAAACTTCACTCCCTGACCCCCTCACTACAGCCCATGGCCCTCCACTTTTGGTCCTGATCCCCCCTCTACAGCCCCTGACCCCCCCCCCCACTACAGCCTCTGCCCCCCCCCACCACCACTAAAGCCCCTAACCCCCACAGAAGTGAAAAAGGGTATTGTTTCACTTTAAGTACATTTTCATTTTACATACATGCCCTGGTCCCATTTTGTACTTAAAAGTGGTGTATGCCTGTATTAAACTGGGGCACTGGACACTGCCTACCTGCTGAACGGCTCAGATTGTCCTGGAATGCATTGTTTATAATGACACATTCTTTAAATATCTGTATTTACCCGTAGCCAAACAAATTACATGAACCTGCACTTTTGGGTTGTAGGCTAATGTGTCTCATGGGTCCAACTACTGTCCACTCTCTGAGCCCATAGAATCATGTAACAAGAGGCTGCAGACACACTTCAAAGCCTTGTAAGAGCTCTGCTAAAATTAGCTGCAAAAAACTTCCAAACCTTAGATCAAAAATTAACTAGGTAGACCTTCTAACTTTGCAGTCGTTCACACGACCACACACGCAGTATAGGATTTGTGCTTGTTGCCCAGAATTTTTCTTTATGTGTACATTGGGAAGCCAAGGAATGAGATCCTTGATTTGAAAGTGAAACATTCATAATGCTATCAGCCATCATGGCCGTTCAGAGAGCACAAGTCAGACAAAACAAGCCTGTGATAGAGTACAGGAAAGCTTTCAGCACTGGCTCTGTGGTTAGCAGCAGGATGAAGCCCTCCTTGTGATTAACAGGAAACTTGGATGTTTCATTTGTGAAAACTCCCTTGTGCCAAAAATACTCAAGACAAGCCATTTATTGTTCAGAATGGAGTGAAAAAAATTGTTAAGCAAATTTCAGTTTGTCAGTACAGTAAATGCAGTGGGTATTCCTAGGTAAACAATGAAAAAAATGCTGCAAAACTGTTTCACTGTGCCATAAGCAACCTCTTTCATTTATGGATAGAAAGCACAACGCTGTTATACTGCAGGGAACATTTTATGATGTTATATTCATGGCTAATGTGGTTATACCCTGCCTTACAAATGCACAATAACCTCAGTGAGCTGGCAATGAGCAATAGTCATTGAAAACTGAACTTTAGGCAGAAAAACTTTAAAAGCTGAACGCTGCAATATTTGCATACAATACCCTTGCAGCCCCCCAATTCTGCAAGGGTTAATTGCACTCCCATAGGCTCCAGTGCTCTGTTTTCTCTCCAGCACTCTGGGTTGTGGATGGGCGTTCGCCATCTTTATGTACAAAAGACAGTGTTGTAAGTAACGGAGTTACAATAAACGCAGTTACCTAACGCAGCCCCTTTTGAGGGTAACGAGTAATCTACCTGATTACTCTTCCCCTCATGGTAACGCAGTTCCCATTACTTGGGCGGCATTACCTCAATTACATCTACCGCCACTAGATGGCAGCAGATTAATTGCTTCAACCGGCGCTGTGAACATAAGTATGGGTGGAACTCCGCTTTAGAATCATGTGACTGCTGTCACAGCGGTCTGAAAACTCCCAATCGCAAGGAGCCCTGGATACAATGAGCCCCACCCACCTCACACTGACCTATCACCGGGGAACAACTCACATCGATCACACACACTGTGTGCGCAACCTGATCAATGATCCGGGGAACACATGGCCGGAACAACATTTTCCACAGAACAAACGTTCCCTATACAACACAGTGTACACATCGACATCTAGTGGTCAACATGGTAAGTGCAGGACACCTATACAGACCAATGATCAGCAGGTTATTTTTGATCAGTGATTTCATCTCTTTATCAGACAACAAAGAAAAATCTGACATCCCCATTCCAGATCCCTTGCATCTAATAAAGCTTATATAAGATAAATTAAATAATAAACTATAGAAAATTCTAATAAAGCCTAATATAAGATTTTACATTACAGACTCTGTAAACGTCAAGGGAATGTATATTATAAACATACATTTTAATCCAGCTTATAATTTGGATGTAATATGTAGCAGATGGATAAGGGTTTTAAGTCCTATTAGCTGCACATACATGGTGGGACGGATGCACTTAGGCTGGGATATACACAAGATCTCCCTGGCAAGCGCCCGTCATCTGCTTCTCAACAAAGCATTGTAGAATATTAAAAAAAAATTCAGTTACTTTGCTAAGTCACTAACGCAATTACTTTTTCGGAGAAGTAATTTGTAACTGTAACTAATTACTTAAAGAGACAACTTTAACCACTTCAATACAGGGCACTTTCACCCCCCCCCCCCCCGTCTTGCCCATGCCAATTTTCAGCTTTAAGCGCTGTCGCATTTTGCGTGGTCATCATGCAGCACTGTACCCAAACAACATTTTTATAATTTTTTCCCCACAAATAGAGCTTTCTTTTGGTGGTATTTAATCACCACTGTTTTTTTTTTTTTGCTAAACAAATAAAAAAATACGTTTTTCTTTGTTTCTGTTATAACATTTTGTAAATAAGTCCATTTTATCCTTCACTGATAAGCACTGACAAAGCTGCACTGATGAGGCAGCCCTGATGGGCACTGTTGAGGTGGCACTGATGGGCACTAATGATGAGGCACTAATATTTATCACTGATGGTCACTAATAGGTAGCACTGATGGGTACCCATAGGCTGCACTGATGGGCACTGATAGATTGCACTGATAGGCAGCACTGATGAGGAGGCACTGACAGGCATTACTGATGGACACTGATTGGCATCCCTTATGGGGACTGATTGGCATCATTGATGGGTACTGATTGGCATCCCTGGTGGGCAAGTGTAGGCATCCCTGGTGGGCTCTAGTGGGCATCCTTGAAGGTTTCTGCACTGATAATCAATGCGCTGATTATCAGTGCACACCCACCCTTTCAGGAGATTGGCTCTCCTCTACTTGTGCCTTGTCAGCGCAAATAGAGGAAAAGCCAATAAACTGAACTTCCTGGTTACAATGTGACTGATAGGACACAGATGATCACATGGTAAAGAGCCTACGTCATAGGTTCTTTACCTAGATCGGAGATGTAGTGTATCAGAGTGACACACACCGCACCACCGATCATCGCTCTGCTGTCATATGAAGCCCACTCAGGATAACACAACTACCCTGCGGCCGTCATTCTGCATACAGCAGGCGGGAAGTGGTTTCAAAAAAGACCATGTGCTTGATGTGTCATAATATGCCTAAACGTGTTACAAGTGTTTGCAAGCATCAAGTGTTTTATTTATTTTTTGCCAAAACACTGCTGCCAGAAGGTAGGCGCCTAGGAGAGATAGCAAAAAATCCAGTATGCATGTGGCCTAAGACCTTTTTAGGCCTGGTCAGTGAACCATTGTAAGATGGCTGTAGACCACCTCACACAGGCGTGACCGCACAATTCAGCTTTCAGAGGAAGTGTTTTTTGCCCATAAGCATGAATAAACAGGAAAGCTCTGGTTGTCCCTTTTCTAGGAGAACATCAGCAAACTGATAACCATTTAAACCTGTCTAACTGAACATGAATCATCACTGGGGTCTACTTGTTGGATCAGGCAACAATTATTTTGGCCCGGATTCACGACAGACTTACGCCGACGTATCTAAAGATACGCCGTCGTAAGTACAAATGTGGGCCGTCGCATCTCTGCGCCGATTCACAAAGCTAGATACGTTGAAAAGCAAGGCTTCAGCCGCCCGATGTAACTTGCCTGCGCCGGCGCATAGATACGCTGGACGCATTCGGCGTACCCATGTTAAATATGCAAATGATTAAGATACGCCGATTCACGAACGTAGATGCGCCTGGCGGAAAAGATACGCGGTGTGCGTGAGGCTTACATCCGGCGTAAAGTTATTCCCCATATAGGTGGCGCAACCCATTCAAAGTTATGGACCAGGGAACAGCCGTCGTATGTTACGTCGTTTACGTAGTACTACATGAATAGGGCTGTGCGTAGGTTACGTTCACGTCTTAGGCAGTGTATTGATGTATCTTAGGCAGCTATTTCGACTTGACTGTGAGCATGCGCACTGGGATGCGTCCAAGAGGCGACGCATGCGCAGTTGGTTTCTTGAAGCTTAGCCCATCATTTGCATTGGGTCACGCTTCATTTTAATATAGCACGTCCACTTCCACCTACTTTGACTTACGTCGGCTTACACCGACAACTATACGCTACGCCGACGCAATGTTGAGAGCATTTGCTTTGTGAATACCATGCTTGCCTCTCAACGTGGCGCCGGCGTAGCGTAAATAAGATACACTACGCCGGAAGAAAGATGCGCCGAGGTACGTGAATCCGGGCTATTGTGTCTAAGCTCAATTATGAATAGCTGATTGCTAGAGCTCTTGAGTTCTTTTTCCAGAAATGACCAATGCAACAAACACACCAATCCCAAGCAACATTAATACAATACATAACATGCTGGCTATGGTAAAGTGGGTAGAAAATAGCCTGAAACAAAAATAACATTCAACATCACATTTTAAAAAGGAAATGTCATTTTTTTGGACTCACTGTATGAATTTTAGGATATATGACATAAGTAGGTCACACAATATAATCCTTTACTTTTTATTCCATAGCCCGAACACTAGATTGCTAAATTTAATAGCATTCAAAGTTATCTCTGTAAAACGTGGCTTCCAATACTGCATCTCAAGGTATCATTGTGTCATTTATAATTAGATAAATGTATAGGAACCCATCGTAAAGTTGAACTCCTGGAAATGGCTAGATACACAGGTGAAATATATCATGTGAATTGTTTAATATTCCAAAATATTTTTATCTGGGGTCAGTTCAAATCGTAACCACTTTGCACATCCAGGAAGACACTACTACTTTCTGCTTCAGCTTTGCAGCTTCCATTTACCTTATTTACAAGTGACCATAGAAATGAAGATCTGGACAAAATCACGCAGATTGGGTTCAGACCATCTTGTCCATGGTCACTTTTATTCTAAAAGCTAATGAATAAACGTACAACCTGATTTTTTATTTTATTTTTTTTACAAGAAGTAGTCTTGTTCTGCATGCTTAATGTACATATTACCAGTAATATGAATGAATGAAAAAATACACAGCTTGTAGATATAACATTTTGGGGGTATTTACTAAAATTAAAGGGGGGGGGGAATGTGGGGCAGCTCAATCAAATTCTGGGTTTTATCTCTGGTTCAAAGTGACTTCAAACTGACTGCAGGAATGAAATCATGCCCGTTCAGCTGAACTGGCACAATTTCATTCCCACATGTCAATCCCGACATCTCTGTGCGGGTTTCTGCATAGATGCATAGATGTCAATGGAAATTGCACCCCAAAATCACCAAAAGTAGTACAAAAATTACTTTTGGGAATCGGTGAGGCGCCACAAATGCGGTATCGCACTGATTCGAACGTCGCCATTGCTGGCAATTGCCGCTGATTTGGCATGCGATTTGATGGGTTGTAAAGGTTTGTGTTTTATTTTCGAAATAGGTTCTTTTAAGCTAGTGCATTGTTGGTTCACTTAACTTTTCCTTCAATTTCCTTTCTAATTTTTTTGTTTTTCTTTGTCTGAATTTCTCACTTCCTGTAAGCTTGCCCCCATCATCTGTCCGGAGGTTAATCAGCCAAAACAGCTTACTGAGGAGGAACAGGAAGTGAGAAATTCAGACAAAGACAACACACAAAAAAAAAGATTTAGAAGAGAAATCGAAGGAAAATGTATCTTGTACTACTTCAAGGCAACTTCTAGGCAACTTGTACCCATAGATTTCAATGGAAGTTGCCTCCAAAGTCAGATCTCAATCTTAACTGAAGCAACTTTACAGGAAAAGAAAATAGTTTACCCAGGCAAACCCTCCCTACCACAGAGCTGATTATTCTGTGATTGGCCACAGCCAATGTCGCCTATCCTGGAGGCAACTTTAAGTCGTGTTGTAAGTTGCTCAAAGTCACGATGAAGTCACCTCCAAATCGCATTGCAAAGTCGCGCTGTAAGTCGGGTTGCCCCTGTGTGAATCGGCACTAACTGCCTGGCTATAAGAACTTGCAGAGGGGTCTCACAACCAAAATATGTCATGCCACAATGCCTGACCCTTGGGGAGTAGCTGCCTACTTTTCTTAAACCACTGTACAGTCCTAGTGTGTTGTCCCCATCCTACAGTCCTAGTGTGTTGTTCCCCATCCTACAGTCCTAGTGTGTTGTTCCCATCCTACAGTCCTAATGTATTGTTCCCCATCCTACAGTCCTAGTGTGTTGTCCCCATCCTACAGTCCTAGTGCGTTGTTCCCATCCTACAGTCCTAGTGCGTTGTCCCCATCCTACAGTCCTAGTGTGTTGTTCCCATCCTACAGTCCTAGTGTGTTGTTCCCCATCCTACAGTCCTAGTGTGTTGTTCCCCATCCTACAGTCCTAGTGTGTTGTTCCCCATCCTACAGTCCTAGTGTATTGTCCCCATCCTACAGTCCTAGTGTGTTGTTCCCCATCCTACAGTCCTAGTGTATTGTCCCCATCCTACAGTCCTAGTTTGTTGTTCCCCATCCTACAGTCCTAGTGTGTTGTTCCCATCCTACAGTCCTAGTGTGTTGTTCCCCATCCTACAGTCCTAGTGTGTTGTTCCCCATCCTACAGTCCTAGTGTGTTGTTCCCCATCCTACAGTCCTAGTGTATTGTCCCCATCCTACAGTCCTAGTGTGTTGTTCCCCATCCTACAGTCCTAGTGTATTGTCCCCATCCTACAGTCCTAGTGTGTTGTTCCCCATCCTACAGTCCTAGTGTGTTGTTTCCATCCCACAGTCCTAGTGTTTTGTCCCCCTCCCTATTCAAGGTACAAAAAGGCTCTTTAATTTCCATATCAATCAGTCTTAGATCAGCACTTTATGGGAGAAAGCAAAGAAATCAGGATAGGAGTAGTAATTCCTTTGTTGCAAAGCTCACTTACCATCTTTTTAGTAAGAAGCTTTTGTTTATCTAAAGCACAGTACAAACCACGGCACCATTCCCTATCATTATGGAATATAGTAAGGACAGCAAACACACAAGTTCATTTAGCCACAGCATTTACAAGAAACTGAACTCCTAGAAGAAGGTTTCCAGTCAAAGCACATCCTGACCTCAACATCTTACACAGGATACAATCATAACCCTCGTATTGTAAACAGTATCATGCTGAAGCCAAATATATCACTATCCCATTCAATCATATGCAACTATATTTATAAAACATATCAGAAATGATTGGTGTAGATTTACCAGCAGATACCCATCTTTTCTTATCAATGATCAATTACAGACAGAGTCAATAGGATTTATTTTCTTAATAATGGAAACTATCTAGTTACAGTAACTGCAGACTTCCAATACAAAACTGTAGTAAAAGAGTCAGAAATTGCTGTACATTAGATGGCCAAAAAAAGAAAGATCAAATATCAAACTCTCTAAAAGAACCTATCAAACTGAAATAGCTGCAGCAATAACAATGAGAACGTGATGTTGGATAGGCCTTGCTTTTAAGAAACGAGCAAGTAACACTATGGAGATGATTTACTTAAGACTAATAGGCTGTTCACTTTGCAAGAGAATTTGCCCCAAAGCCTAATGAATGTGGTGAAGTTTAACTTTGGAAAAAAAATACCCAATCACACGCAAGAAAACATTTTTTTTGCCTGCACATGTTTGGATGATGAAGGTCTACAGAGCTTCATCTCAATCATTAGACTCTGGGAAAAATACCCTTACAAAGTGCAACTTCCCTTGCAAAGTGCAACTTCCCTTGCAAAGTGAACTGTCTATTCGCCTTTAGTAAATTAATCCCCATATGTTTAGCCTTTGCCTACAGTATTCAGAAAAGTAGTAGCACATTTACTAGGACATGTGATCCACTCAAGAATAAAATGAAAATGGATATATACATATAGGGGTAGATTCACATACCTGGGCGCATCTTTATGCAGGCATAGCGTATCTTCTTTACGCTACGCCGGCGCAACATTGAGAGGCAAGCATGGAATTCACAAAGCAAATGCTCCCAACGTTGCGCCGGTGTAGCGTATAGTTGTCGGGGTAAGCCGACGTAAGTCAAAGTAGGTGGAAGTGAGCTGGAAGTGGGCGTGCTACATTTAAATGAAGCGTGACCCCATGCAAATGATGGGCTGAGCTTCAAACAAGTATTAAAAAAAATCTTGGACGCATTCCAGTGCGCATGCTCACAGTCATGTCGAAATTACTGCCTACGAAGTAAACGTAACCTACGCCCAGCCCTATTCACGTACTACGTAAACGGCGTACACAACGTAAAATTCGACGGCGTCCGTTCCCTGGTCCATACCTTTGCATGGGTTGCACCTCCTATATGAGGAATAACTATGCGCCCATGATACGCCGGCGTAGGCAAGTTACGTCGGGCGGTTGAAGCCTTATTTTTCGACGTATCTAGCTTGGGGAATAGCCGCATAGATACGACGGCGCACATTTGTACTTACGACGGCATATCTCGAGATACGTCGGTGTAAGTGCTACGTGAATCCGGGCCATATTGTCCCCCTTTACAACGCAACTGTTCTTCCTTTTCACCTGAAGTACAGATTTGTGTAACACCTTTCTTCAGTAGTATACTTAATTGGTTGAGGCGCTTTAAATGAATTTAAGGCTAATTTCCAGGCAAACAACCTAATAACGGCCAAAGGATTTGTATTTCTGTCTATCCAGTCCTGGTATTTAGACAGTCTTCCTCCAACAACTTAGCCACTTGGATGACACCACTTAACCACTTCAGCCCCGGAGGATTTGCCTGCCCAATGACCGGGCCATTTTTTGTGATTTTTCTGCGTTTTTAATTTTTTGCGCTATAAACAAAAAAAAAATTCAATATTTTTTACTTTTTGCTATAATAAATATAATAGCAAAAAGTAACAAATATTGAATTTTTTTTCTAAATTGTCGCCCTATGTTTGTTTTGTTTTTGTGCAAAAAATAAAAACCGCAGAGGTGATCAACTACCACCAAAAGAAAACTCTATTTGTGGGGAAACAAAAGACGTAAATTTTGTTTGGGAGTGACGTTGCACGACCGCACAATTGTCAGTTAAAGTGGCCCTGTCCTTTGGCAGCCAAATCCGGCTGAAGTGGTTTATAAATATATATATATTTTTTTTAAATAATTAAAAAATAATTTACAATAAAATAACAAAAAAAAACTGACTCCTCAGAAAAGGGAATGGGATTGGATGCAGAGCTATCTAGCAATGTCAGGATGACAAACGGAAGCCCTAAGCAGGTCACTGCGTTTCCTGTATGCATTTTAATACAATTTTTAATTCTGAACAGAGAGGAGTCCATTTTTTCTATTTAAAAAGCTCATGAACGAAACATGATAAAATTGTATTTTTCTTCAAAATTGTCGCACTTTTTTGTTTATAGCGCAAAAAATAAAAATCGCACAGGTGATCAATTACCACCAAAACAAAGCTCTACTTGTGGGGGAAAAAAGGACGTAAATTTTGTTTGGGAGCCACGTCGCACGACCTCGCAATTGTGAGTTAAAGCGACGCAGTGCCGGAAGCTGAAATTTTACCTGGGCAGGAGGGGGGTGTAAGTGCCCAGTATGCAAGTGGTTACATAAGTGATCACATAATATCAGTTCTCAGCTGCATAAGGAGCTTCGAGAGGTAGCAGAGAAGAAACAGCAGAACACTGGTCTTTCAGTGAATGGCTGTGTGGGGTGTCAGCACAAGTTTAAGCATTGGAGAGCAGGCTAAGTTCCTGGCACAGCCAGAAAACTGACCACGTTGTGTTCTCATGCCTAATGAGATCAGTTTATAGGAAAGCAGAAAGACTGTCAGGAACACCAGGTATTTTACACAAAGAAATCAATACAAAGAGAGCATAATACATTTCCATGCAAGTATATGGTACAACATACAAAAATCAGGAATATGAAATGTTGGGGTAACATTCCTTTAGCACAGGAAAATGCTACAACAGACACATATCAGGAATTAGAAATGTTAGGATAACATATTGTTTAAAAAAAAAGTCATTTACGAAAATGGATTTACCAAAACTATTCAGTTAGAATCTTGCCGTGGTTTTCTTGTTCAGCTCGACTGGCTTTTTTTTTGGCCCGTCTAACCTTTATCGAAGTCTCACATTCTTATCTATTATTATTTAACGAATGTACAGCGGTGGGCTAATATTGGTGAAGATTTTACTTGCAGTGTAGAATTGTTGAAGTGGAAAATATTATGAGCAAAGAGAATGATGCATGTCGCAGCTTAATATAGACCAGAGATTTGAAGAGTCCTTCAGAGTAAAAGACTTTGAATGTCCCCAGCTTCCAAATGATGTAATGCATCTGTATGAGTTCATCTCAGCAGATTGTGAGCAGCAATCTCTTGTAACTGCGTAATGTCAGGAAGGGGGATGCTGGGGGCAAACACAGCCTGACTGAGACGATTCCGCTTCAGTCACAAAACAAGGTAGGAGTTTTAAATTTCACTTGACACTTTGGCACATTGCCTCATAAAAACATATATTTTTTACTTGTTGCTATAATAAATATCCCAATTAAAAAAAAAAACACATTTTTTTTTCTCAGCTTAGGGCGATACGTATTCTTCTACATATTTTTGGTAAAAAAAAATCGCAATAAGCGACTGGTTTGCGCAAAAGTTATAGCGCTTACAAAATAGGGGAGAGAATTATTATTATTTATTTTTTACTAGAAATGGCGGCGATCTGCGATTTTTATTGGTACTGCGACGTTATGGCGGACACATCGGACACTTTTGACACATTTTTGGCGCCATTCACATTTATACTGCGATCAGTGATATAAATATGCACTAATTACAGTATAAATGTGACTGGCATTGAAGGGGTTAACACTAGGGGGTGAGGAAGGGGTTAAATGTGTATGCTAGGTGTGTTCTAACTGTGGGGGGAGGGGGGGGTGACTGGGGAGGTGACCGATCTGTGTCCCTATGTAGGAAGGAACACAGATCGGGCTCCTCCCCTCCAGAGACAGGACGCTGTTTCTGTGTAAAACGGCAATGAGAGATGATCTATGAGAGATCATCTCTCATTCGCCCACAGATCGCATTGCAAACGGCCACTCTGATTGGCCGTTTGCCGCGATCTGTGATTGGCCGTGTCCAAGGGACACGGACAACACAGGGCTTCCCCGCAGCGCGCACTACAGCGCGCGCTGGGAATGCCAGAATGACATGCCGTCAAATGACGGCATGTTGGATATTTAGGCCCGCGCTGTTGCCGTCATCCGACGGTAGCGCGGGCCTGAAGTGGTTAAAAAAAAAATATGTATTTATTGGTGTATAACACTTACTTTTTTACCCTGAAAATAGAGGGTAAACTGTGCCTGCATGTTATACGCAGGGGGCCGTGGAAAGTTTTTTTCCTGAAAATTCCCTCTTAGGCCACGTACACACGATCAAATGTATCTGCTGAAACCGGTCCGACGGACCGTTTCAGCAGACAAATTCGATCGTGTGTACGAGCGAGCAGACAGGTCTTTCCAGCAGACAAGTTTTAAAGCATGCTTTAAAATCTGTCTGCTGGAAACCCGTCCATCCGACATGTCCGCTGGTTAGTACGCCTAACCAGCGGACAAAAATCTCCCGCATGCGCCGAATGGATTCGACGCATGCATGGAAGTATTTTACTTCCTGAAGTGGTGACGTGGCGGCGTCAATGTCACCGCCACGTCACCGCGCTGTCTGTCCGCTGGGATTTTGGTTTGATGGTGTGTACAACCATCAGACCAAAACAGCCCAGCAGACATATCCGATGAAAACGGTCCAGTTTGAGGCGGTATCCATCCACGCACGCTCTACTCGTCACTTCCTGTCCCGCTGGTTCCGATCTCCGATCGAGTGGAACGCACGCCAGAGACACATGTCCAGCGCCCGGGACCAGAGACTATACCACCCACGCGACTTAGCCTCAGTGCCGGGTTTGGGGCACAACTAATAGTAAGCAGCCAATCTGCAATTTTTTGTATCTTTGTACTTTTTAATTAAACTGGTTACACTATGTTGGCATCATTTTATTATTTCATGTGACCATTGGAACTCATCTGATTGCAAGTACATCAAGCACTAGGACGCATTTGCATACGCAGGTCTTACTGCACAAGCTGTTTATGACTCCTTCTTTTGGTAAGAAATTAAGGGTCATTACAATCTGGTAAGGAACCATTTCACTCATTCACTTTGGGTGCAGAACATATGTACTGGTGAAGGTGGACTACACATTATATGAGCACCATATCTGATCTGAATCATCTAAGATCTCTCCACAGATTCACAGAACTTTCCTTGCACTTGCTGTATTTTTGTATATTTATTATGCACTTTTGCACATTGTGTGTGCCCACTATGTTAATATCTCATTATTGACATGGACGGTTTACATGGACTTTTACGCTAGATCATCTAGCATCACAATATCAAGTGTTTATTTATATGCATTATATGTAATTAAACTGTGTACTTTGACTTTGTTTATTTATTAGCGCACCCACCCCCATATCCCAAAGGTCCGACTGTGTGTACAGGGCTTTAGGCCTCATGCACACTGGGTATCTTATGAGCAAAAATGCATTTAGGCACGCCAAGTGCATTGATGTTTATTCATTTAATTGGCCAGAATATTCATTTATTCTGACCACTGAAACCAATGAATGGCCACGGACTTGACATGCCAAGTGCTTAAGCAGGTTTAAAGTTTACATTTACATTCTGCCAGAACACTGCTGATCCTGAACACGCTGGCAGTGTTTTTTTTTTCCTGCCTCTAAATGTCTGTGTGCATGGACACATAGGCTAACATTTGGGACAGTGAAAATGAAAGATGGCTAGTGTAAATGAGGCCTAAAGCCCAAACAATGTATTTATTTATTTTTTATAATCAGAGGCTCTGCAAAATAACAATTAGCTGCAGTAGAAACAAGTTGTTGTTTTTCAGGCATTTAGTCGTGTCCAACTCTTCATGACCTTATAAACCTTATCACGCCAGGCTTTTCTGTCCTCCACTGCCTCTCTGAGCTTGATTAACCTTATATTCATTGTTTCGATGATGCTATCTATCGAACTTGTTTTCTGTTGTCCTCGTCTCCATGTTTCCCAGTATTAGGGTATTTTCTAATAATTCCTCTCTTCGCATTAATTACATAGAAACATGGCCAAAGTATTCGAGTTTCAGCTTCAGGATCTGTCCTTCCAGTGAATATTCAGGGTTGATTTCCATAAGGAAATGACTTGTTTGATCTTCTTGACATCCAAGGGACTTTCAAGAGTCTTCTCCAACATCATAGTTTAAAAGCATCAATTCTTTGGTGTTCAGCCTTCCTTATGGTCCAACTTTCAAAGCCATAGGTTACTACTGGGAATACAATAGCTTTGACCAGGTCTTACTATCCAGGCCTCAAGGCGTACTCGCCACCAGTTCCCCCACCCAACCCCTACCATGTCCCGCCCCCGACACGCCCTCATAAATTATCTCATAAAAAGACTGGGTTCACACCTATGCAAATTCAGTGCGGCTTAAACCGCATTTAATACGCAGAAAATTTCTAAATACATTGTTTTCAATGAGGCTGGTTCACATATGTGCGATGCATTCGCACTGCGTATTGCAGAAAAAAACGTGTGCAGATTTTATGCCTTGCGGTGCGGCTCAGGTGCGAATTCAGTCCCATTATCTTCTATGGGTACGCAGCTGATTCGCAGATGTGTTCAGTTCTCTTCAGGAATTTCTCTCATTCAGCTCAATACACTTCTCCCCCACTCTCCTCTCACTCGGAACTTCTCCCAGGTCTCCAAATTCACAGCAAAAACTGAGCTAATCTGCTGAACACTTCCCTTATCTATCTGCAGAGATTACAGAGCTAAAATACGCACCGCACAAGTGTGAACCCAGTCTAAATGTTTTATGCAGAATAAAGTTATAAAAATAAATATTAACAACTTTATCCGTGCCCAAAAAGGCAGCCTGCCCATGTCTACCAATGCAGCAAAGTGTTCCCAGAGCAGCAAATTGTCCCCAGTGCAGCCACGTGTCCCCAGTGCAGCCAGTGTCTCCATAGCAGCCTACCTGTGATGAGTGAGAGGAGCCGTAGCCACTGCAGCCTGGTTGTTTAAAGCGCGGGGAACATGACAGCTTTCAATTCAATAGCTGTGTTCCCCGCCGCGAGCCGCCATATACAGCCCCTCCCCCTTGTCCAGGAAACTTTGATAGACAGATCACTCGTCCAATCCTGGGATGGGTGAACTGTCTATCAAAGTGCCCTGGACAAGGAGGAGGGGCTGTATATGGAGGCTCGTGGCGGGGAACACAGCTATTGAATTGAAAGCTGTCTCACTTTCTGCCAATAGTCTGGTATCGTCTGCATATCTCAGGTTGTTGATATTTCTCCCCGCGATCTTAATTTTGGCTTGTGAAAATGCCCGTAAAAAAATTTGAACCTGCTCTATTTTTTCCCATCGTGTTTCCCGTCAGTCTTTTTCTGGTTGAGAAAACCGCTCGTGTGTATGCTTTTCCGAGGGGAAAAAAACATGTGCATGCTCAGAATCAAGTATGAGACGGGAGCGCTCGTTCTGGTAAAACTAGCGTTCATAATGGAGATTCGTCGTGCTGTAAATTATTGCCTCGTTTAATGCAGCGCATGAAAAGCACGAATCGTCTCTCACCAAACTTTTACTAACACGAGGATCAGCAAAAGCAGCCCAAAGGGTGGCGCCATTTGAATGGAATGTGCCCTTTATAGTGCCATCGTACGTGTTGTACGTCACCGCGCTTTGGTCAAGCGTTTTTTTGACTGAACGTGTATATGCAAGGCAGGCTTGAAAGGGAATCACGTCGGGAAAAACTTTGGGTTTTGGCATGTCAGGAAAACCGGTTGTGTGTACAGGGCAAAAGGCTTTACTTTACTTTTACTTAGTCAAAAAAACAGAAGTAGACATTCTTCTGGAACTCCCTTGCTTTCTCCATGATCCAGCAAATTTTGCCAATTTGATCTCTACTTCCTCTGCCTCTTCTAAATCCAGCGTGTACTTGTAGTAGCTCTTGGTTCACATGCTGCTGAAGCCTAGTATGTAGAATTTTCTGCATAACCTTGCTAGCGTGTGAGATGAGTGCGATCGTATGGCAGTTTTAACATTCTTTGGTGCTGCCTTTCTTTGGAAACAAGTACATGTAGACACAAATGGACAGCAAAGAAGATGCTGAGGATAAGCATAAATTTGATGCAAAAAAAAAAACAATGAAAAAGATACAAACTGTATTTTCTAAAGGAAATAAAATGGCAATTATATACACGATGCTTTGAAAAAACAAAATGTCATCCAGTTAGGATTTAGATCTACTTTATTTGTCTGCATGTTTATTCCAGCTCAAAGCACTGAACCCAGAGTCAGTTTGAACGCTCACATTTTGAGAAGGAGGTCAGCAATAGCAGCCTACGTATACAGTATGTATCAGCACAGTGTTCCTTTATTCCTGTTCTGTTAAATATTTCTGGTTTACCGAGGCCTCCAGCAGAGGGAGCCATTGCAAGCCTCTTTAATCCAGCAGGTCCCATAACTGAGGTTTTCTGAATAAGACCTACAACTATCAAAACTAGTGGAAAAGGATTTTGGTCAATTAGTCTGCATCAGGACTGCATGGTGTATAGACTATAGAATAAACACCACAATGGAACCTCAATACATTATGCTATGTATTAATGTATGTTTTACTGTAAGTATTCGGTACAAACAGTTAATTTATAATAATTATAAAATAAGTCATAAAAATGTTTATAATAGAAAAAAAATACAATCCAAGACCAACGATAATCCCTGTTTTCTGTATAGGTTTATAGTTCTGTGTTTTCTATGTTTCTAATCCCTATTTCTTTTCTCACTTGTTATTTGTGGTATTCCTAAAAGGTTATTTCCTTTTTATTTATTTGTTGTTGATTACATTTCTTACTTATATTTAATATAGTTCTAACTTTCATTTTGTTGGCTGTCCATGTGCAGTTCAATGTTTTAGACACCAGGTTGCTTTGATGCTTAAAGAGGTATTGAACCCAAAAAATGTAATATATTGCAGCTGCTGTGGTGGCTGCATCAGTGTTCTTTTTTGTATGCTTTTTTCCCTTTTTTTTCCCCGGGTAATCCAGCTAATATCATACCTCCTGTATTATGGTGCCTGCTTTCTGGATGAAATGGCAACAGAGACACCTTTGGAAAGTAGCATTGTCAATATGTGAGGAGGGGTATTAGATGCACTAGCAGATTTAGGTACACTAACAAATTCAAGCCAAACTCCAAATGACATGCAGTTACAGCAAACAGTTTTGTTCCATTTTTGGATCAAATCTGACCACTGTAAAACACGCCTGTCAGTGTTAAATGTTTTTTCTCAACCCCCTAACTGCTATATCTGCAGGAGAGTTTGTTCTGACGTACTGACAGGATCACCAAGTAAAAATAAAAGAAAGCCTAAAAAAGAAAACAAATGCACTGGCTGACTGACTGGCACTGACTGGCAACATGGATCCATCAGTGCCACCCCTCAGTGTCCATCAGTGCCACCCCACAGTGTCCATCAGTGCCACCCCACAGTGTCCATCAGTGCCACCCCACAGTGCCCATCCATGCCCAGTGCCCACCTATCAGTGCCCACCTGTGCCACCCATAAGTGCCACCCATGTGTGCCGCCTATGAGTGGCAAGTGCCACCTATGAGTGCCCATCAGTGCCGCCCATGAGTGCCCATCAGTGCCGCCTATGAGTCCCCATCAGTGCCACATACCAGCGCCGCCTATCAGTGCCCATCAGTACTACCTCAAATTGTCCATCAGTGCCACCTCATCGGTGCCCATCAGTGCCGCCATATCAGTAGTGATGTCGCGAACATAAAAATGTTGCGTTTGCAAACTTCCGCAAATGTTCGCGAACGGGCGAACCGCCATAGACTTGAATGGGCCACAATAGTGATGGAAAAGTTGTTTCAAGGGGACTAACACCTGGACTGTGGCATGCCAGAGGGTTAGGGTTACAGACAGGGTTAGGGTTAGAGTTGCAGTTAGGGTTACAGATAGGGTTAGGATTACAGATAGGGTTAGGGTAGGGATAGGGTTAGGGTAAGGGACCCAAACCCTAACTCTATCTGTAACCCTAACCCTATCTGTAACCCTAACCCTGTCCTAGGGTTAGGGTTACAGATAAAGTTAGGTTTACAGATAGAGGGTTATGGTTAGGGTTACAGGTTAGTTACTATGCATGAAAAAATACAAAAAAATACCCCTCTGTGGTAAAAAGTGCAAAAAAAATCTCAGTGCAGCTGTCAACCACTTGGAAGATGGGCAAAGGAATAAACAAACAAAAAATGCAGCGCACAATAGGTAAGTTGGTAATGTCACTTTATAGTCTAAGGCGGCGTACAGACGATCGGACATATCCGATGAAAACGGTCCGCGGACCATTTCCATCAGATATGTCCGATCGGGAGTTTGATCCGATGGCGTGTACACACCATCGGATCAAATTCCCCGCCGCCGGATGGCGCGGTGACGCGGCGGTGACGTTGACGCCGCCACGTCACCGCACCAGGAAGTAAAACACTTCCGCGCATGCGCCGAATCCATTCGGCAGCGGCGCGGCGGCGGTGGGGGCCGACATGTCTGCTGGTAAGTGTACTAACCAGCAGACATGTCGGGCGGACAGATTCCACCGGATAGATTTCAAAGCTTGCTTTGAAATCTGTCGGGTGGAGAAATCTGTCCGCTAGCCCATACACACGAGCGGAGATGTCTGCTGAAACGGTCCATCGGAACGTTTTCAGCGGACATATCCCCTCGTGTGTACGCCGCCTAAATGAGCATAAAAAACGAAAGGATGAGCACAGACTGATATAAAATACAATTAAATGGCAATAAATGACATGAATTTAAATGGAATAAAAATTAATTAAATCAAATCACAGTCCACAGTGAGTCCACAGAGGTAGTCTAATGATGAAATGATTAAAACGAAAGTCACGCTGTGAAAGGATGGCAGAGTGCACATCCAAACAGTTGGAAAACCGTAATGAGGGAAAAGGTACAATACAATTAGGCTCTCACAAGTCCATACAGTGAAGCTGTGAAGCAGTCTGAAGATGGAGTCGATGGTTTAGGAGAGGTACTACAAAGCAGGGAACAGCCAACATCGTCGTAGTGTAGCGTGGTTTGGATGTTAGGGAGGTGTGGGGAAGACCAGGTGACTGTGAAGAGCCAATAGGAGTGGGATCCCCCTCGCGGCCGCGATGTAGAGCGGCGGGGAAGCCCAGACACGGCACTGCTGAGAAGATGACGCAGCCGCATCAGCCGAGTCGATGAAGGGCGGGACACCCACAGCGTCACTGAGAGGGAGGGAGGATATGGTGTCCGGACGCCAACCTCCTACGATCATATGACAGCAAAGGCCAAAGGTACAGCCCACAGGCAATGTAGAGGCATACACGAATGTCACTATGAATGATAACAGGACGTCGGTATGAAGTGGAAAAAACTATTAGGTGCTTCTGTGGACATCAAGGGTGGTGGGGATGAGCCGTGACTGACATGTTTCGCGTCCCTGACGCTTTGTCAAAGTCCTGTGTGCAAGCTACTGTGACACCAGATATGAGTGGCACTGTGCACTGGCAGAAGTTGGCAGAGTAGACACTGTAGGCCTGACACACACGCCTGCAGACAACTAACTGCTATTCTATTGCAGTCAAAATTGTTTTTTTGTTTTTTTTAAATGTTATCTACTGTGCCACCAGATATGAGTGGTGGCACTGGACAAAGTGGGCACAGTATACGCTGTGAGCCTGACACACGCTGGCAGACAACTGACTACTATTCTCTATTGCAGTCAAAATTGAGTTTTTTTTTAAATGTTATCTACTGTGCCAACAAATATATGAGTGGTGGCACTGGGCAAGTGGACACAGTATATACGCTGTGAGCCTGACACACACGCGCTGATGTACTAGCCCTATACAGGCTGTCAGTATATTAGGAAGAGCGGATCTAGTCTAGCTAAACTCAATACAGTGTATAAATATATATACAACACGTGGGATGCATATATATGCTCTACACACTGTAACTCTAACTGACTAGCCTGCCTGCCTGCTCTAACTCCAAAAAATTACACTCTCTCTGTAAACCACCGCAACACACATTAGATTACAGAGGAAAAAAAAGAAAAGCAGACTGATGGAATAGCCCTAAAAAAGGCTTTTTGGGGTGCTGCCAGGACACTGTCCTTACAGCAGAGATCAGATGAGTCTTTCAGGACTGGAGTGGACATTGAATACACTGGCCTAGCTAGCAATTTCCATAATAAATCAGCAGCAGCTACACTGTCCCTCCTCTCACTAAGACTGCAGCTTCTGAATGAATCTAAAATGGATGCTGTCAAGGAGGTGGGAGGGTCAGGGAGGGAGTGTATGCTGCTGATTGGCTGGAAAGTGTCTGCTGACTGTGAGATACAGGCTCAAAGTTTGCTCAGTGATGACGAATAGGGGGCGGGTCGAACATCGCATATGTTCGCCCGTCGCTTGTTCACACGGTGACCGTGAAAAAGCGATGTTCGCCGGAAAACCGTGCTGTACATCTCTACATATCAGTGCCCGTAATTGAAAGAGAAAACCTACTTATTTACAAAAAAAATTACAGAAAAAAATAAAAACTTAATTTTTTTTCCAAATTTTCAGTCTTTTTTTAGTTGTTGCTCAAAAAAAAAAATCGCAGAGGTGATCAAATACCACCAAAATAAAGCTCTATTTGTGGGGAAAAAAGGACGCCAATTTTGTTTGGGTACAGTGTAGCATGACCGCGCAATTGTCATTCAAAGTGTGACAGCGCTGAAAGCTGAAAATTGGCTTGGGCGGGAAGGTGCCTAAAATATTTCAGTTTGTTGTTCAATCGAGTTGTACAATTTATAGGTCACATTAAAGGTGGAGAAAGTTCTGAAAAGATTTATCTTTATTTTTTTACATCACAGAAACTTGACATTTTAACAGGGGTGTGTAGACTTTGTATATCCACTGTAGGTTCCTTCTCAGTCTATATATAGTCAGGAGGACATGATTTCCTCCCAAATGCTGCCTCTCACTCTTCCAGGGCTGCTGTACAGGAGATTACAAGAGGCTGACACCAAATACTTAACATTAACAATTAAAAATGCATTTGATATTGTTTTAATGAATCCATAACTGCATTAATTAGCGTTACGTTATCTGTGCCTGGAGATCAAGCTTGTTACAGGTATATGGTTGTATTATTTTTCTGACTCCACAGGGCTGTTCTCTAACACTCTGATGTACACAGCAGTTACCAGAATAGACATTTCCCTTTTGCTGTACTTAAGGCTTCTGCTAATCAAGCAGATTAGTGTGAAACAATTGCAATAGCTAATTAAAGGGCAGTGCATATGTTGGCACCTTTTCAGTCTGTGCCCCAGTGATTCTTTTTTCTATTCTGTTTAATAGATTTTTTATAGTTTTTGGCATAAGAAATATTACAAGGCGCATATTTTTTAAACTCAAAGCAGAACATTAACTATTGCCAATGTCTCATTCTTCTCCGGAGTCATAGAAGCAATGCAAACTCTTAAGCCCTGTACACACGATCGTATATCCGATGGAATCTAATCCGATGGATTTTTTCGGCAGGTATTCAATGAAGCTGACTTTCATCAGTCTTGCCTACACACCGTCGGTTAAAAATCTGATTGTGTCCAAACGCGGTGACATTACGACGTGCTGAGAAAAATTAAGTTCAATGCTTCTGACCATTCGTTGACTTGATTCTGAGAATGCGTGGATTTTTGACTGATGGATTTCCACACAGACGATCGTTTTTCTATCTTTTTTTTCCACAGGAAAACAAACCGATGGGGCCACACGATCGATTAATCAGATGAAAATGGTCCATCTTTCAATTTTTAACAGACAAACCGATCGTGTGTACAGGGCTTTAAAGTACTACTCCAGACAAAAAAAAAGCAGTAATTAATTTATATGACGAGCTATTATACCTGTGTTCATATTTGTGGATGTCGGCTGGGTTCTTAAAGGGGACATACATGTACGCCCTTGTGCCCGCCTGTGCCATTTTGTCTACGTATATCATTGTTTGGTGGTCCTTAAGTGGTTAAATGTAACCATATTGCTACACTTAGAGGCTCCTCTCTTCTTTTTTATACTCAGTTGTGATATGACGCTACTCCTATATCAAGACATCGCTTGTATAGCAAGGCAACATTTATTAAAACATTTTGCTTGTCTTGCAAAACGCTCTCAAACCAAGGTTTTACTGTACACAAATTTGGGGTCTGTACTTAGTTCACAGGGAAATTTTCCTTTGACTTCAAAATGCTTTAGCGTGCTATGGAATGCCAATAAGCTATGACATTCAATGTGGTCTGGCTGCTCAAAACCTGATTATGTAAGTTTACTGGTAATGTTTATTCAAACTGAATTTGCACATTAACTCAAAACTGTTACGTGTAGAATAATAATCACAATAGCCACATAATCAAATTAGAGGATGGGTGCAGACAGGCTAAAAGAAACACATTATAGAAAAAAGGAAAAAACAAATGCGCTCTCTTGGAATAACAAACAATAGCGGCCAGCACAACAAAGGATCGATCTGTATGTGAATAGACAGTAAAAGTGGTATAGTGCAGCGCTGAATATGATAATTGTAAGAGTAAACTCCAGCTACTCAGACATGTGCCGATAGCAGAGTCACTAAAATGCATAAAACATATATATAAGACATAAATCGAATAACGACACTCAATAAAAACTAATATATAGTGAACATGGACACATTTACATAGAATAAAAGTGCATGTTTATATATATATATATATATAGTCCATAAAGTGATTCCAGTGGATAAGGTGACTTTCCAAGGTGAATAGTTGTAAACCAGTTTGTCTGTAGGTTATACACCACCAATAGAAAAAGAAGCTTACAGGGCCGGCCTTAGGCCTTTAGGCGCCCTGTGCGAGAAAGCTTTACAGCGCCCCCTAGTGACCACGCCCCACAGTAACCACGCCCCTCAGTAACCACGCCCATTAATAACCACACCCCTCAGTAACCACACCCTTTCAGTGTCCACACCCATTTCTCCAATACCGGCTCCATTTAAAGCTTTTCATTCTGTTAAGTTCACAAAAACCAGATTACAAGCTATGATAAAAATACAACTTTTATTCACATGGTATAATAACGCCATCTATACTGCAAATCACACGCTAAAATAACGCCACATATACTGCAAATCACATGCTAAAATAACGCCACATATACTGCAAATCACATGCTAAAATAACGCCACATATACTCTATATCACACGGTATAATAACACTACCTGTAAATTTACAATCAAATATCAAACATAATTACAATAAAAAAAATGTAACTTTTGAATTTACTGTTCCTTTAAGAAACACTCTATTTAAATAAGAAAATACAAAACAGACATTAAGCAGTACACTGCATTTATAAAAAAAAATCATGCCCTCCTTTGTCTTCTCAGTGCGCATGGCATATGAGCTCCTCATCCCACTCCTCATCCCTGCTCCTCATAGCAAGGCAAGGACAGCCGCCCACGCCGTCTTTCCGGCAGAATCCGCCTGTGGCTTGCCAGGCGTACCTAGAGCATTTGGTATCCTATATCTGCCCCCCCACGGTAAAATGAAAAAAACACCCCACTGTGCCCCCTGCATCCTTCAGTATCGCTGTCACTACTGTCACTACTGTGTACCCCTCTCCACAACTGCATTTCTGGTCCCCTCTACATTACACAGCACCCTGCACCTCTGGACCCCTCTACATTACACAGCCCCCTGCACCTCTGGACCCCTCTACATTACACAGCCCCCTGCACCTCTGGTCCCCTCTACATTACACAGCACCCTGCACCCATTTACAATACAGAGCACCCTGCACCACTGGACCCCTCTACATTACACAGCACCCTGCACCTCTGGTCCCCTCTACATTACACAGCACCCTGCACCCATTTACAATACAGAGCACCCTGCACCACTGGACCCCTGTACATTACACAGCACCTTGCACCTCTAGACCCCTTTACATTACACAGCACCCTGCACCTCTGGTCCCCTTTACATTACACAGCACCCTGCACCACTGGACCCCTCTACATTACACAGCACCCTGCACCTCTGGTCCCCTCTACATTACACAGCACCCTGCACCCATTTACAATACAGAGCACCCTGCACCATTGGACCCCTCTACATTACACAGCACCCTGCACCTCTGGTCCCCTTTACATTACACAGCACCCTGCACCTCTGGACCCCTTTACATTACACAGCACCCTGCATCACTGTACCCCCTTACATAACACAGCACCCTGCACCTTTGGACCCCTTTACATTACACAGCACCCTGCACCTATGGGCCCCTTTACATTACACATCACCCTGCATCTCTGGACCCCTTTACATTACACAGCACCTTGCATCACTGGGCCCCTTACATTACACAGCACCCTGCACCTTTGGACCCCTGTACATTACACAGCACCCTGCACCTCTGGGCCCCTTTACATTACACAGCACCTTTGGCCCCCTTTACATTACACATCACCATGCATCACTGTACCCCCCTTACATTACACAGCACCCTGCACCTTTTGGACCCCTTCACATTACACTGCACCTCTGGGCCCCTTTACATTACACATCACCCTGCATCACTGGACCCCCCTTACATTACACAACACCCTGCACCACTGGGCCCCTTTACATTACACAGCACCCTGCACCTCTGGGCCCCTTTACATTACACAGCACCCTGCACCTCTGGACCCCTTTACATTACACTGCACCCTGCACCTCTGGACCCCTTTACATTACACTGCACCCTGCACCTCTGGACCCCTTTACACCACACAACACCTTGCATCACTGGGCCCCTTCACATTACACAGCACCCTGCACCTCTGTACCCCTTTACATTACACACAGCACCCTGCACCTCTGTACCCCTTACATTACACAGCACCCTGCACCTATGGACCCCTTTACATTACACACAGCACCCTGCACCTCTGGGCCCCGTTACATTACACAGCACCCTGCACCTCTGGGCCCCTTACATTACACAGCACCCTGCACCTATGGACCCCTTTACATTACACACAGCACCCTGCACCTCTGGGCCCCGTTACATTACACAGCACCCTGCACATTACACAGCACCCTGCACCTCTGGACCTCTTTACACTACACAGCACCCTGCACCACTGGGCCCCTTACATTACACAGCACCCCACAGCTCTGGACCCCTTTACATTACACAGCACCCTGCATCACTGTACCCCCTTACATTACACAGCACCCTGCACCTTTGGACCCCTTTACATTACACAGCACCCTGCACCTATGGGCCCCTTTACATTACACATCACCCTGCATCTCTGGACCCCTTTACATTACACAGCACCTTGCATCACTGGGCCCCTTACATTACACAGCACCCTGCACCTTTGGCCCCCTTTACATTACACATCACCATGCATCACTGTACCCCCCTTTACATTACACAGCACCCTGCACCTATGGGCCCCTTTAAATTACACATCACCCTGCATCTCTGGACCCCTTTACATTACACAGCACCTTGCATCACTGGGCCCCTTACATTACACAGCACCCTGCACCTTTGGCCCCCTTTACATTACACATCACCATGCATCACTGTACCCCCCTTTACATTACACAGCACCCTGCACCTATGGGCCCCTTTAAATTACACATCACCCTGCATCTCTGGACCCCTTTACATTACACAGCACCTTGCATCACTGGGCCCATTACATTACACAGCACCCTGCACCTTTGGACCCCTATACATTACACAGCACCCTGCACATTTGGACCCCTTCACATTACACTGCACCTCTGGGCTCCTTTACATTACACATCACCCTGCATCACTGGACCCCCCTTACATTACACAACAGCCTGCACCACTGGGCCCCTTTACATTACACAGCACCCTGCACCTCTGGGCCCCTTTACATTACACAGCACCCTGCACATCTGGACCCCTTTACACCACACAGCACCTTGCATCACTGGGCCCCTTTACACCACACAGCACCTTGCATCACTGGGCCCCTTACATTACACAGCACCCTGCACCTTTGGACCCCTATACATTACACAGCACCCTGCACATTTGGACCCCTTCACATTACACTGCACCTCTGGGCCCCTTTAGATTACACATCACCCTGCATCACTGGACCCCCCTTACATTACACAACAGCCTGCACCACTGGGCCCCTTTACATTACACAGCACCCTGCACCTCTGGGCCCCTTTACATTACACAGCACCCTGCACATCTGGACCTCTTTACATTACACTGCACCCTGCACCTCTGGACACCTTTACATTACACAGCACCTTGCATCACTGGGCCCCTTACATTACACAGCACCCTGCACCTCTGGGCCCCTTTAGATTACACATCACCCTGCATCACTGGACCCCCCTTACATTACACAACAGCCTGCACCACTGGGCCCCTTTACATTACACAGCACCCTGCACCTCTGGGCCCCTTTACATTACACAGCACCCTGCACATCTGGACCCCTTTACATTACACATCACCCTGCATCTCTGGACCCATTTACATTACACAGCACCTTGCATCACTGGGCCCCTTACATTACACAGCACCCTGCACCTTTGGCCCCCTTTACATTACACATCACCATGCATCACTGTACCCCCCTTTACATTACACAGCACCCTGCACCTATGGGCCCCTTTAAATTACACATCACCCTGCATCTCTGGACCCCTTTACATTACACAGCACCTTGCATCACTGGGCCCATTACATTACACAGCACCCTGCACCTTTGGACCCCTATACATTACACAGCACCCTGCACATTTGGACCCCTTCACATTACACTGCACCTCTGGGCCCCTTTACATTACACATCACCCTGCATCACTGGACCCCCCTTACATTACACAACAGCCTGCACCACTGGGCCCCTTTACATTACACAGCACCCTGCACCTCTGGGCCCCTTTACATTACACAGCACCCTGCACATCTGGACCCCTTTACACCACACAGCACCTTGCATCACTGGGCCCCTTTACACCACACAGCACCTTGCATCACTGGGCCACTTACATTACACAGCACCCTGCACCTTTGGACCCCTATACATTACACAGCACCCTGCACATTTGGACCCCTTCACATTACACTGCACCTCTGGGCCCCTTTAGATTACACATCACCCTGCATCACTGGACCCCCCTTACATTACACAACAGCCTGCACCACTGGGCCCCTTTACATTACACAGCACCCTGCACCTCTGGGCCCCTTTACATTACACAGCACCCTGCACATCTGGACCCCTTTACATTACACTGCACCCTGCACCTCTGGACACCTTTACACCACACAGCACCTTGCATCACTGGGCCCCTTCACATTACACAGCACCCTGCACCTCTGGACCCCTTTACATTACACACAGCACCCTGCACCTCTGTACCCCTTACATTACACAGCACCCTGCACCTATGGGCCCCTTTACATTACACAGCACCCTGCACCTCTGGACCCCTTTACATTACACACAGCACCCTGCACCTCTGGGCCCCGTTACATTACACAGCACCCTGCACATTACACAGCACCTCTGGACCTCTTTACACTACACAGCACCCTGCACCACTGGGCCCCTTACATTACACAACACCCCACAGCTCTGGACCCCTTTACATTACACAGCACCCTGCACCTCTGCACCCCTTTACATTACACAGCCCCAGACACCTGTATGTTACACAGACGCCCCCCTAACAGTTATGGACCCCCTGCATGTTACGCAGACCCCCCTACAGTGCAGACCCATCCCCCTACAATACAGGCCCCTCCTTACAATACAGAACCCCCCCTACAATACAGTACCCCCCTACAGTGCAGATCCCCCTACAATAAAGAACCTTCCCCCACAATACAGAACCCCCCATCCCCCTTCAATACAGAACCCCATCCCTAAAATACAGATCCCCCGTCCTACAATACAGACCCCCCTAAAATACAGAACTCCACCCCAAAAATACAGAACCCCCACAATACAGAACACCCCCCCAATAAAGAACCCCCTAAAATACAGAACACCCCCCCCCCCTTCAGACCTGTAAAGCAGGCACAGATAAATTATGTACTTGCTGCGTGCTGCACACACAGCACAGTGCAGACAAGGGGGAGGCGGCTTCACTGCTCGGCTGCCTGTGACTGTGAGACAGGCACAGGCAGCCGAGAGTCGAGACTCATCAGACGTGCGAAGCTGTCACAGAGTAGGGGGATCGCTGCGGCCTGGTCCCGGGTGTGCCGACGGCTCGCCCCCCCCCCCCCGCAAAGCTAGGCATCCGGTACCGCACCATGCCATTGTCACCCGCCAAAGTACTCTGCAGTCGCGCGCGCGGGGGGGGGGGCGCCGGCAGCGCGCTCCAGCCCCTGCCCACTACTTAGTATAAAAAATAATTGAAGAATCTGTGTCGGTCGCAAGGCGCCCATGTTGCTATGGCGCCCTGTGCGACCGTACTTCCCGCACACTGCAAAGGCCAGCCCTGGAAGCTTACCAGACACGTTGAACCCAACTAGGCATAGGCCCAATGAGTCTACAGAGCTTTTGGTGTAGCACACCTAGGGGAGAGGAGTATATGGGCATACACAGCTTCCAGTGTGAACATATGAGGCGGGAGTCCGTCACAATGTCGCTGTCAATAGGTTTCAACCAAGGATGTAGTGACCAAAACTCAAAGGCAATTCATCCAAATAGTACATTGGTAAAAGGAGAGAGAATAGGCCACATATTGTGATACCATTCAAACAAATAACATTTATTATATGAATAAAAATGGACACTCACATTTGAAAAGGTATTAAAAGCATGTCGATAAAATCAAATGATGCAGTGGCATCAGCAGAGCCCCCCCCCCCCCCCCCCGACGCATTTTGTCCTAATAAGGCATCATCTGGGGTGCTGGTCCACTGCGGTCACTGCGTATTTATAGTAAAAGAGGGTAACCCCTAATGAGAGCCAGTTCCATGGTTGCCAAAATCACAATCAAGATCACTTCTGGTTTCCAAAGATTGCTATGCAAGCCTCACTTTGATATGCATTGCACACCATGTAAGGTGGGGCCAAGCCTCTTTTTGGGCATGGCCGGAAATATTAATTCCTTCCTGTTCGCCCTGTATGGGAAATCTCCCATAGACACTAAAGTATTTACGAAAAACAAATCCACTTTGCACTGCAAGTGTACTCGTGCAGTCGCTGTAAATCTTAGGCCCTGTACACACGAGGAGACATGTCCGATGAAAACGGTCCACGGACCGTTTTCATCGGACATGTCTCTGGGGATCTTTTGGTCTGATGTGTGTACACACCATCAGACCAAAATCCCCACGGACAGAGAACGCGGTGACGTAGAAGTCACCGACATCCTCAAACCAGGAAGTTCAATGCTTCCACGCATGCGTCGAATCAATTTGACGCATGCGCGGGATTTCGGTCCGCTGGTTAAACGTACTAACCAGCGGACATGTCCGACGGACAGGTTTCCAGCGGACAAGTTTCTAAGCATGCTTAGAAACTTTTGTCCGCTGGAAACCTGTCCGCTAGGCCGTACACACGATCAGACATGTCCACGGAAACTGGTCTGCGGACCAGTTTCAGCGGACATGTCTCCTCGTGTGTACGCGGCCTAAGGGGTAGATCTGAAATAAGGGGAAGCTCTGCTGATTTTATCATTGAATTATGTACAAACTAAAATGTTGTTTTTTATTTTTCTTGCATGTCCCCCTCGGATCTACAGTGACTGCACGTCCAACTGCACTTGTAGTGCAACGTGGAGTTGCCTTTAGTAAATAACCCCCTAAATTTCAAAGAGTACAGACTATAAAACTAAACAAATTCTGAAGTGAATCAACAAAACAAAATTAGTAACATAACAAATCTATCCAAAGCGAAACATATTTTTCCATTCTGCACATGTCTAACAAGGTGGTTAAAGTGGATGTAAACCCTCCATACACCCAGTTAAGTGAACAGCCTCATATGATACACATAGATTAACCTCCCTGGCGGTATGATTCTTTCAGATTTTAGGTGCTGAAAGCGGTACCATTGTTTGCAAGGAAATTTGGCGTTTTATACTGTAGGCTTGTAATTCTTAGGAATAACTCACTTAAATCTGACCAAACAAAAGTCTAATAGGCATGACATTTTTTTTTTTTTAATTATAAATTATAATATAATAAATAATTATAAATAATTATAACAAATAATAATATAATTATAGTAAAAATTATTCGATAATGTAATGAAATCAAAAACACTGAAATTTGCTCAGTTGCAGAATTGTCGCTGTAATTTATTTTTTTTATGACGAATTTCCTCACAAATCGCTATCGCTAAATTCTGCAAGTGATTATAGTTTATTATCGCTGTTTTTTAGCTGATCTGAAACCATTTTTGACATAAAGGGACACTTTTGGTTGCTATGGACAATGTACAGTTTGCAGACAGAAAGAACACTTTTTATTATATAAAAGGACTTGTAGGGCACAGGGCAGACCACTAGGGGCAAGGGGGGTGTGTATTTTTTACATACAGTACTGTAATCTATAAGATTACATTGTACTGTATGTAATGCGTTTGTTTACATTTTTGAATATGGCGCCGTTTCTACGCCCCCGTGCGACGTAACGTCGCAGGGAACGGAGCTCGGCGGCACACGGGGACGCTGTGTGAATCGAGCGAGCACACGCTCGCTCACACAGCGTGTTGGCATCGCTGGATCCAGAAACAAGGTAAGTAAACCCTGTCTGTGCACTCAGCGAGGCGAGCCCGAGTCTGACTCGGGGTTACCGATCGCAGCATGGAAATTTAACCCCAAGTCAGACTCAGGAATACCGCCAGGGAGGTTAACCAAATCTCCCTACATACAGGTTTTATATGTATATCTGCTGTGTTCACATTTATATACTGTTTAGAAAGTTCAGATCGTGTTAGGAGATTTTCTCTTCCTGGTTAACACAGAGTGTGATGTCTGGGCATACAGCCAAGATAGCTAACATTGCTGATTGGAGGAAAGGCACACACCCCCTCTCATCATAGGCAGAGACTCTCAAAGCTGTTTTGTAATAGGAGCTGCTCTCTGCTACTCTATTTTAGCAACCTCCTTTGACAAAAGATTCAGGTTGCTTTTGTCTAAAAAGTAAAAAAAAATATGTCAGGAGTTCTCAGGCTAATAACAGAGAAAACGTTCAGAAGAGAGCTATAAGACTTAGCTCATTGAAAAGAGATAACAAAACACTGCAGGGTAATTTTATATTAACAAAGCTGTAAGTTTACTATTACAAATTTTTGTTTTCTCCTAAACTCTTTATAGCAGAGATCTGTCCTAAGTCCTGCCATATATTTATTTTCATTGCTAAACTATATTTAACCACTCGCTGGCCCTTATATAACATCCTCGGCTTTGTGGTGGTATATTTAAATGATGGGTGCAGCTACAGGCATCATTTGGATATCGGCATTTTCAGCCGGCGATTCCCTACACCATAAGAATGATCATAGCGACTGTTCCGCCACTTGATCATTCTTATGGGCGCTGCCCTCTGGTTCTTCTACCAACTCACCTGTGCAATTGGTGAGTCAGTGACAGGATTGCCGGCCCCAGATGTTGATTATCGAGATTTCCGGCGGACCAGATGGTCGCCGTATTCTCTATGATTGTCGGAGGCCAGGCGTGATGTTATGACCTCACGCCCGGCCTCTGCATTAAAAAAAAACAGTGTCACTTCAGCTGTGAAGTGGTGATCTTTTTTTTTTAGGATTCCCAATCCCCATATCTCACTGTAAAGAGGTACTGTCAAGATTATATTCAAATGTATATAATTTTTTCCCACAAATAGAGTTTTCTTTTGGTGGTATATTAGTTTTTATTATATAAATTAAAATGGCCATTTTTTTTTTTTAACCACTTGCCACCCGCAGGATGTCCTCAGGCTTCAGTGGTTATACCGGGATGATGCCTGCATATAGCAATTGCGGTTTGTTTACTTACGTGGACCCGGGCGTGACATCATCACATCGCGCCCGGGCCTCCGACGGTCATAGAGATGACTGGTGACCATCTGGTCACCAGTCATCTCTATGGCAAACATCCAGCGGACGGCGATCATCTCTCCGGGCTCCCGATGGGATGGGAGAGCCCGGAGAAGCACTAGATGGCGGCAGGAGGGGGGGATGTCCCCTCCCGCCACCTGTAAGAACGATCTAGCGGCGGAGCCGCCGCTATGATTGTTCTTACAGTGTGCACGATCGCCGCCGCTAAAAAATGATATCTCAATGATGCCTCTGGGTGCAGCCATTATTGAGATATCCCCCCGCAAAGTCCAGGCCGTCATATGAGGTCCACCCCGGATAACAGGTTCCCATTTCAGCCATGACTAAGCACTGATCGAGTGCGAAACGCGTCGGCTGTCCTGTTTTCTGTGATTGCTGTGACTGTACATGTTTTTGGATTTACAATAAAGACAACTTTTTTCGTTTGAAAATCCTTGGAGTGCGGCCGTCCTTCCCTCTTTTCTTTATCATCAGGTTCCCATTTTGGATGTCATATGACGGTGGGCGGGTATCAAGTGGTTAAGCACCATATAGCCATATGGTGTGACAAAATCCCCATATTTTTTTTAAATGTTCAGGTGTTTTAAGTAGCCTTGCAGGAGTTAAATGTAATTTTTTGCATTTGTGCGCTGTAATATGTTTTTCTGTTTTATGGTTTTATGGCTGCACCATCTTTAAAGCGGAGCTCCACCCTGATATATATATTTTTTTTAAAAATCTGAAAAAAAAAAAAAAAAATGAAATGGAAAAAAATAAATAAAAATACTCACCCTAAATAGGCTGTTGCTATGCGGAAGTCCCGAATCTGCCCTCACGATCCGCGGTGCTGTTTTCTTCCTCCTCCTCTTCTGGGTGTCTTCTTGTGAATGGGCCGCGCTGCATTCTGGGAACTGTGTGTATCCCAGAAAGCAGCCGGACCATTCACAAAGCGCCGCGTCGCTCGCACATGCGCAGTAGGAAACGGGCAGTGAAGCCGCACGGCTTCACTGCCTGTTTCCCTGACTGTGGATGGCGGTGCCGGGATCGAGGATCGGCATCGGCGGGGGCCGTCAGCACGGGCGCCTAGAACAGGTAAGTGTCCTTATTCAAAGTCAGCAGCTACACTGTTAGTAGCTGCCGACTTTGAAAAAAAAAATGCGGGTGGGTGGAGCTCCGCTTTAATGCATCTTTTAGGGGGTGCCCCCCAAATATTTGTCTGTTTAACTTGACACTAACTGACGCTGGCAGGGAGGTACACTAACTGGCTAAATGACATCCCCAGTGAAACCAATATACAGTGATCAATGATAATACTATACACTGTCACTGTACTAATGACACCAGGTGGGAAGGGGTTAACATATCAGGGTAATCAAGGAGTTAAGTGTGTGCCTAACAAGTGTTAATGTGTGTAATATTTGCTGTTTACTAAACATCTGTTTGTTCCTTCTCCCTGCTTTGCACCATCTTGTCTTATACATGGGGGGGGGTTTGGAGGGGGTATGTGATTGTGCCTGACATGCATAAGGATACCACATATCTCATAGGAAAAACAGTACAGGGGTGTGTTCTAACACTAGTGATCATCGTTATCACACACCAGATATCAAGAGGCCAGTAAAAGTCTCCATGTTGCTCGCTCCCAGTACAAGCACATGCGTGGCACCGTGGAAAAACAGGCCACTTTTCTGATGCTACATATTTGTGTTATGCCATCATCAGGATTGCCATCTCTTGATGGTACCACTGACAAGCCCAGGCAGCACCCCAGGGTGCAGGGTGACCTGGTTGAGAAGGACTGCTTTATGCTATCACTTAAAACTAGTTTGCTTGTTTTTATCAAAATCAAAGTTCTTCCAGCTTATTTTTTTATATGAAAGAAACAACTACAATATAGAATGGTATTAAGCATAATTTCAGAGCACAAATACTGCTATCTAAATTCACCCCTTACAGTTTATTATACCTGTTTTTTAATGTTACATGAAAGTACACAAATGCTTTCAACATGCTGTCCTCTGTGCTGCTGCCAGTACTATTATAGTATGATACAAACAAGGCACTTTTAATGATAGTGAATGGATAATTGGGGAGGCTGGCATGGTTTGCATCTCTCTTCTTAAATCAAGGCACTATACTAATTGCAGAAAAATGTTAAACTGTGTAAGACCTGCAGAATGTGGGTCAGCAAGGCTGAACAATTCTAACACTAATTGTCTCACCCATTTTTACAAACAGCAATGACTACCTTGCCTTTAACTGTTTTATGGCGGGATGGGTAATGACATGTAGACATGTAAATACAATCATTGCATATACCCCCAGCAGATTGTTCTTGAAGAAACTCCATCAACCAGGTGGGATTTTTTCAGTCAACAAACATATCGGCTACCCTTAATACAAGCATGTATTTTAATGAATCAATCTAATGAAAATAAGGCAGTTTGGCAGCATGATGTCTACCTTTAAAATCCTATGAATATTCCAAGCCAGACAAAAAAAAAGAACAGCTCTCACAGGGTGCTATTATATTTTAAAGGGCAAGCCACAATACAAAGGTCGACTTGTCAACAGCCGTATTGGCCTTGATCACAGCTTACATCTACCTTAAAGTATATGTGTCTCTTTTCTCAGATGCATAAGGACCTTGAAGAGGTCAGGGTGTGGAAACAGCACTACAGTGATCTTCCCAGAAAATAGCTGTGTGGGAAGAGGGGGGAGCCGTCAGCACAAGTCTTGGCCATTGGAGGACAGGCAGGCTGTGCTCCCAACACAGACAGAAAACTGGCCACGCTGTAAATGGATGTGCTCTCATTCCTAGCATTGTCTGTTTGAAATAGGAATATAATAGGACTGGCAAGATGACCAGGTCATTTACTCATAGCAAGCAACACAAAGAGAACAGAAATACTTTTTTAACAGATGTACATGCAACAGACACATATGAGGAATATGAAATGTTTGAGCAACATGTTCCTTAACCCTCTTGTTTATCTATTTTACATACTGCGAATCTTCCCACCTGCAGCGCAATTCATACATAAATATGGTAAAAAGAGGCTTTTGTGGTTCTTGTGGCAGATTATACCAGAAGCTCAAAACACTCCAGAACTGCTAATGCAGTTATCATCTGGCTCAATAAAAATCAACTATAATCACAGTTAATTATATTGATTGGTAGCTACTTGGTGTAGCTTGTATTTCATAGATGCGCTGTTTGTGGTTTTGTGTAATGAAACCATTTCCCATAATTATAGTAAGAATAATATGAGACTACCAACTGTACAATATCCTGACCAGACGTGTTCTGGAAGACGGGAAGATACTGTCTAGTGTAGTCTGGCTTCAGTAGAAGAAAATTTTGCTCAATTATACAAAGAAAAAAAAATTCTTATGCAAATCAATTTGTGTTTAAAGAATTGCATCTTACACAAAGATTATGTAAGGATGCAAAGAACGTAATGCTAATTCCATAGCATTTGGAGTTCACCATTCAGAGGTTTTAAGAAGATGACTTGCATTAAAACAAAGCAGGTTTGGTAAATACCCTGCATGTTAAATAATCATCAAAAGACATCTAAGGCCCCTTGCACTCTATAGAATATATACACTCCCTGGCAAATGTCCCTGATCGCATAGGGCCTTAAGCGCAAGTACCACTCCATACAGCAGGGGTAGGCAACCTCGGCACTCCAGCTGTGGTGAAACTATGAATCCCATTATGCCTCTGCCTCTAGGAGTCATGCCTGCGATTATCTGGATTGTGTAATGTCTCATGTGACATGTTGTTTTAAAACAGCTGGAGGGCCCAGGTTGCCAACCCTGCCATACAGCAACCAGCCCTTTCCAGCCACAGCATATATCCATCTGCCATAGACTTTGACAGGCTGTAGATAGCGGGGTTGGATACTGTACATGTGTCTTCTGGACACACTAAAACTATGGAATTTGATACAAAGGTGACTGACACCCCGTGTGTGAGAGACCTGATCGCAAAATACATAAACACAAGTTATAGTCAGAAGACAGTAAGGCAAAACAAGCAGCAGACCCAGAGATTTATGCTGAGGATGTGACACGCAAATCTCAACTTTACATGTTGGTGCTTCTCTCTACCATATCCGTTTTGGCCAGTGAGAAGAAACAGAAAAGCTCTGGAGGGGTAGGATATGTATTTTCATTATATGCAGTTTTAATTATCAAGTTTGTTAGTCACTTTTCTTAGGCTGGGTTAATACTAGTAGATTTTTAACCAAACATTTGTACGAATATTTGTATGAACATTTGTACGAACATTCTTTGTACGTTCAATGACTAGAGTAATGTTGGTTGAAAGTACTAAAATGTGGTTTCCTTTTAATATTTAATTTCTGAATGAATGTAATTTCCCAAATGAAAACCACATAACATTGTTAACAATTTGTTTGTCAAGAAAAATTCTCCCTCGGTTGAAAAGGAACGCAGATTTGACCCTACTAGAGATCAGAATAATAATTCTCTTTTTTGCAACATGAGATAAAACTAAAAGTAATACAGATTTTGACTGATAAAGACATAAAAATGTAATAATATAGCACCGCACAAGAACAAAATTCAGTGCAGTTTCCAAACCTAGATATATGAACACTGTCCAAAAAAATAAAAAATAAAATCTGTGATGATTACGAGAAGTTCTAGGAGCAGAATAGTTGCCAGATGTTCACTGTGACATGTGCAGTCCAGATCATCAACTTAGTTACCAGTAGCTCTTCTTTTCTCAGTGGTAATATGCATCCCTTTGCTTCTACGTACAAAGCATTTTGGCCAACCTCCAGATAAATTTAGTCAGTATAACTCCACAGGCACTGAACTGAAAAGTAGCACTTTTACAAGTAATAAACCTTACAGAAAGCAGCTATATCATTCCACTGGCATAGACAACTATTGGCTTTATGGTTACCATTATACTTTGTAATTTTAAGCTTTACAACAGCTTAACAGCAATAGGTTATCTTAAAGCCTCTTGAATAAATAATCTGAGGCCCAGGAGCAAGTAATTCTTACACTTCCTTCCTTCTTGGTTTGTGCAAACTGTGTATGAGGTTTACAGAACTCTACGTAAAATATTCAGAGCAAGGTACATGGCTTTACTGAAAGAAAGTAAGCTCACTGTGGTGACTACATACATTTCACGTACATAAACATTCCCAACCACACTAATAAAGTTATGACTTATTCTTTTCATTAAATGTGTGTGATACAATGTGCAGCCTGGCTGGAAATTGTTTTACTTAATTCTTTAAAATCAGTGTACATATGGTTGTGTAAAATGTGATGAATTATACCAGCAAACTGCGTAGTCAGTGTATTCCTATCATCTTTAGCTTTTAAATTTAGAGCAACCCTGTAAAAGAAGACATTTGATGGTTTTCAAACTGCCTATTTCTGAGAATTTGTCTCTGATGCTGTGAAACTGTCCCACTTAGAAACATCATTTTTTTAGTGTGTAGATCTCTGTGGTCCTCAACACTCTTCACCGTTTTTTTTTTTTTCTGACATCACATCATCACTCTCTCATGCAGTGATGTGAGGTCAAAGGGAAAAACTGTGAGACCACAGAGATGTAAACGCCTAGAAGTTGGGTTCCCAGGGGAAAATTCATAGCATTAAAGAGGACTTTGTCAGTGAGGGCAATGGGAATGGTGGGTATTAACTGGCTTATTTTACACTAGGGGATTTTCGAACAAATATTTGTATAAAAATGTCTTAATGCAATCAATGACTTAGCAAATGTTGTTCAAATGAACTGTACTTTTGGTTGCTTTTAACATTACATTTTGGAACGAATGTGATTTCCCAAACAAAAAGCTTTGCAGATATCTTTTTACCACTTAGGCTTAGGAGTTTCATTTAGTTACTCATTTTAATTTATATTTGCTAGAGATTTGTAACATTTACTGTTTCCAAGTCTATTTCTTTATTAAGGTTAGCAAAACAAAAAATAATACATAAAATCTGGGAGGTACGATAGTGAACATTAACCGCCTGGAAATGAATAGAATGGTGTCACACATCTTGTCACATATGCTGCCTCCACAAAATCAATTTGGAAGCAATCAATACAACTGCCAGAATTGAAAACACAAATCACGGAATGAGACTTTCTATAACTCTTTCACGTTGACCTCCATAACTCCTCTAACTCCACTTACTGAAAGGACAATGCTTGCCTTACATTTCAACTGAGAAAATATTATCACATTGTTGTTTGAAAACTGCAAGCAAAATATGTGTAAGGCATGGACAAATATCATAGGTTAGACAGACACGGTGTACAAATTATGGTGGAATTTAATTTTATTAAAATATAGAAGGATTTTTAGACATGGCCATAGTGTAATTTATCATATACATATGGGTAGGCCAGAGTCCTTGGAATGTGTTAATATATGGAAATACAAAGGAAAGTAAGCAGTGGAGAAAAGGGCCAGGGAATAAGTAGTAGAATAAAGGGTGTACTCAACTACAATGCTTTAACCACCCTCCCGGATAAGGCTATGTAGTCCCTTTTAATTTACCTAGTTCCCAGTATTTGCAGACACTTATACGATTTGGAAAATTCTAGCCAAATGTACTATTAAGGGGAATTCCACTTTACATAGCATAAAAACGCCATGTTTTAAATTTATTGTCAATAAACATTACCTCTCCATTTAGTTCTGAAGCCACTGTAATTTTCTATAATTGTAAAAAAATACAACACCATTTGGCAAACCAAAGACATTTTATACGCAGCTGGCTTACCGAAATCCATCAAAACTATAATTTCCTGAGCGTTTCATTGGCCTACTGATTTTCTCAGACATCTGCACCAATATACAGGCAAAATGTTAGGCATCCTCTGCATAAGGAATTTTATTTTAGTGAGATACTCCCTAAGACTTAAATACTTCTAAAAGGATGAAGGTACTACAACCCACTGATCAGTGTAGTTTGACAGAGGAGGAGCCCTGCTGTCAGAAAACAATGGCACAGCAAGGAGGACTGCTCTATCCATGAGTGGATAGGGGAATCAATTTATTTTTTTATCAATCAGCCCTCTAGATAATAATAATAAAAAAAGGAGAGGTATCTATGGCCAGCCTTAAATGAAAAATGAATAATGTGGGATACAAGGTACAGGACATATGCCACAAGCACTCATAAGTGTTACATGAACAAAGACAAAAAAAACATGAGACCATTACACTAGTGTGAACTGTAACATCTCATCATATGTGAAAAGTATCAAGGCAACTGTTTGGCCAGCTTACTATGTGGAACAGCTGTAAAGTCAAGTAAATTAAAGTCCCACTCCTACAAAAGCATTTTTATTTTACAGGATCCACCGTCCAACCTCTAATCCTCTTAGTCTTTTAACCCCCATTACCTGGAGAAGGCAGATATGCTCACCTAAGTACCTCAAACTATCCCAGAGTAGGGCTTTAAAACATATAATTCATTATTCAGATATCTGCAATAGGCAATTTGTGACACAACATGCTGTAGTTTCCTGCCTGTCAATGAAATCTCAAACTCTCTGAGCTGGGGCCCCTAGAACAGAATCCACAAGGGAAAAGCAGGAGTGTGTTTTAGGACAGGACAGGCAAAGTATTTTAGTTAAAACTTCCACTTATCTGTCTCCACCCACTCTCCGGTGTCACATTTGGAACCTTTCAGGGGGGTGTGGGGAGTGGATACCTGTTTTTTTGACAGGTACCCTGTCCCCACTTCCGTTGGACATTGCCGCAGTGAGGTGCGTTACCGATTCGGCCCCCCCTCTTTCCCTTGCTGCCAGTAAGAGGGTGCAGTGCAACCTATGCACAATGAATGGGCTGTCCTCACTCACGTGTTTTAATACACTGCAACAGATAACTAAGGTATGAATAGGTCCTTAGATTACTTATGTTTTTCAAAACAATTACCTGACCTCTATTTTATCATATTGTATATCACTCAACTGTTTATTTATTTAGAGTTCCCCTCTTTACTGAAAAATACAGCATCTAAGCTGTCCTATACATATATTTTTTTTAAAGAAGAAAAGATTAAATAAGGACAGACTCTTTAAGTAAACATACAGAATTGTAAATTTATATGAAATGCTATTTGAGTCCATAATCCAAACTGAACCTTAGAAAGTTTGATAAATAATACATAAGCAGCATATGGCGTTGACAGAGCTGCCTTGTTTGATTCAATGAAACAAAATGGAAGGAATTATGAGCTTGTCTTTTAGTAAGGAGCTAAGCTTCAGACATCACTTCTGTGAAGCAAGATCCAGCTCTACATTGGAGAATTTGCTGAAATGCACATTGGGAATTACAAGTAGTTGATTCCTTGTCTCTTTTTTTGTCTGCGTCTTGTCATATGGATCAATGTCTGGAATATGGGTCTGAATATATCAAGTGGCTGACTTTCCACACTATCGGTATCCGATTCCTGTGGTAACACTTTAAAAGTTAACAGAAAAAATAAATCAATAGTTCTGAGAATTCTAGGGAATAAGAAGAACGCAAAATAAACAAGTAAATAAACTTGTGATGGTAAAAAGGTATCTCTGGTAAAAAAAATGTATATTCATTTTCATATTGTATTTCAATTATGTCTAGCCTACTCCTAATACATTTTGGTCTATCTTTCTTTCCCAAACTTATAGCAAGTCCTCCTCTGTTTTAAAAGTTTTTACTCTCAATTCCTTTTTGCAAACGGGCCCCTCAAAGCACAATATAACCCTTTGAAGGTGCAGCAGCTATCTTGTGCCCACCTTCATTTCCTGTTTCAACAATTCAGTCCTTATCAATCCCCTTTCCTCCTAATCTGTACTACATATAATCCATAAAGTTAATGTTTACAGAATGCAGTTACAACTCAAGTAACCCACCCCAGTCTAGGCAGTTAATGCTGGTCTGCTGATATGTGCCAGTGAAATAAAGAATAAAAATATATAATTGACAGAAAACAGAACCTTTAGTAACTACTATTATGTTACAGTCACTGAATGCTGCTAACTTGTCTGGCTGCTCTATCACTCACTAAGAACAGTGAGAAATGGAGCAGCCTGGAGGAGAGACGCCGGGAGAAAAGCTGCTACTGTGCTGATGTCTTCTGAACAGGCAAACAGCCTGAATCCGACTTAAGGGGGTTGTGAAGGCAGAAGGTTTTTTATCCTAATGCATTCTATGCATTAAGATATAAAGCCTTCTGTGTGCAGAAGCCCTCTCCCCCCATCCCTCAATACTTACTGGAGCCCCATCACTGTCCAGTGATGTCCACGAGTGTCTCGGCCATCTGGGACTCTCCCTCCTGATTCGCTAAGACACAGTAACGTCGCTATTTGCTCCTGCTGCTGTCAAAGTCAGTTATCCAATCAGGAAAGAGAGGGGCGTGACTGAACCGCAGCTCCATGTCTGAATGAACAAACAGAGCTGCGGCTCGGCTTTGGTTCCCCCCATAGCAAGCTGCTTGTTGTGGGGGAATCTCAACAGGGGAGAGGGGCCAGGAAGAGGCACCCGAGAAGAGGAGGATATGGGCTGCTCTGTGCAAATCCACTGCAACAGAGCAGGTAAGTATAACATAACAAAGACTTTACAATCACTTTAAATCAGGTTCAAGAGAAGGAAGACAGGTTTCCGACAATATTGTCCAGATCTTACGCGAAGACGGACTCTAGCCCCTCCCACAGGTAACTGCTTCAATTTTAACAGAAAGACTTCAAGATCCTTGCTCACCTATAAGGCTCTTCATGTCTTGACACCCCCCCCCCCTTATAACCTCCCCTCCTCAAATTCTGGTCTTCTGTATGTTCCCCCTACTCACTTATACCAGATGGGAGACAGAGCCTTCTCCTGATATGCTCCACTCTGCAATTAACTTCCAAAAAACATCAAAGAGCCATCTTCTCTAGACTCATTCAAATAAATAAGGTGACAGTACCCCCTATCTTTGAATACATCACTGCTGGCTACTCTTAGAAGCACTCTCCCCTCCACCCTGCCTGCATATTTTCTAGATCAGCTCTTATTGATAGACAGATTCCTTGTGGTTGAGCTGCTTCCAGAGAAGCAAACTGAACGATTGCATGACATTCCTTCTAGACAGAGCACCCCTACAACTGTAAGGTTAGAAACAATATGAAATGCAAAAAGCATATGATCCTTATTATTCTATGCATACTTCTTGAAAAATCCCCAGTCCCAGCATCCAAAAACATAATTTGCCTAATTGTATTATCTATGTCTGCATTTTCTGTGTACTACAAAAAAGGAAAGAGATGTGAATTTTAGGACAGAGTAGTGCATTTTACTGCAAATATCTTACAATTTTATTTTCACGGGGATCCCTGTCTTCTTACAGTAAAAGGGAAATCAATAATGCCAGCTGTAGGACTCTAGAGATGACATCACAATACCTGGGGTATAGAGTGACACAAACTTTGACACTATTTAATTAATCATAAAGGGAAGAGCTGAGCAGAGAGCACCAGGATAATACCAATTACTGAAGAACGTTTTAGAGATGCAGGATCGGTTTCTTTTGTCTTTACTTTAACCTCAGCAGGCATTGTGGGGAGAAGAGAGCTATTGTTATGCTCCTGAGAGGCTCTTGGATCACTTTCACCTGTGAAGGAGCATTCAAGCAAACGCTTTGTATAGTACTCACAGTTGGAGACTTGTAACTGGATGTTGAGTTACATTCATGTCAACACATCTATATAAAATGTGTTGACTAAACTGCACTTTTGCTTCATTTTCTAGGCAGTGCAGTGATTTTGTTTTTAATCTTACAGAAGTTTTTATTTTTTTTAAGGAGCAGAAAATTGCCCGTGTTGTAATCATTTAAAGCAGGCCCAGTAATAACTCATATGAGTTTTCAAGAATCTGTGATTTATGCACATTTTAAAGCCTCTTTCGAGTTGATTTCAGGCATGAGTTTATTGCCTTATTTAAACTAAAGATTGCCAAGATTTTTTTGTATTTTTAGCATAAAATATACTATTAAACTCTTACTGCAGCTTTCCTCAAACAAATGAGGGATTTCAGTGCTCTTGTGACTTGCCAAATTGAACCCGTCTGTTGCCAGATTAATTATTTTTTTTCCACTCACTGCACTCTATGCATATGTATTATATATTATATTCTATATTATATTACATATGTATTATGTATCAGATATGGTTAATGACTCCTTTCGAGGCCTTCCTAGTGCTTCCTGCCCTTTACACCAATGCCTTCCTCCAGCTTCATCTTTCCATGGTGTTGGACCTGCAATATTTATGCAACTTTTTAAATAAATAAAAAGAGAGAATCGGGGAGAACTAGAAGCAGATGTGTAACCTGAGAACTTAAGAATCACAGATTGATGAAGGAAAGTCATACTAAATCAATTTGCCACCACTGCTCAAATCTCTTGTGTAGAAGGAGGTAGCTGAGAGGCCCCCGAGGCACAATAGAAATCTCTCTCATACTGCCCTGGAAGGTTCTGTCCGAGACGAGATTCTTTTCTTGTTTTATGGACAGAATAGTCATACCATGCCCCCAAGCCCCTGTGGCCTCACTGCCAATTTTTTTTAATGGAATAAGAAAATAATTTAACGTTGACATTGGCGATAGTAATGCAAGCATGATTCTCAGCACAAGACCACATAATGCTAGATACATGGATTAATGGCAACATCTAAAAAAATAATTAAATTAAAAGCCTTCAGCTGCCTCGTTTCACACCAATGTATGATGAGTCACACACATTACATCACATCTGCACAGATCAAATTACAGTCATAAATCTAAAACTAATGACTCAAAATGACACACTTTTCTTAAGGGTTATTTTAAATGAACATGAATTTTACCACTTTGCGACAAAGGTCACATATTACCTTTAAATAACATTATGCTTTTAGAAAAAGATATTGATGTCACACACTTATCCCACATAAAAAGTAACCAGTTTAGCAACAGCGACAGGAAAACTGCAGCATCACAAATAAAATAAACGATCGTATATTTACTTTTTAACGTTATCTTTTTAATGATTCACTGTATACCTATTATCCATGTTGGCTGATACACAGAGTTTAGTCCAGAGAAAACCGCACAGCCACCTCTGTAAACTCTCCTGGCCATTGTGTACGTGTGTGGGCAAATCCCATTCATTGGGTTCCATGATTGGGGGCCTCTCCATAGCAAATGAGAGATTGTAACCATGCATGAATAGAAGATTTTTCAAACCAACCAAGAGAGTTTCAAGCAACAGCTTTGCAGTGCCCTGTGGGCACCACACAGGATCATGGACATTAGAGTATAAAAACTTTAAAAGCACAATTTTAAGAGACTAGCTTTGTCCTTTAAACTGTTACTAAACCCAGAACCTGAATTTACTATATCTGGTCTCCCACAGCACTGCACATGGAAATTAAAGTATTTTAGTAAATATAAAATACTAAATACCCTTTCTCATCAGCAGTATATAGCAGCCTTGTGACTTGTATCAGTAAAGCTTGTAGGAGGAGTTTTCATTCTCCCCTTATCCTTTGTCTGGACATGCCTGGACAGTGCTGATCATCCCTGTGCTAATCACATGTACTTTCCCAAGAAAAAAAAAAACTCTCTAGCAATACACACTAAACTGAGGATGTGCAGCACGTCCCCTGGCTCTGTACATATCAAGTTATTTTTTGGAGACAGTGAAAGAAGAGGGGAATGAGAGAGACAGCCTTTATACGCACTGCAGCCTTGTGACTTGTATCAGTTCCTAGTAAAGCTTGTAGGAGGAGTTTTCATTCTCCCCTGATCCTTTGTCTGGACAGTGCTGATCATCCCTGTGCTGATCACATGCACCCTCCCAAGAAAAAAAATTGTCTAGCAATACACACCAAACTGAGCATGTGCAGCGCGTCCCCTGGCTCTTTAAATATCAAGTTATTTTTTGAAGACAGTGAAAGAAGGGGAGGATCAGAAAAACAGCCTTTATACGCAAAGGATTAACCCCTTGGGTTCCACAGTGAGTATAATAAGCATGCCTTACTGCATATTAGAGCTACATGGTTAATAGTTAAAGAATCAAGATTGCGATTTTATCCCCCTCCCAATCTTAAAAAAGCATTTTGTTGAGTTCTCTGCTCAAGCTCACAGCTGTCAAAAAAATAAACAAAACTAAAAAAAAAAAAGGGGAAGCTTGCCAAGTTTCTTACAACATCGCTAACGAGGAACATTGTAAAATATAGTTCATTTAGATCAAAGGGATGAAATTTGATCTGTAAATTAGCTCAGTTTAACCACTTAAAGCGGAGGTCCACACAAATATGGAACCTCCGCTTTTCGGAAACCCCCCCCCCTCTCCGGTGTCACATTTGGCACCTTTCAGGGGGAGGGGGGGTGAAGATACATGTATAATACAGGTATTTGCACCCACTTCCAGGCATAGACTCGGCGGGTCATGCCACTCCCCCTGCTGTCTTCTGGGAAACACACAGTTCCTAGAAGACATCGGGGACCAGTGAGGATGCAATGCTTCACTTCCTGATTTCCTCACCGAGGATGGCGGCAGGGGCAGCCGAGAGCTGAGCGATTGATTGGCTTTGGCTGCGACATCGTGGGCACCCTGGACAGGTAAGTGTCCATTTAATAAAATAATGCAGCTGCTGGCTTTAATATTTAATTATTTTTAGGCGGACCTCCGCTTTAAAGACTAAACCTTGCTGCTTACAAGTTAAAATCAGTATTTTTGCTAGAAAATTACTTAGGACCCCCATACATTCTTATTTATTTTTTTAGCAGTGACCCTAGAGAATAAAATGAATGTTTTTGCAATATTTTATGTCACACTGTATTTGTGCAATGCTCTTTCAAATGCAATTTGTTTGGGGGCAAGAAATACACTTTGATTAATTCAAAAAACTAAAAAGTAAAATTAACCCAATTTGTTTGTATAATGTGAAAGACATTGTTACGCTAGAGAATCATGATCTTTATTCTAAGCAAAAAAAATGTGATTCTCATTTTAGCCAGAATCGTGCAGTTCTACTTCATATACAGACTGATTTTACTGTTGTGGGTTTAGTAACACATGAAGGTCTTATTCAAATAGCAAAGAAGGTACTAGTGTACTCTGCCATTATGTGGCTTTTAGCCTGCATTCTGGTTACCCTTTTAACCATCCAAAGCCAGAGCTATGTTTATCAGTTTACACAAAGAATCAAGAGAATTTTAAATGATACAGACCTCTTTTACTCTGATGTGCTGCAGTGCAAAACAAAGCAAACCGTTTACTTAGCTGCTTGTGTGTACTGATTCATTATGCTCAGTACACTGTTCCAGACTGGAACGTGGGAGCAGTTAGCAAGGAATACATGCTGAAAGCTCCAGTTGAATTCTGTTTGAGGCCTTTGGAATATCTGGAGGGCAAGTTAACATTGTATCTAAACAATGACAGCAAATAATTCTGATGTGAAAAGAAAAATGTATTTAATTCTGATGGATAACAAACACATCTGATGGTTCTGCCCCCTCATTCGTCCTTTCTGGTCTGAAGTGGCAGACCATCAAATCACCGAAGTCAAGTTACTTTTGGATCCATGGATAGTTCTCTTTCACGCTACCTCCATGCCCATAGGAAGATATAAACGATCACTCATTCCACACCTCCTTAATACAGCCATGGCTCTCATCCCTACGTGTTGGGGTCAACTTACAATTCCAACCATGAAGTCCAGGCTACAAAAAGTATCTGACGTTAGCCTTATGGAAGAAATCACCCACATCGCAAGAGATACTACTAAACAATATACTTTAACCTGGGCCCCTTGATCCTCATTCCTTACCAACCCTTGCTTCAAGGACATAATTTCTTCCTCCTTTTTTTTTACTGTGAATAAGGTTAGTGGCCTTGCTACTGTATAGTCCAATGAGTAAACACAAGTGGCAGAAATAAAAAGTAAACCTGCCTTGGATCAACATGGTAACACAAACTATTAATGGTCCTTTAACCACTTCTGACCAGCCCCACGTCCAAAGACGTCATTTTTTTGAAGATGGATATCTCGGTAACGGCAGCAGCTGCTGCCACAACCGTGATATCCATCTCTTCGTGGGGCGGTCCTGTTAACGATAACGGCGGTCATCGTGGCGGATTCGTTACCGGCGGCGGGAGAGGGTGCCCCCCCCTCCCGCCGCTCTCCCGCGCCCTCCGCCGCTTACCGTAGCCGCCGGTAGCGGCGGAGGCGATCGGGTCCTCTTGCTGGCTGTCCGGGGATGCGACTGAGGGAAAAAATGTCCCTCAGCCGTCCCCATACCTCTGCTGGGCGGAAGTGACGTCAAAACGTCATTTCCGCCCAGCGTCTTAAAGAGACATTTAATTTGTTTACATTTTGACTTTTTTTTTTTTTTTTCTTTTTTTTTTTTTGCATTTAAGCCTGAATATGAGATCTGAGGTCTTTTTGACCCCAGATCCCATATATAAGAGGACCTGTCATGCTTTTTTCTATTACAAGGGATGTTTACATTCCTTGTAATAGGAATAAAAGTGATAATTTTTTTTTTTTTTCAGTGTTAAACATTATAAAAAAAAAAGAAATAAAAACGAAAACCCCAAAAAATAAATGTTAAAGTGCCCCGTCCCGACGAGCTCGCGCGCAGAAGCAAACGCATACGCGAGTAGCGCCCGCATATGAAAACGGTGTTCAAACCACACAAGTGAGGTATCGCCGCGATCGTTAGAGCGAGAGCAATAATTCTAGCCCTAGACCTCCTCTGCATCTCAAAAAATGCAACCTGTAGAATTTTTTAAACGTCGCCTATCGAGATTTTTAAGGGTAAAAGTTTGACGCCATGCCACGAGCGGGCGCAATTTTTAAGCGTGACATGTTGGGTATCATTTTACTCAGCGTAACATCATCTTTCACAATATATAAAAAAATTGGGCCAAATTTATTGTTGTCTTATTTTTTAATTCAAGAAAGTGAATTTTTTCCAAAAAAAGTGCGCTTGTAAGACCGCTGCGCAAATACGGTGTGAGAAAAAGTATTGCAATGACCGCCATTTTATTCTCTAGGGTGTTAGAAAAAAATATATATAATGTTTGGGGGTTTTAAATAATTTTCTAGCAAAAAAAAATGTTTTAGTCTCGTAAGCACCGAATCTGAAAAACAGGCTCGGGGCTGAAGTGGTTAAAGCTGAAATCCTCACAAGCAGCTAAATACACAGTTTAAATACATATAAGGAAGCTTTTCACTCACCAAAAGCTTTTCATTTCTGTCCATTCACGAACAGAACGAACTGCACAGTGGAGGTAAGTATAACATGTTTGTTATTTTTTTTTTTAAAACAACCTGACTTTAGTGTTCCTTTAAGGAATATGCCACCAGCCTGCTGACTGGGCAGTGAAAGAGCAGAAGTAGACAGATAAAGGTGATCCCACTGCTCACTTTGCTCTATACTGTCAGCTTGTTTTTTGCATGCAGTACTGGTTCCTCCTTTGCCCAGTTTTTGCTGACTGGTTCTTCCTTTGCCCAGTTTGCCGCAACAAACTAATACCAAGTTGGGCTGACCTGAAGTCAAATTCAGCTACTGACAATAGATACTGTACATTTAAAAATGCATTTAACAATTTAAAAATTAGTACAGAACTCCATTAATTTGTGTTTTTTTTACCTGGAATTCAGCTTTAAATAGGAATAAAAGCTTTTTAATATTAAATGTATTTAATATACCAGGGCAAAGACACAGGCAGCAGAGAGAAATACAGCACATACAAAAACAAGGAAAGTACTATGAAATTATCTTTTCCAAATAGGTTAACAGGTTGGGACCAAGACATATGGACTGCTAAGGATAAAAAACATGTTTGCCTTGACTTTCACTTTAATCATTTTAAATGAGTACAATACAGTATTTATGCATCTGAATTTCTTTCTCAATAAAGGAAAATAAACCTGCACATACTCTTTAGTTGGGGGTTGAATGATCCAGCTCTTCATCCAGATCATCACGGAGGACAAGGGGGTACTCTTTATGTCTGGAGAAAAATAGATTTAACCTCCACATACAGAAAGTCATCTTCACAGTAAGAGCTGTGAAAATGTGGAACAGAATACCTCAAGAACTATTTCTGGCCAGCTCAGTAGATTCTTTTAAAAATAAGCTTGCTGCATTCCTAAATGCACAAAATACTGGCTACTAACATTTATCACCAGAGACTGTTGATCTAGGAAATATCTGATTGCATTCTTTCGGATAAGGATGGACTTTTTCCCCTTGCTAGAGCAAACTGGATCATGCTTTATTTGGGTATTTGCCAGCCTCTGGATCAACTGTGGGTATAGGATTGTGTATATCGAGGGTTTCTATTTGGTTTTTTTTTGTTGGCGTAACTAGATGGATGTATGGCTTTTTGTTTTTTTTGTAAATATGTAACTTTGAAAGTATCATGCGTGCTAATATGCTTTTAGCATTTATGACCTCTAATCATTAGTGCTGATCTCTCCACGGACAATGATCACAAATGACTGTCATATTACAAAAAACAAAACAAAACAAAACAGGCCATCTTTCATCAAGCAAAAGTTCCCCCAAAGTCAGTGTCATCATAACCTGTGCATTAACCTTATAGTGGCCTCTCGTTGTCAACGTGGTAAAATCAAAGGAATTGGGCAGCAAATAAATTGTTAGATCTGTATGTTTTTCAAAGTCATACAAACATATGAGAAACATTATTTAGGATTGGTGCCTTATTAATGGGAGGAAGGAAGCCAATAACTTCTGTATTCACAGTAGAGTAGAAATAACTCATAGGGGGCTTTAGTAATTGTAAAGTCCAGGTGTTAATTCGCTCTGTTTTCCAAGTTTCCTGTTTATATTTCAAGTCTTTTCCTCATCCACATACATATGATTACAAAGCTTTGACGTCAATGATTTCAATATATATGCCTCCTGGTCATATTTGTTTGCTATTTTACAACTCACCAAAAATGAAACGCACTCGAAAGGTATATATTGTAGGTGGCACTTCAAAAAAGACGTCTGAAATTTATAACACTAATAAACGTCAGTTGAAAATATACATATATAATGCAATTGTAAAAATTGTGACATGGGTGGCATTCTCATCCCTGTTTGTTATGGGCATAATGTTGTTCCTAGCAATCTTATCCTTATTACCACAATGGGACTAATCATTGTGGGTAACTGGTTGACCCCCCAGCTTAAATGATAGATGACGACAGTAAATGGAATGCAAGTAAAACTCTGCAATGAAGTGTGATAAAATACTGGCAATGCATATAATTGGGCTGGGACTTACTGTTTTTATTTTTTTTTGTTTTATAATAAGTGAAGTTTTCCTTTAAGTAATTTGCCTCACGCTAATCATCTATGAATAGGAAAGTTAAGGGAAAGCTTTAATAACAACAGTGTAAAAACAGCTTAGGGACACCATTTTTTCTACTCTGTCATTCCAGTTTTAATGTATTTGTCTTTAGGGACAAGCTGGGGGTAATGCACATAAGTCAGCAGTCACAACGTGTTAATGTGAGAGTAGCCCCTGTCATCGCTCTACAGCACATCTCATTGACATACGACATGTCCAGCAGTTCTGCCTTCCTTTGGAGAAATTATATTTAATGGTTTGCCACAACTGTTTTTATACATAGAATGTGCCATCTGGAAATGGTTATAAATAGAACAGTGGCTTACACTCCGGGTTTGTATATCTTATATTTATTACAGGATGTGTTACTTGCATTTAACAATTTTAGTTTACAGCATAGGCTGTGTCCAATCATAAACGCCTGTCTGGAGTAAACTTTGGGATATCTTTTAACTTTGTGTGCCAAGCACTGTCATCTGTTTTTGATCACTCAGGAAAAAAAAAAGGACAGCAAACCAAAATTACACACAAAATAAAGATCATGCTTAGTAGGATCATGTGGAATACAGTAAATAAAGTTATCAACAATATATTAAGAAGATTATCAAAGCTAAACATGAATTTGACATAATGCCCTAAGCAGTACCAAGAAAAAATACAATAGGCTTTTGTATTAACAGTAAGCCAAAGCAACCAATCAGAAATCAATGTTCATTGGTATAATTAAATTATATATACTGTATTGTATTATTTGAAATATTTTATTACATGAACCTACATGAACCTAATGTATTGTTCCTGTGCATATTTGAAACGTATACGGGTCTGTGTAGAATGGTCTATATAGTAGTACAAATAAACCTTGACAATGATGGTGGAACCCCCTGCAAGGGAAGATTTTATGTGACATTTGTTTTGTTTAACCACTTGTCCACCGCCCACCGTCAAATGACGGCGGGCGGAGGACTCCAATATCCTGACTGCACGTCATATGACGTGCAGTCATTTGAATAGGGAATGCGCGCGATCGCGTGCGCGCATCCCTACACTGTCGGTATCGGCGTGTCACGGAGACACCGCTCGTTACCGACAGGGGTGAACAGCGGCGCGGATGCGCTGTTTACCACGTGATCGGCCGTGATGAAGTCATGGCTGATCACGCATGGCAACACCCCCAAAGTGCACGGCACGTGTTCGCGATCGCGGCGCGCGTGCCCGTCGGTGGCAGCGTGTTCCCGGGAACACTGCTCGTCACCGACAATGGTACACAGCCATTGGTCAGGGCTGTGTACCACGTGATCAGCTCTGATCACTAGTGTAAACAAAGAGCTGTAACTAACTGTTACCAGCTCTTCTCCCCTCACACATAATTTCCAGTGTGAGGAGAGAAGAGCTAGAAGCAGTGAGTTACAGTTCTGTGTTACTGAAGTGTCTGCTCAAACACCACATCTGTCCCTTTGCCCCCCCCCCTCCATTGTCACCAGTCACCCATAAAGTGCACCTGTCACATAAATAGACTGCCATCAGCGGTGCGACCGTCACCCACCAGTGACCGTACCCTGTCACCGTCACCCACCAGTGACCTTCCCTGTCACCGTCACCCACCAGTGACCTGCCCTGTCACCGTCACCCACCAGTGACCTGCCCTGTCACCCGTCACCCACCAGTAACCTGCCCTGTCACCCGTTTATGAAGAAAAAATACTAATTTGATAACATTTTATGACAGAAACAAAGAAAAATGCAATTTTTTCACAAAATCTACCGTCTTTTTTTATTTAAAGCGCAAAAAATAAAAAACCCACGAGTGATTAAATACCACCAAAAGAAATCTCTATTTGTGTGAAAAAAGGACGCAATTTTTATTTGGGTACAGTGTTGCATGACTGAGTAATTGTCATTCAAAGTGTGAGAGCACCGAAAGCTGAAAATTGGTCTGGGTAAGAAGGGGGTTTAAGTGCACTGTATTGAAGTGGTTAAATTAAAGGGTCACTAAAGGAATTTTTTTTTTTAGCTAAATAGCTTCCCTTACCTTACTGCAGTACTGGTTTCATGTCCTTATTGTTTGTTTTTGCTTTGAAGTTGCTGTTAACCTGCTCTGTTCTCCACACTTCCTGCTTGTCGGTTTCCTTATAAGCACCATACTGGGAGCTTTCTCACGATGGTTTAAGCTGTCATTACTGTGTGTCTAAAACTTCCCAGAACCAATCAGATTCATTTTAAAAACAAAACACTGCCCTGGATTTGTTTGTTTTTGTTCTGTGTTTCTATTTCTACTTTGCAGAAACATGAAGCCAGTTCAAAAGTGAAACAAGCCTGCATGCACATTATATGATTGATTTTTATCTATTTTTAATCACTTTGAAAAGGAATCAGTTAACTTTTATGTCTCTATACCCTGTAAACATTCATTTCAGCAAAAAAAATGTTTTCCTTTAGTGACCCTTTAAATTGGGCTGCTATGCTTATTTACTATGATGTTTGATTTTGTAAAAGGTCTGTTTAAAGTGTATGGTATCATTTTTTTATGGCATGAGTTGGTCAACAATCTCAAAGGGCAATAGCCCTTTGGGAATGTTGACCAACTCATGCCATAAAAAAGTAAATGCATGTACAAAGTGATCACTTTGTTATTATTCATCATTGTTTTTTGTTTCAGAAAAATGATAAAGTACCTGGTCATCCTGCCATTTATCAATGACCCTGTGTATTTCCACTTTTGGATAAACTATGCAAGATTGCCGCTAACAAATACTATTCTAGCATTGTCAACCCTCTGCATCTCTCCCTGTGCTACTTGTGCATGTTTAAAACCATTGGGAAAGGTAAGGAGCATATTTGTGGCCAGCGGGCATTTAGTTGCCTGGGAAACTTACATCCCAGCAGCCATACCTTACTTCCAGCAGTGGTGAGGAAGCGGCTTGGTTACTCAACCACCCGGCCACAAATAAGCAGTTTAACTGCGGTCATATGACTGTGTGACTGTGTGGAACAGACTCAAACAAAAGTAATAAACAAGCAATAGTTATTATTTAATTATTGCAAAAAAAATAATCAGTGAAGAACTAGACTCTTTGTTGTGTATAAAGGTTTACAACTTCTTTAAGGTGGTTGTAACCCCACTTTCACAGTTCTACCTAAAGATAATTGTATAATAAGGCTTGCCTGTAGGGAGAATTAATATCTCTTAAACCTGCACGGTTTAGGAGATATTCACCTTGCATGCAGCCACTGACATCAGTGGCTGCATGCGCTCTGAAGGTTCGTGGATGCTGCCGAAAAATCAGAGCTTGTTGACGAAAAAAGAGGACGCGGGCATATGCACGGGGGTGACGTCATCGCGGCTCCGGCCACTCACAGCACTGGAGCTGAGAACCTAGAAGAAACGCAGAGGGAACATGTCAGCTCCCTCAGCAGTGACCAGGAGGCACTAAGGTAAGAATTTCATAATGAGCTAGTATGCATATTAGCTCATTATGCCTTTGCCTTACACATTTTTTGTTTTGTTTTTTTCGAGGGCATACAACCGCTTTAAGCCAGCAAAAGGCATATTTGTGTGCCACAAAAGTAGTAGAATAATATTGACCATAACCAAGACTGAAACTACCTTTATTTACTCAAATTGTTAGTCAAATTGTTACTCAAAAATAGAAAACAATAAGAACCAATCAAATGTGTTTATTCTAACCAAAAAAGCTGCTTTAGTAAAACAAAAATATAGAGATAAATGCTGCTTTTTCAAAATGCAAAAATAGTGGTGTGATATATATCATTATATCAGAAGGTTCCTTCCTACACATGGAAATCCTGTTAAAATGACATGAATTGCCAGCAAATTTTGTTCTGCTTTATAAAACCTGTTCTATAATGAACACAGCAGTCAGTGTTGCATTGTGGGTACTGGGCCAAGTCCCTATGGAATCGTTTTACACATAAGAAACCATTACATAGCTTTAAATATGGCTGCAGGAATTTTAACTGAGATACCAATTAAATTGCTACCGTATACTCTATCACTACAAAGAACATAATAGCTGTGGTTAGGTCTGGGTTCTTTAAAGGTGGAAAGTCACATCTGTTATCTTCTCCCTCCTCTACATTAGAGACACACATTGCCTACAGAGAATCGTGGCCTGTTTCACATTTTTCACTTTCTATTCATGTGCTTTAATTGAAAAAGTAACATTTCCATTTTATAAAAATATAAGATTTGAATACAACAACCCCATCAGGTTGAATTGCTGCAATTTAAAAAAGGCCAGTAAATTCCTTTGACATTCTATTTGGGGTGTCTGCACACTTGAATACATTTTTCCTCATTTAGTGTATGTTTGTTATGCATTCCTTGTTTTACTTCTGTCTTTTCTCAGATTAGATAAAAAAATGCATAGATATTGGATTTTGGCCCGGAGAGGGTTGATGTGGTGTTGTGGTGTGAACAGGACACAACAAAACATTTTTGTTGGCCTGCATTTTGCAGGTGCTTGAGTTGAAACGCACAAAAAAATCTTCCACTGCATTTTACTGCAAGCCTGTTTGAATTCAGCCTTAGTATTGCACAAGCCCTGTTCAAATGGGGAAAATCAACATACACAAAGTAGGTTTTTAAAGCGGAGTTCCACCCTTAAAACCACTTTGTTTCATCCCATCCAGCATATAATAAATCATTTAATTTCGGGCGCACCGCAGTATGTCGCCGCTATAAGGCGTCACGCCTTCCGGAAACAGCCGATTAGCGTTCGGCTCTTCTCGGCACCTGCGCACAGCACCAGGAGCTGACTACGCAGGCGCCGTAAATAGGCGGTCCTAGTTCGGCTTTTTTTGGAGGGCGTGACACGGCTATATACGGCGCCTGCGCAGTCAGCTTCTGGGTCTGTGCGCAGGCGCCGAGAAGAGCGAACGCTAATCGGCTGTTTCCGGAAGGCGTGACGCCTTATAGCGGCGACATACCGCGGTGCGCACAAAATTAAATGATTTATTATAAAGTAAGTACATGCATTAAAAAAAAAAAAAACAGCATACTGGCGCTGACGCCAGTATGCTGAATGGGATGAAACAAAGTGGTTTTAAGGGTGGAACTCCGCTTTAAGATAAAGCACTGATCAGAATTATGCAATTCCCTATATTTATATACAAGTGCAGACAATTGAGTGCAGCTGATGACCTTGTTTGTTTCTAATTCTAAAAAAGAAAAGAAAAAGGCCAGTAAAACTAAATTGTAAATTTATCTTAAAAGCAAGGTACTAATAACATTCAGAAATGTTTATAGGAAGAACAGGAATAAGGCATTCTAACATAAAGATCTGTTAATAAAAATGTCAATGCACTGAATAATTACAAATTTTCAAAGCAATATGACACACTTATGGGAATTGGTTCATTTTGGGCTGGTATTTTGGGTCTAGGCAGCAAGATTATGAGGTTTGGGAAATGTACTTTCAATGAGGCACTAAGTGATAGCTGGGCAAATGTCGAGAGACAGCGGGCGGTTAAAAAAAAATGACCAATATTTTGCCTGTGTGTATGTCAGTCTATCCGACAGAAGCCATTCAGCCGCCTCCTGTAGGAGGTGCATGCTGGAAAACCAGCATATAACTGACTTCCAGTCAGTGCTCTCAGCCAGTCAGAGGTGTATTTAGGTTTTGTGCTGCCCTAGGCCTGACTAAACTCGTGCACCCCCTAATTTAAATATGACACACCCCTTCCTATCATGGCCACACCCTGTGTTGTTTAAGACCCTGCCCTGAAATTTTCGAGTGAGGACACTAGTTCTGAGGGCCGGGGGGGGGGGGCATTGGATTCCCTTAATTTACTTAGATTTCCTCTCACTTCCTGGTTGCCCATAGAGCAGGAAGTGAAGGGAAATCTTCGCAATGGGACAGGGATGGTAAAAAATAAACTGACAGCGGCTATAACCCTCCCTTACTCTATCCAGAATGAAAAAAAGTGTTGCCTATAGTAGATGGTTCAGCAGAAACATATAGCACAGTGAGGAAGGTTTGTGGTCCAGGATGATAAAACAGTCAAAATTGGAAGCGCCTCCCCCCTGCCCCCCCACACACAGTTGCGGAATGCCGGCAGCTTTTAGGGGACGCTAGACTAATTTTCCTAACAGTGTAGCGTAAGCCGGCAGGGACTCTTTTCGTGCTACCCCCTTGCAAAGTGCTGCCCTAGGCCTGGGCCTTGTTGGCCTAGGCCAGGATACAGCTCTGCAGCCAGTGGCAGAGAGCGCTCACCGGAGTTAGTGGGGGAGATCATGTTACCCTGGATCACACAGTGACTATGGACCCCATACTTGTCTGATTATCACTTTTACTATGTGATTATCCCCCCCAATCCATACCAGGCCCTTTGGGTCTGGTATGGATTCTAAGGGGAACCCCATCAAAAAATAAAAATAGAAAAACTGACCCAACCCAATTTCATACCAGACCCTTCGGCAGCAGTGATTATCGTGATTGATGGATTTACTTCGGGGGACATTGTTTTACTTTTTTGTTTAACCTCCCTGGCGGTATGATTCTTTCAGATTTTAGGTGATGAAAGCGGTACCATTATTTGCAAGGGAATTTGGCGTTTTATACTGTAGGCTTGTAATTCTTAGGAATAACTCACTTAAATCTATCCAAACAAGAGTCTAATAGGCATCCCGGGTATGATTTTTTTTTTTTTTATTAAAAATTATAATATGATAAATAATTATAAAAAATTATAACAAATAATAATATAATTATAGTAAAAATTATTCAATAATGTAATCAAATCAAAATCACTGAAATTTGCTCAGTTGCAGAATTTTTGCTGTCATTTTTTTTATTTTTATGTTAATTTCCCCACAAATCGCTATCACTAAATTCTGCAAGTGATTCTGATTTATTATCGCTGTTTTTTAGCTGCTCTAAAACAATTTTTGCCATAAAGGGGCACTTTTGGTTGCTATGGGCAATCTACAGTTTGCAGGAAGAAAGAACAGTTTTTATTATATAAAAGGACATGTAGTGCACAGGGCAGACCACTAGGGACATGGGGGGTGTGTATTTTTTACATACAGTACTGTAATATATAAGATTACAGTGTACTGTATGTATAGTGTTTGTTTACATTTTTGAATTTGGCGCCGTTCTCCGTCCCCGTGCGTCGTAACGTCGCAGGGAACGAAGCCCGGCGGCACACGGGGACGCTGTGTGAATCAAGCGAGCACCCGCTCGCTCACACAGCGCGGATGCATCGCTGGATCCACAGAGAAGGTAAGTAAACAGTCTCTGTGGATGCTGCGAGGCGAGCCCGAGTCTGATACCGTTATTACTGACTTTTATTATCGTAGCACAGAAATCTAACCCCGAGTCAGACTCGGGAACACCGCCAGGGAGGTTAATAAAGGAATTGTCAAAAACTGTCTCTGTGTTTTTATTTATTTTTGACACTTTTATTGATGAATGAGTAGGGTTATAATGTACCCCATACTCATTCACATGGGGGAGGATCTGGGGGTGCTCTTGTTAAAGGGGGCTTCCAGATTCCGATAAGCACCCTGCCCGAACACCCCCACCATCACCACCTGTCAGGGTTGTGGGAAAGAAGCCCTTGTCCCCATCACGATGTGGTATAGGGTTTCACTCAAAATCAATACCAGACCTAAGGGTCTTGTCTGGATTTGTAGGGGGGGGGGGGGCACCATGCCGTTTATTTTTATTTTGGCGTGGGCAGTTTGTTTGTTTTTTCTTAATTTTTCATTGCTGGCAATTTTTTTGTTTACATTAAGCTCTCAGTGGGGAACCCGCTGACAACTAATGAGTCATCGGTTGTTAGGGACATGTCAGTCAGCTTCCCGGCCAGCACCTTAACAACCAGCTATTGTTAAAGACGCAGACGGCCACCAGGTTAAAAAATTTGCATCTGAACTGTATGTGGAAATGGCAACTGAACCGTTAAACAGCTGCTTTGGAAATTACCTATGATAATGGAGGACAAATTCTCACCGGTCGTGTGAACCTAGCCTAAGTGTTGGCAGATGGTAAAGAGTTAGTTATTAGATTGACTGTTGGCAGCCTAATGTCGCGTACACACGACCGTTTTTCGCAATGTGAAAATAATATATATTTTTTTAGTGTCATTAAAAACGATTGTGTGTGGGCTCCAGAGAATTTTTTGCGATGATAAAAATGTCCATTAAAAATTTAGAACATGCTCTAAATGTTCGCGTCGTTTTTGACGTTGTCGTTTTTAACGTCGTAAAAAATGGTCGTGTGTGGGCTTTAACAACGTGAAAATAATAATTTCTTTATCTCTTTCTTTATCTCTAATGAGCATATTTGACATACACTATCAACTATGAATATAACAGAAAAAAATGCCTGATAATTTTAGTCTCTCAGACCCTCCAGATATATGATTTTTAGGGGTTAATGACAAGTATAGCTGCAATAAGCCTCACAGATCAAGAAGTCTGAAATAAAAAAATGCACATAATTAACAAAAACAAAACACACCTTCTAATCTAAGGTTTGATTGGGAAATTACTGTATCTTTGGGGCCATTGCGTGACTTCTGCAAGCATCCCCTGTCCAACTGAACTTGGGGGAAGAAGGGAGCAACTGGATTTTCCTGGCCGGTGGTTATTGCTTTCCCCTGAGATAGATCAGTATGGCCTCTGCATGCTATGTTGATTAAATTGTTCCAGTGCAGCTTTTTTTTTAACTCATAACAAACTTTATTTTCTTTTATCCCTAAAGATTACCTTAAAGTCTTCAGGGATCCCCTACAGTATGCAAATAATGAAAAAGCTAACATTGCCACAGTCTGGTTCACTTCGTCAACCTTTTCTTATTGGCCAGTAAGGCTGCTAATAGCATATGGTGGCGAGAAGGGTAACCCCACACAAGCACTGGTCACTGTTTGTATATTGTAGAGGTATGAGGAGACCCTAGAAGTAGGCTGCAGATACATCCAAAGACCTGGAGGAGTCAGCCCCACGAGGAGAGGTGAGTCCACTGGTTTGCCTAAATTGATAACACTATTGCTTGCAATCCCAGTGAAAGAAGAAATTTAGTATGATAAAAATTAAACTGTGTTTATGAAACCATTGGCTTCTTTTATTACAGTTTACTGTATGATGTGGCTAAACGGTCCCCTGCTTCTACTGTCTTTAGTTGCACATAATAAATTGCTGGATTTTGTAGACATGACAGCTACTGCCACATTAGATATGTTTATATTGATTATCTGATTAGCCTTTTCTACATTTTGGCAGAAAGACAAGAAAACATTTACTGTTATTAGTAGCTAAAGTTGATTTTTCATGAATTGAATGTCAGCACTTTTATGAACTATGGTCCTCTGGGAGCTTCACAGCTATATCATGGCTGAATATGACATATGTCACTTATATTGTAATTATGAAGTCATTATAGTTAGTTATACCTGGCCCACAATACACAGATAACAAATGACAAAGACATATAAGCAACTGTCTGCTGCTATATATAGTGTGTTGATCAATATTTTTTCATAGAGAAACTATTAAGCACATTCATAATAGTTGCCATTTTATTGCTGGGGGTGAGGGATCAGTTACCACAAGGGTCACTTTCAATGGGGTTATACTTGCTAGAATTACTGCTGTTGCAATTATCACTCAATATATGTAACTGAGTCTCACTGAAAATGCTCCGTACATTTTTTTTAGCAAAATGTAAGTGAATTAATGGATAGATTGTCAAATCTGATTTTGCAACCTATATTTATGAAAGAACACCTACATTTTTAGCAGGGAATAATAGCATGACACTGTTTATGAAATAATGACAACTTCAGCAGACTCTTTTTATGTTGCTTTGTTGATGTAAAAGGCTGAATGAAGGTGTACCACAAATAGGTCTGCTGTGTTAAAACTAGAGATGGGAAGGCTCGGAAAAATAAAAAACGGAAAAATTGGGAAGAAACTGTTTTTCCGGGGTTTTTTCAAAGTCATTTTTTGTTTTGTTTTTTTTTCCAGACAAATTGGGGAAAAAAAGAAATGTGGAATGAGTTATTTTACAATGATAAGTAATATATCTGTGACATGGCATTTAAACTATATAACATGAAGATCTTAATAAAAGATTTCTGAGACTTTATGTAATCTTACATTATCACAAGTTCTTTCAGAAGACAAGCAAATCCTGGAATAGAGTTCAAGTAACACTGTGTTTTTCAATGCAGTTCTCAAACAAGACAAATATGCATTTCTGCCACTAGGGGGCACTTGAGGCAAGATGCTCCAGTTTATTTTTCTTTTGGGCTCCATCTTGTACCTCCTACAGTTGAGTGATTGGTGGGATAGAGAAGATGAACGTTTCTGACCTCTCAGGCCTTAATTGTCAGGTAAGAGTGTAACTTTGTCTGACACATTTGTTTATCTTTTTTAACCTTTATATGATACCCATTGATGTTCTCCACCATTACAGCATAACATTTACTTATAGCCTGGTCAGTAAATAGTTTTTTGAGACCAAAATCTAGAGTTATGAAACATTCCCACTCCGCTGAGAGCAAAGCTGTATTGTGCAAATATTGTGAGAAGAAATATTCTTTTACAAATGCTACAAGGATGAAAAACACATCCTGGCATGTCAAAGGTGCCGTAAAGACACTAAATCTACTTTATGAAATGAAATGATGAGGACCATAATGAAAGTGCAAATAGTGTTTCCTCCAGAGTTCTCATTACAGAAACACTCTTTCTGGATCACCAAAGAGTGTTTCTCCACCAGCAGCATCTTCAAGTAAGAAAGTGTTGCAAACCACTGCCTCCCAAATATACATAATAACTTTTTTTTAGATAAAATGACACCTAAAAATCAGGAGAACATTGATTTCTTGCAAGAGCAATATATGCTTCTGGATCAGCATTGTCAATAACTGAAAATTATTTTTGGCAGCAAGCTTTTAAATTAATATGAGGGAAAGGGGTGGTTATCTGTTCTAAAGTATATACACATAGTAAAATAATGATAAAAATAGTGATAAAAATCATCAAAAGTCTTTATCAATAAAATACAGCAGTGCTAGTAATCAGGGCACAGTTCAAATCCGATCACTCATTCACATTCAAAGAGATAAATGAAAGTAAGAAAGTTCTCCAGAGATTAGAGGGTGCACAAATATTCTTAGACTGATGTCTTAGACATCCTTGAGGGGACATTGTCACAGGATCTTCGCATGCTTTGTTCGGCTCACGAGTGATGTCACCAATCATGGACAGTTGAAATTGTCTTGAAGAGCACCCTTTTTTTGTCACGGAATATTTGTGCACCCTCTGAGCTCTGGAGAACTTTCTTACTTTCATTTATCTCTTTGAATGTGAATGAGTGATCGGATTTGAACTGTGCCCTGTTCACTAGCGCTGCTGTATTTTATTGTTAAAGACTTTTGATGATTTGTATCACTATTTTTATCATCATTTTACTATGTGTATATGTTTTGTTTTATTGTGAGCAGCTGCTTTATTCATGTCCTAGATATAGGACATAGATAATTTTATTTGGAGAACTGTAAATACCTATACCCCATTAGCGCCGAGAGTGTGAAATTAGGCCTATTTTCCCACATTTTGTTTTGTTCTAAAGTATAGTTGAAATGTTTTTAACATATACAGTCCTTGTTATTCCATTTGTAATAAACACTTACCTGTCCAGCGCGCCCACAATGACAGCAGCTGAGACTGAGCAATCGCTCGGTCCTCGGCTGCTTCCGCCACCATCCTCGTGAGGGAATCAGGAAGTGAAGCCTTGCGACTTCTCTGCTCGATTCCCTACTGCGAATGCGCAAGGATCGCGGCGTGCTGTCACTGGTGCCCGCTCTCTCCTGGGAACAGTGTTTCCCAGAAGACAGCGGGGGGTGATGTCACAGGCTTGATTCCCTGTGGGGATCAGAACCCGGAAGTGGTGCAAATACCTGACTCAGACAGGTATCTGCACCCTTCTCCCCCTGAAAGGTGCCAAATGTTTCACAGGAGAGGGGTAGGGATCCAAAAACCTCCGCTTTAATTCTGCTGTGGGTAGATGAGTTAAGAAGCTGAGTGTTCCTGTCCCCCACAGGTGGATCATGAGTGACTAAGACTATCACATTATATATTTCCTCTTCTACATCTCAATTTTGTTTTCCTCAACATGACTCAACAACAATGTTCTTTTTATACTGTAGCTGATGTAATGGCTTAAAAGTAAATTTCCTTTAACTTTGTGTCCACTCCAAGGAAGCATTGTAAGTAATAAATGTTAACAGCATGACTAATACACAACAACCCTGTCAGTTTCCAACACTATTAAAAGGTACATTTTTAAAAGCATTTCACAAAAATTCCATTTAATTCATAAAACATTTACTGCAAATACACAAAGTACCAGGAGAAAGTAGAATAATCTCCTCTTAAGAGTTATTTAAATTTGCTGTATTTGCACTTCTCAGAAGGAGTATAGAGCGGCTTGCAAGGTGCACAGTTTTTATTCTGTAATGTCTGCTCTACTTTTCTGTAAGAAAACATTCACAAAGTCAACCTATTTTCTTCAGAGGAAATTGACGAAAGGCTGAATATGCATTCTAATCAAGTGACACAGTGTTTATTTGGTGAGTGCTGCTCCCAAAAATAGCTATTGATGACTAACCATTGAGAGTTAAAATGCTATTTTCGCAGATATTACAACCCCCCCATTTAGGTTAAGAAAATGTGGCATGTGGAGTAAACAGCCATATTGTAGTGGGCAGATAATATAGGAATTAAATAATTCATCCATTTATGAAAACAATGAAAATGAAGGTAGTGTCAAGAACAACCAATTACATTGTAGCTGACATCTATGAGTGCTTATTAGAAGAGAAATGAAAGCTGACATTTTTTCACTGCCGTTTTTCATTTCATTTCATCAGTGTTGTAAACGTAAACAGTTCACATTGACACACATAAATATATATTTATTTAGTGTTTTAATTTTGAATTGCATTGAATTAAGTTGGAAACATTACCTTGAAGAGTAGTGGTGCAGAACGACAGATAGGTGTGGGGTCAGTGATAGCAGCCTGTGTACGCCTGTAAGCACTCTTAGGCCTCGTACACACTATCGGACATATCCGATGAAAACGGTCTGCGGACCATTTCCATCGGATATGTCCGATCGGGAGTTTGATCCGATGGCGTGTACACACCATCGGATCAAATTCCCCGCCGCCGGACGGCGCGGTGACGTGGCGGTGACGCGGCGGTGACGTTGACGCCGCCAAGTCACCGCCACGTCACCGCACCAGGAAGTTAAACACTTCCGCGCATGTGCCGAATCCATTCGGCGGCGGCGCGGCGGCGGTGGGGGACGACATGTCTGCTGGTAAGTGTACTAACCAGCAGACATGTCGGGCGGACAGATTCCCACCGGATAGATTTCAAAGCATGCTTTGAAATCTGTCGGGTGGAGAAATCTGTCCGCTAGCCCATACACACGAGCGGAGATGTCTGCTGAAACGGTCCATCGGACCGTTTTCAGCGGACATATCCCCTCGTGTGTACGAGGCCTTATGCCTCGTACACACAACCATTTGACTTGTAATTACACATATGCCCCAGGCTGTATACAGGCTTTCACCTTGGGGCATATGTGTAATTACAAGTCACCCGATACTACCTATATTGGTGTGGACTATATTGTCCAATGCTCCTTTAATAGTGCATAGGTCACTGCTTTGGATGCACCTCGTATTACTGTTTCCCATAAGCTTGAAGTACAACGCTCCAGTTTAATATTAGGCTGTGGACTTTAGATGGGGATGGATGCCCTATAGTCCGTCCTATGGTTCCTATGCCTACCGGTTGATATACTTTATATTCTTATTAATTCATTAAAAGATTTTAATAATTCTGAAAGACCCCTAAAAGTTCTAGTTCATTAAGCTGTATATTTGACTCATCTACTGGATGTACTCATCGTGAAGCCACATGAGATATAACAAATTGTTATTTTCATATTACTTCTTCAAAAAAATCCTCTGTGTACAGTCCTGAAGAAGCCCCACGGGAAAACGCGTAGGCGACTTTAAAGGATTTTTCTAATATTGGCTGCTATTTTCATGGTTATAATTTATACTGATGTTTTTCTTGCATTTATGTAATACCCTATGCTTGCAATAAAGATTCTATTTTTAACTTACTTCCGCCATGCCTCAAAGTCCGACCATCAATTTCTACCCCTAGTAATTGCCTTTTCCTTCTGGTTATGAAGAAAGTTTGCGAGCACTGAACTTGGACTTGATGGACTTGTGTCCTTTTTTTAACCTCACCTACTATGTAACTATATACTTTTGGAGACACACTGCAACCAGATCGCCGATGCAATCCTGGGCAGGCAAACAACTTGCATTTGGGGGTGTTGTTAACTTTGCACCTGCAGCAGATCATAAGGGCAGTGCGATTGGAATGTGGTGTGGGAAACACGCACAGATCCTGGCGTTTCCCACAATGCATTAGTGTGAACCTAGGCTTACTTTTTAACCACTTGCTTACTGGGCACTTACACCCCCCTCCTGCCCAGGTGAAATTTCAGCTTCCGGCACTGCGTCGCTTTAACTGACAATTGCGCGGTCGTGCGACGTGGCTCCCAAACAAAATTTACGTCCTTTTTTCCCCACAAGTAGAGCTTTCTTTTGGTGGTATTTGATCGCCTGTGCGATTTTTATTTTTTGCGCTATAAACAAAAAAGAGCGACAATTTTGAAGAAAAATACAATATTTTTTACTTGTTGCTATAATAAATATCCCAATTAAAAAAAAAAAACACATTTTTTTTTCTCAGTTTAGGGCGATACGTATTCTTCTACATATTTTTGGTAAAAAAAAAAAAAAAAATCGCAATAAGCGACTGGTTTGCGCAAAAGTTATAGCGCTTACAAAATAGGGGAGAGAATTATTATTTTTTATTATTTTTTTTTTACTAGAAATGGCGGCGATCTGCGATTTTTATTGTTACTGCGACGTTATGGCGGACACATCGGACACTTTTGACACATTTTTGGCGCCATTCACATTTATTCTGCGATCAGTGCTATAAATATGCACTAATTACAGTATAAATGTGACTGGCAAGGAAGGGGTTAACACTAGGGGGTGAGGAAGGGGTTAAATATGTATGCTAGGTGTGTTCTAACTGTAGGGGGAGGGGGGGGTGACTGGGGGGGTGACCGATCTGTGTCCCTATGTAGGAAGGAACACAGATCGGGCTCCTCCCTTCCAGAGACAGGACATTGTCTCTGTGTCAGCCGGCAATGAGAGATGATCTATGAGAGATCATCTCTCATTCGCCCACAGATCGCATTGCAAACGGCCGCTCTGATTGGCCGTTTGCCGCGATCTGTGATTGGCCGTGTCCGAGGGACACGGACAACACAGGGCTTCCCCGCAGCGCGCTGTACAGCGCGCGCTGGGAACGCCAGAAAGACATGGATATTGAGGCCCGCGCTGTTGCCGTCATCTGACGGTAGCGCGGGCCTCAAGTGGTTAAAGTAGATCTTTTCTATGAAAAGTATGGGGGCTGTAATATCAATTCACACCTATGGTCTGGAGGAAATTAGTAGGTAAAAGGGAGGGAAGTGATAATACACAAATTGCTCTTCAGCAGGGATACATTTAGAATATAACTTCATTAAAGTGTACATTAGGGAACAAAAACATACAGTACATTTCTGCAATACATGCACCCTACAAGTACAGGAAAATACCTGTTTATTAGCCAGAAATAATCTCAAAACCAAAGTTCTGTTTGTGGAAAGTCAGCAGCCCTGCCCAGTTTTTTCTTACTAAACTGCTAAATATTCTTCTTTTCTCATCTCCACAGCATAAAGACTTAGGGCCAGATTCAGAGAGAATTAGATTATCGTAGCGTATCAGAAATACACTACGCCGCCGTTTTTTACCTGGCTCTACGTGGAATCCAGGTAGATTTTGTCCAGTAAACGACGGCGGCGTAGTGTATCTCTCCCGTAGCAATCCATCTACGCGAGTAGGGGGCGTGAAGCATTTAAAATAGGCGCGTTCCCGCGGCGATCGAACTGCGCATGCTCCGTTCGCAAATTTCCCACCGTGCATTGCGCGAAATCACGTCGTTACGTCATTCATTGTTTGAGTAGCGTCGTCTACGGACATTTCTATTCCCGAACGACTTACGTAAAAAATAAATAAATAAATAAAATTTGACGCGGGAACGACGGCCATACTTAACATGGGCTACGCACCGTTAGACCAGCAAAAAGCTGGTCTAACAGTACGTAAAAAAAAATAGACGTAAGCGATTGCGAAGACCGCTCGTATCTTCGTGGATCGCCGTAAAAACTCATTTGCATATCCCGACGCATCAAAACGACGCAAACTCCTCCCAGCGGCCGCAAAAATATCGCAGCGTAGATCCGAAGGCTTGCGAAGACGTAAGCCTCTCGGATCGAAGCCCGAAGCCGCCGTATCATGGTTTGAGGATTCAAACTAGTGATACGGCGCGCAAAATTTAAAATTACTCCTGTCTAACACCAGTTAGACAGGCGTAATTGCTCTATGAATCTGGGCCTTAGGCTCCATTCATGCCAGTTGTGGTGGAACTGCTCTGGGAGGTTATTCCAGCACATTCCCACTGCATGACAAGCAAAAGGGCCTTGTCTTCTGTGTGCCCAATTCCCACCACTGTGTTGTGGTGGTGTTCTGGCATGGTGCTCTAAGTGTGGCGTTCAATTGAGCTTTATGAAATGTCTGTGTGACATTTCAATAAATCCGAGTTTGTTTGAAAAAAGAAAAAGGAACATAATGGTGATTCCCACCGGCCAGAAGCGCACACCACCCGCTGCGTTATAAAATGCTGGCTGGTGTGAATGGACCCAAACTAATCTGCAGTCCCACCCAAGATACAAACCAAGATCTAATTAGGCTTCTTAAAATAACTCAAAAAGTAAGCAAAGTATACAGGACAGGCCTGAATTTCTGACATAATCAATAAGTATAATGTTATTTTATAAAGTTAATAAGACAAGTATATTGTTATATGTTATATACATTTTTCAAAGGAATCAGTCCTGAAGCTTTACAATACCTGTCTTTAAAGCTTGGGCAACATATAAATTCTACAGTGGATACTTCACTCAGATTGATGAAGATACTTAGCTGCCTCAAAACTAATTTGTAGCATGGAAGTTGGTGAATTGGAAGCTTCCAACAAAGGCTTTTCAGGCAGTTATTACATTTCAGGACATATTCCCTATAATTGAACATTAAGTGTTAGGAAAATTTTCCAAACTTGAAAATGTAGTGCTGTACCATGTTAGCCATGGATTAATGCTGAAAGTTTGAAGTTTGAGTGATACCCTTTATTGGCTAACTTACCGGTTATTAAAGATAGGTTATTAGGTTATTAAAGATGCAAGTTTTTGGGATAACTTAGATTTCTTCTTCAGGGTCTATACAAATTATATAAAGCCTGAAGACCTAAGTTATCCCAAAGGCTTGCATTTTTAATAACTTAAAGCAGAACCGAACACATTTTCCAAAAAATTTGCAAGCAGGCTATTTATTGGGGAGAGGGCATGCAATGTTTCTTCTGCAATAAAACGCACCTACGGTACTTATCTGCTCCAAGTGTTCTGTAAATGTGCAGCATAAGCTGCTCAGTTTACACTTCCGGCACGGTTCCTGTGTGCAAGGATGACTGATTCCTGCATATGTGCAGAGATTACATGACCCTGCGCCAGCCAATGAAGTTGCCCGAAGTCCAGCACTAGGAGAGACGATGCTAACAGCAGCAAAGGACACCTCATGGACTTCAGATTTTACAGAGAAGGTAATTATACGGACTGTAGCTCATCTCCTTTAAGCTCTACTTTAAAGTTTATTCCACCCAAAAGTGGAAGCTCTACTGATCTTTTTTCTCCCCCATTTGGCACCTTTCAAGGGGGAGAGAGGAACGAGTACCTGTCAAAAGTTCAGCCCCACTCCACCTTCCTCCTCCACTGAGCAAGTTAGCATGCATCGCGCATGTGCAGGAGGGAACCAGATGTGAAGCCGAAAGACTTCACTGTCGGTTTACCTTACCACAAATGGCGAAAATCGGGTGTGGTGCTGACATTTTGATGTACCTGGACAGTTCTTATATTAAAAGTCAACAGCTACAGTACTTGTCTCGAACACTGCTTTAAGTTAGGCAATAATGGGTATCAGTCAAACTCCAAACATTCCATAACTTTAAAAATATAATTTATATTTATATTCATATGAGTGAATCTATTTGAAATATTTTTTCATTAGGTAAAATCAATGTAGTAATAACAAAAATAATCATAATATTAATAAAAGGAATTGAAATCTGGCACGGAAAAAAGTCCTGTCTGTTTTATTGACAGCATGTGTACTGTATATGTGAAACAGATGTAAGTGTAAAAGTTATTGTGTCATAATTTTACTGCCAAGACCACTTGTGAGAATGCATCTTGTGTCAATGTACTCTGAAAGTTACAGGCAGGTCTGCTCTAATTGTCTCCTTGTGAGCGTATTGGCAAAACAATGCCTTCTTTGTATGACTGAAGAACGCCATTAGCTCACTTTCATGGTACAGAAGGCCTCAGCAACCATTCTAATGCCACTATACTGCCCTACAATGTAATCTTTTCTAAGGTTTTTCTAAATCTCTTGTGACAAATTATCTGATGTTGTTAAAATCATTACTGAGGCATCACGATTTAACAGAATTTACGAGGCTTTTTATAGTTTAACTAATAAACAATATGGATGTCAGCTGTTAAAGGTAAGAAGCAATCCCCTGTATGATACAGGGGAAATGTTGGAAAACTGTACAGAAGAATCCAAAATATTAGATACAGAGATTAAATTAAAGGTTAAAGTTCAATTCCAGGCCATTGCCTTACTATGCTTAAAACTGCTCCCACCCCCCTTCTAAATACAATTCTAACTGCCCTGTAAAAAGAAGATACCTTTACTTACCTATTCTGAAGGTGATTCAGTCCGGTCACATGATCTCCCCAGTGGCCAGCTTCAGGGGAGAGGAGAGAATGCCGACAATGGATAGAATGCCTATGCAGTGACATTACCCGCTATGAGGAATCCGTTATCAGCTGTCCCGCCTCTCTCCTGAAGCCGTTGCTGGGACCCAATCACGTGACCAGACTGGAACGTCCTGAGAATAGGCAAGTATTATCTTCCTTTCACAAGGTAGTTAGAATAGGAGTTAGGAATAGGATTAGGAATGGGGTGAAAGCAGGTTTAAAGTATAACTAAAGACATTTGTTTTTAAAGTTTTGGATAGAGGAGAGATGGATTAGAACACCTGCCAGGTTTTTTTTTCTTTTACAAAGGGTTTTAATAATATCCAAAGCAACTATACAAGTCAACATGTCACATTGAATACATTGTAGATACACAAAAGAGAGAAACGACAAAACTAAAAAAAAAAAAAAAAAAGAAAAAAGCAATTTACAAAGAAGATGAGTATACTAGCACTAATAAAGTAACATAATAAAAAAAAAACAATACCACAAAAATTTGATGATAAACAGATACATAAAGACAGGTAAATAGGTGCAGATCCCAAAAAGTAGTAAAAGCATCATCCACAATTCTATAGATAATTCTAGGGTGCTACTGCACCACAGGTATAAGCGATATTATATAGCTATCTATATACCAAACTCAACAAGACCTATTCCCAACGGCCTGCTGAGTTTGAGAGAAGAAGAGAGAGAAAAAAAAATACCAGAAAAGGAGGAAAGAATAAAAGAGGGACAGAAATGAGAAGGATGCCAGTTTTTTTTTTTTATTGATGTCTGTGTTCCCATTAGAGAGATGCACCCTATCTATTTGTCCTGTTTACTATTATTATTGAAAGTGAAAGTAAAAGAAAATCCTACATTTTGGGTTGTCCCCAGAAAAGTAATAGGGGAAATCTTCCAATCCATCTGATGACTTAGAGATTCCCTTTCTTTTAATTTGTAGGAATTGCTTCCCACTTCCTGTTTGGCTATGGGGCAGGAAGTTTAGGTAACATTCCCCAATGGGATAAAGATAGCAAACATTTATTGCCTATAGTTCTACTTTAAGCATAGTTAGGCAATTGCCTGTAATTGAATTTTAAACATAAAAAATAGAGTAATAAAAAGATTTGCTAAATAACAACTTTACATTACTGCATGGAGCATAAGGTACATGTAATTACTGTCCAGGTGCTCGCCTGACACTCCAATCCATGCATTGGCCATCCAGAGATTGCAGTGTAAGTTTTAACTTTCTAAGCAAAGCAATAAACCCATTGGCTATATATACATACTCCCCCCACCAACACATGGTGGTTCACAGGAATGGTGAATGACCTCTCAGATGCCAAGCACTGCATTGTGGGCGCTGCCCCCCTAATCCATGCGCCCAGCCCCTAATCTACATACAGGGTGTCAGACGCATGCATTCCAATTATTTTTTTTAAGCACATGATTAGGGCTGGAGGCCCAAAAAGGGTGGGCTCAGGGTGCGCCCTGACCCCACCCAGTTGTCTGACAATAGCAAATTAATATTCACTATTGTCTTCCTGATTCTCCTCCCAGCCAATCAGGAAGCGGGACCCTAATGGCCAGGGAGTCTTAGTACCCACTTCCTTTTCAGTCGGGAGGAGAAGCAACGGGATCCATGCAATGGTGAAAATACAGAACTCGACATCTGGGTGAGATGCCGCCATTTGCAGGACTGACTGGATTGGCTGCGGCAGCGGTGTCATATGTGGACAATGAGTAATAATTTCTGCAGATTGTCTGTGCTGTCACTGCCGCCTTTGCCACCTTTCCATCTCCCGCATGTGGGGGAGGTCGCCGCCTTCCCAACTGTCTCCCGCGGAGGTGGGGTGGCATCACCGCCTTCCAGACTGCCTCCATGCATGGTGTTCGTTTACCACACCCCCCTAAATATTAAGCACCAGCTGCCACTGGTCACAATTATCCATGATAAATTATGCGGCTGTACAGGTAGAGCCAAATTCAAATAATGACAGGTGAAAAGAAGAATACCCAGACTCTGTAGACAGGGTGGGAGCTGCAGACTCTGACTATTCAATATTATACCATAAATATGGGTGCAACATTAATTGTGTTAAGAAAGATGGACTTACACAAAATATGAATGTAGTTATTTCTTAAGACAGACATGCTACAAACCAAATACTTGGCAATAGCACAAAATTGTTGTGTATGATATCACTAGGCACACAAGTGAAATCTGGCAGCACATACCTACTGTAATTGTCAAAGAAGACAGTTTAAACTGAGTAGTGGTCTAAAATATATGATCAGCCATTAGACATATATAGGCATTTCTCCGTAGTGTTGGGAATATATGCTCCTATCAACATATTAAATCCTTCCATGCTACCTACTGGCATACTGGCATTTTCTTCTATTTTTACCCTTTAAAGGGGAATAGTTTAACTGCTCAGGTGTTGTCTTCTCATATTCTATTTTCATTAATCAGCAGTTTGGAAAGTGTTTGTTAGATTTCCTACGCATAGGAGGCACTTAAGAACAGTTAATTAACTCATTACACAGCGTTCCTACTGCAATTACGAAAGACAATACTTCATTGAGTTACTGATCCTTCTTACACAGCTATTTAATTGCCATTTTACAGGGCAAACAACCTCAAGCACACTAGAACCTGTCTTATTTTCCATTACATAAAAAAGGCAAGCTGCTATTGCCATGCCAGTTTCTAAATCTTCCCAAGCATCTGTATTGCTCTTTGTTGCTATTACAAAATCATGCAACACTATCATGTGTATGTTACTACTCTACCAAAGGTACGGTGAAGTGATATTAAAGAAAAAAAAACAGCACAGGAGGTCAACACTTACTTAAGAGGCTTATTATTTTTTTTTTAAAAGGCCCTTTGCATTTGTGTTTTACTAGTCGAAAAACCTGTTCGCAGGTGTCTTCTTTGCTTAGCAGGGTAGACACCCTTCATTGAAAAACAAAGTGTCTGGCAAGCCATGCCCCCTGCTCCTTCCTCTTGCCAGAAACTTGACAGTCAGTTGCAGAAGCCTGTTTCTGTCCTGCACTTAGTAACTTCCTCTACAACCCAGAAGTTCAGGGAAGTAGCACGGATTGACCAGGAGCTATTGACAATGAACTTGAACCATAGGTGTTTTGGGATGGGAGGCATGGCAGGGGGAATGTGGTGAAATGTCACTTTGCAAAGAATACCCAATCACATTCAAGGATGGGATGGGACGATTTTACATGTTAGGATGTTCTGTGCCGCCTTCCATTTTTAACATGCAATGCCGTTTTTACTATGGATACATGTACTTGCAGCAAAAAGTGGTTCTATAAAGTATTGACTCGGGGGGGGGGGGCTGAATACAATGCACACCACACTTTTCAGATATTTATTTGTAAAAAAGAAATTAAAAAACATTTATCATTTTCCTTTCACTTCACAATTATGTACCAGTCTGTGTTGGGCATAAAATCCTAATAAAATACATTTCCGTTTTTGGTTGTAACATGACAAAATGTGGAAAATTTCAAGGGGTGTGAATACTTTTTCATGGCACTGTAAAAGTGCATTATTATACTTCACATATACTCTCTTATGTTTACAACATAAGAAAGTAAATGTGTTTTTTCTGTCTATTTTTACTGTAAGATAAAATTAGCAAGAAAACAACCAGCTGACTAGGAAGCTCAAATTGTTAGAATTGTGGTGACGTCTGGCAGAGTTTCCTCTCACCCTCTGAGAAATGAGAGCCGTCTGATGTCTTACACTGAGCAGAACCTTTTCCTGGACAGAGACTCAACCTTTGCCAACAAATACAAACTAACAAAAGAAGAGAAACTGTGAGGCACGTGCACAGCTGTATACAAATGATGTGATCAGCGCCATGACTCTAGCCTCTAGCAGGCCACGCAGCAGCTTTAGGGCCCAGAAAATGTAGGGGTCACAGACACACTAGCTGCATAATTATTTACACAAATAACAAAAGTATAACACGATAATCTAAGATTACTGTATATACTCAAAAATAAGCCGAGATTTTTCAACAATTTTTTTTGTGCTGAAAATGCCCCCCTTGGCTTATAATCATGTCATCATTCTGCGCCTCATCTCCTGGATTTTGGGGACCCGGTACCGGCCGGCCGTAGGTCCCCCGGACCCCAAACTTGGCACACATGTAGCCCACTCTTTCTCTACTGTCCAGGGGACCTACGGCCGGGGAACACCGATTTTTCAAAGCCGGGCACCTCTTTCATTGACTCCCAAGTTAAACGCTAATTTCTCTGATGGTTTTGGGGACCCAGTACTGGCCAGTCGTAGGTCCCCTGGACCTGGAACTTGGCACACTTGTAGCCCCATTTCTCCTCTACGTGAGCAAAGATTTTTGTCTGAGGGACCTTCGGCTGGGGAGCACTGATTTATCAAAGCCGGGCACCCCTTCCATAGACTCCTATGTTAAACATCAGTCTAGTCTTGGGCACAGTGAGGCATGGGCACAGTGAGCAGTGAGGTATGGACACAGTGAGGCATGGGCACAGTGAGGTATGGACACAGTGAGGAAAAGTGGGGCACAGTGAGGCATGCAGATGCACACCCTAGGCTTATACTTGAGTCAATAAGTTTCCCTTTTTTGTTTTTGTTAGGTGCCTCGGCTTATATTCCGGGTCGGCTTATACTCGACTATATACGGTAGGTTAATTTTATTTCAGAAATATTGCTATTAAAGCAATTACCGCACTACATGTTACAAAGCATGCAAAGGTACATAGAGTTGTTATGGCTATAAAGGGCTGAATTATGTTTCATCTGAAGATCTCCTGTACATGTGTGCCCATTGTTTTGTTTTTATAATTTTTTTGGGACTAGAGATTTTTTATTGTAGTGTTATTAAATTTACCAAACTTCTTTAGTACTTGCAGAGAAAAATGTATGCTATCCACTCAGTCTGTTTCTTTGATTTAAAATCCTACATGGCTTATTTTTTATATCAAATCATCGTTTTTTTTACTAAATTATAATTTTCAAATATTAGGAGATAAAAGATCAGAATGGCGCTCTCAGTCTGGTAGTAATTGCTCTTGAAAGCTCCACTTCAGAAGGCTATGAAATATGTATTCTAATGGCAACTAATGGTATAGATTTGTAGGTCAAGAGCAATGTACATCTCTGTTAGGACTTTTCTGATTATATCTTTTCTAATTTTGCAATTGCTCTCATATTACTCCAGCCTTAATAGAAAGCCAAAAAGAAATTGATTTTTGAAACTAATGTACAACTCCTTCCAAAGTTGTTATATATCTGCGTTTTCCAAGGGCATAAACCGGGAGAGGTATAATAGCATTGCATGTAGAAAACAAGCCACTATGATGACTCTTCATTGAAAACAGATAACCCTTTGTTTATAATTTGGCTTTTTTGATAAAAAATATTGTTATGTTAGTGGAACAATGGGCAAAATTAAAAATTACATATTTGGTCCTTAGCATTAAAGTGGTTCTGAAGTCAAGACATTTTTACTTCTCTCTAGTGCTGTGCCCATATGCAGAGGTACTCTTCCCTCTTCCTCTTATTATATTCTTGTCATGAAGGTAAAAAAACTGCTGTGTGCAGATTCCCCTAATACTAACCTGATACTTACCTGAGCCGATCTTGATCCAGTGATGTGCAAGTGAGCAGCAACCCTCCTGGGTCTTTCCTCCTCATTGGCTGAGCTACTGCTGCAGTCAATCACAGCCAATGAGGAGGGAGCAGGGGACAGGGCCGGGCCAAGCTCTGTGTGTCTTATAGACACTCAGAGCAGGGCTCAGGAGGGCAGCTTGCTATTGGAGCACTCGGCAATGGGGAGGGGCCAGGACTGAGGAAAAGATGATCCACACTCGTTGCTCTTTAAAACATCTTTGTTTTTATTAACAAGCCACAGTGAACAAACGCAAATGAGAACAGTTACATAGTTAGTCATGTTGAAAAAAGACACCAAGTCCATCCAGTTCAACCAGTTGACGCGTTTCAGCCTATAAGGCCTTAGTCATAAGGGGCCATGACTGCCTACCCCGGCAGAGGAGGATCTGGGCTGCTCTGTGCAAAACCACTACACAGAGAAGTATATAACTAAGTATTTGTTAACTTTTTTTTATATATACAAGTTAAAAATGCATGTTACCAAACACTGTTGCAAATATTAGTTAAATAACAAGACTCTGAAAGGCTCAGGCATGTCTTTAAGATGCAGGGGCATGTAGGTTTGTAGTTTCGCCACAGCCGGAGTGCCAAGGTTGCCTACCCCTGCTATAATCTTTAAAATTAAGTAAAGATAAAGGGCAATATTCAGGTACACGTACATTTGCGAAGCGTATCCGAGATACGCTACGCAGCCGTATTTTACCAGGCTGTCTAACGAATTCTGGTAGATTTTTGCCCGTACGATACCGCGGCCTAGTCTATTTCTCGCCGCGTAATCGAAATATGCGATTAGGGGGCGTGAAGCATTTAAATTAGGCGCGTCCCCGCGGCGATCGAACTGCGCATGCTCCGTGCGCAAAATAACATTGATACGTCATTCGTTGATTGAGTAGCGCCGTTTACGGACATTCCTATTCCCGGACGTTTTACGTCAAAAATAAAAAAAGACGTCGGAAAACGTTGATATTCGACGCGGGAACGACGGCCATACTTAACATGGGCTGTCTAATATTAGACCAGCTAAAAGCTGGTATAGTATTACGCAGCAAAAAGATGACTAAAGATGCTGTAAGAGATTGCGATAGACGTTTGTAATTTCGTGGATAGTCGGCAAAAGCTCATTTGCATACCCCGACGCGGAAAACGACGGAAACTCCACCCAGCGGCCGCAATTTTATTGCAGCGTAGATCCGAAGGCGTACGAACACGTAAGCCAGTCAGATTGAAGCGCAAAGCCGTCTTTTCATGGTTTGAGGATTCAAACTAGTGAAAAAACGCGCGTAATTAGAAAGTACTCCAGTCTAAGTTACTGAAATAAAATGACTGCACCACTGCATTGCTGGAAGATTAAGCCTAGAGTTGTCTAAAGTGACTGCTAATAGAACTATATAATGCTAATGCACTGTGGTATTCTGATACTGTGTTTTAACGACTGTCCATCGTAGATATACTGTGGCAGGGTGGGTGCTCTGTGCCAGATCACGTACCTAGTACATGTCCTAAAACCTCTGGGTCTGAGCGCATGTGCGTGCCGCCGGCTACCCGCTCCTGCTGTGTTTGGACACAGCGGGAGGTAATCAGCAGAACCAGTGGACCCGAAGCGACCCACCGATCGTTTGTGAGAAAGGCAGAATGGCAGTGTTCCTATGTAGACCTATGACTGCCACTCTGTGAGAGGGGAATGTGCTGATCCTGTGATTGCCTGATGAAGGAGCGCGCATGCTACAAACGCTAAGCAGGAACACAGATCTTTACATTCCTCCAGTCAAAGCACACCTCCCACAGTTAGTAATCACTCCCAGGAACACATTTAACCATTTGATCGCCCCTAATGTTAACCTCTTTCCTGTCAGTGTCATTAGTATAGTAACAGTGCATTTTTTTTTTTTAGCACTGATCACTGTATTAGTGTCACTGGTCCTCAAAAAGTGTAAGTTAGGTGCCCGCTTTGTCTGTCGCAATATCGCAGTCCCGCTATAAGGCTGCATTCACATCTAGGCGTTTTTACACCCAACGCCGCATACGCTGGAGGGGAAATTTAACATTCCCCTCTATGGAGATGGTTCACATCTCCACGCCAAACGCCTGAAGCCAAAACAAGTCCCGGACCCTTTTTTTCAGGCTTCTTTGGCATTCGGCATAGGAGATGATGGACCTCTCCAAAAAGGGGGGTTAAAAACGAGGCGTTTTGTCGCCGCAAATCGCGGTACAAAACGCCTCACATTTGACGCCGCAATTCGTGGGTCAGGACGTGCGATTAGGTGTGAATGCAGCCTAAGTTGCTGATCGCTGCCATTAAGTAAAAAAAAAATATATACATATATATCATTGTTTGTAGATTCTCTAACTTTTGTGCAAAACAATCAATATACGTTTATTGTTTTTTTTTTTTTTTTACCAAAAATATGTAGCAGAATACATATTGGCCTAAATAGATGCAGAAATTAGATTTTCTAAAAAAAAAAAATATGTGAATGTTTTATAGTATGAAGTAAAAATACTTTATACTTGCTGCTATATTTCAAGTGACAGATGCTTTCTTCTTCCTAAAGGAAAGGTGTCAACTGCATATGCAGGTACTGTCTGGTATTATAGTCCGCAGGCAGATGCTTTCCCTGTCCTTCCTTCCAAACATATCGGAATAATGACATTCACACATCTAAAGAAATTAGGTTATGTCACAGCAAGAAATTGTTACAATGACTGGGCGGTAAAGCAGAGGTGTTGAAACTCTGCTTCCTGTGGTCTTGAGTTTGAAATTTTACTTTTGATTTTCTAATTTTCTTAATGCTGTATGAATCTTTACCCAGATCCATAATATAGAATACCACTTTCCTTGTTACAATGCCCGCTAATGAGGTCTTGGCCCTGGGTCCATCTTAAAGGGGTTGTAAAGGTTTGTTTTTTTATTTTCTAAATAGGTTCCTTTAAGCTAGTGCATTGTTGGTTCACTTACATTTTCCTTCAATTTCCCTTCTAAATTTGGTTTTCTTTGTCTGTATTTTTCACTTCCTGTTCCTCCTCAGTAAGCCCGTCTGCCTGACTAACCCCCAGGCAGATGATGGGGGCAAGCTTACTGAGGAGAAACAGGAAGTGAGGAATTCAGACAAAGGAAAAAAACATTTAGAAGGGAAATCATAGGAAAGGGTAAGTGAACCAACAATGCACTAGCTTAACCGCTTAAGGACCGCAGCGTGACGATATACGTCGGCAAAGCGGCACGGCTGGGTATAAGCACTTACAGGTACGTTGCCTTTACGAGCCCAGGCGTAGGTCGCGTTCCTGAGCTCCGTGACCGTGCCATCGAGACCCGGGGACCCAATCTTTGCCGGTGTCACAGAGCTGAAGAACGGGGAGAGGTAAGTGCAAACAAACCTTTCCCGATATTTCCTAGTGGCAGTGGCAGTGATCGTCTGTTCCCTGTCATAGGGAACGATGATCAGTGACGTGTCATGCCAGGCCATGCCCCCTACAGTAAGAATCACACACTAGGGCACACTTAACCTCTACAGCGCCACCTAGTGACTAACCCCTTCACTGCCAGTGTCATTTTCACAGTAAACAGTGCATTTTTATAGCACTGATCGCTGTAAAAATGACAATGGTCCCAAAAATGTGTCAAAAGTGTCCAATGTGTCCGCCATTATGTCGCAGTCATGATAAAAATCACTGATCGCCACCAGTAAATATTATAAAAAATTCCATAAAACTATCCACTATTTTGTAGCTGCTATAACATTTGCGCAAACCGCTCAATAAACGTTTATTGTGATTTTTTTTACCAAAAATATGTCGAAGAATACATATTTTTTGGGGGGATATTTATTATAGCAAAAAGTAAAAAATATTGTATTTTTTCAGAATTGTTACTCTATTTTTTACTGTAAATTGTCTTTACTTGCTCTATTTTTGTTTATAGAGCAAAAAAAAAAAAAGTAGAGGTGATCAAATACCACCAAAAGAAAGATCTATTTGTGGGAAAAAAAAGGACATCAATTTTGTCAATTGTCAGTTAAAGCGACGCAGTCCCGAATCGCACAAAATGGTCCGGGGCTTAGGTGGTTAAAGGAACCTATTTAGAAAATACAAAACAAACCTTTACAACCCCTTTATGCACCCTAGTGTGCATATTGTCCTTTCCAAAGCTGCAGAGAAATTCATGAGCAAGTCCAAGGAATGTATTCTTCTTCTCTGCAGCATATATAAAAATTTCATGAGCGGATCTAAATGGTCATTTAAGTTTCTTGGTTTTTGCCACTGGGTATGCTGGAAGGTGAACTACCACTTCTTAAAACACAACTATTTAATGACTACAACACCTATTATGAGTTTGAGAACCACTTTTGGGTAAAAATATATGAACAAAGGGTTTAAAATGGATTGTCTAGTGCACTGAGCATTCTTGGGCCATTGCTCATTCTTAAACTAATTTATATAAGCATCCGCAAAGTTGGCTGCTGCAAGTTTTGCAAGCTCTGCTGTTTCTGAAAGACATTCCCATTTGCTTCTAAGAGACGTGCCAGACAGTGAGATGCATTTTTATACAGTTGAAGCTACTTGGACATTATTATATTTTAAATTGTAGTGGAGAGTAAAGTCTTGCACATTTCAATTAGGTGACACTACGATTAAGAGGCGAAATCTTGCAAAATGGTTTTACAAATGTGGCTGGTCTGTAATACTGGGAAATGACAGCCCAACAATGTGGTGACAATTTACATGTGCAGGTTTTTTTTATATTTATCCAGTGTTTTTAAACTACCAACAATGTTGTTTTTTAGACATTTTTGGCCTTGATTATGTTAATGTAATAATAGTGCCTGTATTAACTGGTTTCCGTCCGACTCACGCAGAATGTCTCTCCTGGGCAAAATCCTGTATATACTCAGCTTTGCCCAGGAGAGCCACCAGGGGGCGCTCTACACCATGGAGGACCCGATGCACGTGGCCAGTGGGAGCTATCGCTGCCGGCCATGTGCGATCAAGTGCATAAATCCCTGCTCTGTCAGAGGAGAGGAGACAGATTGTGTGTTTCTACAAAGTAGGAACAATGATCTGTCATCTCTCCTAGTTAGTTCCATCCCCACACAGTTGAAAAACAGTGGGGAAACACACAGTTAACCCCTTCATCGCCCCCTGGTGTTAACCCCTTCCCTGCCAGTGGCATTTATATAGTAATCAGTACATATTTATAGCACTGATCGCTCTATACGTGTCAATGGTCCCAAAAATGTGTCAAAGGTGTCCGATCTGTCCGCCGCAATGTCGCAATACTGCTAAAAATCACAGCTCACCTCCATTAATAGTAAGAAAAAAAATTGTTATAAAAACGCCATAAATCTGTCCCATAGTTTGTAGATGCTATAACTTTTGCGCAAACCAATCAATATACGCTGCTTGCGATTTTTTTTATGAAAAGTATGTAGAAGAATACTTATTGGCCTAAACTAAAGATTTTTTATTTTTATTGGAGGACATTTATTATAGCAAAAATTAACAATTTTTTTTTTTCAAAATTGTCTGTCTTTTTTTTTGTTTATAGCGCAAAAAATAAAAACCGCAGAGGTGATCAAATACCACCAAAAGAAAGCTCTATTTGTGGTAAAAAAAATGCAATTTAGTTTAGGTACAGCATTGCATGACCGTGCAATTGTCAGTTAAAGCAACGCAGTGCCAATATGTAAAAAAGTGCTCTGGTCAGCAAGGGGGTAAAATCTTCTGGGGCTGAAGTGGTTAATAAAAGCAATCGGTCTATTACTGATGTTTAATTTCCATTACAAACACTAAAGCAAATCTATGATTGTATGCTAATTTACAACCCCTTTAAATAACAAGTCCCCTTAAAAGGTGCAGACTGAGTACAGCATAAATCAGCTGCTTTGGAAAATTGGTATAATCTATATTTTTTTTGCTTCTTGACCCTTTGCTTTACATTATCCAAGCATATTACTCTTATGAATATAAACAATAGCGGGCCTAAATTGAAGAAGATATCACATTGACACACAATCAAAAATGAATGGTGAGGAGAGGGAATAACGAAAATAACAATGCATGTACACTGGGAATAATATTATGTAAATAATATATTATGTATAAGGTACATTTTGTGATTCAGGAGCACAGAGGAATGCATTAAATTTTTATTTCACAAGATAATCTCCAGCACCAGAGGGTAACTTTTTTGAGCTATTATATTTTATTTACATGACAGCTGTGTGTAGTTCCTTTGTAGATTGCAGAAGGTGTTTACATAATAAAATGTCACACCCAGGATGGGAATATTCTGGAACAACAAGAAGGTAAAATGGAACTGCGCCTCAGGGGTGCTTAATCTTATAAAAGTAGGATCATTTCCCAATATTTCTATCAGCCATATTTTATTCATAGAGGCTCTCCACGCCAGTGTTATTGTTTTCGAAAAGAAAATCTATTTACTATATGTATCTATTCATTTGTCCACCAGCCTGTCTGTCAATCAAAAAAGAAAGAAATTCAGTTATGAATTCTTTAAAACTGTAACAAATACAGTATATATTTATATATTTATCACATGCTTTGTGCACAGTAGACTTAGTGCCGATTCACATAGGGGCAACCAGATTTACAGCACGACTTTGCAAGGCGACTTCAGCGCAACTTACACCGCAACTTAAATTTGCCTTCAGGACAGGTGACTTTGGCCAATCACAGAATAATCAGCTCTGTGGGAGGGAGGGGTTTGCCTGAGTAAACTATTTTCTTTTCCTGTAAATTTGCTTCAGTTAAGATGGAGATCCGACTTTGGAGGCAACTTCCATTGAAATCTATGGATACAAGTTGCCTTGAAGTCGTCTTAAAGTAGTACAGGAACCTTTTCTGAAGTCAGAGCGACTTCAGTAGTGTACATTAAGACGGCTCTCATTGACTAATTTGGCATTACTGATGTCAAGCGACTTGGGGCGACTTGAGGTCTGACAAGTCGGATCCAAAGTCGTTGTAGTGTGAACCGTCACACATACTTCTTGTTCTTGCGGGTATTCTGGTTTCTTCCCAAACTCCAAACACAAGCTGGTAGGTTAAACAAGTATTAGGCGGCGTACACACGATCGGACATATCCGATGAAAACGGTCCGCGGACCATTTCCATCGGATATGTCCGATCGGGAGTTTGATCCGATGGCGTGTACACACCATCGGATCAAATTCCCCGCCACCGGACGGCGCGGTGACGTGGCGGTGACGCGGCGGTGACGTTGACGCCGCCGCGTCACCGCACCAGGAAGTAAAACACTTCCGCGCATGCGCCGAATCCATTCGGCAGCGGCGCGGCGGCGGTGGGGGCCGACATGTCTGCTGGTAAGTGTACTAACCAGCAGACATGTCGGGCGGACAGATTCCCACCGGATAGATTTCAAAGCTTGCTTTGAAATCTGTCGGGTGGAGAAATCTGTCCGCTAGCCCATACACACGAGCGGAGATGTCTGCTGAAACGGTCCATCGGACCGTTTTCAGCGGACATATCCCCTCGTGTGTACGCCGCCTTAAACGAGAAGTATGGGAAGAAGAACCATAATACTGGCCTAGGTGGATGCAGCGGTCTGGTGCTGCATCTGTCCCCCTCCCCTGTGGCTCCAGACCGAGAACAGAGCAATCAAAGGTCACCAATTGCATTCATTTATTTTTCCCATAGACAGTGCCACCTCGATGTCTGCAGATCCAAACTTGTCACTGAAATGGGTTTTCACCATGACTTTTGTAGGGGGTGCAAAATTAATACCAGAGCTTTGGACTATATGACTTTAAATGTATTAACCTTGGTAACCATGTTGCGCCAAAAGATAGACAAGTGGGGATACTAACGTGCCTCTTCTTGGCAAGATCAATCTTAATGAAATGATCCTACCTGTTATTTTTTTAGACACCCGCTAATTTGGGTCCCTCATACATTTCTCTAGAGGGTTGAGGGCCTTGTTAGCTCTTTCTTGTGGCTGTCATCCCACCCATAGATAGGAATCATGGCACTTTAGGAACCCATGGGGCAGGGAGGGTTGGTGCTTCGGGACCTATATAAATATTAATTTGCTGCTCAATTGGTTTTCACACATAGATGGCTGATAGTCAATGACAGCGATGTCGCTATGGTGTTGGATTGTGGGATCCTATGAAACCTTAAAGGTTTTGCTTTAAAGGGGGTCTCAGGTACCTCATGCAATAATAAAAAAACATTGAAAACAACCTTGTGAGCATTGGGAATGGCCCATAGGTTGTTCCCACATTGTAACACTGGAGTGTCATCCTATTCTCCTCTATAGATGAACTCCCACTATTCACATCTGCTGGGCGTACCTGATTCTGCACTGTGGGTGGGTAAGGGAATCAGGACTTTAGGTGACATAATTTCTTTAAATGAGATGTACACATGTTGATCAATATAAGGTCAAAGTTTCCCTACCAAATTGGTACCTGTTTCGATAACTGCAGTTGAGACATGCCTTTGTTTCACAGTTTGGCTTGTCTACTCTATTAACTCAGCCCTCCTCTCTTGAAAGTTTGTTAAGAGATGCTGATCTGTGTACATCCTTATGGGAATGATATAAAGAGTTGTTTCCTACCAGACCCCATGCAATTGCGAGAAGCAAAAGTGAGAAGCGGATGTCCCTGATTTGCAGAGTGGGAAGACATGTGGCACTACCCATTCCAGCAACTAGTCTCGGGTAAGGGAGTAATTCAATAAACATTTCTTCACAGCATCTACTACATGCCGGCTAGACTAGTGAATATATATGAGTACCCCACGGCTGAGTGATGTATCTTCTATTCATGGTTGGGGGTGGCAGCTGGTTCTGCTAAACCATTTTTGCTGCCTCCTTAGGGTAGTTTTCGGCTGATTTTTTTTTTTGTACTATTGTGTTTGTACTAGGGTTGTCCCGATACCACTTTTTTAGGACCGAGTACAAGTACAAGTTCCTTTTTTTCATGTACTCGCCGTTACCGATTACCGATACTTTTTTTTAAATGTCATGTGACAGTTTTCAAACCACAACATTTTCTTTAGAATTATGAAGAACTCTAACTCAAGACATTATAAAAGAATAAAAATTAGTAAAAATTAACAAAAATGTCTTATTTGCTTGTCACGCAGTAGTAAAAACTCAAAGAATTTTCAATAAATACAAAAAAAGTATCGGCAGAAGCATCGGGAGCATTTGCGCGAGTACAAGTACTCACGCAAATACTCGGTATCGGTCCCAATACCAGTATCGGGACAACCCTAGTTTGTACTATATACTTTTACTAAAAAAAAAAAAATTGCAAAAACACAGCTGATCGCTCAGCTTTTAGGCTTCAGGCTGCAGAGAGCTGCATGTTTGGTCCTAACCAGTGCAGACGAGGAACATCCCACAAAAGCTGTAGTTTTAGAGGTAATCTGGCCATTATAGCATGGGCCTTGTCGAAGTTACTCCAATCCTTATGCTTGTCCATTTTTTCTGTTCCATAACAACAACTTCAAGGACAGCCTGTTCATCTCTTCCCTAATATATTTTCAGAGTACTTTTATGAGATAATCAATGTTATTCACTTTACCTGTCATAATGTTGAGGCTGATTGGTATATATATATATATATATATATATACACCAATATATAAAATCAGATTATACCTAATTTCTGCTACAAAATACTTTTTAAAGTTAAAAAAATATATAATATCAGACAATACAAATGGATTTAGTCTCTAAGCAAAGACACTTAATTCAATTCTGTTTCTATTTCTTGCCATTCTGTGTATCCAGAGGAAAAGGTCTTGTGGTTTATTCTTATTCTGGCAGAAACAAAACTTTGTCAAAACAGGAAGTTTATCAATTGCAGGAAGTCACTTCCAAAGTTCAGAAATAGATATCATATTTTAAATATGCTTGCTCATCCCCACAATGTACAGCATATTCTTAGCACTTACACCACCTTTCCATAAAGTAAATAGCTTTTACTATGCAGAGACAATTATTTAAGAATATTTGCATATTTCAAGATTACTGTGCTTTATAAACCTGAGCTCAGAAGAATATATTTCCTTAGAGGCTCTCAACGCACCCGCAGATGAAAACATACCACTAAAGTCTCACACTTCACACGTATTTGAAATAATTATATGCCGTCTGGCAGCCAGATTCAGCAACTCCCACCCAGAAATACTGGAAGTATCAATTATGAGGCTCTTTGTTTTCTAACAGCGTAGTGACATGAGTTCAAGGGTTTTTCTCTTTTGCTTTTTACTACGCCATTGAGTATGCTCATCAACTAAACATTTTTAGAACCAGCAGCAGAGTTATACAAGTGCTAATAATGGACACTGGGAAAAGCCATTCAAAAGGGGAACAGCAGGTGGTCAGTGTGGACCGTGGTTTACTGTAAAGGACAACCATCTTACAGGGTACCAGGTGGAAAAATTGTCCCTTATCATCAACCTTACCAGTTCTAAAAAAAAAAAAAGCTAACAACAGGGATCGGCACCTCGCTGATCCTGCAAGGATCTGTGTTAGCTTTTAAAATCATCATAATGTCTCGTCTCTATGGGCCCTTTGGGTCCTAGGACAAGGATATACATGGGCCATCAGCCTCAACTTAAATTGAGATTAATCTGTATCTCTATGGCCGCGTACACACAACCAAATCTGTCTGCTGGAAATGGTCTGCCAGACCGTCCCAGCAGACAGATTTGTACGTGTGTACGGGCGAGCAGACGGATTTGGCCAGCCGACAGATTTGAAAGCATGCTTTCAAATCTGTCGGCTGGGAACCCGTCCGCCCGACATGTCTGCTGGTTAGTACGCTAACCAGCAGACATGTCTTCTCGCACACGCGTCGAATGGATTTGACACATGCGCGGAAGTGATTTACTTCCTGGTGCGGTGACGTGGCGGCGTCAATGTCACCGCCATGTCACCGCTCCGTCTGCCGGCGGGGATTTTGGTTTGATCGTGTGTACACGATCAAACCAATACGTCCTCAGCAGACAGATTTGTTCAAATCGCTCTGCCCGACCGATTTGAACAAATCTGTCTGCTCGTGTGTATGGGGCCTATTAGTGCTAAGCCCCAGCTTGTCATTCAAATGCTAAATACCTGAACATGAACATCAATTAGTTTAAAGGGTGGTTTCTTAAGAAGCTGTTTAAAACTAGCTTGCTGTCAACTGACATGGCAGAATTGCTCCAGGCTCAGGAAGGATTCGAACAATATTGTCAGGATTCACCCAGCGGCCTGACAGCTGACTTCAACTCTCAGCACACGGATAACAGCCAAAGCCAGCTGCTATCACCACCTCTCCAGCCCGGCACAGTGAGTGCTGGAGGAGCAGAACAAAGAGCAGGGACTTACAGTGACTGCTTTTTGTGCTAAGAAGACCGAGAACTAAGCGATCAATGCTCGTAATTATGTGTCTGTTTGTTTTTTTGTATAGCCCATTTTCTCCATTAAGTCACGCTCACATAATACATACCGTTTTAAACATATTGGAGGAATGGTCACCAGGCATGAATGATTATAGCAAAATGTTATAATTATTTCCACTGACAGGTTAATGTGCTGTACCATAGTATTCTAGTATAGTAGCTGGAATGAAAATACAAGTTATAACTTTTACTAGGTTGCAGCGAAAGAAATTGTGTCTGGAAATGAGCAACCAAAACAACATGCAATGAGGTCAGCCGCACTTGTGGTCGGTAGACTGGATTATTGATCTAAAGCCTCATCAACCAATAAAACATTCAAATTTAGTTTGTCAAGGACACCTGTCTTTAAAGACACACATAGGGGAACACTGTGGAACCCCTGAAGCTGGTTACCTGGCTGTTTATCTACATCTAAGTAATATAAAGCAGGTAAACTCAGAATTGCTGATGTTTATATTAGTTCAAGATCAGTAGGAGGGCAATGAAATGTAATGCTGCGTACACACGATCATTTTTCAGCATGAAAATGTCATTTAAAATGATCGTGTGTGGGCTACACATCATTTTTCAGGTTCTGAAAAAAGACCAAAATGTGTGGGCTAAAACAACGTTTTTAACCCGCACATACTCAGAAGCAAGTTATGAGATGGGATCGCTCGTTCTGGTAAAACTACCGTTCATAATGGAGTAAGCACATTCATCACGCTGTAACAGACAGAAAAGCGCGAATCGTCTTTTACTAACAAGGAATCAGCCAAAGCAGCCCAAAGCGAATAGAACTTCCCCTTTAGAGTGCCGCCGTACGTGTTGTACGTCACCACGCTTTGTTCATCATTTTTTTTAAACGATGGTGTGTGGGCAACATCGTTTTTAATGATGAAGTTGGAAAAACTTTGTTTTTTTGGACATGCTGAAAAACAACGTTTTTTTTTCATGCCGAAAAATGATCGTGTGTACTCGGAATCATTCTTTACAGTAAAAGTTATGCTAATTTGATGTGCAGGACCTTGCATGATGAAAAATGTAAAAAAAAAAAAAAAAAAGAAGCCCAACCATCAACTACATCAACTTTCCAGCACACCTTGCCAACAGATAGACATAGCTTTTTTTTCAGGTTCAAACCCGCTCAGCTACTATAAGTTATGATAGGGGGCTACATATAGGTCCTACTAGACAAAATGTGTTCATATTTTAAAGTTCTTTAGCTTACTCCAAAACATAGACTTTTCCAGTAAGATCTTCTTGAAGCTATTCATAGTGCTCACATAAAATCTGTGAGACATATAAAATTATCTCACAGTAGTTATAGCATTTTCCCATCATTCTAGTGTGAAATTATACAAGCAGTTAATTAACAGATATCAAAACACTCTATTTGGATGATAGCGTGCACGGATTTTATGTACTTCCGAAATAAATTTCACCTGACCCACAAAACCTGCCCTAGGAAACTAAAACTACTCAGTAGATCTGACAGTACACAGCTGATGGTGCGCAATTCACAGGCTCTTGCAGAAAGCTTTGGGCAAGAGGGATCTCACACAACTACGTATGAATGAGCCACTCACACTAGTACTTGGATATATTGCTTCAGGCGGCTCTGACCTGTCACTTGAACTTTAATTAGCACTGCCTAGTTGTTTGTATAAGAGTGAGTTAAGCCTAGTGGGATGAAGAAGATGAGATTTATAGCACAATGTCACAAAAACTATTAGATGTTCTGGTAGAATGACATTATCTAGTGCTGCAAAACTGCAATGGGCCAGTTCTATTCCATTTGTCTCAAACTTGTAGGGGCCTAAACCAAATAACATTCATAACATAAACCAAAGGTACTGCATCTCAGCACCCCATATTGCTTTTTACGTGATCACTTTTATTACATGCCATGCTGTGTTTATGACTTTTTTTTACATTAAAACCATTTTTGGTTTATCTGACCTGCACCATTGGAGCCTTTTTTCTATTATTTATTTTATGAGTCCACTGGAACTTTTAGTTCCTTTTGTTCCTGCACTTGAAGATTGGAGTCATCTGAGCATGCCTTGGTTCCTGCTGAGTTGTCTGAGCACGTCGTCTGAGCACACCTTGGTTCCTGCTGAGTTGTCTGAGCATGTCGTCTGAGCACGCCTTGGTTCCTGCTGAGTTGTCTGAGCACGTCGTCTGAGCACGCCTTGGTTCCTGCTGAGTTGTCTGAGCACGTCGTCTGAGCACGCCTTGGTTCCTGCTGAGTTGTCTGAGCACGTCGTCTGAGCACACCTTGGTTCCTGCTGAGTTGTCTGAGCATGTCGTCTGAGCACGCCTTGGTTCCTGCTGAGTTATCTGAGCACGTCGTCTGAGCACGCCTTGGTTCCTGCTGAGTTATCTGAGCACGTCGTCTGAGCACGCCTTGGTTCCTGCCATTTCTACCTCTTGGAGTTCCATCTACAGGAATATATCAACAGCCGTTCCATCTCGGTCGCAGTGATTCTGGTCTCAAGAGACCACAAAGCTTTCTTGACTCTCTACTATACAGTATCTGAGTCCATCTTATCTGGTAAGAGTATTCTTACTTACTTCATACATCAGATGTTATAATGATCTCTACAGACAACTTGTGAATATTGGTTTGCATTTACTACTGGAGAGCCACCCATCCGTTCACGGATCCTATAGACTGTTCATTTCTGCACCCTAGCATTTTTAATTTGATTTGGTTACCTTTATTGGTACCTTACATACATTTAATTTATTTTTATGTGTTGCACATGCTAGTGCCAGTACTAGGCACTATATATTAATTCATTTTTCCTTCACAGAGATTTCCATCCTATATACATGTTAGGCCTATCCACATTTAGGTGGTATTCAGTATCAATTTTTGTTGAGGTTTAAATTGTTTAGCGCTGCATTTTTTATTGTTATAAACCAAGTATCATTACATATTATTAGGATACCATGGATATAGAGATAAGTTGAAAAATGTTCATATTTTGACATCCACCCAAAACTAACTTAGTTTTGAGACATGTGTAATCTATGCCACTGAAGTTCTGCTACAAAAACCTGCTTAAAAAAGCCTTGTATGGGTTTCCCGCCGGTAAAAAGTATTTAGGACTCTAATGAGCTGTAAAGTCTTTGGGTTCTTGGAAGACAATGCTGGCCCATTTTTTGCTTGGTAAGTATGTACAGTCCTTGTACTTTACTTTTTCAGAATGACTGAAGCAATATAAGCGGCCCTGCATTGTAATGCTAGGATGCCAAGGGCTCCCTCCACAACTGGGAGTATCGGAGACCTGGCTGCTGGGAGAGCAAAGAATAAGGTAAGTATTCATTTTGTGAAAATAGTTCAGCGGGTATATATATATATATGTATATATATATATTTTATTCCTCACGTCATTATAGAAGTAATTTATTAGTATTGTGGCGCTGATTGTTTTTCTCACAATAAGGTAAATATAACTGCTTATTCTGTTCCCCCTAAACCTATACAAAAACATTAACTAGGGTTGTCCCGATACCACTTTTTAAGACCAAGTACCGATACCAAGTACAAGTACCGATAAGTACTCGCCGATGCCGATTACGATACTTTTTTTAAATGTCATGTGACAGTTTCTCAAAGCACAATACAGATTAGGTGGCACTGATCTACACCACTGATAGAAGGCTGACTGGCACTGACAGCTGGCTGGCACTGGCAGGTGGAACTGATGGCTGGCTGGCACCTGCAGATGGCACTGATGGCTGGCGGGCACTGGCAGGTGGTACAAGTACTTGCGCAAATGCTCGGTATCGGCCCCGATACCGATACTAGTATCAGTATCGGGACAACCATAATATTAACCTTTGTAGTGTGGGGACTCCATTGCAAAAGTAACCTTTTATTTTGTCCAAACTTCAGCTTTAAAATGGAACTTCACTCTGATCTAAAAATAAAAAGGGAAGAAATGTTATTGCACACAATGTATTGTTCTGCAGTAAAAGCGGTGTGTACATTCTCTGCACACATCAAAGACAGAACAATTGAACTCCTGTGCTTCTGCATCCTAGCTTGGCCAATCAAGATGGCTGAAGACCCCAAAGCCTAAAGAAGCCAGAAGATATCAAAGCTAGTAAGGGCCCTTTCACATGGGCGGACAAACGGTCAGTTTTTTACCCCTATGGGATTGCAGACGTTAGCGGATTGAGCATCCGCTAACGTCCGTAAAGATCCACCTTCGCAAAGATCCGCTTTTTCAGACCGAAGAAAACCTATTGTTCTTCCGTCTGGCGGAACGGATCGGATGAATACGGACACACGGTCCGTATTCATCCGATTCCCCATAGGGGAGAGTGCAGGAAAGACAGGGCGGTCTCTGCACAGTGTTCGGGGACCGCCCTGTTCCCCAACAGCTCAGCGGGGATTACGGTTGATCCCCGCTGAGCAAACGGACACACACAGGGAGGATCAATACGGATCCGCTCCGTGTGAAAGAGCCCTTAGGAAGCTTGTAGACATCACATTGCTTGGGGAGTAAGTATTAGCGGGTTTCGTTTCTCTTTAAGTCTGGCGGAACGGATCGGATGAATACGGACACTGCTGTCTTACGCACCGAAAAGGGGCTGCTAAAGCACTAAAACTTAAGCTGGATACACAATTTACAACTTTCTGTCGATTTTTTCCTTCAGATTTACCAAAACCATATACAGTTGTAATCCAAAGCACTTGTATATCAAAGCAAATTTCCCCATAAGAAAAAATGGAAACTCAAATGATTTGTTCAACAACTATATATTCATAGGTTCTTCAGTTTATAGTCCATATTAAAAGATTATAGCAATGTGACCAGGTTGTGTAACCATAAAATGAAAGCCTCCACAAGGGGATTAGAAGCAAATCAAGCATGAGAGAAGCGAGGCGCCTGTAAGTGTAGTAATATGTTGCTAAATGTTGTACCTTCATTAAATGTAACCATATTGCTACACTGAGGCTGCACTAGTGCGGTGCGTATTTCAGCTCTTTTATCTCTGCAGATAGATAAGGGAAGTGTTCAGCAGATTAGCTCCGTTTTTGCTGCGAATTTGGAGACCTGGGAGAAGTTCCGAGTGAGAGGAGAGTGGGGGAGAAATGTATTGAGCTGAATGACAGAAATTCCTGAAGAGAACTGAACACATCTGCGAATCAGCTGCGTACCCATAGAAGATAATGGGACTGAATTTGCACCTGAGCCGCACCGCAAGGCCTCCACAACGCATACGGATTTGCGGCAATACAATCGCACATATGTGAACCGGCCTCATTAAAAACAATGTATTTAGAAATGTTCTGCGTTTTGGATGCTGTTGAAACCGCAACCAATTCGCATAGGTGTGAACCCAGCCTTAAAGGCAGCTCTCTTCTCAGTTGTGACATGACGCTACTTGTATATCAAGACTTTGCTTGTATAGCAAGTCAAATTTTGCTTGTCTTGCAAAACGCTCTTAAACCAAGGTTTTCTTGTAATATGAGGTCAAACCTTAGGTGTTTTAGTTTGTATGGAATCAAGCAAACCCTTGCACTACATCGTTTTGGAAAATCCCAAGGAAATCTGACACCAAAAGTTGAGTAATGTCTATGTGGTCTAATAGCACCATATTGAATGACGTAGCACACCAACAGTAATGCGCTGCCATGTGATTAAAAATGTCACTACCTTGCACTGATGAATGTAAGGAAGGTTCCTTATGGCACAATAAACAGCTGCAAAATTGCACACAGGATGTACAGTAAATTTTCACTGTATGCATATATAACAGTAACAGATAACGGTAGAGAAAAACAGCCTGGCAACATATTACAACTGTAGAACCGTTACATAACTCAAGATAAGCTGAGCATCAGGAAATCCTGACTTGGACTCTGCAATGCTGAACGCAAATGCTTGAGGTATTCAAAATGCCATATATAAAAAATTGTAAATTTCCTTAAAGGACCTTTACAGGGCTTTAAAGTCGTTCTATTCTGGTAACTGTATGGGATTATTACTTGTAATGACAGTATTCAGTATATGAATTCCATTTCTTATTTCACAATTCTTAAAGGGGTGTTCCAGCCCAAAATTGTGTTTATTAAAAGTCAGCAGCTACAAAAAGTGTAGCTGCTGGCTTTTAATAAACACTCACTTACCTGGTCCTGCGTTCCAGCGACGCGCCGACCAGGGCTCCGCTCCTCTCCCCCCCTCCCCAGCCGGCGTCAACATTACTACTGTGGGCACCCAGCCGTGACAGCCTTCGGCTTCACGGCCGGGCACCCCCGGCGCATGCGCGAGCCGCACTGCGCATGCGCACGTGGCGCGGCTCGCCGCTGATTGGAGAGGCGATCACATGGGACCTGTCATGTGTCCCATGTGATCGCCTAGAGGGAGGGGCTGGTGTAGGCGATTAAGGCTTAATCGCCTAACCAGCCACTCGGCGGAAGCAGGAAGTGGGACAGGAAGTCCCACTCCTACTGAAGCCCCCACTCCCCCCCAAAAAAAATTACATGCCAAATGTGGCATGTAAGGGGGAGGGGGAGTGGATTAAAAAAAAGTTATTTTTTTAGGTGGAACTCCTCTTTAAGAGATTTCACAAGAGCTTGTGACAAATTACATAACATGGCATAGAAAAAAAACAATTTTATTGCAGTTACAGGCTTAACTAGAGATGGGTTTTGCTTTGTCCGTCTCTAACTTTAAAGGGGTTGTAGAGCATTTTTTATATATATAAAAATAACAAACATGCCTAAACAATTGCACAGAGCCCCAATCCTCTTCTTCTGGGGTACCCCACAGGTGCTCCAGGCCCCACCTCTTTATCAGGGAGCTTCAAATAGCTTTCCCATGTGTGCTCGCTTTCGAGTCTCGCGGCTTCATCCATTGACACAGACAGCGGGGCTCGACCCCGCGTCACTGGATTTCATTGCCAAAAGTGGAAGCCAATTGCTCCCGCTGCCATCAATCTGTCCAACGAGACAGCGGCTGGAGCTGCTGCGTTTGTGCACTTCGCTGGATCAGACGGGTTCAGGTAAGGAAAAGAGGGGGTCTTCAGCACAGAAAATTTTTCACAGAAGGTTTTTCACCTTAATGCATAGAATGCATTAGGGTCCTTACACACGGAGCGGTCCGTTTTTCGGTCCGCTCCGTGTGTCCGTCAGCTCAGCGGTCGGGCGGACGGGGCGGTCCCCGCACACTGTGCAGGGACCGCCCCGTCTCTCCTCCGCTCTCCCCTATGGGGAGTCGGATGGAAACGGACCGTCTGTCCGTTTGCATCCGATCCGTTTGCCCGGACGGAAGAAAAATAGGACATTCTTCCGTCCGCAAAAACGGATGTGGATCGAGCGGACGTTAGCGGATGCATCATCCGCTAACGGATCCGCTCCCATAGGGACCCATTACAAGTCCGTAAACGAACTTGTAATGAGCGGACCGTTCGTCCGCTAGTGTGAAAGGGCCCTTAAGGTGAAAAACTTTAAAGCGGTTGTACACCTTGTACCGATGTCTACAAACTCTTCCAAAAAAAATAATTCTGTTCCTAGACGCTGAAGTTAAAAAAATTATAATAGCCTACAGTAGTGTGCATGGGCACATAGCATCACACTATTTATATTCAAGGAGCAGAACAAATGCTAATAACAGCTTCTAGGAGCTTAACCATTTCCCGCCCAACGACGTCATATGACTTTGAGTGGGGATATCTGCAGCTGCAGGCAACATTTAGATATCTTCTTTTTCTGCCGGCCATTAACCGCGGGGCAGGGTGCTTTTAACCGCAAAGCGATGCTGCCAAAGCGCTTTGCAGGCACTTTGGCAGCGCTTACCATTGATTTCAATGGCAGGGGAGGTTTAGAAGTGGTGTGTACCATGCTCCCGCACCGCTCCAAAGATGCTACTTGCAGGACTTTTTTTTTCGGTCCTGCCAGCGCATCGCCTCAGTGTGAAAGCACTTGGGCTTTTATACTGGGGAGGCTTGAGATGAGCTTTTCAGGCACTTTACAAGTTTACAGGTGCTATTTTTAGCGCTAAAATGCCTGAAAAGCGCCTTCAGTGTGAAAGGGGTCTCATAGTGGCTGGGAAGCCGAGATTTTTTTTTTGTTTGTTTTATTTTAGGCTTTAAAGACAAGAGGTAAGATCTGAGGACTTATAGACCCCAGATGTCACTGTAAAGAGGACCTGTCATACCCTATTCCTATTACAAGGGATGTTTACATTAATAATGAAATAATAGGAATAAAAGTGATAAAAAATATAGTTTTTAAAAGTGCCTCTAAAAGGCCCAAATGTTGCATGCAGCATTCAGCACTCCCTTTTAGAAATATTTGCATCAATTTTCAGTTACTGTGAGGTAGATGGTTAAAATGGCACTATTGCACAGTTTCGCCCCACACAAGAAAAAACACTGGCCAATTATTTTAGAAGACGTTCCTTGCCCCCCCTTACATGGACATGTAATTTAAACGGGTTAAGGCTCCATGCACACTAGTGTTTTTTTAACCACTTGCCTGCCAAGCCAATTCTGACGCTTCTCTCCTACATGTAAAAATCATAATTTGTTTGCTACTGTTGGCGCTATATAAATCCTGTATAATAATAATAATAATAATAATAATAGAAACCCCCAAGCATTATAAATGTTTTTTTGTTTTTTTTTAGCAGAGACCCTAGGTAACTATATATACTTGTGTCCTTTATGGACTAAATTATCAAAGAGTTATAGTATTTTTATGTTGGCCTTGCATATATATATATATATATATATATATATATATATATATATATATAATATATATATATATATATATATATATATATATATATATATATATATATATATTTCTTTATAGAAATCCAGTTTAAAGTACAGTAACCAAAGACAACTAGTAAAAATTGTAACTGCTCAAAACAATGTACAAATAAAATGAATCGCCAAGAGTTATTGAACATTATTATTTTCTATAATGTAACCATCTGTATGGAGCCAAAACTAAATCTTTTAAAAGGTATTTTTTTTTTTTTTTTTTACTTTAAGTAAAGCTTATTTACATGTTTATTAAAAAAAAAAAAAAAAAAAAACACATGAGGGTTCACTGCTTTAATGATATATTGTATTATATACACAATTATAGAACCTGCAGCATGTCATGCCTAAGTGAATGTAATATAAACTAAGAATAACGCAGCCATGGCATTTTTCACACAGAGCTAAAATGGTGCAAAGGGGTTATAGGGCTAATTAAATCATACAAAACTCACTGATTGTCAAAGCCTGCAAGCATATCAAGTAGCAAAATATTGGCTTACATAAATGGACCACAAATATGAAGTACAATGGTAAGCTCGTGCACTGGGTTTTTTCAAGGGCAAACAAAAAGAAAAAAAAAACACACACAAAAATTAATACAGTATATGTCTTCATTAAAATATAATTACGGTTTTGCACGTATTAGGGCTCATGCACACTGAAGCTTAAAGAAGCGGCTCCAACAGGCAGAGGCGTATCTAGTAAAAATAGCGACTATGGCAAGCACTGAAACTGCACCCCTGTCAAAACATTTGACACTCGTCTCTAATGCCCTGTACACACAATCGGTTCGTCTGATCGTTTGTGGGCCCCATCATTTTTTTTCCCATAGGTTAAAACACTTAGAACCTGTTTTAAAATTATCAGATGGTTAAAGAAAAAAAACGATCATCTGTGGGGAAATCCATGCATGCTCAGAATCAACTTGACGCATGCTCGGAAGCATTAAACTTAATTTTTCTCTACACGTCATTGTGTTTTACGTCACCGCGTTGGACACGACCGGATTTTTAACTGATGGTGTGTAGGCAAGACTGATTAAAGTCAGCTTCATCGGATATCTGATAAAAAAAATCCATCGGTCTGTTTTCATCGGATGAAACTATCGCGTGTACGTGGCATTAGATAACCTAAAGGGGGTGTCGTTAGAGTCTGAGATGAAAGAGGAAAAGAAGGAAGGATGGAAGGACAGCGGGCCCAGATCCTACACCACAATAGCAATATGTGTATTCCAGAAAGTTTAAAGAGGAAGTAAACACGGATGGTGGCCATATCTCTTGTCATTGGACTGCAGTCAGCTGACACCTGTGAGGGCGGGGCCTTCTGTACCACAGACACTGATTGGCTAGGACATGTGCAGCCCCTGCTATCTCTGTAGCGGGCTGGTACATCCCTCTCAGCATTCTGTGTGGGGAGCTGCTGTCAGGGTCCCATCGCTGTTAGCTCTCATTTAGCGCGCAGGCCTATTTGAACCAGCCCCTGTCTCTGGACGGGTTGCTGGTTTATCGTCAGCTCTGTCTGAAGCTTGGTTGCTGTACCTTGTGCTCTTTGACCTGGATTTCTTCCCGACTCAGCTCTCGCCCTGAAACCTGACCTCGGCTTTGTCTCTGGATTTGCTGTCTTCTCTAACCCTTGACCTTTGGACCGTGACCTGGATCTGCTGCCGTCTCCTGACCTAGAACCTTGGCTTGCACCCCTGGACTTGTCTCAGCCCGTATCCTGAACCTGAACTTTAGCCTGTACCCTGGATCTGCTTCTGTCAGTTTGCTGTCTTCTGTGCTGTGTACCGGAATCTGCTTCGCTTGCATCTACCTGGGAGGCCGTTCTGCAACTACTTTCAAGCTCAGCCACTACTCTCCAGCATCAGCCATCCCACTCTACTACTCCGCTGGTACCCGTACCTCCTTGTGCCTCTGCCTCCTGTCTCAACTCCAGGGGGCGGGCGCGCTTGGTCGTAAAGGTGAGCCATCCTCAGCATCTCGGCCTTGGTGAGTACTTAATTCCCTGATAGCGGCACTGGGCAAGCTGGAGCGGTTCATCTTTTTTAAGGGGGGGGGGGAATATCACAACTCAGTCCAGTCCATCCCTGCCTAGGACAAAAATGTTTTTTTTGGGGAAACTACCCAGGACGGCCATAGCCTGGGAATGTCCCAGCAAAAATGTGACAGTTGGAAAGTATGCCCTGGTAAGTGCCTTGCTACCCAGCCACTCACGAGTGCCCCCTTTAGATGGCGCCCATGGCACTTGCCATATCTGCCATACCCTAGATACACCACTGCCAACAGGCATTTGAGCTCTTTTGAGCTCTTATTGTTTCTGCCTAGAAACTCTCCTCCATGTTATCCAATGTGTCCATGCACACTTATGCTTTTTCAGGCGTTTTCAGGTATATGCTCCTACAGGCAGGAAAAACCCCATTAAACTCGTGTTTTGTATATGCTGTATTATTTTTTCTTTATTTGCTAATTATTTTCCCCACCAAAGTGGAGTTACCCTTTAAAGCGGAGTTTCACCCTAAATATAAGATCTCCCATGCGCTTCAGCATACTGGCGTCAGCGCCAGTATGCTGGGTTTTTTTTTTTTTTATAGCACACTTACTGTTTTATCGTAGAAATCCTTTTCTGTCCCCCGCGTTGGACGGCGCCAGTACAGCGCGTCACATCTTCCTAAGATACCCGATATGGACTCGGGTATTTCCGGCGCTATGCGGCGCCTGCGCACAGACCTAGGAGCTGACTGCGCAGGCGCCGTATTTCTCCGAGTCCTATTTCGGAGAAATACGGCGCCTGCGCAGTCAGCTCCTAGGTCTGTGCGCAGGCGCCGCATAGCGCCGGAAATACCCGAGTCCATATCGGGTATCTTAGGAAGATGTGACGCGCTGTACTGGCGCCGTCCACCACGGGGGACAGAAAAGGATTTCTACGATAAAACAGTAAGTGTGCTATAAAAAAAAAAAAAACCCAGCATACTGGCGCTGACGCCAGTATGCTGAAGCGCATGGGAGATCTTATATTTAGGGTGAAATACCGCTTTAAGTTATCTCAAAACAAATAATATAGGCTTTGGTGGAATGTGGCCAGTTTTCATGGCTAGTTAGTTCCTGAGCACCCTACGTATATGTGATATTATAAACCCTTTTCATAAGCTCACTAGTTTGTCTGTGTGGCAAAAATGAGTTAATGGCCAGTCTGCTGCTCTAATTCACGGCTTGTAAAATGACTTTATTCACTGGAACGACATACTAAGACTGTTGGCGTTTTTGCTTTAAGTGTGTCATTTCCCTGCTGATCAACATTTAACGTTTTTCTTGGAAGCATACTGTCCTTGTGAAGTTATACAGATGCTTACTCAGCCAAGTTGTGCATTTACAATGAATCTAGGCCCACAAACTGCCAGCCAAGGCAAGCTATACTGCAATGGATACAGACATCTGAAGCTTGCCAGGAGATAGAGTGTTCCAACGTGCCAACTGGATCTGTTCAGCCACAACGGGCACCAATTATTAAAAAGAAAACCTAAACTTTAAAGCGGTATTTCACCCTAAATATAAGATCTCCCATGCGCTTCAGCATACTGGCGTCAGCGCCAGTATGCTGGGTTTTTTTTTTTTTTATAGCACACTTACTGTTTTATCGTAGAAATCCTTTTCTGTCCCCCGTGGTGGACGGCGCCAGTACAGCGCGTCACATCTTCCTAAGATACCCGATATGGACTCGGGTATTTCCGGCGCTATGCGGCGCCTGCGCACAGACCTAGGAGCTGACTGCGCAGGCGCCGTATTTCTCCGAAATAGGACTCGGAGAAATACGGCGCCTGCGCAGTCAGCTCCTAGGTCTGTGCGCAGGCGCCGCATAGCGCCGGAAATACCCGAGTCCATATCGGGTATCTTAGGAAGATGTGACGCGCTGTACTGGCGCCGTCCAACGCGGGGGACAGAAAAGGATTTCTACGATAAAACAGTAAGTGTGCTATAAAAAAAAAAAAAACCCAGCATACTGGCGCTGACGCCAGTATGCTGAAGCGCATGGGAGATCTTATATTTAGGGTGAAACTCCGCTTTAACTCTAGAGTATCATGTGTTTAAAAGTAACAATACCCACGTAATATACAGGACATGCATCAATACACGGTCTGTTATATTATGTTCAGTTGAATTCAGATCACAAGTTGATCAAAGTTCAATTATTTTTTTCCTATTCTCAACTGTTGCAGATTGGCAGCTGGCACTGCGGACCATAATGAGCAGCATAGCATTACTTGTTCACCTAAATTTTTAACAGTTTCTCAGAGAAACACAGAAAAACAGCAACTGGAACCATGGTATGTATTCATAGACAAGCTGCAGTATTGTAGAGACCCTTTTACTGAAACATTAATTTGAACATCAATCATCCAATGAGATTACATGTGCATTATATTTTCGACAGGCTATTTACCTGTAAAAACCGAACTTGTGTAGATTTAACAAAGACAGAGACCACTGCTGGCCACAAGGCTTCACTTCCTGATTCCCTCACCAAGAATGGCGGCGGGGGCAGCCAAGAGCCGAGCGACTGATCAGCTTTGGCTGCCGACATTGCGGGTACCCTGGACAGGTAAGTGTACATATATTAAAAGTCAACAGCTGCAGTATTTGTAGCTGCTGGCGTTTAATAAAAAAATGTAGGCGGACCTCTGCCTTAAGCTTGGATTTACCAAAACTTCACCAGAACACCTCACACACTGGCAGCTTGATTTTTGGATGTATGCAGACCTGGAGGAAGTTTCACTTTGTAAGGACCTTTCATATTGCCTGTATCTCAATCGTTTCAGTATTGCCTGCAGTGGTGAGGGGATCCCTGAGATGCTGTTGGCAATTCCAAAATTTTATTTTCTCCAAGCCCTGTCCCACTGAGAGACCTTTGTGATTCCAGTATTGTGTGCAGGAGTAAAAATACTCAGATATTTTACTGGCAAAATGAAACCCAATTATCAATATCTCCAAGGATTCTGCACCCATTTTTTTCAAGCTGCCCTATTGTTACCGTATTACTATCAGTCTACCTGGTGCCCCCCTATATTCAAACTGCACAGTGTACATACATGCCTCTTTGGTGGGCGTCTGGGAGCACCGGTCTGCCTCCTGATCTAATTGTCTGCTCGGTTTCTGCACTTAAAGAGCAAGGGCGACTGTGAATGCTTTCTATTTGCACCAATTTATTTGAAGCTCCTAAAGAAGTGACAATTGTGGTTGCGAAACATGTAGAGCCAAATTTTAACCTCTCAAGGACCCCGTGGAAACACCCAGGTCATCCCATACTTAGTGTTGAACTTTGTTACTTTTTACAGTTTTTCAGCAAGTTCAACCACATATATACTGAGCAATCTCTCTAGGACAAACCACTCAGCCTTTTCTATTTTCCTTCAATTTTTGTATTTCTATTTATTAGATGCATCATGTATATATGTGATATTTTGTAATTATTAAAATCTATTATTAATTTATGCATGCCTATAAAGTACATTTTTCCATTTATTAGATGCATCATGTATATATGTGATATTTTGTAATTATTAAAATCTATTATTAATTTATGCATGCCTATAAAGTACATTTTTCCATTTATTAGATGCATCATGTATATATGTGATATTTTGTAATTATTAAAATCTATTATTAATTTATGCATGCCTATAAAGTAAATTTTTCCACAAAATTCCAATTACTAGTAGGATGTGACACTTTGTTAACTAGGGTGTTGATTACCACCCAAGGGCACCTGTAATCAATTCACATCTATTAGGGAAGATCTCCGTTCCAAGTCCATGCTTGTTACAGGGAAACGCATCGGTTGGAGAGAATTTTGTGACGTCACCACGCACCAGCCAGCAGCATGAAAGTTTTCAGCTGTGTTTTTCATATGTTTTTTCTTTTGCTGTGCTCCTCTTCTTTTTTCAAAGAATTACATACTCTGTTGATTGAAAGCTCAGCGCGACACTTGGCAAGTGACTTATCCATCCTGGCAATGTCACACGGAGGTGTCTGACCAGTTCCTTGGGAAGTAGACAAGTGGAAGTCTGCAGCTGACCCCCAAGGATATCAGGCGAACCCGACTCCTATAATTTGGAGTCCATCACATTGGGTAAGAGGCTTTTTTAACGCTCCTGAATTGTGTTTAACATCTGACCGGTCTCCATTGCAAACTGTGGATAATGATATTAAGAAAGGGCCCATAAGATCACCTGAGTTGATTTGAATTCAGTCTTTAGGTTTTTCTTTGGTTTTGTCTTGTTATTCTTTTGATTTTAAATCTGACGGGTTAATAACCGCATTGAGACTTTATTTAAAATACCATTGAGTTTTTTGTATTTTTGCACCTCAGATTATCACCTCATCGATGCACTTATTAATTTTTATATTATGTTTTTTTAATTATTCACTTGATCATCAAAATGTATTAATGAAACCGCTCTTGTTTTTTTGTTTTTTTTGGTATATAGTGACTTTGCACCTTAACCAATGATTAATTCGTAATAATTTTTCACTTTTAATTAATTATCTATTCTGATTATTGTTTTTGACTTCATTTATTCATTAATTCTAATTTGTTTCACTTGTTGATTACTTATTTAGCCGTTTTTTTTGTGCATCTTTTATGTGCATCTATATTGGGGAAGAAACGTAAAATTATTTTGTGCCCGGAGTTCACCTTTAAATAGCATATATTAAATGATAATTGTCGGTAACACTAATAGGGTATCAGATCCCAGGTTGGAATATTATCTGCCCTCTGAATAAAACAAAAGTACAATGTTGATAACATTTTACTTCTTATTTTAGCTGTTTCGGCAGTTTGTCATTTGAAAACAACATCCTGCTTTTGAGTTAGACCAGAGCTTTGTAGATAATATCGTGTAACAGAGGAAACTCTGAACAGGACTACTAGTACATGGATGTAGCTGTTTATAACAGCAGAATCATCTGTTCATGGCTTTTCCATACATGCAAATTATCTCATAAAAAGGCCTTTACACAAATGCCTGCTGTATGATTATCTAATTTTATGTGACTCACAAAGACCTGAATGCTGGTACTTCAACTTTCCAGAATCAGAGATCTGTAACCATTTGTGACTGATGCTATCAACATTTCTTTTCTTTGGGATGACACTAACGACAGGACCAGCATGTGCTAGAAATGTGAAGGTTTACATACTTGTACCAGATTCTGTAATATAAACTATAAACAATTATGAGTGTTTGGGAACCCTTAGAAATTGCTTGGATTTCAGCATTAAAAGCTCATAAAATGTGATCTGATCTACATCCAAGTCATAATAAAGATCAAAATAAATAAAGCAAAACTCCACTAGTCAATTACAAAGTCTGCAAATGTTTAGAAAACTTGATTGCAGAATTTCATCTGCTGCAGAGACATAAATTCCACTTATTTGTACATTGTGAGCACTTGGTGGGAGGGTCTGTCTGTTGGAATCACATGATCCGCCCCAGAGGTACAATGAGAAAAAAAAAACTACTAGAAAAGCAATGGGACAACCACAAGAGCGTAACATTTTATTCATGGCATTATTTAGTACATGCAGTACGCACCCCCCTTGGTGTCACCACGGTTTCCATGGTTCCAAGGAAGCAAAATTTCTTTCAAAATATAAGAAAGGTATTTTAACAACATTAAAGCAACCCTTTTCATAGACATAAAAGATGGAAGTAGAAGCAGCCTATGAAATAGTAATACTTACCAGCCTGGTAGGTGGTAACTATAATCTTTGCTCTCTCACTAAGCTAAGGGATCATGTTGATGAGCTTTTGTTCCCTTCTGAACTGCTTCTCTCACTGTACAAGTCTATCAGAAGGCAAAATCTGCTAAAGCAGGTCATCGGTACCTGCAATGAATCTTAAATGATCTTTGTAGCATCTCAGACTGATGTCAAAGGCATGCTGTTTTGCTTATCAAAGCCCATCATTACGAGCCCTAAGGTTGCTACTGGTATTTTAAATATCCTACATTTGGATGGGTAGGATTCCTGCGTGTCCCGCTGCGCTCTGTGGTTTCACCCACTGCCTTCTACATCACTACGGGAAACAGTAGCAAAGTAATGGACAGCAGGTGGAATCACAACATGTTGTAACTCTGCAAGAGAGCAAAGATTGGAGTCATTGCTTGCTGGACTGGTAGGTATTGCTAATGTTCTTTTACAGTTTGCTTCTAGTTCAATCTATTGTCTCCAGCAAAAGGGTCTTTTTAATTTACGTTACAAGCTGGCTGGTGTACTAATTATATATGCTAGATCAATTTTACAAAGTGAAGTTTTTACATAACACACAGTATTTTACATTTCATTCATTTATCAGAACTAATTGTGGGATTTAATCAACCTTCTTTGTTGGTATACATGTTTTTCTTTGGACGTAAACATTAAGGCGTTTCCTGCGTCTATTCGAAAACAATGGTTCCCTATGGGAGTCCACTGATTTGAATAAAAGTTGCACCAGAAGTCAGATCAAGAGGATCCGACTTGCGGTGCGACTTGTGTATTAAGAATTTTGAGGGGGAACCCCACGGAAAAAAAAAATGTGTGAGGTTCCCCCCAAGGATGATACCAGACCCGTAGGTCTGGTATGGATCTTAAGGGGAACCCCTCACACCAAAAAAAAATGGCGTGGGTTCCCCCAAGATCCATACCAAGCCTTTATCCAAGCATGCAGCCTGGCAGGTCAGAAAAGGGGGGCAAGCCCCCCTCTTGGACCGTACCAAGCCACCTGCCCTCAATTTGCATGAGGTTCCCCCCCAAAGACGATACCAGACCCACAGGTCTGGTATAGATCTTAAGGGGAACCCCCCACCAAAAAAGTGGTGTGGGGTCCCCCCAAGATTCATAGCAAACCCTTATCCGAGCATGCAGCCTGGCAGGTCAGAAAAGGACCATACCAAGATGCATGCCCTCAACATGGGGGGGTTTGTGCTTTGGGGCAGGGAGAGCACTGCGCCCCCCACCCCAAAGCACCTTGCCCCCATGTTAATGAGGACAAGGGCCTCTTCCCGACAACTTCGGCAGTTGTTGTCGGGATCTACGGGCGGGAGCTTATCAGAATCTGGGAGCCTCCTTTAATAATCCCGGCCCCCCACCCTATGTGAATGAGTATGTCCCGTGCATGTGCATGGGAGTCACTTTGCCACAGCATGCAGAGCATGCCGTAAACTCTGTCTAAACTGTGCGTGCATGGCTCAGATCGCATTACTGCTAACAGGCAGGGGGGACATTTATAACAGAAAAGATCTTCTGTTATAAAAACCCGGCCTGTTAGTGGATTTTTACTACCACTTTAAAGCCGCTTTAAAGGTGTGCATTCAATTTCTCAGTAGTAAGGTACATATACTTGAAGAAGAGTAAGAAATGTTTTACTGCATGGCCAGCTGTACAACCAATAAAGTGCATCCATAGCACAGTAAATCCCAGTGTGCTGATATATGAAGAACACAGTCATAAATTAGCTTGCATTTAACATCCATGCAAACCTGTGCTGATTCACAAGTACAAAGAGAAATTATGTGGATTTAAATCTTGTAATGGCCATGATTGCCAATAAAAAGATTTCATGCTTTATCTTCACATAAGTCCTAAGAATATTATAATGAACCTGTCAGAACAGTTCTATGGGAGCTACCACTGTTGGCATATTTTGAAAAGGTCCAGCTCCAGGGCCTGTCATCACGATCCTGGACTGATCCTAGCTAGACAGCCACTGACTTCGAATAAACACAGAATAACAGTGCATATTTCCAGACTTCACTGACTGCATGATTGTTCCAGGATCAGGACTTGTTACGGTGTCTTGTTTCAGTACCATAATCCTTTAAGAATGTACATGCAAACCTCTGTAGACATACATCTACAAGAATAAGAAATGGCTGGAAAATGTAACAGTCATTTTCAGCACATGCCAAAATTCCACTTAGCAATAGCTGACCTTGGTATTACATTCAAAGCTTGTAGTAAAAAATGCTGCTACTATACTGTATGCATGTTCCACATTTACATATTTAGTTTGAATATTTCTAATATACAGTGCTCAGCATAAATGAGTACACCTCAACAGATCTGACAGAAAACCTTTATTTTCCTTTCAGAATCAACATGGGACACTAAACTACAAAATACACCCACAAATGCAGGCCATTGATTGCAACCAAGATTTATAAATTTGCAGGCACAAAAAAGTATTTTTCCTAACAAATTACTTTAAGACCAAAAATGAATGCACCCTAATGAAAGTCCGGAGCAAAGCTAAATTTTAGACAATAAAATCCTAATTAACAAGAATTCAACTACAAGTGAGTCTAATTATTCATTAAACAGGTGTCCAGCAGACAGTTGATTAAAGAGGGTGTTACTTAATGAAGTAAACCACTTCCCATGTCAGCAATTGCACCACATAGAAAAGAAATGTCACAAGGCCTGAGAAAAAAAAAATCTTTACACAAGAAAGGTGAAGGCTACAAGAAGATCAGCAGAATACTGTAGCAAAAATGATACAAAATATTTAAAAAGATGGAACTGCAACCATTTTTACAGAAATGTCCATGCCGTCCACAAAAGGTAACACCTCGACACGAGCATCTTCTGAAGAGAAGGGTTGAAGAAAATTGCCATGCAGGTTCACTGCAGTTATCTAAAGAACTATAAAGTAGGGCTGTTACTGATTAAAATGTCCATGCTCAATTTTTTTAAATCGATTAATCGACTAATTTTGATTAATTATAACGCACATACAGATCCAACTACTTTTAACTGATCTCCTTGCAGGCTGATTCCCAGTGCAGCTACCAACCACTGGAAAATGGATAGCAGGATACAAGATACTCAGTGCTCGAAGGGAATAGCATTAAAACTGATGTAGATACACAAACTGTAAAAATGGTGCGAGTAATACCAAACGGTAGCAAAAGCAGTCATAAAAACATGTAGCTAAGTATGATACTGGTATAAAAATGTGTACAACGTTACCACTGCTGAATCCAGATGAGGAGGGTTTAACATCAGTCCGTCGGCATGTAGATGTCCCGTGAAGGTAACTATCACAACTCTCAGTGGATGTTTGTAGAATCCCAGGTTGATAGAGAGAAGTGTAACAGCCCTTGCGTGTGGCAGATAGTAGGGTCCCCCTGGCATGCAGATATGAAGGTACAGCAAAGGAACCCTTCAGATGGACACGGCAAGCCCCGTCGGTGTCCGTGGCGTCACTGGATCTCCAACGGAACTCCCTGAAGACCCAGAAGCCGTCGGAGAGGTGAGTACCAATCAAAAGAATTAACGATTAATCAAGAAATGAATAGTTAATTTCCACAGCCCTAGTAAAAAGCCAAACTGTAATTATTGTTTTTCTGTGACACAATATGCTGTACATTGTGCAGACTGGAATATTTTGTTTCGTTTTTTCGTTTTCGTCTGGAAAATAAATTTATTTAGTTACTCCCGAAAATCGTTTTGATTTATTTTGTTTCGTTGGGGAATAGCTTTCGTCCGAAAATCCAATAATACTTGGTTTCTGTCGAATGGTCAAAAGAATATTCTTCGAAACTTTACATTGAATCGTACATTTCCGGTCGAATATTCCGCCTACAAGAATTCTAATATTGTATGACTAGTAATAATGTCGAATCTATTCTCTATAATGTTGAATCTATTTTCTCATAAATCGAAATCTAATCTCGGTAATGTCGAATCCATTATTTCTATAGTGTCGAATCTTTTCTCTATGATGTCAAATCTTTTCTCGATGATGTCGAATCTTTTCTCTATAATGTCGAATCTCTCTATATCGAATTTTTACCGCAACGAAAATGAAAATAAAGCATTTTTTTATGTCGGATCTTTCGGTTTTCGTCTCTTGTGCTTTCATTATCGTTTGTTAAAACGATAATGGAAAAAAAAACAGATTTTCGGACGACAATGCACATGTCTACTGTACATTGCAGAAGAATGGCATGCATGGGTGTTGTCCATGAAGGAAGCATCTACTAAAGCCCATGCACAAAAAATCCCACCTAGAATTTGCCAGGACCCATGCTGAAAAAGAAGACGACTATTGGGGACTCTGTATTCTGGAGTGATGAGACAAAGATAAATGTTTTTGGAGTTGATGGCTTCAAACTATATGGCGTCGCAAAGATGAGGAGTACAAAGAAAAATGCATGGTTCCTACAGTGAAATACAGTGTCCTTCTGTGGGTCTGCATGGGTGCTGCTGGTGTAGGGGAGCTGCATTTCATTGATGGTATCATGTATACAGATGTATACAGATGTACTTCTCTATATTGAAAGAGAAGATGTTACCATCACCCAATGCCCTTGGTCGTCATGCACTTTTCCAACATGTCAATGATCCAAAACACACACGTTGCATTTCTGAAGAAGAACAGGGTGAAAGTGATTCAGTGGCCAAGTATGTCTCCTAATCTGAACCCAATAGAACACTTATGATGAATTCTGAAGAGACAAGTTGAGTATCACTCTCCATCCAGCATCCAGGCTCTAAAACAGGTTGCTCTTGAAGAATGGAAAAAAATGTTGCAATATGTCGCCAACTTCATTCCACATCTAGAAGGTGCTGTCCTTAGAAATCATGGAGATCATACAAAATACTAGCTGTAGTAGTTTTTGTTGTGGGGTGTATTCATTTTTGCATCAACTAATTTGAGTAAAACAAAAGATTTTGTAATCTAAGTTATATTATTAACGTTTCTTTTGGGTAGTGAGCTAAACATATGTTCTATAAAACTCAGTTGTGTAAAATTTTTGGAAATTGTTCTTGTGTTCATTGAGATATTGATTACAATCTTACTTTTCAAAAGAGGTGTACTCATTTATACTGAGCACAGTACATAGAAAACGGGTACACATGGCGAGCACTGTACATAGAAAACGGGTACACATGGCGAGCAGTGTACATAGAAAACGGGTACACATGGCGAGCACTGTACATAGAAAACGGGTACACATGGCGAGCACTGTACATAGAAAAACGGGTACACATGGCGAGCAGTGTACATAGAAAACGGGTACACATGGCGAGCACTGTACATAGAAAACGGGTACACATGGCGAGCACTCTACATAGAAAACGGGTACACATGGGTACCTGTTTAAAAGAGAATATACCATTGTTTCTCTTTTTACACTCTTATGCCTTGTAGACACGATCAGAATTTCTGATGTAAAAAGTCGGATATTTAGACCGTGTGTTTGCCCCATCTGAGTTTTTCCATCGAAAATTCCGACAAACTTAGAAAAAGAACATGTTCTCTTTTTTTTCCGATGGTAAAATGGCTGTTGTAGGTAAAATTAATATCTGCAGGTGGTTTAGTACGGTAGTACTGTACGGTTTAGGAGATATTCACTTTGCATGCAGCCGCTGATGTCAGCGGCGCATGCGCTATGAAAGCCCGGCAGACACTGTCGGACCTTGCCGGAAAGAATACTCCTGCGCTCATTTGCAGGAGTGACGTCATTGCGACTCCTTCCACTCACAGCACCCGAGCCACGAACCCTGAAGAAACTCAGAGGGCAAAATATCAGCTCCCTCTCCGTGGACCGGGATGCAATATGTGGACCTTGTTCTAAGGTAATATATTATGCCTTTGCCTTACAGGGTTTTTTTTTTTTTTTACATGTGCGGGTATACAACCGCTTTAAGTAGAAATAGGTGTATAACTAAAATGTATGTTATGATGCAGTCTGTCACTCTGCAGTTTTCCAGGGTCCTTTCTGAAACAGTTTTATTACATTTAATTGTTATTTCCTTAAGGCTGGGTTCACACTAGTGTGGATTTGATGCGGATTTTCCTCACATGCAAATCGCATGACAGGAGAGTGTGACCAGCTCTCTGTGGAGTCGGTTCACACATCTCCAGGGCGGCGGAAGAGTGGATTGCACAAGAGTCCTGTGCGCCTTTGGGTCAGTTTCAGGGTCGAATATAGGCAAAAATTCACCCCTGATTTGTCCCTGAAATGAAGAACAGGGACACACCGGACCCCTGCTGCGAGCCGCATCCAGCAACAGTGTGAGCCCAGCCTAAGAGTGCGGCAAAGCGGTCTTTTCTTCAGGTAAATCGTGTGGCAGCATTGCCATCCTCTGGGCAGGATAATCTAAAACTTACCACATGCTTTATGATCTGATTGTAAAATTTCTACAATTCTAACAGGAGGACCTATCACAGGTAGCCCTCGTGCTTGTTGGTAGATCTAAAGGAGATTTTACAGTAGATTGTAAAGTGTTTGTTGTGCTTCAGGTTGGCTTTTTATATGTGCATTGTGGTAACTTACGGTTTAATGCACATGCTTTGTGTGGTGCAGTATCAGCAAAAATAGTGCAGATACATTTGTAGGGCCCTTGGTAGCCCATTCAAACTAATGGACTGCCTGAATGTAATGCACGGTAATTGACGTGCAATGGATCTGACTGTATGAGTGTGAATGGACAAGAAGGCAGCAGGGCATCAGACCCCTTTAAATAGTGAATCTTGGTGCCAAGCGCTGTCAATGAGTGCGGACACAATTACCCCCGTGAACCGCGTTCGCCATTGCGCATGCACGCGTGCCGAATGGTCCTTCTGTGCACAGGCATTCTTCTGAGGCCGCGTACAGACAATGAGACATGTCCGCTCAAACATGTCCTACGGACCGTTTCCAGCGGACATGTTTCATCGGATTTTGGCCCGATGGCTTGTACACACCATCGGACGAAAATCCCCTCGAGCTGAGGACACGGTGACGTGGCGGTGACGTTGACGCCGCCACGTCACCACTCCAGGAAGTAAAATACTTCCACGCATGCGTCGAATCCATTCGGCGCATGCGGGGGATTTCTGTCCGCTGGTTAGGCGTACTAACCAGCGGACATGTCGGACAGACAGGTTTGTAGCGGACAATTTTCAAAGCATGCTTTGAAATTTGTCCGCTGGACAAACCTGTCCGCTAGCCCGTACACACGATCAGATATGTCTGCTGACATGGTCCGTCGGACCAGTTTCAGCAGATAAATTTGATCGTGTGTACGCGGCCTGACACTTAGATTGCTAGTACGTTTGCTGGAACTTCTTTCCTGACAGGTCTTCTCCTGCAGACCTGGACCAAGGAACATTGCACACTGCTGCCCAAGCCTCTACCTATGGGCTCTCCCTCCACCTTCTGGGCACACCTTCACAAGGTTTGGTTGGAGTCCCATAAATAGTTTGTCCTGCTCTCCTTTCCACCATGCTTCTAGAAGCCTAGAGAAGACAGGAGACCTAAGATGCATCAGAAGGTACAAGTGTGAATGAGACCTAAATGGCCTATTAGTAAGTGAAAAACAAATTAAGGAGTAACTCCATTCACAACGCTTTTTAGGTAGTTACATACAGCAACTAATAGGATAGACAGCATGGTGAGAGGATAGAAATAAAAGCTGGCTGTTGCATCCCTGGCAGTGTTAAATGGTTTGTCCTAACCCCCAGTTTGCTGCTGCTTCTTCACTGTCCAGCCACAGGCCGGGTGGTGTCCTATCTGTATTGCTTTACTGCAATAATGAAAAGTCGCTTTACCAACCTGACTCCCCTGGCTGTCAGCAGCTCCTATATACATACATATTTCATGCATATAGTTGTTTGCCTGAAGTTCAGTTTTAACACTTATGCCGCGTACACACGGTCGTTTTTTGCGATGAAAAAAACGACGTTTTTTGTGAAGTAAAAAACGACGTTTTTGAAACGTCACTTTCAAAGACGATGTTGCATACACACCATCGTTTTTTTCACAAAAAACGAGGTTACGTTCACCACACTTTTCCATTGAAGCTCGCTTCATAACTAGATTCTGGGCATGCGCGGGTTGAAAAACGTTGTTTTAAACGATGTTTTTGCTACACACGGTGACTTTTTGTGAAACAAAAAACGACGTTTTGAAAAACGACACAAAAAATTCAAGCATGTTGGAATTTTTTTTGGGTCGTTTTTTTTAAGACAAAAAACGACGTTTTGCCCACACACGATCAATTTAAATGACGTTTTAAAAAACAACGTTTTTTTTCATCGCAAAAAACTACCATGTGTACGCGGCATAAGTCTTTCTATTTTACAGCAATATAATGTGAGACCTATTAGCCTGCTGGTCTGAATTACTTAAACTGCAATAACTTGTTTTTTTCCAAATATATTGTATCTTTTCTCTACAACCAGGTAAATAATTCCTGTAGATTATTCAGCAGAGGCGTAGGCCTTAGAGTCAGTTTAGTTGGATGCCGGAAAAGTAATTCTTTGATTATACCCAGCTGATAATTTGTTTTCTCCTGTTAGCCAATTTTTCAGTACAGACTGTTCCAGAAAAGTTACTCTCGGTCAGATTTTAAATTGTTACTAAACCCACATCAGTAAAATCAGTCTGTTTATGCAGTAAAGCATGCTTGTTATACTCACTGTGGAACCTAAGGGGTTAATCTTCTGCACTGTGTAAAACAGAGCTTTGGAGGCACTCAGTTTGGTGTGTAAGGCTAGAGAGTTTTTTTTTTTTTTTTTTTATGGGAGAATGCATGTAATCAGCACAAGACCAATCAGAACTGGGGTCCTGCAGCCTCATAGAACAATCAGGGAAGAATGGAAGAAGAAAAGAAGATCTAGTGCTCTCTGGTATACCTCGTTTAATGAAACATATAGGCAAAGATACACTCACATTTTTAGACACTCTAAACGCCGAGTGTCCGCTGTAACAGCGTGTAAACAGTCTGCAGGGATTATGGGTGACGTCCTACGTGGCTCCTGACGTAGACATTCTGAAAATGCACCAAACATGCAGAATACAATAGAAGTCTATTGCAATAGATAGGAAAGCCAAAGGTACACTGCATTGGAAAATCACAGCGCATCAGTGTGAAAGCAGCCTTGGGCCCCTTTTACACAGTCAGTCCAAAACAATTGGACCCTCCATTCACCTCTAAGGTGTGCCAGATTTAAACCGACTTGTGTCCTATCTCCAATCTGATCCGCTAAAAAAGAGTATAGTGGGCTGTGTCCGTGTCTGCTCTGCAGACCTGCCAGCCGCCCGCTCCATTATTAATCTCCCATGATTGGTTTGCAAGTCGCTTAAGTGGCCCCCGCGCTTCAAAAGGTTGGGCACCCCTGGCTTACACAGTCCAAAATTACACAGTGGAAGAAATGTATTAAAAATGCAAACTGGGCTCAGTGTATACTTTCAAAAAATCAACTATCCTCAGTTTGTTACACATTTCATGGCAAAATATTCAATATTGCTGTGGTCACATTTCGTTTTTAATATTCCTTTTCCATCCCAATGCATAAAAGTATATGCTTCACAGAATGGTCAAAAATTAGTAACACAAAGGGGGTTATTTACAAAAGGCAAATCAACTTTGCACTACAAGTGAACTAGAAGTGCAGTCGCTGTAGATCTGAGGGGAAGATCTGAAATTGGGGGAAGCTCTGCTTATTTTAACATGCATGTGCAAGCTAAAATGCTGTTTTTTTTTTTCCTTGCATGTCCCCCTCAGGCCGCGTACACACAATGAGACATGTCCGCTCAAACATGTCCGACGGACCGTTTCCAGCGGACATGTCTCATCGGATTTTGGTCCGATGGCGTGTACACACCATCGGACGAAAATCCCCTCGGGCTGAGGACGCGGTGACGTGGCGGTGACGTTGATGCCGCCACGTCACCACTCCAGGAAGTAAAATATTTCCACGCATGCGTCAAATCCATTCGACGCATGCACAGAGATTTCTGTCTGATGGTTAGTGTACTAACCAGCGGACATATCCGACGGACAGCATGCTTTGAAATTTGTCTGCTGGGAAAACATGTCCGCTAGCCCATACACACGATTGGAGATGTCTGCTGAAATGGTCCGTCGGACCAGTTTCAGCAGATAAATTCGATTGTGTGTACGCGGCCTCAGATCCACCGTGACTGCACTTCCAAGTGCACTTGCAGTGCAAAGTGAATTTGCCTTTTGTAAATAACCCCCAAATGTGTATGCACTGATGTTGCAAAAGTGTAATTTCTGCAGTTTTGGCCAGTCAGTATTTTAAAATAAGTATGTAATTGTTATTGGGGTGGGTAGGGAAGGACTAGTGCTCTTTGGGAAAGTCAAGTCATATATACTAGAATAGCCCAGGTTCCAAGAATCCTAGAGCAGTAAAAAGACACATGACAGCTCATGCAGGGCAATTTCTGGTTTATGACCACAACCTGGGACCAAGGTTTGTTTTTTACACTTTCCTGGAGTATTGCTTTAAAATGTATCTATGTGCATGAAAATGAAGGCCTCTTGAGCCCCTTAGGGAAAGAGAGCCTTGAATGATGGGGGCATGGCCAGGTACTGGACAAGGTGGTGGTCACTAAAAGATTGGTTAATTTGGGGGATGGGATGGGCTGAGCTCGGGTAAAAGGGATCGCCCCAGGGAATTCTGGGTCTTTTGGGAAGCGTGTTTGGAAGAGCTGCCCACCATCCCGCCCTTTTTTTCTATTGTATGTCACAGCTTGCTGCAGTGTTCTTGACCTTGCCAGCATAAAATGGCTGTAATGGGCCATGCCCTTGATGGAAACTGGAAGTAGGTGGCCTGTCCAGCACTTATGGTAAGGACAGGCCCCTCCCCCTTTGGGAGTTGTGTGCTCACACTGTGAATGGCACTGGTTGAAATGTTCAATGTTCAAAATGTTATGTTTGCTTAATAAAGCTGTGGCCTTGCCCTTTCCAACCTAATAGGGTGAAGGGGAAAGGGGGAAGGTTTTTATGTACATATATATTACAGTTAAGGGGTACCTGGGCTCATTGAGCCTCAGCAGTCATAATATAAGACTAGGAAGTCATTTCTAGGAGCCTGCATGTTGGCGGTGGATGTGACACTTTACATCTCCTATGAAGACTATGCATAAGAACCACATCATATTTGATGTTTATCAAATCGTATTGTTATTATGTTCAATATTCTGTTGGTTGTCAGACTGTCAAAATTTGTCTTTTTGAAATATAGCTATATATAGAAAGGTTGGCATTAAGGCCTGCTGTTGCTGTCTGCTGTTCATCAAAAACGCTTCAGCAACCCTTCAGCACATCCCTCAGACTCTCTGATTAGTTATGTTAATTCAGTTAACGTCATCTTTAGGGATCTGAAAAAATCAATGTCATCTCACTAAGCCTCAGTGGACTCCTATCTGATTGAAATTGCGTGAGACAAATCTGGATTCACCCATAGGACCATATCACATCTCCCCAGAACTGATACAAAGGATGGAATCTCCACACTCAGAAATTGGTAATGAACAATAAGATAAACTAAACAAAGTTAGCTAACTGTTCACAATGGTATCAGACCCAAAGGAGTATAAATGTCTTGCATGAATCCAGGATGTCAAGTAGGGAGCATTTGAGAAGAAGGATTGCTGGACAGTCATGATTACCATTTTGTACCTAGGCAATTCCCAGTTCAAAGCCTCCCATACTCTGTACCATTACTAAATTATGTGAACATGCTATTGGCCGTGTTCATACTCTGAAGAAGGTATCAGTCGTACTCTCTACCTCTACAGCGATGAGCACTAATCCAGCAAAGATCAGGGAGGACACAGCCCAAGGTGAAGGACAGTTCTCTGAACAAACTGAATCTTAAGAAGGACAAATCAAGGAGCTGTTCATTGTGAAGACACATCCAGAAACATTGTATATTTTTCAATGTAAGGCCTCTTTCACACGAGACGGACTCTGCCGTTACGGAGTCCGCCAGCTCACAGGATCTCCGCTGAGCCAGCAGATTATAAGTCCATCTCTGCTCACTGAGAGGGGAGAAGCTTGTCCAGCGCGGCTGTCTCCGATGGAGAGATTTGATCCTATTTAGACGTATCACAATATGTATAATTTCGGGGGATCGGGTTGGATGTCAGCGGACATGTCTTCGCTGACATCCGATGCTCCATAGGATTGCATGGAGCGGCCGACAAAACTGACAGGCGGACCTGAACTGACAGGCGGACCAACCATCAAATACAGTATTCAGTGGAATTTGAATGGAAACTCCATCAAAATCTAGGGCCAGGATTTACTGATAAAGAAGTGGGCCAGAAAAGGGAGAAGTTAGTTTGTTTTAGGACCTGAACTCTATGAGCTATCTAACTCCATCTCTGTTGTATGGGGACAGTCTAATGCCCTGTACACACGATTGTACCTTTGTCAGACTAAATACACATCTGAATTCCGACGGAATTCCATCGGAGGAAAAGAGAACATGTTTTCTATGTAAACTCTGATGGAAGTCATCGGAATTTCCAATGGAATTACTCCAATGGGGCATACGCACGGTCGGAAATTCTGATTAAGTGTACGGGGCTTAAGCAGTTGAAAAATGCTGTTACTGTGGCTTTAAAATTGGGGGCCACTATAGCTTCTGAGATGCCTCTGATTTTTGCATCTCCTATTTTGATTCTGGAGAAAGAGGACCTGTTTGCACTGAGTTTGTGTTGTCTCTAAGTAAGTGTCTTTGCTGAAACTTCTAGGCTGGTGTTATAAAACGGAGTCTCCAACTTCCCCTAGTTCCTTATGCAAATCCAGTTTAATATTGAAGGTAAATGACATTAAATATTGTTTTAAGGGCTGGTTCACACCAGAACGCGTTGCCGGGAAAGCATGTTCTGTGCGTGTTTCCAGCACCACAATTAAAAAGCACTGCCTTTGCGATCTGCTGTGGTTGCCAATGTAATGTTAATTTGTGTTTCAGCAGTTGTTTTAATATTATGAATATTATTTAGGATATTGTTAAAATCTCCACTATATATACTGCACTGCATGTATTGTGCAGCTGTTGAGTGCAGTAACTGAACTGTAACTTTAGAAGTGTGTAGCAATGTGCCCTTACCCAAGATAATCAGAATGCATACTTTGTATAGAATCCTCTCATACCTCTTCACATACTTTATATAGAATCATCCCATGCCTCTTCTAGAGGTTTCAGCAAAGGAGATGCAGTGTCTTCACCACGTTAAAGAATAACTACGATATATATCCAAACAACTGAAAGCAGTATTAAACCCAAAATCCAACATTTATTATATAGCAGCTGAGCTTACCAATTCTAAGTTGTGATGGCTGCATTAGTTTTCTCGTTTTTCTTCTATTTTCATCTTACGTTTTATTTTATTTTCAACAGAGCAAGCTCTCTTGCATTTACAGAGATGAGACAAACCATTTAACGCTGGCTATAAAGTGTTATCTAGAGTTTGGTTTTAATTAGTTAATGCATCTAAATCTGCTAGTACATCTAACACTACTCTCACCTAGATTACCAATACTGATATCCAAAAGGTGCCCCCTGTGCTCCTTTAACCCCTTTCGCCGACATAACACATATATGCTGCCTTACTGTACTGGGCTTTTTTCTGAGGGGCCGCATATATGTGTATCTCCCTTTGTTCCTAGCAGAGAGACTGGGGTCTCATTGAGAGCCCTGGGCACCGTACTAACGATTAGGACCCTGATCTCTTGATTCCGAGTCACCTGATCACCGTGGTAGCCTCTGATTGGCTACCACAGTGATCAGTTACTGTGGGCTCGCCCCTGAGTATTTCTCATTCTTTGAATGGAGAGGAAAGATACATATGTATCTTTCTCTTTCCTTGCAGAGAGGAAAAAAAACGTTTGTGTAAAAAATAAACAATAACACATCAAATAAAAAGTATGGAAAAAAACTCTAGATCAAGGTTTGATCTACTGTAGGTCTGTGCCAGGGTCAGTTTTTGGGTCAAGTGAGGGCCAAAGGTCATGATTAGGGTCAAAGCTCAATGTCAGTATATTTTAGGCAAGTTTTTTTCTTTTTTAATTAGCATGAAGCCCTGTACACATGGGCCAGAATCTCATCAGGAAAAAACCCTTTTTTTTCCTGACGAGATTCTTGGCAAGAATCTCTTGCCGCCCGAGTGTACAGACACTCTATTCAAAAGAAGCACGGTTCTTTTGAATGGCAAGAACGCGGTGAGGTCATCGCGTACGACAAGCATGCTCTCTTCACATTCGATGACGTCGCCGCCATCTTGGTGCACCCTACCTATGCCTAAAAAGCTACCGCGCATGCGTCAAAGACAGGTAAGTATACACACTCTCAGGTTTCTCGGGATTCCTGCCAAGAATCACAACGAGAAAATAGAGAGCAGGTTCACTATTTATTTCGTTGAGATTTAAGGCAGTTTTCTTGACATACCGAGCGTGTGTACGAGGCTTCAGTGTCCGTTAGTGTTGGCATAAAAAAGAGGGGGGGTGGAGGCGCCAACTCAAATAATAAAAAGTAACCTTAAAAACAGCAGTCTACTTAAAATGTGAGTATAGATGTGTACTCACAGGTTCGCTGAGTAGTAGTCCATCGGGGGGGTTTTTGCTGATAGGTGTGTGCCTTTCCACCGGCTCCAGTGATGTCTGCACGGCTACATCACTGGAGCCGGTGGAAAGGCACACACCTATCAGCAAAAACCCCACCGATGGACTACTACTCAGCGAACCTGTGAGTACACATCTATACTCACATTTTAAGTAGACTGCTGTTTTTAAGGTTACTTTTTATTATTTGAGTTGGCGCCTCCACCCCCCCTCTTTTTTCTTCCAAATATTCACAGAGGTCATGGACACCCTCTACAGGAAGGCTGCCTCCTCATAATATATTCATTTGTGAGACCCACTTTTATAGGTACAGTTTTAGCTACCAGTACCACTGTCGCTGCCCAGGCTTCCAGTCACTATGAGCGCCGGAACACCCCTCTTTTCCCTGTTAGTGTTGGCATGTTGTAGGTAGGACAAAAAAATGAAGCAAAATGCACACTATTGTTTCTGGGCTGTACTACGGGTACAAACAACAACTAACATACACATATGTGGTGTCGCTGCAATCGTGAGGAGCAGGAGAATTTATTTTGGGTTGTTCCTTGGTGGAAGGCTATGGCAGTAACAAGTAATATACAGCTACATTTGAAAAAAAAATAGTTATTTTTTTCCATTTTGGACTTTTGATAACAATAAAAAAAAGAGAGATGTCCATAACCATTGACTACCAAATGAAATGAAGCCATGATTAAGCACTAAAGTAATAGTGTGAAACGCGTCGGCTGTACAGTTCTGTGGCTGTTGATGTGTTATGCTGATTTTTACTGAATAAAGACAACTTTCTTGGAAGTTCCCTGGAGTCCAATTTTTTGCTTTGTTTCCTCGACTACCAAATGAAGGTCCAAATTGTCCTGAAAAAAGCACGGTACAATCCATCTGGGTGCACAAAGTATTTGCGATGGTACGCACGGTTTTACTAATACTTATCAAAATTGCAAAATTGTGCTTAGACATTAAGATTTGTTTTACCCTTAGGCGTGAAGGGGTTAACCAGTGTGTAGACACTCTAATACAGGAGGTGTGTTATTGGTCAGATCACCAGGTGAAAATAGGGGAGGGGGGAGAAGGAAACCGCCACATCTAACCATTGGTAAGCTGCAATATATTGCATTTTGTGTTTTGGATTTAATACCGTTTTAAAAGCCCTTTCACACCAGGTTCGCTGGACACCCTTGCCTAGTGCAGTCCCAAAGGCCTTGATCCCTATGGGGTAAGTTCACAGCACTGCGAAAAATAAACAGCATGGAGTACTTTTTTCAGTATAAAGTGACGCAATTCACGCATTCCACTGTACTGCAACCAATCATTTGTGACATTTCAATAACGTTTTAACAAAAAAAAACGTGCCATGTTTTGGGGTCGTATCCTTTCAGTGGCCACCAGCGTTCAACGTGGCTACTGGTGTGAAACAGCGCTTAAAAACAGGACAGGGCTTTTTAAATCCTCTACTTCCTTTCCTACACGCTAGGCAGATACAATCTCTTCCCATTCTCGGCTGACTCCAAGAAAAGCAATTACCGGTAAGAGCAATTTTACATTTTTGGTGTTGTACATGTATGCCCTAAATCAGAAAACGCCATGTAGCATATTTAATTTTAGATTTGTGAGCCTCCCTGAGGGACTGCGCTGAATAGTTGGTTATTTATGTGTCTTATATTTAGCAGTTCCTTTGGATGCTTGCTTTTATATTTTTATATTTGTATTATACACGTGAATATCTTACAGTAACGGTATAGAAATAGTTGCATGTATTATAAATCATTTACATACATGTATAAGCCATTGCTGTAGGCAAGCTCTACGTCTGCGGAAACATTTCACTTTCAGTATCCGTGTGACTGGCTGCATCTGCACTGACTCTATACCCAGAATACATAAATACAAATAAAATCGAAAAACACGAGTTTTGTGTCGTGTGCAGAGCTATGCTCTTCTTTGTGCTGTATCTGAGGAGCTTTTAATAATAAATATTTTTATGGTAGATTTCCATTTTTCAAGGTTTACAATTTTTGGGGGGGATTACAGCACTATATACATCAGGTATATATAATGGTGTGAATCCCATTACCTGCAGGTGGCTCTTTCTGCTCACATCCTCAATGCTGTGTCCCCTTCACCGTCTATGGATACAGCCCTGGGAGGCTGTCTTTCCACAATGTAAAGGCTAACAGCAGCAGCTACCATAGCTCCCAACTGTCCCTGATTTTGAGGGACTGTCCCTGATTTGGATCAATGTTCCTCTGTCCCTCATTCTTCCTCATCTGTCCCTTATTTTGGTCTGATCTATAGAGTTGTATATAAAATGCATTTGTTATCCATCACAAAGTTTTTTTTTTTTACCGGTGCTAAACCGTTCATCTGATTTTTAAATTATTGCATTTGTAAATTCCAAAAGCCAATATAAAAGAATAGTAGTGGTAAAAAAAGCACTTGTAGGTTTAACCAATCTTGTTTTTTTTGTACAAGGTGGCGTGACAAGGGGTGTGTCCTATGCCTGCATTCTTTTGCTGATAGGTGTCCCCCATCTAAAAAAAAAATTGGAGGTATGGCATTGGCAGCTACTACTTAGGAAAGTTGTGCCGCTGACCCATCTACTCCAGCCTCCTTCACCATTTATAGAACTGGTTGAAACAAAAGCGGAGAGCACAAAGCTGCCCTATTGTAACTCAAATTTTATGTAGTAAAGTTAAAAACACTACGATGGTCAAACTCACATTGTGTGAAGATAGATACAGCATAGGGATTCCACTGTGGCTGCACTCCTATATCCACCTCAAGATCCCGACAGGGGAGGAGGGAGCCGTGGACGTTCAACCTAGCTGCCCAGATCCTGGCAGCATATCCAAGGCTATCCACCACCATGCTCGGTGTGCAGATCCTAATTTGCATGCATCAGAACAGCCAGCACTGCTCTTTGAGGGCACACAAACCCACCCGAGCAGCATACATAGAGAAAGAGTGAGGACGTCACACAGTTGCCATGACAACATGCGACTTGAGTACTACTTGATGTGACTTTGCACCCAATTTTAAAGAGACTTTCAGGGAATGCCTGGATAATCGTCTTGTAATGTTGGACCCAAATCATATCAATATAGATGAGGATCCGACATGGAGGCAACTTCTATTAAAGTCTATGGGCACATGTCAGATATACATCACCTTGAAGCAGTACAGGAGTCTTTTCTGAGGTCAGAACGACTTCAGTAGTGCTAATTAAGACAGCCATCATTGACTAACATGGGATTTCACATGTCACGTGACTTGGGCTCTCACAAATCGGATTTCAAGTCACGGCAGTGTAAACCGAGCCTAATCATTGCATCGGCACGGAGTACTCCACAGCACATGCTAGTGGCCACGTTACAATGTGGCAAATGGTGTGAACCATCTTTTAGCCTATGTTCACACCGTTGTGACTTATCGTATAATCTGACAGTTCCAAATCACATGACAAGTCGCAGCCTATTTTCGGCAATGGAACCATTTAAATCGCTGTGACTCATGTTGCAGCAATTATGAAAAAGTTTCCTGCACTACTTTTTGATGATTTTATTGTGACCTGCATAGACTTCTGTTAAATGAACTCACAAGCGGCAATGAAATCATCAGTGCAAATCGCACTAATGTGCGGCTTTGAAATTGTGCTGCAGTAGCGCGACTTCAAAGCTACACTGGTGTGAACTGAAACAACAGCAAACAATATATATATTCTTCAAACATAATCCACACACATCCACTACTTAACAGCCCTATACACTAGTTTTCATTAAATTATTTCTAACTGTTTTTCTGCCTCCATTTAATGTCCTCTTTGATCTTTCAATGCTCTCCTTTTCCCCCTGACTTCCTTTTGTTTGGAATGAGAAGTGCATGTTAGTTGTGGTAGTGTGCACTGATTTATGCACACTACAAATCCCATAGTCTCTGATCTCAGGAAAGAGCAAGAGGGGGTGGCTACGTTCCAACCAGTAGCTGCCGGTCCATAAGGGGCGCCACCCCTCTAATCCGTGCGCCCGGCCCCTAATCTACATGCAGGACGCCGGACACATGGTTCTTAATGAGTAGGAGAGGGTTTGAAGCACATGATTAGAGTCTGGGGCTCTAATTGGCTTAAAAAAGGGTGGGCTTAGGGCACACAGCGCTGCGCCCCGAGCCCACCCAGTTGTGTGACATTAGCAAATTAATATTCGCTAATGTCTTCCTGTTTCTCCTCCCAGCCAGTCCTAAGTCCCGATTGGCTGGGAGTCTGAAGACCGGGGGGTTGTTGTGGGGTGGTGGACTGGAGCAATCGGGGGGGAGGGGGGTGTAGATGCCTCAGGTTTGCTTGCTGCCCCCCTCAAACCGATGGAGCACCAGCCACCACCTGTTCCAACACACATGTGGGACTATGGAAAACAAATGTAGCCACCACCAAACAGGAAGTTAGATCACAGCAACAAAAAATGGTATTTGAGGAATTTGGAGGAGGCTGAAAGGAACAGAAGGCACTTTTCTGAGTTAAGAATACATACTGAAATACTTTCAGGTAAATGTTATAATAACAAAACAATGGGGGTTATTTACGAAAGGCAAATCCACTTTGCACTGCAAGTGCACTTGGAAGTGCAGTCGCTGGAGGGGAAGGGAATCTGAGGGGAAGATCTTAAAGTGGTTGTATAGTTGTTTTTTTTTTACTTTTACCTACAGGTAAGCCTATAATAAGGCTTACCTGTAGGTAAAAAAAATATCTCCTAAACCTTTACGACATCGCGGCTCCAGCCACTCACAGCGCTGGAGCCGCGATACCCAGAAGACACGCCGAGGGGAAATGTCATATCCCTTGGCGTGGACCGGCAGCGGTAACGACTCCTTGTTCCAAGTATTTCATAATGAGCTAGTATGCAGTGTATACTAGCTCATTATGCTTTTTCCTTTACAGGTGCCAGGAAAAAAATAACTTTTGTTGCTTATACAACCGCTTTAAATGAGAAGTTCTTCTGATTTTATCATCCAATCATGTGCAAGCTTAAATGCTGTTTTTTTATTTTCCTTGAACGTCCCCCTCAAATCTACAGCGATTTTACTTCCAAGTGCACTGGCAGTGCAAAGTGGATTTGCCTTTTCGTAAATATCCCCCATTACTGAAACTATATTGTAATTTACCTTAACATACAATACAACAAGGTTGTTTTTCCTTACAAGTAGTGGACAACACACTATTTTTAAAGTTGTTCTATAAATAGGATTGCACCCCTAAGCTATTTATATATTATCTGACCGTACATCATCTAACTCTGCATTTCCTTTCAAATCGGCTCAGTTATCTGTGCTTCAATCCAAAGACTGCAGGCAGTGTTTAATCCCATCCTTCCCCAGACATATGATGTGAGAACCTGGACTGGCTCAGCCACCTCTCCATGTTATGCCTGCTGATTGATGCCATGCTAAGCTGTTTCCTGACCCTGATCTCGCTTTGTATTAGACAGTCACCGCTATAAGTCACAAGCACTAGGGTTGGATCCGGCTCCTCGTTCCAATAAAGGCTGATAGTTGGACTTGTTCATAGTCCATTAAAATGCTTCTTTCTCCGAGCCAAGCTCATGCGGACAGAATACTAATAGGAAATGAAACACAACAAAGGTGACTGCTTTCTGTCATTCCCCTTAATAGCGCGCCACTGCAACAATTCACTTCTGACAACGCTGCTCCGAGCTACTGTGAATGAGTCAATATTTGTTATTGTTCTTTGAACAGACGGCGAGGGGATGCCATGACACTTGCACAAAGCGCCTCCAAATTCCTCACTAGTATGCTGTGACATAGCTGATACAAATGCAAAACATGAGAACACTCCAATTGTTTCAATCACACAACAAGCAGTTCACACTGCCTACATATACAGTATATATACATACACACTGTATACAGGGGCGGACTGACAACTCATGGGGCCCCCGGGCAATAGAAGATTATGGGGCCACCAAGCCAGGTAGCAGTACAGAGGTGGGGCAGCTAAAATCTCTGGATTTTCACATCAAAAGCATGTAGGTTTTAGACATATCAGGGACAGATGTAAAAAAAAACACAGATTTTTACATACTGTCCCTGGTTTTACTGAGCCTGGCAACCCTGATGGGGCCCCCTAGTGGCATGGGGCCCTCGGGCGTTGCCGAGTTCCTCAATGGTCAGTCCGCCCCTGACTGTATATATATAGCAGGTAAAATAAGTATTGAAAATGTCCCCATTTTTCTAGGTAAGTATATTCCTAAGACCTGGTTCACACAGGGGTGACGCGACTTTGGGGGCGACTCGGCAGGTCGATCACAAGGCGACTTGCAAAATGACTTCTGTATTGAAGTCAATGCAAGTTGCCCCGAGTCGCCCCCAAAGTCGTACAAGAACCTTTTTCTAAGAGTCGCTCCTATTAGGCCGCGTACACACGACCGAGAAACTCGTCAGGCGAAACACATCGTTTTCCCAGTCGAGTTCCTTGTTCGGCAGTCAAAAAACTCATCGAGCCAAATTTTCCCATTGCCCAACATGGGCAACATGCTTTTTTTTTGGCTCAACGGGTTTCTCGGCGAAAAGTGTACACATGACCGGTTTCCACGGCAGAATACGTCTCCCATCGAGTTTCTTGCTGAATTCTGCCGAGGAAACTGGCCGTGTGTACGCGGCCTTAGAATGGTTCCGTTGAACAGAGCGGAGCGTGACCGAGACCTGACAAGTCCCCCCTGTGTGAACCGACTCTAAAAGTGCTATTGAAATAACCCCCTGTGTGAACGTTCAGAATTTAAGTTATGTGTAAAAAAAATGGAATGAAACAGGGAAAAAGTATTAAACGCATGAATAAAGGGAGGTGCAAAAAAACACCAGCTGAAAAGTAATTAGCTATTGCAAATTAACATCAAGGCTGCATTCACACCATTGTCACGCTACAGGGGATGAAATACATTATTCGGTAACAACCCATGTAATCCATACATACAAAGAAACCAACGGGCGTTTCGTCGCTTTAACAATAGAACTTTTCACCCACAGAAGATAAAAAAAATCTACCAACATAGAAACAAGTGATTGATAATTGGCTTAAAAAATCGAAGTACAAAAGTATCAGACGACGCTGTATGCAAAAAATAAGCATGAATACGCGCCACAAAACGCCACGCCGGGGAAAAACGCTCATGAATGCAGCCAACTGATGGTCTATAAAAAGGTGTCTTATTACCAAGGTGTCACACAAAAAACATCTCATGATGGGTAAAAGCAAAGAGCTACCTCAAGACATTCACATCCTTATTGATGCACAATAGACACAAAGGGCTTTATTTACTAAAATGGTGTGCTTTCCTGTGCAATTTCTATGCGACTCAGTATGATGTGATTTTTCAGCCCATTCATTTGAATGGACTGAAATCGCACTGGATTAACCCAAAAGTAGTGCATGCGTTACTTTTCAAAAATGCACTGCGCCAGATGGCATCGGTACTGGTGTAACATGTGATCCGGTGCAGGCAAATGCCCTGCGTTTGCTCTCTCAGTGCAAATTCAGGGGAACATCAGTCTGTCCCTGGTTTTGCTGGACAATTTCAAAGCCAATAGTGCAGAATTAAAATAAAAAAAATTGAATTGCATTCCACACCTGCAGCGTTTCGCATGTTCTCGCCTGACTCAAATGCGACGCTCAGTAAAAAACGCATTACATTGCTGGGATGATTTCATTTAAAAAATCTGGTACATTATTCGGAAAACGTGCATGGAATGTGGGTTTCCCCCACCGCGTTCTGGAGTGAAGGAGCTCTTAGGCCCCTTTCACACTGGGGCATTTTTCGAGTGTTATTCAAGCGTTATTCAAGCGTTATTCAAGCTTTTTTTTTTAAACGTTATTTGAGCGAAGCCTCATCTGCAATCTCTATATGCTGGTAAAGCACCGCTAAGACCCTAATGTTTTAGGGTGTTTTTGCAGTGCCTCAGTGTGAAAGGGTAAGGCGTTTTTACAGTGCTTTCAATTCATTTCAATGGAGAGGGGCGTTTTTGGAGTGTTTTTTTCAGCGCCCAAAAGCTGCTCCAAAGATGCTGCTTGCAGGACTTTTCTCAACGCCCCGCCAGTGCAACGCCTCAGTGTGAAAGGGTAAGGCGTTTTTACAGCGCTTTCAATTTATTTCAATGGAGAGGGGCGTTTTTGGAGCGTTTTTTTCAGCGCCCAAAAGCTGCTCCAAAGATGACTCAGTGTGAAAGGGTCTATTGAGATGCATGGAGAGCGTTTTATGAGCGTTTTAATAGCGCTGTTTTTAACGCTAAAACGCTGTAAAAACGATTCAGTGTGAAAGGGGTCTTAGTGCTGAAATGAGAGGGAAAGTAGACAACAGGAATAGCTAAGTGTATTGTTTATAGGGATTTCTGATGCAGCAGTCGGAGGCGTGCGATAGAAGGCAGGGGGTGACACTCAATAGAGAAATAATTGCAAACTCAGGGAACATTCTCAGACTCTGTGGGAAAGCCGTTCTATATCTTGGGGGACAGAACCAATAAAGGGGGGCACTTTTTATTAACTGGTTACTTAGTTCAATGTAATCTGACTATACAGTCACCCTTGAAAGAAGCGCTGGACTTATATTCTGGGCAAAGGCTGAATGTGTTATGTAAATTAGTAGAAGTCGTGACTGGTGGACTGGCATCTCTGCTCCACTGACTTGGGAAATGGAAGAATTCATTGCATGAACGGCTGCGGCAGGTAAATGAAAATTGTACACAAATGTCACAGCGTATAGATCAAACCTATCAGTAATAGTACAAAAATTGTATTCTTCGCAGGCCCCACACTGGCAGCCTCTCCAATAAATATTCTGCGCATATTACAGCAGACTTGTTCCTGGTGCGTTTCAGCACACAAAATTTTATGAGAGCATCAAGCTTCTGCTGCTTGTACAAGCTCAATACGGTGATTTAATGCACAAAAGAGAAACACAAACATAAGATTTTCCAAGGTTAAAGAAGAGGAGAGCTGCAAACAGCACTAAAATAAAAAGGCAGATATAAAAACACAGAACTAAAATAATATATGAGCAGCGGTCTGCGATAATCCACTTACTGCAGATGTTTGTAAGAGCCGTACAGAAACAGACACTGATACCTACATAAAGGGGTTGTAAAGGTTCGTCTTTTATTTTCTAAATAGGTTCCTTTAAGCCAGGGGTGTCCAAACTTTTTTCAAAGAGGGCCAGATTTGATGAAGTGAACATGCGCGAGCGCCCACCATTTTGCGGACATTCTTTGAACCATTAAAAAAGTGTGTTTGCCCAAGCACTAATACACGGCCCAACAAGAATTCTCTTGCCTTTGTGGCTGTGTGTGGTGAAGAGATGAGCTTGGGCGTGTTATTTAGGAGGGAAGTTTAAGAAAAAAAGATGTAAATAAAGAACTGTGAAGCAAAATGAGGGCTAGTGCCCATCAATGCAGCCCAATCAGTGCCCATCTGTAGCCTTGCCATTGTCATGAATGCAGCCTCTCTATTGCCATGAATGCAGCCTTATCGATGTCCATCTGCAGCCTCGGAGGGGAGAGGGGGGCGGGACAAGCGCCAACAGATTACATACAGGAGAATCTCCTGTTTACACAGCAGCCTCTTTAATACAAAGTCCCGCCTCCTGTGATAGACAGAGGAGTCGTCCAATGGCAGCCCAGGAGATGAGACTTCCTTTTACATATGCCGCCGGGTAAACAGGAGATTCTCCTATACGCAATTTGACAGCACTCATTCCTCGCCCCTCCGAGACAGCACCGATAAATACAGTATATTACAAATTACCAGGGGGGCCACATTAAACTGGACGGGGGCCACAAGTGGCCCCCGGGCCGGACTTTGGACATGCCTGCTTTAAACTAATGCATTGTTGGTTCACTTACCTTTTATTTCCATTTCCCTTCTAAATGTTTTTTTTTTCTTTGTTTTCTTTGTTTGAATTTCTCACTCCCTGTTTCTCCTCAGTAAGCTTTCCACCATCATCCGAGCGTTGGAAAGTCATTTAGAACATCTTACTGAACAGCTTACTGAGGAGGAACAGGAAGTGAGAAATTCAGACAAAGAAAAAAAAACATTTAGAAGGGAAATCGAAGGAAAGGGTAAGTGAACCAACAATGCACTAGCTTAACCACTTAAGGACCTCCGCACGCACATATACGGCCACAGAATGGCACGGATGGGCACAAGGGCGTAAATTTACGTCCTCGCCCAGTAGCGGGTCGGGGGTCCGATCGGGACCCCTTCCGCGGCGTGTGCGGAGGTCCCCGTGTCTCCGGGAGCGATCCGGGACGAGCGGGCGGATGTCGGTGTTTGCCCGCCCCCCCGCGATCGCTCCCAGCCAATCCCTGCGCTCTCCCGCCCTGTCACTTCCTCCTCCTGTGTTTACACAGGAAGGGGGAAGTGATGTAATCTCTCATCGCAGCGGTATTTCCAACCGCTGCGATGAGAAGAACACCTCACAGTAAGTGTGCACCAACATTACACTGACACACACACACATAGGCATACTTAACCCCTTGCGATCTGACCCCCCACCCCCCCTGTCACAGTGTCACTGAATGCAGTGATCTAATCACTGCATTTAGTGTCAGTGTGACAGGCAGTGTAAAATCAGTTAGTGTTAGGTTCAGGATAGCCCCCCCACCCCCCCTAATAAAGTTTTAACCCCCTGATCACCGCCCTAGTTAACCCTTTCACTCCCTATTGCCAGCGTCACTAAGCGATCATTTTTCTGATCGCTGTATTAGTGTCGCTGTTCCCGCTAGGTAGCTATTTTTTTTTATTGCGATTTTTTTTTTTTACTAAAGACATGTGGCTAAATAAATTTTGGTCTAAATGTTTGACTAAAATTTAGTTTATTTGATTTTTTTTTTAACAAAAAGTAAAAAATAGTGTTTTTTTTTCAAAAATGTCGCTCTATTTTTGTATATAGCGCAAAAAATAAAAATCACAGAGGTGATCAAATACCACCAAAAGAAAGCTCTATTTGTGGAAAGAAAAGGACGCAAATTTTGTTTGGGAGCCACGTCGCACGACCGCGCAATTGTCTGTTAAAGCGACGCAGTGCCGAATCGCAAAAACACCTTGGGTCATTTACCAGCGTATTGGTCCGGGTCTTAAGTGGTTAAAGTAACCTATTTAGAAAATAAAAACCTTTACAACCCCATTAAACCAGCCCAAACCCCCTTATTTGAAACTGCAACCATTGCAATAACAATTGCAAAAAAGGAAATTCAATTATAATCACTTGCCATCTTTGTTTCTATTATACCACAAGCTAATGCACCTCCTCCTCCTATAATCCTATACAGTTAAACCTTGGATTACGAGCATACTCTGTTCCAGGAGTATGCTCGTAATCCAAAGTACTCGCATATGAAAGCGAGTTTTCCCATTGAAGTCAATGAAAACGAAAATAATTAGTTCCGCATTGACTTCAATGGGATGCAATACCGAATGCAGCCAGAGATGGGGGGTGTCAGAGAGCGCCGAAAAGGGCCGAAAAGGCCCGAGGACACTTTGGCTCATTTCCTGCACCCCCGTACCTCAGGCCAAATGAGGTACTGCAGGCCAATGTTTGGCTTTTTTCAGCTCTTGCAACCCCGTATCTCAGGCCAAATGAGGTACTGCAGGCCTATTTTCGGCTCTGCTCGGCTTCTACGCCCCCGTACCTCAGGCCAAATGAGGTACTGCAGGCCTATTTAGCTTGAATTCTGTCAGACCACAATGACACAGTAGGGAGGATTCCCACATCCACATTGAGTGTGTAGATGGGAGATTCTGCCCCTCTGCTCTCCACCTCAAATAGAATACAACATGTACCTTGGCATAATGTACATTAGCTCCCATGTACGCTGTACAAAGATTTTCTCGCAAAGGAAAATATAGATTCAATTAGCACAAATCTTTAAAAAAGTAAGAATTTATGAAAATGTTCTGCACACCAAAATATATGCCAACTAATACTCATCATCCTAGTTTTACAGGTCAAATTGTAATACTGAAAATGCATTTCAAGCTTGAAAGATATTTTATTATAATATGTTACAAGGATTTGAGAACAGAATAAATAGTGACATGAAAAATTCATACACTATACTGTTTGATCCAATAAATAAATGCCACCGAAAATGCAGAGGCAATTTGCCATCACATAAGCTCTGAAAAACGATGGCAAAGGATTTGTAGAATAGAAGATTCAATGGCAGGACATTTTTTACATGCCATTGTGGAGGAACGTGGATGTCTTAGGGCCATTTCAGGCCTCATAGGGATCATACCTACATTATTTCTGAAACTGGAGAAAAATTATTAGCAGGTGGTATAGAATATACTATAGAAGTGTAACAGGATTTACTAAATGTAATTGTTGAGTGTTTAATTATCGATGCATTAACACTTCAAGGATTTGATAATACGTGCGATGAAGAAATTAACTTTAAAACACCTTATTTTACAGTCAACTAAAGTAAAATGCCATCAAACAGGAAACTAAAAATAAATTGGTGGCACTGATAATAGCAGTAAAGTAAATATTATCTTAAACTGCAATTATACTAAAATCTGAAAATGAACACAGTTTACCTTAAAGGGGAGTTCCAGACAATTTTAATGTTTATTAAAAGTCAGCAGTTACAAAAAGCATAGCTGCTGGCTTTTAATAAACATACACTTACCTGCTCCACGTTTCAGCAACGCGCTGGCCGGGCTCCGCTCCTCTTCCCCTCTCCGGCCGGCATCTTCACATGTGCGAGTGGCGCTGCGCTTTCTGATTGGACAGCCGATCGCCTACAGGGAGGGGCTGCCAAAAGGCGAATTGACTAATCGCCTTAGCAGTCCCTCGGCGGAAGTAGGACAGGAAGTCCCACTCCTCCTGAAGCACCCACTCCCCCCCCAAAAAAAATTACATGCCAAATGTGGCATGTAAGGGGGAGAGGAGTGGAACTCCGCTTGAGGCCTCTTTTCGCTGAGCTGTCGGGCGGACGGGGCGGTCCCCGCACACTGTGCAGGGACCGCCCTGTCTCTCCTCCACTATCCCCTATGGGGAATCGGATGGAAACGGACTGTCTGTCCGTTTGCATCCGATCCGATCCGCCGGACGAAAAAAATAGGGTTTTCTTCCGTCCGAAAAAACGGATGCGGATCTTGCGGACGTTAGCGGATGCATCATCCGCTAACGGATCCGCTTCCATAGGGGCACATTACAAGTCCGTAAACGGACTTGTAATGAGCGGACGAACGTGTTAAAGTGTTTTTTAAGCACTTTCAGCAGCTGATTTATTCACTTATGCTGGCCATACACCTATAGATTTTATATTTTGAACTAGGGATCTGAATGCAGCGCAGGTTTACTCATCTTCTGTGTGCATGGGGTTATAGTAAAATATACACATTTAGATGGCCAAGTGCATAAGGCCTAATTGTATCTACCTCACAAGCCTTTAAAGTGGATGTAAACCCACGCTCATCCTTTCTAAACTACTGCCATAGTGCTGATCTATAGTGACTGCCTGTATCCTTACCTGTCAAATGTCACCCCTCTGTCTGTTATAAGAACTGAAGAACTGCAGATTCTGTGGGTGGGTCTGTTGTCTGGAGTACTGTGGGCGGAGTCGTGATGTCAGTAGACTCCCCGCCCTCCTCTACACTTCCCTTGTCAACATTCATGTTTTCTTGTGTATTCCTTACACTAAATTCTGCTATGATAACTAACCAGTCAAAATCCAGAAAAGTAACCACATGACTTCAGAAAAGAAGTGGGGGTGGAAATTAAAAAATAATGCCTGTCTCCAGGCTAGTGCATGAGATATGTAAATAACCTGTCATTCACAGCAAGGGGGCGGAACGGACTTTGGTTTTTCTCTGCAAGTCCGTTTTATTTCACTGAACAATAAAAGAGGATTGCTAAGAGCTGGATTAACTATGTGTGGCAAGACTGGGCACAGATGGTAGGAAATCTTATACTGTACATTGTGACATAAAAAAAAATCGGGTTTACATCCACTTTAAGCACAAAAATTCCATAATAAAGCCCATTCTAAAGCCCCATATACACGGTCAGACTTAACAACTGAGGCCTCGTACACACGACCGAGGAACTCGTCGGGCGAAACCCATCGTTTTCCTCGTCGAGTTCCTCGTTAGACTTGTCGAGGAACTCGACAAGCTTGCTTTGCATACACACGTTAAAGACTAAATCTCCTCGTTCTCAAACGCGGTGACTTCAACACATACAACGGCAGGGAAGTTCGATTCCACTGGCACAACCCTTGGGGCTGCTTTTGCTAATCTCATGTTACTGCGTGTTAGGAAAAAGTTTGGTAAGAGACATTTGCACTTTTCAGTCTGTTACAGCGTGACAAATGTGCTATTTCCATTACAAATGCTACTTTTACCGAAGGTGCGCGGGTTTCTTAGCATACACACACTCGAGTTTCTCCTCGAAAAGCAGCCCGACGAGGAACACGATGAGCCAATTTGACTTCCATTGAGGAAAAAGAGAACATGCTCTCTTTTTTGCTCGTCGAGTTCCTCGAGTTTCCTCGATGAAAAACGTACACAAGTCCGGTTTCCTCAGCAAAAAAGCTCTCCCACCGTGTCTCTTGATGGATTCTGCCGAGAAAGCCGGTAGTGTGTACGGGGCATAACTTTAAAATGAGCAGGTTTTCAAAAAAATCCGACCGTGTGTACGCTCCATCAAACAAACTTTTTTGGTTTTCATCGGACAAAAGTTCGCTCCACAAATGGACAAACTTTTCAGCAACAAAAGTCCTACGATGCAAAGTCCTATCGAGTGTACAGAAGTCTATCGGACTTTTGTCCAAAGTACAAACACATATGCTCAGAACCAATGTTAAAATCAACCAACAACAGCAGAAGTTGACCAAAGGGCGGTGTTAAAGAGCAGAAAAGAGCTGAAAAAACACGTAATTTGGGGAAAGTTTGTTGAAAAAGTTCTGCCGTGTGTATGCATACCAAGTTCACGGCCGTGTATGAGGCTTAACGCACCCAGATTTCACATCAGTTTGCCCATTCATTCATTTTGCCACACCCACAATTGACAGGTTGCATCCATTTCTCAATGAAAATTACAGTAAATCACAACAAGCAAACTTCCCAATGAGGATTCACTGATCTGACAACAGCAAACAAACATAAAAGGTAAAATTGTTGTTACGCTTGTAACATGTATTCGGAAATATTACTCCCATTCCTTTTAGACTTTTGTTTTAGTATATTACTCCTGACTTTATTTCATATAAGTTGCAGGTATCTGTGCCTGAAACCACTATTCAAAGAAACCCAATTGTGGGGAAGCAACCTGTAGTGTATTGTATTGGTGACAGCAGGTAGCCTGAGCTAGAACGGTTTTACTCAATGTCACCCCCCCCCCCCCTTGTAATGAATTACTGGATGCCAGAGTTGTCTACACACTCAGAGACTGTAAGACATAATAACTGACTCATGGTCCTAGACGGGGAGAGCAACATGGATGTGTGAAGAGGAAAATACATCTGCCCATTGTCCCAAATCTCAACTAGAATTCCACAAGCAACTATTCACACCTAACAGCTAGTAACATAATACGTCCAAAATGTAACTAAACTAACAGGATTCCCAGCCGTGTATACAGGGCTTCAAAAAAGCTTGTAGACCCTTCCTAACTGGATAAAATTATAAAGGATTGTTAAAATGGGGCCTTGATTGGATGCATTCATGACTGCGGTTAAACTGTGAAATTCTTATAACCCTTTCACTGCCGAGCCCAGGATCTAATTTTTCACCTCGGGTTGCTACTTTTCACTTTTTTGCTATTTTTCACCCACAGTTTTGAAAGTTTGTAAAAGTTCCTAAACCATAGAATTTCTGAAAGCACAAGGCATGTAGAATTTTGAACGATCCATGATCAAAACTATTTTTAATACAAATACACAAATTTTATTTTATTTTTTCCTTTGATAACCAATCTAAGTACAAAGAAAAACGTGAGCTTGGCTTCACACCTATTCGTTGTGGTAATTCACAATCTGCAGTGCTATTTATTTTGAATCAAAATCATCGGTGTGTTGTGGCGCATTGAAAAAAAATGTCTGATTTTACATGCATTGTGGTTTACCAGCACACCCTAAAACAATTACTGCTGTAATGCATGTTAAAGATCAAAATAAAGCACAGTAAAGAGAAGCTGTCACCCGTGTTAATTTAGTTGACTAAAACATTTTAAACGACTAAATGAATACTATTTCAGTCAACTAAAAAACAACTAAAACTAAAATGGCATTTTAGTCAAAAGACTCAAGCCTCGTACACATGACCGCACGCATGCCCGTACGCATGCCCCCGAGTCCCGCGCGCGTGCCCGGCGGACGCGATCGTCGCCGGGCACGCGCGCGCGTTCGTTACAGAGCGGGGAACGGGAGGTATGTGTGTAAACACATTCCGCTCGTTCCTGTCAGCGGGGGAAACGCTGATCTCCCATTCATACAATGTATGAACGGAAGATCAGCGATTCCCCCTAGTGAGTCAACCCCCCCCATACAGTTAGAACACCAGGAACATACTTAACCCCTTCCCCGCCCCCTAGTGTTAACCCCTTCACTGCCAATGGCATTTTTATAGTAATCCAATGCATTTTTATAGCACGGATCGCTATAAAAATGCCAATGGTCCCAAAAATGTGTCAAAAGTGTCTGATGTGTCCGCCATAATATCGCAGTACCGAAAAAAACCGCTGATCGCCGCCATTACTAGTAAAAAAAAAATATTAATAAAAATGCCATAAAACTACCCCCTTTTTTGTAAACGCTATAAATTTTGCGCTAACCAATCAATAAACGCTAATTGCGATTTTTTTTTTTACGAAAAATATGTAGAAGAATACGTATCGACCTAAACTGAGGAAAAAAAATGTTTTTTTATTTCTTTTTTGGGGATATTTATTATAGCAAAATGTAAAAAATATTGCATTTTTTTCAAAATAGTCGCTCTATTTTTGTTTATAGCGCAAAAAATTAAAACCGCAGAGATGATCAAATACCACCAAAAGAAAGCTCTATTTGTGGGAAAAAAAGGACGCCAATTTTGTTTGGGAACCACGTCGCACGATCGCACAATTGTCAGTTAAAGCGACGCAGTGCCGAATCACAAAAAGTGCTCTGGTCTTTGGACAGCAATATGGTCCGGGGCTAAAGTGGTTAAAAAGGTTCATACCTCAATACCATAAATAATAACATATTTGATTCTTTACTCCAGCAGTATATAATGAGTTTGGAAATTGTAGAGAAATGGTAACTAATACATTACAATTTAATTACACCAATTAGATTTTAGACGATTAAAATTAGTTTTAGTCTACAAAAATGTACTGGAGATTTTAGTAGACTTAACCTAGGTTCACACTGGGCTGCGGGAGTGAAGCCGTGCGAGTTCAGCTGAACTCGCACGATTTCACTCCCGCTGGCAGTCCCGATTTCTACCGCGATTTCAGAGACATCTGTGCAGGTTTCTGCACAGATGTCAATGTAAATCGCGGCACGAAATCGCAAAAAAGTAGTACAGGAACTCCGCAAATGCAAAATGCAAATGCAGCGTCGCAACGATTAGGACGGTGCCATTGCCGATAATTGCTGGCAAATGCCACCAATTTGAGATGCGATTTGACATCGCAAATCGTACCAGTGTGAACCAGGCCTAAAACATAGGACATTTCAATAGACTAAAATGGGACTAAAACTAAAATGCCATTTTAGTCCTAAGACTAATGCAGCGTACACACGATCACTTTTTGACGTTTTTCAAACTTCATTTTCCAAAACGACATTGCGTACACACCATTGTTTTTCCAAAATGCTCTAGCAAAGCGTGGTGACGTACACCACGTTCGACGGCACTCTGTTCCATTGAAGCTCCCTTTAATAAACTTGCTTCTGAGCATGCGCGGGTTTAAAAACTTCATTTTCAAAGTCGTTTTGCCCACACACCATCACTTTTTATGACACAAAAAAAGACATTTTGAAAAACGACACAAAAAATTCAAGCATGTTCAAATTTTATTTTGGTCGTTTTTTTGAAGACATAAAACAACGTTTTGCCCACACACGGTCATTTTAAATGACGTTTTTTAAAAAGGTTTTTTTTTTTTTTCAACACAAAAAGTGATCGTGTGTACACGGCATAAGACTAATGCCACACGGTCGTTTTTTGCGATGAAAAAAAAAACGTTGTTTAAATTGATCGTGTGTGGACAAAACGTCGTTTTTTGTATTAAAAAAAAAGACCAAAAAAAAATTCCAACATGCTTGAATTTTTTGTCGTTTTTCAAAACGTCGTTTTTTGTTTCACAAAAAGTCACCGTGTGTAGCAAAAACGTTGTTTAAAACGACGTTTTTCAACCCGCGCATGCCCAGAAGCTAGTTATGAAGCAAGCTTCAATGGAAAAGTGTGGTGAACGTAACCTCGTTTTTTGTGAAAAAAACGATGGTGTGTATGCAACATCGTCTTTGAAAGTGACGTTTCAAAAACGTCGTTTTTTACTTCACAAAAAACGTTGGTTTTTTTCATCGCAAAAAAACGACCGTGTGTACACGGCATAAAACTAAATCGAAATTTGCTGCCAAAATTAACACTGGCTTAATTAAAAATTCAAAATATCAATGGATGTGATCGGTGGCTTTTTATCCACCAATCACATTCACTTTGATCACGGAACCATGCAATTCCATCCTGTGAAAATACACAGGATGTAAAGATAACAGAGACAGCATGCAGCAAGCAGTTGGGTTCCATTGGAACCCTTACATCCATGGCAGTAAAAGGGTTAAATGCCCCATCCTGAGCAATCCAAGGATTAGGCACATGTTAATGTGTATATTAAGCTGATTACTTCACACACTAAATGTAAAAAAAGACAAGATCTTCTGAAAATGGCCATTTTGCTAAATCATTTTCATAACACGGCACAATACAGATCGTAGATTTGCATTGTTGACTCTAGACGTAATCGATCGGCTCTTGCACGCTTTCAACAGTGGAATTGTTACAATGATGTTATCAAACATAATTTCTCTGTAAAGATATTTTTGTTGAGCTGTTAGCCCAATTAATGTTATTGTAGAAACATCAGCAGGTCCCTTTTATTGGCCTTCATTTTCCCTATGAGAAAACATACGCTACGTATCACTTAATGAGATTTCCAATATCTGTTTATGGTTGTTCTCTGTCCCTGCTCCTTAGTATGGTGCACGCTACACACTGTCTGAATTATAGGCATTTTTCTTCATTATGTGCCGCATGACTCTCCTGAGAGCTGCAACAAGTGCCATAGCAAAATTATTCATAATAAAAGGCGCCATTTTTACGAGTGGAATTTAGCAGAGCCACATCTTCCTAACAGGTGTAAGAAGATAATAAACCAACAAATTTAAGGAAGAACTCCGTCAATTATGATTTCACTATAGGAATCACTTGTTTATTAAAGTGGTTGTAAACCCTTACATACAGTATATCCAGTGGAGTGACTGGCCTCAGCTGATACACAGAGATAAAACAAACCCTCTTATATAGGTTGTATCTGTTTATCTGCGGTCGTCTCTTCTCGACAATGGTTCAAAATGCAGAATTTATACAGCTTAGCTGAACTTTCAGAAAGCAGGGGTCAGGGAGCTGAAATTACACACTGCAGACCCCAGGAGAACGCTGAGAGCTGATTGGAGGAAAGGGACACTCACCCCTTCACACGGCACACAGGAACAAAGCTGAGCCTGTTCACAGGATGAGTGCTGCAGCTCTCTTACCTATCACCTTTTTATCTCAAGAAAACTTGTCGGAAGTGACTCATGCAGATAGCAGAGGAACGAGTTAGCAAAGACAAATTACACTTAGGCCTCGTACACACGACCGAGGAACTCGTCGTAAAAGAAACATGGTTTTCCTCGACGAGTTCCTTGTCAGGCTTGTCGAGAATCTTGACAAGCTTTCTTTGCGTACACACTGTCAAGACCAAATCTCATCGTTCTCAAACGCGGTGACGTTCAACACGTACGATGGCACTATAAAGGGGAAGTTTGATTCCACTGGCGCCACCCCTGGGGCTGCTTTTGCTAATCTCATGTTACTGCGTGTTAAGTAAAAGTCTGGTGAGAGACGATTCACGCTTTTCAGTCTGTTACAGCGTGACGAATGTGTTATCTCCATGACAAACCCTACTTTTACCGAAGGCACGCTCCCATCTCATACTTTATTCTGAGCATGCGTGGGTTTCTAAGCATACACACGAACGTGTTTCTCGTCGTAAACCAGCCCGACGAGGAACACGACGAGGAAATTGAGACTCCCGACGAGGAAAAAGAGAACTTGTTCTCTTTTTTTCTCGTCGAGTTCCACGTCAGTTTTCTCGACGAAAAACATACACACGACCGTTTTCCTCTGCAAAAAAACCCTGCCACCAAGTTTCTTGATGGATTCTGTCAAGGGAAAATGGTCGTGTGTACAGGGCCTTAGTGCTCTACATTGAGGCAAGTACACACTGGGTTACAGTATGCTTTCTTCATATTTCATGTACAGGTATGAGGTTTACACGACGTGTAAGCAAAATATTGCTATGCTTTTCGCACTCTCATTAGACTTTTTTTTACCAAGCTGTTTCTGGTGGCTGCCTGGTAAAACCCCATCTAGGGTTTCACAAACATTTTACAAATAGCTGGGAAAACTGTGTGCGGCTTAGGCCTCGTACACACGACCAAGGAACTCGTCGGAAAAGACACATCGTTTTCCTCGACGAATTTCTTGTTAGGCTTGTCGAGAAACTTGACAAGCTGTCTTTGTGTACACACAGTCAAGACCAAATCTCCTCGTTCTTAAACGCGGTGACTTCAACACACACAACAGCAGGGGAAGTTCGATTCCACTGGCACAACCCTTGGGGCTGCTTTTGCTAATCTCATGTTACTGCGTGTTAGGTAAAAGTTTGGTAAGAGACATTTGCACTTTTCAGTCTGTTACAGCGTGACACATGTTCCATTACAAACGCTACTTTTACCGAAGGTGCGCGGGTTTCTTAGCATACACACCAACGTGTTTCTCGTCAAAAACCAGCCCGACGAGGAAATTGAGACTTCCATCAAGGAAAAAGAGAACTTGCTCTCTTTTTTCCTCGTCGAGTTCCTCGACAGTTTTCTCGATGAAAAGCATACACACGACTGTTTTCCTTGGCAAAAAAAGCTCTTCCACCAAGTTTCTTGATGGATTCTGTCGAGTTTCTCGGTCGTGTGTACGAGGCCTCAAATGTGACCATTTATTTTTCTATGAGTATACTGAAACAGGTCCCATACGTACAGAAACAAAATTAAGCAGGTTACCATGGCCCATCATTCTTAGTAAGACTTCTGTGAAACAGAATAACAGAGTGCCAAAAGTTCATCTTACGAGCTGGATACCAGCACCTCTACTACTTGTCCACTGATGCCTCATACACACGATCGGGATTCCCGGCCAAAGCTCCATCACAGTTTTCCTGTCGGGAAAACCACCCGGATCCTCACGGAATCTGAACATGTGAAAGGGGCCTAACGTGGCAATTAAAAAATAATAAAAGGAGGCGGCTGAGAGAAGAACCCCCAGATTCTGAATAGGAGGGTGGTCTGGATGTGGGTGGACTGAAGACCATGACATAGAAAGTTTTTTTTACCTTTTAAGCGGAAATAAGAGGTTTTTTTTTTTAAAGAATCATACAGGAACTTGTTCATGCAATGTTATTTTATTCAAAATCTAAGACCATAGTATCTGTGATTTTTTATTGTTTTTGTCTATTATTCAATTAATCTACAATAGAATAGAATTCTATATATCTATACAAACTGCACATATTTTGTTGGAGCATTTCCCACACACAGCATGAATCTGATAACTAATAGAGACAAGATTGTGGTGGAAAGGACATTTTTACAAAGGTACCAGATGGATATTATACTATATGCTATTTTTAATCTGATATGAAAGATTTCTCATAGAAAAAAAGACATTACAGTCATTTTCATATCTGATGGTACAAGTCATCTAAGGGGAAAAGAAATTGCTATTTTTTGAGCCATTTTATTTATAATTATGTTGAAAACAAGACAAGAAACAACGCTCTGTCTCCTAAAGTGTTTCTGAATTCCCCTTTTCTTTGTATATTCTTATTGAGGGAACAAACTTTAGAGTTGAAAATATAAGTTTGGAAATGACAAAGAAGGAACCAAATCTCTTCCCCATGTCTCTTTTATACTGCGTATTAAAAGTAATAGGGGACTTTACATGAGCAATCGGTGAAAGAACCATTTCTAGTTTTCTGTTCTGTGACTCATAACTACCGTCTGTACAGATCAGCCTGTGCGCCTATCTATACAATGACGTCATTCTGTCTTATTGACGCGGAGGTAATGCTCCATTAGTGCAATATTTGAAAAATGTAAAACTGCAGTGCCATAAATTCACATTTTGGCTTTATTTAAAGGCAAATTAAACTCTACATTTTGAAAAACAGCTGACAGGCAGGGTTTTTATAATAGGTGAGACTTTAATGGACCCTAAATGCTTCCCCCTGCCTGTCAGCTGTAACGCACACTGAGCTGTGCACTCATAGCTCAGAGTACATTTACAGCACCGCCTGTTTTGTGATGAAGCAACAACCATAGGTATGTGCAGGAGTGACATTATAATGGCCAAGCCATTCAAGTGGAATAATTGGGCAAAGATAAAAGTGCTGGGGAACAATGGGAACGCTGACAGTTAGGTCTTCCATAATGTGCTAATATGTGGTGCCAAAGGGGCATTTTTTTTCTTTCAGTTGGAGGAGGTGTTTTCTCAGCTAAGAACACCCTTCAGCCTGCATGCCTGAGCTGATGGATTCCAGGAAGTAAATGCTACATGCATCATCTGCCCTTACCCAAGATGGTCACAGCTAGAAATACTAAAGGGGTGTTTTTCAAAGCCATTTCCCAACAAAATAATACATGAAGACATCAGTAGGTGGGTGAGTTTGCTATGAATAATAAAAATGAATCAAACGGCATTTTCAGTTTGTAGTGCTCAGATTCAGTTGGGTTCCGGTTTAAAAAGCAAATTCTTGTTTACTTTGAATACCAAATCATGTGCAGACAAACTAATTAAACAGGAATTTGCTTTTCACATGACTGCATTATTGAAGAGAATATTCACTCAATATATGGGATAAGGATTCTCAACTTCTTTAGTAAATAAGCCTCACTGGGGGTTCCAGCGGTGCTATGGTTAATCACTGGAAAACTGGATTCTGAAATGTGATATCCATGAAAAAATTCTGGTAAATTCTCCCAATTCTGCCCACAGGTTGGATATGTACTGTATATTTAAGGTATTCTATACATTTCACAATTGCTCCTGCATGCAAATGTATTTGCTCATCCTAATTTCTGAGAAACAAGGACGTAATTCTGGAGTTCTGACTTCACTCTGAAGTTCTTAATCGCATACTGATTTTGTGTCAGAGTCTTAAAGTACTAAAACCAGAAATTGAAAATTTCACATCTTGGCAAGTGAGGGGCACAGCAATGTTAGGACACAAATTTAAGTATTAAGTACAGACACACAGCCTTATCGGAGGAACTGCTATATATTTTTAGATCTATCATCTTGTTTGTAATATTAGTGATAATACATTTAGCTTTTTCGGTTTTCCTGACTATAAAAGTATATTAACATTCACTTCCAAAGTTCCAAGATGCTATATCACTTTTTGTAAAGGAATCCATGTGAAACACTATCCATTAGAGCCGGTTTACACTCCCGCGGCACGACTTTGGGGGCGACTCTGCAAGTATTCACTTTTTTTAGAAGTATTGGTCAAAAAACTGACCGATATTACTGATATTGCTTCAAGGGGTTTTACTGGGGTGATGCCTGCAGCTGCAGGCATCTACCCGGTACCAGTCTTTAGAGCGGACGGTCAACTTTATAGAAATAACAACCGATACGGCTCAGCAGCCGCTCGGCTGTTATTACAAGCAGAGGGAGGGGATATAAAGTGTTAAAAAATGCTGATCTTGATGTTTTAAATACTTTGAAGTGCAGAGGAGAAGTTTGGTGCCTTATAGACCCCCCGATCTCTCCATAAAGAGTTCCTGTCACTGCATATTAGTGTCACAAGGGATGTTTGCATTCCTTGTGACAGCAATAACAGTGATAAAAAAAAAAAAGACTTAAAATTACAGTGTAATTTTTTTTTTCAAATGTACAAAATATTGGAAAAAAATTCCGCTATCGGCAGGAGGTGGCCAAAATATCGGTATCGCATCAGCACCGAAAAAACAAAATTGGTCAATCCATACTTTCCATGTGTTTCTGTGAACCAGCCCTCAAATAGGAGAAAAATAGAGGAGAATAATAATAAAAGGAAAAAAATAATAAAAAATAATAAAAAGAAAAAAAGTGTTTCACTGACCATTTTAGACATTGGTCTAAAGATTCTTAAGTAAAAGAAACACAGTGGAAGCACATACCGGCCATAATATATTGTTTGTGTCAATAGATTCAAGGCAAATCAATGAAGAGGCTATAAAATGCTGACACTAACCAAAAATTATAAGCTCTGAGCATGAATTAAACACGCAGTCATTTCTTATTATAACATCTCCAGAATTGGACAGATACCAAAACTCAAGTAACATCACTAAAGACCACAAACAACACTTTGAATATGGAGTTCAGTACTGTAATATTCCGGATCCTTAAACTTGATAAAGTTTAAAGGAATATTGTGTTCCAGCAATTAAAGGAAATCGGGCAGAAACAAAATTGTGCTTGGACATGTAATGGTTCGCTCAGGGCATGAATAGCCAGACTAAAGCCTGGTACACACGTCGCGAAAACTGCCATGAAAGCTTTTGGCCGGGAAAACCGGCCATGTGTATGCTCCATTGCAGTTTAAACGACAGGAAAACTGGCAAAAAAAAAAAAAGAGAAAAGCTCTTTTTTCCCACCATGATTACCAGCGTTTTTTAACCCGGCAGTTTCCCTATGGGAAACACTGCGATGGAGCATACACAGGGCCGCGATTCCCGACCAAAGCTCTCATGGCAGTTTTCCTGACGGGAAACCCGGTCATGTGTAGGGGGAAACCCGTACGTGTGTACAAGGCTTTAGACTCTGCCTTTCTTTCCCATGACACAGGTGATCAGGAGAAACAGAGAGTGAATCTCCCTAACTGGGGCACAGAAAGCAATAAAAACCTCACCTCCCTACTCTATCCAAATAAAAATAAAAAAGTTCTGCCTTTAGTTATTCTTTAAAGAAAAAAAATACAAAGCACAAGGTATGAGAGGTATGACACCGAGGTAGTAGATGCTTGCACCAAAGAAATAAACAGCTCCAAAAAGGCCAATAACCAAGCAACAAATGTGGACAGAAAATTCGTACAGAAATTCAGAAATTCGTACAGAAATTCAGAAAAATAGTTGATAGTACTCAACAAATTTTATATGAAAACCCTAAAAAATGTAGTTTAATTGCTAAGTCAATGTTCTGAATTCCACACTTGACTTCGGGATACACATGCACATTACATAAACAAAGGTCACAGTTAGAATGTCTTTGAGAAAAAGTGTTTCCTCACTAGGGTTGAAAACGCACCAATGGACCCCATTAAAGTGGGTGAAAAGGCTAATACTATCTTTACAAATGTTCCCTTCTACCTCTTCCTACCTATCCTGCTTAACCCGTAAAATAAGATCTATGTACCTACCATTTTAATCTGCTCAAGTCATTTGGTCCCGCAGCTTCGGCTCCCTTGTGTCAGTGAGCGGCTGCTGCAGAGGAGTGGAGGGAGCGCCGACAACGTCTGGTCCATGGGAGTCTATGGCTGGTTTAATGGCTTTTGGAAATTCCCACACACAGTCAAGAGCTTCCTGAGCCGCAGCTTCAGGATCATGTGACCAGACAGGAGGAGATTCAAAATAGGTGGTGTGGCAAACCTAGCCACTTCTGGAACGCTGGACGTTACATGTCAAAAGGTTGTCTGTATTATATGCTATGTATTCTGCTGTCTTATGTGGGCATAGTAATTCATATGCTGGCAGCCGTAAGCCACTAGCATTCAGTACTTAGTTTTATGTTGCCCAATCAGTGTTCGGCAGTTTTAAACCGAACTCCCACAACACATAACCCCAGACCCCAGCTATCAACCGACTTTTCCCTTGTGCAGCAATGCCTGATGGGAGAATTATCCAAACTGTTAAGTTCCCCATCTGGTCCTCCCTGTATTACCCCTGTTAAATCTATTTGGCTGTTTGGAAACCCCTTGCATGGGGAATTCTATAAATATGGAAGCCTGTGAATAAAAAGTCAGTTGACTCTCAGAGCTGTGTGTCGTCTGGTTACTGAGGGAGATTTGGGACATTGCCTTACTTGTCAATGCTGACTGTGGATTTACCCTGGTTACCAGCGGAGATCGTGGAGTTTAATATTGCTCTCCGCTACAGGTGGGTATACAAAACTTTCTTATAAAGATTAGATAGGAGGAGGTTGAAACATTTTCATGAATAGACAGACTAAGGCCTCGTACACACGATCAAATCTGTCCGCTGGAAACGGTCTGCTGGACCGTTTCAGCAGACAGATTCGATCGTGTGTACGGCCGAGCCGACGGATTTGGCCACCCGACAGATTTCAAAGCATGCTTTGAAATCTATCGGGTGGGAATCCGTCCGCCCGACATGTCTGCTGGTTAGTACACTTACCAGCAGACATGTCGTCCCGCACCGCCGCCGAATGGATTCGACGCATGCGCGGAAGTGTTTTACTTCCTGGTGCGGTGACGTGGCAGTGTCAACGTCACCGCCACGTCACCGACACGTCAGCGCGCCGTCTGCTGGCGGGGATTTTGCTTTGCTCGTGTGTACACGCGAGCAAACCAAAATCCCAGCAGACAGATTTGTTCAAATCTGTCGGACAGACAGATTTGAACAAATCTGTCTGCTCGTGTGTACGAGGCCTAAGGCTTTCTTCTACCTTATCTATTCGAAAATCAAACAAACGTTCCAAAAGCTTAAGTACAGGTATCAGGTGAGCAACTCTTTACTTTTACATTTTAAACAACCATAGCAAGATTATTAGACTAGATCAACTAGAACACCAGAATAGGTGTTCTTGGACTTATCAATAAATAAATGCCAATTCAAGGTCGTTATTTGGGACACAATACAAAACTTGGGATAAAAAACAGCTAAATCTGCAACATGCTCAGCAAAGCTATGATCTTCCCAGATTGAGGGGATTAAAAGCTTTGACCATCTGTATATAGAATACAGGCAGGAGAAACCAAATGATAGCTATTAAACTAAAGACATAGTTGGCAGGTGACAGGATTTGTGCTGCAAGTAATAATGTATCATTATCCGCCCTCATCAGGGAAAATTGCACTAATAACTCAAACATATTTATCATCAAGTAATATGTAATGAATGAGACTTTAACAAAACACCTAATCATTTCGTCAACAGTTCTCCTTTGACAGAAAGAAACTTTCGCCCTGTTAAAAAGCAACATATAGTTATTATCTATTTCCATAGGTTTGCGAAAATAAGCAACTAGTACAATCTGAGCATTGGGGTTTATCTCAGTACAATAATCCAAAGAAGTCATTTGTCAGTAATCTAATTTCAATGTAGCCATATTTCAGGTTCCTTGGCAGTGGCTGCCAGTGGTAATTTCTTTTTCAAACAGAACCCCCCCCCCCCCCCCAGTCAGTCGGTCGAGTGGGTCTGGTGCACTCACCCCATCTATAGTGGGCAGCGCTTCTCCCGGTCTTCACCGGCGGCTACCCTTGCACGTGTCGGTGATGGCTTTCCCTTCCCGTTCTCCACAGACATTGTGGCGGCATCCATTTCCTTCCTCCTCTTCGGCAGCCAATTAGTACTCTTTTCATCCAATCGGAAAACGGGTCTCGGACCTGCTTCTGATTGGCCAGATTGAGGATCAGTGTTTTTTTCGCATTGCACTGGCAGGATGGTAAAAAAAAGTCCTGCCAGCCGCATCTTTGAGGTGCTGTGAATATACCGCTCCTACAGCGCCCCTGCCCATTGAAATCAATGGGGCAGTGCCTCGAAACCACCCACAAAGCGACATTTTTGAGGGCGGGTTTGACCCTTTTTCGGCCGCTAACAGGGGTTAAAACCCCCCCGCTAGCGGAGGAAAATTGCGACAAAAACGTCGAGAAAGCCGCCAATGCCTGCGACGCCTCAGTGTAAAGGTACCCTCTAATATACTCCATTATTTTGGGGAAAAGGTAGTGTTAAGCCGCGTACACACAATCGGTTCAAACCGATGAAAACGGACTGAGGTTCGTTTTCATCGGTCCAAACTGATCGTGAGTAGGCCCCATCGGTTGGTTCGGTCCAAAAACAGATGGCTTGCTTAAAATTCAACCGATGGATGCCTAACCGATTGGTCAAAACCGATCATTAGTAGGCACGAGCATTGGTTAAAAATCCATGCATGCTCAGAATCAAGTTGACGCATGCTTGGAAGCATTCAACTTCGTTTTTTTTCATCACGTCGTTGTGTTTTTACGTCACCGCGTTCTGACACGATCGGTTCATGAACCGATGGTGTGTAGGCACATCAGTCCATCAGTCAGCTTCATCGGTGAACCGATGAAAATGGTCCGTCGGACCGTTCTCATCGGATGGACCGATCGTGTGTACAGGGCTTTAGATGCACTAGTAGATTTACAGTAGATGCCCGGTACTAAAAAATGAACTCCTGCTAAAACTTTTTAAGCAGTTACAGCAACCTTTTTTTCTTTTTTCCTTTTGGAATAAAGGTTTTATATAAATGAATAAAGGCTGAACATTGTAAGCACCTCTGTCAATGTTAAATGGTTTGTAACAACCTCCTAACTGCTATGCTTGCTGGAAAGCTTGGCCTAAAGGAAGTAAAAAAAAAAAAGGATGGATCAAAAATGAAGGAAAAAAAAGTCTAAAAAAGGAAAAATAATGCAGCCACCACATCTAAGAATTGGTAAGCTACAATATAGTATTTTTGGGGGTTTAAAACTGCTTTAAGATTGTGCTGTGAGGCCATGTAACTATCTCCAGCCCCTGACACTGTAAAGGATCTATTAAATCTATCGTTAAGAAGAGTAAGTGGGGTCAGTGTTGTAGGCGCTAATCACCCGAAGCACAGCCTTAGAATGTGTCCACGCTACATAACAAAGATATCACGTTTTTAGGCAAATCCTAAAACAGCATTAGTAAGTAGTTTAACTAATCCTGAGCAGACATGAAAGACCAGCTATCCCTGTTTTCTAGAGGCACACGTTCCGAAAATAGAACATCAAACAGACAGTTTCCATAAGAACTTTATGTGTCTGATGAATGCTAATTATACAATTGCTCTGACACTTTAAAAAAGGCCAATTGTTGTATCAGCTAAGGATATCTACGTCCTTTCTCTATCGTCTGCACAATGAATATTCCCCCTGGGTTTTCTGAGACCAGAGCACTCAAGTAAATGAAGGAAAATATAAAAATATGATAACCGTGGCAATTTACTAAATTGAAACAGGATGGCATGGCTGCTGTTTGAGCGGCACAACGCGCTCATCCATTTTTTCCAAATATGCTCCAAATGATTGCGCTCCTTCAGCTGCTCTACATCTCCACAATGTAAATATGTTACACATTCTTACTTAGATGACCTTTAAAAAAAAAAAAAAAAAATCTTGAATGATACAAGACAGAAAAACAGAACTGCTGTAAAGTCTTTTTCTTGGAGCACATTAAAGGGGTTGTAAAGTTACAACTTTTTTCCCCTAAATAGCTTCCTTTACCTTAGTGCAGTCCTCCTTCACTTACCTCATCCTTCGATTTTGCTTTTAAATGTCCTCATTTCTTCTGAGAATTCCTCACTTCCTGTTCTTCTGTCTGTAACTCCACACAGTAATGTGAGGCTTTTTCCCTGGTGTGGAGTGTCGTGCTCGCCCTCTCCCTTGGACTACAGGAGAGTAAGGACGCTCTCTACATTGCAGATAGAGAAAGGGGCTGTGTGTTAGTGGGCATCCTGACTCTCCTGTAGTGCAAGGAAGGGTGAGCACGACACTCCACACCAGGGAGAAAGCCTTGCATTACTGTGTGGAGTTACAGACAGAAAAACAGGAGGTGAGGACATTTAAAAGCAAAATCGAAGAATGAGGTAAGTGAAGGAGGACTGCACTAAGGCAGTGGTGTCCAAACTGCGGCCCTTTGCTTGCCTTTATCCGGCCCTTGGGGCACTATCCCCCCCACTGATACGAGACACTATGCTGCCATCTGACACAACTAATAGAGCACCATTTCTCCCACTGACACAACTAATAGAGCACTATTCCTCCCTATGATACCAGCAATGGGGCACTATTCCTCTCCCCTAATACCAGATGTTTACCAACAATGATGCCAGGAAAATTTCCACTCCCGCTGGCCAAAGTCCGGCCCTCCAAAAGTCTGAAGGACAATAAACCGGCCCTTTGTTTAGAATGTTTGGAGAGCCCTGCACTAAGGTAAAGGAAGCTATTTAGGGAAAAAAATTGTACCTTTACAACCCCTTTAAGGGACACAGAGTAAAGCAAGTATGATATGCTGGGTTATGCTGCTGCCTTCAGAAGATTAGACCCTGGCAAGAGAGCCCAATATAACTCATCTTACTCCCATTATTCTCCATTTTGTGCTAAAGCACAATTTGACCAGAGATTCATTAAAAAGGCATTCCCAAGAAGCATTTTTTGTTCTGCAGACCAGTATTTGAACCAAAGGGTCCCCCACATGTGTACTAATAAGACCCCTTTTGTGGATATAAATATTATTATTACGGGTACTTATATAGCGCTGTCAATTTACGCAGCCCTTTACATACATATTGTGCGTTCACATCAGTGCCTGACCTCAAAAAGCTTTCAAACTAAGGTCCCTAACCCACATTCTGGTAACGGGAAAAAGACCCTAGGAATCACCCCATCCCTAAAGACCGTCCATTGGCTGGCCATGAAAGAATCAGGTACTTTCAAGACCCTCTGCCTCACTCACAAATGCACACAAGGAAACGCTCTGCAATACCTATGTGAGAAAATAAAGCACTACACCCCAAGCCGCCACCTCTGATCAACTAACCAAAACCTCCTCCACATCCCCAAGACCCGCTACAAATCAAAAGGAGAGCAAAGATTTGCAGTCCAAGGACCACGGCTATGGAACGCTCTACCCACAGACATCCGCATGGAACAAAACCATCTGGCCTTCAGGAAGAAGCTTAAGAGCTAAAGGGCTAGAGAGAGCTAGAGAGCAGGAGGTCTTGAGAAGAACGAAGAGAACGATTAGGTTGGTATTTTGAGACTAGGTCAGTGATGTAACTGGGGGGAGAGTTGTGTTATCCGCTAGCTCGTCAATAGTAGTGTAAGTCCACCCACAAGCATAAACTCCAGCTGCTAAACATAAGGATCCATCAGGGATGATTTGGGATCCCAGGACATATCCATGGCCCATCAGAGGGACATGACAGCAATGGCAGGTTGCAGGGTTTGGCATATGAGGTAGAATAATGCTGGCCATAGATGGATCGAAATTTCAGCATATAGGTAAAAATAAAGGACAAGCTGAAGCTAGCACAATAAAATGTTACTAAACCCAGGACCCTGAATTCATATTCATATATCCAGTCTTCCACAGAACAAGGTAATGCAAATATTTTAGTAAATTAACTGCTAAATAGCTTTTCTCATAAGCAGTATATAGCAGTCTATGACTTCTATCAGTTTCTGGCTGAACACTGGTTAAAGCTTGTAAGAGGAGGTTTCATTGTTCTCTGACTGTCCTATGAGGCTGCATGACCCCTGACCCTGTGTCTGGACAGTGCAGATTGGCCCTGATTGCTGATCACATGCACTCTCCCAAAAAAAAAACTTTCTAGCAATACACACCAAACTGAACATGTGCAGAGTGCCTCTTAAGGCCGCATACACACGATCAGTTCATTCGATGAGAACGGTCCTAAGGACCGTTTTCATCGGTTAACCGATGAAGCTGACTGATGGTCTGATGTGGGTACACACCATCGGTTCAAAAAACGATCGTGTTAAAACGCGGTGACGTTTACGTGTTTTAACACAACGACGTGCTGAAAAAAACGAAGTTCAATGCTTCCAAGCATGCGTCGACTTGATTCTGAGCATGCGCGGCCTTTTAACCGATGCTTTTGCATACTAACGATTGGTTTTGACCCATCGGTCAGGCGTCCATCGGTCAAATTTTATAGCAAGTTCTTTTTGACCGAAGGATAACTGACCGATGGGGCCCACACACGATCGGTTTAGAACAATGAAGCAGTCCTTCAGTCCGTTTTCATCGGTTTGATCGATCGTGTGTGTGCCTAAGACTGTGTTCTATCAGCAGATGGATTGGGGACTGTGAAACAAGGGGAGGATTAGAGAAGATAGGATCAAACAGCCTTTTTACACCAAAATATTTTTTTATATATTTTTGGGGGATATTTATTATAGCAAAAAGTTAAAAATATTGCATTTTTTTTTCAAAATTTTTAGCACAAAAAGTTTATAGCACAAAAAATAAAAACCACAGAGGTGATCAAATACCACCAAAAGAAAGCTCTATTTGTAGGAAAAAAGGACGTACATTTTGTTTGTGAGCCACGTCGCACGACCGCGCAATTGTCAGTTAAAGTGACGTAGTGCCGAATCGCAAAAAGGGACAAGGTCCTTTAGCTGTATAATGGTCCGGGGTTTAGGTGGTTAAATAAGACAAAAGTGGCACAGTGTCCCACCTACATCTGGAAATTGAATGGTTGCTTCAGACAACACAGACCCAAGCAGCTGTGGGTTTTCATTACCCAGTATATAATACTTTGCTCATAAAGAGCATAGCTGTGAACTTAGCTGAACCCCAATTCAATGGCTGTGTTTCTTGAATTCTCATAACGAATATAGAGAGACTAGCAAGGAATTCTACATAAAGTGCTTTCTGTCTGCCATCACCTCCACACCGAAATCCAACAGGAAAAGAGTCTTTTAGCAACAGATGACGTCAATTCACTGAATGCAGTGTTGTATTTGGGGAACAGGCAGTGAAATATGTATGGAATTCGAGCTGAGCATCCGAGCATTACACGATGAGTGACAGCCGAAGGGACGATTTTAGAAATGGATAATGCATTTGAAACACTGAGCAACTGCTTTGCATTTTAACTAGAATATGTAGCTGTGCAAACTGGAAGATCATTAAAATTCCCAAATTTTAACACAATTGTGAGAGTTGTGGCACAAAATTAGTTATACAGAAGATAATTAGGCTCCTTTAATTTCCAATGAATATACTGTACACTATGGATTTTTAGTCCCTTACTGGTCAATGCTTGTCCCTTTGTATGTTAGATTGGGTATCTCTTGGACCAAACCACACAATAAACGCATATTCACACTGGGCACGGTTGTCTTGTACCATGCCCGAGCTCGAATGCCATTCCACCCTACTACCCCGCAAACATTATACCAGGCCCCAACACACTTAGTCATCACCTCCAGACCACAGTGATCTGAACTTCCCAGCTCTGTGGGTATTCAATGACACCTGAGATATCTGTGCTCAGACACGTTTAGCGCTCACACATAAGTACTGTGGCTGAGTCTAAATGAACCGCGCCAAGTCGGCCTCTTCAAGCAGGCCAGGGTACAGTACACCGAACCTAGCTCTGAGGAAGGGGGGTGCGCCCCCGAAACGCGTTAGATGTACCCCGTGTTCTGTGCATATCCATGCACTGTGTTTATGGCCTTTTGTCAGTTGCATTTCGTGAGTACCCACTTTTATACAACAAAAAATTATTATTAAATTATCTCTGGTAATGCACTAGGTGTGCGCATCTTACATTTCTGTTTTTCTTGTAGTACACCAAACCACGCCTGAATATCAGTACAGAGCAGGGTGGATATAAATCAATGATTAAAAAAAAAAAAATTGTTGGATTGAATTCAGATTTTATGGATTGAAATTGTTTTAATTGTATCTAATTTATTTTAATAAAATACGTTTGGAGTAAAAATCGAGTAAAGATAGTTTTCTATTTAGAATACATTAATAATTTAGTATATTCAGCATGAAATGGAGCTTAGTTATGTAGCATGAGGCTGTATATTTTTGGTAAACTCTTTTAATGAATCCAAGCTCTACAAACTGAGATAACATGCACTGCATTGATGCATTCACACAATGTCACAGTAACCATGCAATAAAACCAAAATTCATCAATATTCCTTTATCCCATTGTTTTGAAAATCTATGTATATTACAAACTGTATGATTAAATGGGTTCTGATATTGCTGTTTTGCTAACCTGACAGCTTATTACTCTAAAAAGGAAATCTTTATTGTGTGTGCAAATAATAAACAATCTAGCTACCAGCAAGAATGAGTCCTTATGCCGCGTACACACGGTCGTTTTTTGCGATGAAAAAAAACGTCGTTTTTTAAAACGTCATTTAAATTGATCGTGTGTGGGCAAAACCAAAAAAAAATTCCAACGTGCTTGAATTTTTTGTGTCGTTTTTCAAAACGTCGTTTTTTGTTTCACAAAAAGTCACCGTGTGTAGCAAAAACGTCGTTCAAAACTACGTTTTTCAACCCGCGCATGCCCAGAAGCTAGTTATGAAGCGAGCTTCAATGGAAAAGAGTGGTGAACGTAACCTCGCTTTTTGTGAAAAAAACAATGGTGTGTATGCAAAATTGTCTTTGAAAAGTGACGTTTCAAAAACGTCGTTTTTTACTTCACAGAAAACGTCTTTTTTTTTCATTGCAAAAAATGATCGTGTGTACGCGGCATTAGATTTAAAGAGCACCTGTCATTTCAGATCCTTCATGGCAGTGCCTGCTTGCGGGCATCCACTCACATCCCTTACCTTGTTATGCCACTGCCGCATCACCAGCCGTCCCGTTAAAGTGAATGGGATTGTCGGAGAATCATCAGCGGGTCAGAGGAGGAGCCACTGTGGGACAGAGATGACAGGTGCTCTTTAAAAATGATGATTTAAATCAAGCCTTTTTACTAGTGATTTAAATCATGATTTAAATAGACTTGATTTAAATGAAATACACCCTGGTACAGAGTCATACCAGACAACTGAACTGGCTTTGGGCGTCAAACATGCTCAGTTGGATCGTCTAGTGCAGGGGTCCCCAAACTGCGGCCCAAGGGCCTAATGTGGCCCTTTAAAAGCTTATATCCGGCCCTTGGGGCACTATTCCTTCCACTGATATGGAGCACTTTTCCTCCCACTAACACCAACAATGGGGCACTCTTTTTTCCACTGATACAAATTATGGGAAACTATTCCTCCTACTAATAGGGGCACTACTCCTCCTATTGACCACCAATCCTGAGGCCACATTTCTTCTCACTGATGCCGACATTTTCTTCCCCTGCTGGCCACAATCCGGCACTCCTAAAGTCTGAAGGACAATAAACTGGCCCTTTGTTTGAAAAGTTTGGAGACCCCTGGTCTAGTGTGACTATCCCATTAAGCATACTAGTACGTTAATTGGTTTAAAAGTAGGAAAAATTTTTATAGAGCAAAGTTGTCAAAATATATCTCTTCCAGCCTCATACCGTATTAAATACTACTTTAATGTGGAAGAAAAGCTTGGAACTATCTATTCCTAAAAATGTTTCCATTTCCCTCCTTCTACCTATCCTGTCTAACCTTTGTGTTCTACTTCTCACCTATGTCTGACTGGCTCCCATGTGTCAGTGTTCTGCTGCTGCAGGGAAGAGGAGCTCCTCTGACAACAGCTAGGCCATGGAACCCTAAGGGTGACATTACAGCTTCTGGATTTCCCAGCCCATGTTGAGCACACCCTGAGTTGGAGCTACAGGATCACTTGGTCAGACTGGTCTGAGACCTCCACTGTAGCTAAGCCTACAACACAACAGTTGTACCTAGAAACAAAGATGACTTGCTGATTGGACATTAAAGGAGCAATAGAACACCAATAAGGTCATCATTCTGTTCTCTCCTCCTGTCAACATATTCACTGCCAGTAGATATGTGCTGCTGCAGAACCTGATTGGTTCCCAGTCCTCCAGTACAGAGAATTACAGGAGGTGTTAACCTCAATAAAACCACATAGTGGAAGCAGCTCGACCTAAAAACAACTCCTGACTTTTCCTGTAAAAATTAAAGGAGAGGTATGGCCAAAGATTTCTCCTGTGGGTCATCCCTCTCCTGTGGCTAAAGCCTGCTGTTGGCTGACTTCACAGACCTGGTCCAGGCTTTGAAAAGATGCCAACTACATGGTCGTGATCCACCCAGAAGCCCGGACCGGCAGCTGGGAGATAGAGGCAGCCGCTTCCGCCCCCTCCGCAGTCAGACTTTCCCGCCCCCTCCGCAGTTCGGCGCTCCTGCCCCCTCCGCAGTCCGATGCTCCCGCCCCCTCCGCAGTCCGATGCTCCCGCCCCCTCCGCAGTCCGACACTCCCGCCTCCTCCGCAGTCCGACGCTCCAGTGAGCACTGGAGGGGCAGAGCAGAGAGCAGGTACTGACAAGTACCAGCTCTGTGGACTGAGATCTGAGTGTTCAGCAGGGTTTGAACGCTCAGATCTCTGTCTTAGAGGTGGCAATGAACAGCTGAAATCATTATGCAGCCATCTTGGTGAGCATGATTGTTTTGTTTTTGTGATTTCCATACTTCTGTTTTAAGCCGGTCTTGTCCCTGCCAACCCTATAAGCCGATTCGTTGGTCAGTAAAGCTTTCTTTTATAAAAAAAGAGCAATAGGAAGGGTTAGGGTCAACTTTTACATCAAAGCTATGACTTGCATCTAATGTCTGCTGCCTATATCTCTGAACCTAGCAATCATCTTAACATATGATTTTCAGTGAAGGTAACCCCTGCTTAGACATGTTTTTCATTACAAGCTCATTGTCAGTTTCCATTGTTTGTGACAGGTTTGCATTCATCAGCAAAGGCAAATGTAATGCTTTAAAAACATAATCCCAGGGAGTATTGTTCAAAGTCTAACTAGCTGTATTTAGTAATCCAGTGATGTCACTTTTGATGAGGTGCACTATGCAGGGGATAATGTCAGAGCTTTAACTTTCAAGCTGAAAGTCAACATTTACAAAATGTGTGCTCCACATCTGGGGCCTCCAGGGGTTTAGAAGCAAAAAGGAAACACAATATGTATGGACCTTACTTAAAGGGAAACTACAGCCAAAATGTATTGTATTCTGCCGGGAGCCTCCCTGCCAGCAGAACACAGTGATTAGTGTTGCTGGCTTGAAGCCAGACAGGCTAATTGTACACAAGTCAATCGATAGATCAACTTGTGTACAACCAGGGTGCCCATACATGGATCGAAATTTGGCTGTTGCCTGCTGAACCAGACAAATTTCTATCCATGTATGGCCAGCTTAGCTGTTCACAAATGTATGCTCACACCCTGAACTGTAAACTCTTTTCTTCTGTTATTATCCTAACTACCACCCAACTGGCTGTTGTAGTAAAATGGCCATTACTCTGAATGGATGTTTTAAACCTGTCCTATTTACAGCATGTGCCTGTAATCTGTGCTGACATTACACAGCACACAGGGGGAGGGGAAGCAGATACCTGTCTAATACAGTTTTTTTCTCCCACATTTGGGTTTAGGAGCTGCAGTATCCGCGGATATCTACGCAGTAGGGAACCAGGAAGTGAAGCCGCAAGGCTTCCTGATTCCATTTTCGAAGATGGCGGCGGTAGCACCCAAGAGCTGAGGGACAGATCGGCTTTGGGTGCCCTGGACAGGTAAGTGTCCATATTTTAAAAGTATTTGTAGCTGCTGACTTTTTACAAAAAACATTTTTTTTGGTGGAACTCTGCTTTAACAAGTGACTGTTACAGCCACTGACCACTAGTGATAGGGCATGTTTAGTAGAACTAACCACAAGTGAATTTGGGGAAATTTGTATTTCACTGCCTGCCAAAATTTGGTGTGTGGGGTGTTGTGGAGGAGTTACTGCCACTGACCACCAATGGCTGCTGGGATGTGGGAATTTAATTGCTATTCATACTAATCATAATGTTTTTAAAGACATTCACCTACACACCTACTTTTTACCAAAATATCTGTTTTAACCTCTTCAAGGCAGGCCCCTGTAACACCTGAATTACCTGGCTGATACTGCCTGGCTATACCCTCCGCTCTGTAAACTGACCACGGTGTAACATGGCTGCTGAGCCCTGACACCGTTGTCATCTTACCTGCCTCCATCATCCGCTGTGTCCTCCATCCTCCTCTGTGCAGGGCCGATCCTAGGGTCACAGGCTCCTGGGTGCAGACATATTTCTGGCGCCCCCACATACTAACTCCTCCCCTTTACAAATGTTTGTATGGCAATGACTTAACCACAGAGGTGCTCCCCCACAAAGGCTTCATTACCCTGGGATCCTTACATGATCTCTTAACAACAATCAAAATACAGGAAGAGAAGCAGAGTACTTTATTGGGACTTGGAGGGGGGACCTCTCTGATGGACACAGAGAGGGCTTCTGTTAGAGAGTCTGTTAGAAAGAGCCCCCAGACATACTACAGACATGATACAGGAGACGGTCAGAGACTGTAGACATAGTACAGGAGATTGTCAGAGACTGCAGACTTAGTACAGGAGACGATCATAGACTGCAGACACAGTAAAGACACAGTAAAGGAGATGGTCAGAAACTACAGACATAGTACAGGTCAGAGACACATCAGTTCTGGACGGACACACACCTCTGCTCAGAACACTAGTTCTAGACGGACACAAACAAGGAGAAAAGGAGGGAGGGGAGAACTCTGCCACTTCGGCGCCCCCACCTTTGCAGGCGCCTGGGTGCAAAGCACCCTGTGCACCCTGCCTAGGATCGGCCCTGCCTCTGTGCTCTCATGCCCCTCCCTCTCTGTTTGTCACCTTCATGTCTGTGCACCCCCCCCCCCCCACTCTGGCTGCTCTAATTACTATTTCTCACATTTTCTCACACTAGCCTCTCTGGTTATGTATGTATTGTCCCCCTGTGATTGTGCTTTATAAAAATAATGCAGTTTATACCTTTTTTTAGAGCGCTGATCTGAACCGCTGCCTCTCTCCTCTCTCGCATGACAGATGCAGCGGGAGGAGCCGCCTCTCTCCTCCCCTCCTGACTGACGTTTTAAAACGTCATTGAGCTGCACATACATTATCCATTAGATCTAGCCATTGCATACCATGCAATTTCAGTGCAATCCAATTTAAGGGAACATTCTTATACCACTTATCACCTCTAATAATGGAAGACTTGCACTTGCATTTAGTGGCAGAATTTTAAAGCATAAGCTTGTCATAACCAGCTCAATGCTAGCACTTTTCTTCATTTCCAAACCATTGTGGCAATAAAGGACATTACTTTGGAGTGAATACTTTCCAAAAAAGTATCATCTTGGGGATGTTTGTACTGTCCTGGCCATTTTATCTGATATACAGTATAGGAAGGATTTTTGTTGTCCCTGCTGGATCATGCTTTACTGTTTGTTTGTTTTTTGCCTCTGGATCATCTGTGGGTATAAGTATATTAGGAGGAAAGGTTTTTTTTTTTGCCTCTGGATCATCTGTGGGTATAAGTATTAGGAGGAAAGGGTTTTTTTATTTCACAATTTCAGATTTTTTCCTTTGTATAGCAAAAAAAAAAAAAAACTCATTAGTAATGAAATACCGTCAAAGAAAGCTCTATCTGTCTAAAACAATATATGAAACTAATTTAGGTTCAGTGTTGCATGAAAGAGTAATTGTCAGCCAAACGATCACAACACTGAAAAATGGCCAGGTATTGGGATGGTTAATGTACATTTCTATTTTGCTGTGAAGCATACAGCTACCTTCACAAGCCAAGATTCCTTCTGATTCACTGAGGGGAGGCATACCAAGTAATAATTCCCAGTATAAATTAAACAAATGGCAGGTAATGAGCGTGTTTTAGACAGTAAAAGCTGCCATCTGCAATATTTCATGACAAGTAAATGGGATTTGTATATGCCTTCTTTGTAACAGCTGGCTCTAGGGCTAAAACAAGTAAATGAATAGGTATTCATCTAAAAAAAGAACATCTGCAATAAGCTCTCACAGAAAATACAAAGCAAATTGTCCACGCCATAATGCTCTCAATTAATTAAAATCTGTTTTGTGAATGACTGCTCCCTGTTGAAATGAATGTAAGTTGAGCTGTTACGGTGTCAATATTTGCCTGGCCTTTCCCACTCTGCAAATGAAAGGCAGACTCTTTAATGTTAATCTGCAAAATGGCGGGGAATAAAAAGCCTGTCATGAGAGATGTATTATCATATAATATGTACTGCTTATGCCTAATGTGGACTTGACACCTGTAAAGTGCTGACAGCATCCACTGGGACTGAATCAGCACTAGTTATTTTACTCTAAGGCTAGGTGTTCATTTACCAACCACTGACCATATGCCTACAGCAGTTTCCCTACATATCTGATTCAGTTACAGGGTCTAGTGTTAATGGGATCTAGAACAGGACCCCTGGTCAGGGGTGTATTTACCGCAAGGCAAACAAGGCATTTGCCTTAGGCGGCAATTTTTAGAGGGGTGGCGCCACAGCGATTGCTCCTGATCAGGTGAGTGCCACAGACGGCCTCCCTCCATCCTGAAGATTGCCAGCTCCGCTGCTGCTTGGCATATGACACAGCATCGGACAGCATTTACACCTTTCTGTTTCTGGGTTGGTTCCCTGTCAGAGCAAGCAGTGTGGGCAGCATGATCATTCCACCCTGGCATCTCCTCTCAACATCGGCTCAATGTATGTTCCTCATGTATATTTCTACTCCCCGTGGGTTGCCTCCTGACCCTCTTCAACTGCTCTACCAGCCCAGTGGTGTAGCATGGGGGGGGGGCGTGAAGACTGTACTGAAGCAGCCATATACATTCCTGGCTGTCCCTCAGCACAGACCCCATAATCCAGATTCCAGACATAGCGGGCTTCTTCTCGAAGCAACAATTGCCAGCACCCTGACAACGCAAGTGCCACACTTCAGCAGCTTACAGTGTATTCACTGTACAGTACATGGGGAGCTTGACGAAGCATAGGTTGCGAGGTGGAGAATGCTTTAGGGAGGGGTTGGCACAGTTTTCCTTACACAAGCAGCTGCTCATCACCACTGCTGCGAGTAGCTGTTAGATACTACCCACTGGATAAGAGGCACCACTTTGGCAGATTGAGAGTTCTTTAGGACTACTGGACCAAAGCCAAGTTTTCAGAGGGTTGACCTCGTTCTCACTCCCCAGCCCCCTCTCTGTCTCCTACCTACTCCCCCTCTTTCACCCCGCTTTCTCTCAAACCCTCCCTCTCACACTTACCCACTTTCTCTTTCACTCTCACCCACCTACCGCCCTTACCAACTTTCCTTCCCTCGCTCTCTCCTTCAGCTCCCCCCTCTCTCACCCCCTCTCTCTCTCACTTCCCCCTCCTACCTCTGAAGAGGTGATGCCTACAGAGGAAGTGGTGGAGCTTACAGATGATGGGGGACTTAAAAAGGAAGAGGTGGGGCAAATTTAGATAGAGGAGTGCCCAATTTTAGTCTTGCCTAGGACAGCACTCAACCAAAATACATTAACTAACCTGTGGAGGAAAAAAATCAATATACTTACCTATTTTCAGGTGTTCCGGTCTGGTCACGTGATCGGCTCCCCTCTGTCAGCTAGTAGTGACTTTAGGGGAAGGGGGAGCACCAAAAATGGATGGGCCTCAGTAAGCTTATGGGTGATGTCACCAATCAGACATTCCATACATCAAGTGCTCTCTCCTCTGCCTTGCAGCTGGCACTGGCTGACACAGGGAAGATCATATGACCAGACCAGAATAGACGGAGGAATGGTAGGTATACAGATCTCTCAACAGGTTGGTTAGTATAGGTGGAGTGGTGAAGCTTTAAAATAAGATTTATGCCAGAATTCCACTTTAACCACTGCAATAAGCACTTACAAGTTAGAAGTAGAAGTCTGAAAAGTGCTTAGTCAGTACACTGAAATATTTACCTGTTGTATTAAATGCCTCCTGAAAATAAAAGTGCATGTCCAGGTATGTGAGTGTGCCTAGGCATTCCCATGCCCGCAGCATCAGAAATGTATATATGCAGTGTGAACCTAAAGCTGGCCATACGATGCCAAATCATCCAAAATTCAACAAAAGTTGTTTGTTCAATCAGATTTTGACCAGGAGACATTCAGAGTATTGTTGGCCAAACAGTAACTGCATCCAATCAGAGGCAGCCACAGTTCTGGGGTTCTGAAAGTCAGTGCCAGTAGGGGGTATTCATCCATATGTGCTATTCAGCATGGCTGGCGGAATCTTTTCAATTTAGCTGAACCAAAGAAATCCATATGTGTATGATCAGCTACAATCTGATTGTACAACCTCTGGACAAACCTAAGCAATCTACTTAATTAGTATAATAACTGTATGGTGTATGGTCAGCCTAAGAACTGGTTCACACAGGGCGACTCGGCAAGGCGATCTGCACACAACTTCAGAGGCGACTTGCAAAATAACTTCTGTATAGAAGTCAATGCAAGTCGCCCTGAAGTCATCCCAAAGTCGTACAGGAATCTTTTTCTAAGTTGGAGCGACTTAAGTCGCCCAAAACGAGTCATCCCTGTGTGAACTGGCTCTTAGGCACTGCTGACTCTGAGGGGAAACTCTTCCGCTACCAAGATAGCCATCTCAATGAATAACACAATGCAGAAAAAGTCATGTTAGCTCAGTAATAGTGAGGCAATCAGAAGCAGGCAGACCACAGGCAATACTGGTGACTAATTATTTGTTTTCTGTCTGTCTTATTTTGGCACAACTTTCAGAGCTTAGTTCCTCTTTAAAGGAAACGTATAAGGCCCCATACACACGACTGATTTTCTCGAGGAAATAGAGAACATGCTCTCTTTTTGGCTCGACGAGTTCCTCGACAGTTTTCTCAGTGAAAAGTGTACACACGACCGATTTTCTCGGCAGAATACGTCTCCCATCACGTTTCTTGCTGAATTCTGCAGAGAAAATCGGTCGTGTGTACACTTTTCACTGAGAAAACTGTCGAGGAACTTGTCGAGCCAAAAAGAGAGCATGTTCTCTATTTCCTCGACGGGCAATGGGAAAGTTTGGCTAGTTTTTTGACCGCCGAACAAGGAACTCGACTGGGAAAACGATATGTTTCGCCCATCGAGTTTCTCAGTCGTGTGTACGCGGCCTTATTGTTTGAACAAAAGATTCAAAGGACTCTCAGAGCACTATGTGCTATCTGCAGAGACAGAACAGCACTAGCCACTTGCCAACAGGTTTTGCTGTGTCTAACTGAAACCTCCGACTGAGCCACTTCCTAAGGATTCACTCCTCTTGTATGGGTATATAAAAGCTTGAACTATTGAACACTGTTAAAGGGTCACTAAAGTCAGGGATATTTTTTGAAAAAAATAACAAACATGTGATACTTACCTCCACTGTGCAGTTCGTTTTGCACAGAGTGGCCCGGAAACCTGTCTTCTGGGGTCCCTCGGCGGCTGTCTGGGCTCCTCCTCGCAAAAGCTTTCCTTCTTCATGCGAGGGCGCTCGCATGGAGGAAAGCTTTTGCGAGCGCGCTCCCGTGATACAGCGGCGGCCATAGCCGCCGACTGTATCACTCGGCTCCGCCCCCCAGCGCGCCGCGTCATCCGCCCTGATTGACAGCAGCGCTAGCCAATGGCTGCGCTGCTATCAATCCGCCCAGCCTAGCCAATCAACGGCCAGGCTGGGAACCGAAGAGGACGACGTGGACGCGCCCGGGAGATTCGAACGGTCAGGTAAGTACAACGGGGGCTCGGGGGGGGGCGGTGCTGCTAGATGTTTTTTTACCTTCATGCATAGGATGCATGAAGGTAAAAAAACTCGTACCTTTACAACCCCTTTAACAGGCTTTTTACAACAGGTGGTAAGAAGAAACAGGAAAATGTGAAGAGAGGCTAAAGCTCCTCCTGCTGAAAAAAAATAAAAATACAAAACACTAATAAGCAATATTTCAGATTTACTGGACCAAACAGTAAAGAAAAAATATATTTTATACGTATTATTTGTTAACACTGCCCATAAAAAAATATAAAGAATATATATAAAAAAAAATCATATACATTCCTTAGGGTTTAAATGCTATGTGGAGCATTTTACCCTAAGTAAAGTGGATGATATGTTGTCATAATTATTATTTTTCTTATCTTGCTATAAGTTGAAAATCTCTCTTTACATTGCCAACTTTTATCTGTAGTTATTTATTAAACACATTTTAAAGAATAGATGTTTGCTGGTGGATTCGTTCATTAACTATTTGTTCCTTTTTCATTCATATAATGAATCTAATTATGGCACTGCGCAACGACTAAGCTTACATTTCCGAGGCCCACTGAGAAAGACGCATTTAGCGTTTTGGAATATGCATTAATTACCAGTTGCTGAAAAGACAATTTGGAAATTGCTTGGGTAGCAAGAGTTATTGAAAGCCCGGTTCTCAGATTCCATAATTGCAAAAATTAACTAACATGCTAAGGAAAAAAAAAGGAAACCAATATTTTTCTTTCATTTGTAAAGATCCAGTGTTTGAAAAATGCATTCTTGTAGACGTTTTGTTAATAGAAAAACAATTAGTGAGTCCTAATTGGAAGGAGTGCAGAAAATATCTGGCTGTAGCAATCCATGTTTTCATAACGCAGTCTGCATAAAAAAAAATACGTATTTAATACCACCAAGCAAGAGTTACATTTCGTTGAACAGACATATTAACAAATGCGCTGGCATTTGTGCATTGACTTTTAACGGTGAATGCTAAAAGGCCTATGGTACTTCATGACATATGACATTAATAAAAAACTGGCTAGTTATTTCATATGGGCTATGCAACAGATATTGTTCTGCATGCAATACTGTATATAGGTGTATCTGCAGATTATCATTCACAACAGACTACTGTGTTCACCTCATTGACTCGCACCCTGAGGCTGAGTAAAACAATGCATTTAGACAGTGCAAAATGGCTGTCAAGCTGATTATCCACATTGCTCATTTAACACCTTTTCCTCCAACTGATGAAGTGGTAATAATTAATTTTGTGTTAGCATCAATTTATTTGTATGTGATTTGTTTTAAAACACAGCTTTTCAAAACACCACTTATGCTAAAATGCATTAAAGGGGTTGAAAGGTTTGTTTTTCATTTTCTAAATAGGTTCCCTTAAGCTAGTGCATTGTTGGTTCACTTATTTTTTCCTTCGATTTCCCTTCTAGATGTTTTTTTCTGTGTCTGAATTACTTCCTGTTCCTCCTCAGTAAGCTTGCCCCCATAATCAGAGCCGTTCTGGCTGGGGGTTAGTCAACGTTCTCACTCCTCCCTTGGAATTACATCCCTGCAGGGAAATGCTGTGACAGCGTCTCCCCACAGGGATGTAGTCCCAAGGGAGGGGGCGACCACGCTGACTAACCACCAGCCAGAACGGCTCGGATGATGAGGGCAAGCTTACTGAGAAGGAACAGGTAGTGAGAAATTCAGACAAAGAAAAAAACATTTATTTATTGGCATATAACACTCACTTTTTTACCCTGAAAATAGAGGGTAAACTGTGCCTGTGTGTTATACGCAGGGGGGTGTGGAATGTTTTTTTCCTGAAACTTCCCTCTTAAAGTTAGGGTGCGTGTTAAAGGCCTGTGTGATATACGCCGATAAATACGGTACTTTTACAACCACATTAATACACCGCTGAGGGACAAATGACAGCATGTCATATATTAAAGAAGCACTCTCACTGTACTACTCTTTGTAGTACACGTAGTATTTAGTCCTATGTTCCTACATGCTGTGGAAGCATAGCTGCGAAGTGCGGCTGTATGACAGCGTAGGTAGCCAGGAGGCGGCTTCCTGATAACCAATGCCTGTCTTGGCACTAAACATGTGGCGGCAAGAGGAATGCAAAAGTGTGGGAGGCAGACGCCCTCTCCCCACATTCTTCCTCCTGCCACTGGCTTGGCAAGTACTTGGTGCCGAGACGAGCACTGATTGTCAAGCCGCCGTCTCCTTGCTACCTATGTTTTTGGATGGCTGTGGGTAGAGTGGCTATGTCTGACCTTATAGCTAGGCCTACAAAGTACATAAGAACACTGAACTATGTGCATTTACTTTGCCCACTTGGGGACAGAGCACTGCCAAAAATGTAAGATAAGCAGAAAACTGGAAATGTTACATATAACTGCAAATTAACGCAGAACTCCAGAAATGTTTCTTTTTGAAAGAGCACAATTCAATTTCTCTCTGATGAAGAGTATGCTAATGGCCGTACACACGATACGAATATCATATGACTTTTTTCGCAAGTAGAAATTGAATAGGTTACAGTCACGAAAATTCTCGTACGGCAGAAAAAAAAATCAGAAGTGATGTCATGTGTTGTAATGTATTGTATTGTATTTTAGTCTATACTGACTAAATGAAAATCGTACGATCTGGTAACATTTTCATGCTTGTCTGATCTAATAATATCAGATGAACTGTCATGATCGGCTCTCGAAAGTAGTGCACAAACGATCCGAAAATCGTACGATTCTTCCTCGAAAGACAGTTTTCGTCCGATATTTGGATCGTGTGTACAAACCAGCAAGAATAAGTGCTTACATTTAAAGAGCACCTTTCATTTCAGATCCATCATGGCAGCGCCTGTTAGCAGGCATCCACTCACCTGCTGCCACCACGTCTCTAACCTTGTTGTGTCACTGCCGCATCACTAGCCGTCCCATTAAATTGAATGGGACTGTTGGTGAGTCAACAGCGGGTCAGAAGAGGAGCTGCTGTGGGACAGAGAGGACAGTTGCTCTTTATGAAAATTATGATTTTAATCAAATTTTACTAGTGATTAAAATCATGATTTAAATTATGATTTGAATCGATTTGATTTAGGTAAAAAATATTATTCCTGTTATTAAAAAGAATACCCACAAGCAGTGAGAGTGGCAAGATCTTAATTTTCCTAGGCATAATTTTGGGCACCAAGCATTCTGGAGCTGTGAAATGTGCACAGCACTCTGGGAGCGATCTCCTTATCCGTCTCTTTAAAAAGAAAACGCTCAGGATTTTATGGGCACACTTAATGAAAGTATTCATGCCAGAGAGACATACAGCTGCAGCCCAGCTCCAAAAAGGGTTTTACAGATGTAAAAGTAGTAAATTTAGCCCTTCGTCTGCACTACTAAAATTATCTTGGAAATCCAATCCAGGGGATATTAGAGACATGAGTTATGGCTGCTGTGCCGTCTCTACATAGATGTCCTGTATGAGTCAGACAATAGACTCCATATATAAACTTACACCAAGTCATAAGGGTCATTCAGAAAAGCTAAAGCTCTGTAGCACTTGTCTCTGGCAACCAACGGAATTTAAGATGTAAGTTTACAGTGTGAAAGAACAGAGGCAGCAATATGATTCTCCTTCACTAATTATCAAATGTAACACACTGCATTTCAGCCTTTAGTTGTCATGTAAACCTTCTGATTGACATCAATATATGCACAATATAACCCCCACCGTGAAAGGGTTAAAGATACAGTGTCAGTAGTCTTTAGGTTATAAAGGAACCCTTTCATGGTGGCTGGCTGTACAGTACAATTTTAGTTTTAGTGTGACAGATTTTAACAACTTATTACTACAGTGGAACCTTGGATTACGAGCATAATCTATTCCATGAGAATGCCCGTAATCCAAAGTACTTGCATATCAAAGAGAGTTTCCCCATTGAAGTCAATAGAAACGAAAATAATTTGTTCCGCATTGACTTCAATGGCATGCAATACCGCATATGGCCAGAGGCTGGGGGCGCCGGAATCGGTCGGAAAGGCCCTAAAACAGTTTGGCTGACCTCGGCAAACCTCGAAAGACTCCGTTCACGAGCCTTTCCGAGGTTTGCCGAGGTCACCCGAACTGTCCTCGCTCCGGCGCCCACCCACCTCAGGCCAAACACGGTACTGCACACCGCTTTGGCCTGAATCCTGCTCGTTTTGTGAGAAAACAATCGCAAACCGAGTTAGGATTTTAGGAAATACAGTGCTCATATTACGAAACGCCTGTTAACCGCGTTACTCGCAATCAGAGGTTCCACTGTATATTACTAAACACTAAAGACAGATCCATTTTTTGCACACAAGAAAAGGTAAGGGTTGTAAAACATTGTTGGCTCAAAAATATAGGTATCACATCCTATATAACTGTATAGAAATATTAAAAGGACAGACATTTGGGGTAACCGAACACTACTAATTACAGGCAAACTTCTGATTTAAGTACTTCTTTTTTGGGGGGGGAGTGGGTACTTACTTTAGAGAGGGAATTCCTGTCCCACTTCCTCGTTTCGCCCTCAGGCCGCCTAGGCGACTCCTCCTCGTCACGTCACAGGTCCCAGAAGATTGCCTGTCCACATCTGTGTGAAGCCACAAGCTGTCACGGCCGGTTGCCCACAGTTCCAATGACGGTGTGGTGGAGAGGAGAGGCATAGGAGCGAGGCTCCGGGTGCCCGCCTAGCTGGACCATGAGAGAGGTAATTGTCTGTTTATTAAAAGTCAGCAGCTGTACCTTTTGGAGCTGCTGACTTTTAATAAACTGAAAAAGCCCGGAGCTCTGCTTTAGGTTGAAGATTGGAACAGGTACATTTTTTTAAGTGTAGCCCCAGTCCAAATTTTTTTTTTTTACGTTTTTTGTATAGCATAGGGAAGGGTTAACACCCCTATAACATTTGTTTCACTGTCTGTGCCCCAGTTCAGAAGATTTTACCTTACTTTTTGTCCCAATGATAATTTCATTTTGAACATTTTGGGTTGTTGTGGAAACAAGGATTGGTGATACCGCTCCTGTGGAGACACCTTTTCCCCATGATAACGCTTACAGGAGTGAATTTCACTTCCTAGGGGTAGATTTCCTCTGTTGTCTCCCTCCGTTTGTAAGTAGGAGTTGTTTGTAAGTTGGATGTTTGTAACCTGGGGACCGCCTGCATGAATGCCGAAAAACGATGGTATCAAAGCTTTTCATAGGTGAGGCTTTAGAACTCTTCACACATTAGAGTTTAGTGTTAATCGTGAATTTTAGCCCTAGAATTATTGCTCTCACTCTGATGTCTGCAGTGATACCTCACATGTGTGGTGCAATCTGTTTTCATAGTATGCTTTTGCATGTATGCATGGGGAGGTGGTGCTTTTAAAATGTTTTAAATCATTTTTTATATCTTATCTACATTTTTTTTATTAAACTTCACTATCACAAGGGGGCTTACAAGCCCAATTCTTCATACTACAGAAGAGCCACTCGGATCACTTTTACTGAACAGATGGCTGTAAAAAATGATACCAAGCTCATGTCTGCAGTTGTAACCACTTGCTGCCAAGGATGTTTTTATATGTTTAGTAGAGAGCAAGTGGCTACAAGTGTGCTATCAAGTATAGTCAATAAAATAGACACCTAGATATATAACAACCATCAGCAATTTATATATCACCCTCTTATCACTCTCTAGTCCAGTATTTCTCATTTGTTTTTCAGTCAAGGCACCCTTTTAAAATGATGGACAGTCTCAAGGCAGATTCAGAAAACGGGTGAGTGTGCTTATAGCTATTAAATAAAATACTAACTATAATCAAAAATAAATTAATAAATAAATGAACAGCAAGTGAAACACCAGCCTACCTAATATAGATTAAATATCTCAAAAAAACACGTTAACATCTAGTCCCCAACGTGACAGGTGCCTAATAGATAAACTTGATAATTGGTGATCATTAAGTGAAAAATAAATGAATATAATAATATTTCATAAATTCAATAGATTCATGTGCTGCGATGAGTCCATAGAACTGTAGTGTACTGCAAGATCCACAACAATTGCCACGAACATCCAGTGAAATAATATCCCTTGATAAAAACTGTTAATGGTCCACCTTCACCGACTCTAATATGGACACCCACAAAAGTGCTCAAAACGTGGCAGCTTACCACAAGTAGTTGACCCTTTTACTGAAAAAAGTGGTCAAATGTGCTTCATAGCAAGTTGGACTTTTACTATTAACAGATAAAATAAGCAGATGATGGAACAGCCTCTTAACCCATGGAAACTCAGGACAGCATATGCAAAGAAGATAAGGACCGAAATAGTGTAATCCCATTTATTAAACTTAAAAATGTTCAAATAAAAAGCCAAATGGCTGCTTACTTTAGGAGTGCCCAAGGCCCAGCACTGAGGCTGGATAGCATAGAAAAAAATTGGTGGAGATGGTCCTGACTCGTGTGCGATGGCGTGCGTTCCACCCTGCACCGCTGTGAGCCTAAGGCAGTGTTTCTCAATTCCAGTCCTCACGCCCCCCCAACAGGTTTTCAGGATTTCCATTATTTTGCACAGGTGATTTGATCAGTTTCACTGCCTTAGTAATTCCCACAGCCTTTTCATCTGAGGGAAATCCTGAAAACATGACCTGTTGGGGGGGCGTGAGGACTGGAATTGAGAAACACTGGCCTAAGGGAACCGGAGGTGACCTCGGTACGTGACCAGGTGATGCCTCTACCTCCGTTTCGTTAGACATCAGCAGGTGAAAGAATTTGGCTATTACCACAGCCTCAGTCCCAGTCTGAATGGCATAATAACACTGACAGACAGTTAATTAAAAAATACATAAATAAATAAAATACAATACAATACACCATGGAAATACATAATATTAATACTCAGTCTATAGACACGTATAGATAGTTGTTAAGAACAAGATCAATTCAACAACTAGAGACCGAATTAAAAAATATATATATATTAAAATTAATTGATACTAAAAACTAGAACTAAAATCCCAATAGGGCGTAAATAAAGTGCGGGAAACCCTTTAAGATGACATGACAAGTGCCATTGTTGTTATGAACGAGATCAATTTAACAACTATACACTTAATTATTAAAAAAAGACATCAAAATAAGAATTGATACTAGAAATTAGTACTAAAATCCCAGTATTGTGTAAAAGAGGTGCGGAAAGTCTCAAGGCACCCCATTCTAAAATGAAAAAAACTATTACAATAGTACTATTACTAATAGTTTTACATAATAATTTCACATAATGCAGCAACATCCACAAGTTCAAGTAGGACACTCAACATTAGATGCGTTTTATTATTCCAAAGCAAATACACTTTTACAAACTGTTCTCTTCTCCCTCAGTTTTTCTCCATCAGCTTATGTGACCCCAACACTGATGGAGAGGGGCAAGGGAGGGTCAAACAAGGATGTTATGCAGGCAACTGACATCCTCCTTATCAACTCATGATGCCATTGGTCGTTAGGACACCGGCAGCTAGAAGGTTGTAATGGTACACACCTGTAACTTAAAGGAGTTGTAAAGGAAAAAAAAATGTTGCCTAAAATTAATGTCTATAAGGTAGACAGACAGAATAGTGTAATGATTCTGTTAACAAATGAGTAAATTCCTATTAAATTCCTCCAGCGTTCTAGTTTCTGTTCTCTCATTCACTTCCTGATTTGCATCACTTGTTCATGTAAGAACTACATTTCCCAGTATGAATTGCGGTACGCCCAGTAATTCACACCTCCTTGAACCTCCTAACTTGTAGAGAGCGTCCTGCCGCACAGATGTAGTTCCCGGGAGGGGGCGAGCACGTTACTGACCACCGCAGTAAAGTCTCCCTTCACGGTGGTCAGTAAAGACAAGCAGGAAGTGAACAGAACAGAGAAGAAATAGAGCAACTTCTGAGCAAAAACGAACAATGAGGAAGCGAAAAGAGGAATGTCTGCAGGTAAAGGATGCTTATTATTAAAAAAAAAAAAAATTCCCTTTACAACCCCTTTAAGACTCGTACACACTGTAAGAAGATCAGGCAAACATTTTCGTCCAAAGAATTTTTGTCCAATTTTCGTATAGTGTATGCACAACTTTCGACAGCCGATTCTGAATTTTCCTGAAGGGACAAACTCCCAAATGTTTCTCGTATGGGAACAGACGAATAATTTTCGTTTATTGTGTATCGTTTTCATACGATTCAACAAGAAAAATCAGAAAAGAAAGACTGCGCGTGATTAGAAACGAACAACAAAAAGAAGCCTTGGTCGTACATGAATTTTTATAAAACGTACATTTATCGGTTCTGATTTGCTGTGAAGTATCAAACTAACTTTCGCTCGACTTTTTCTTTATAGTGCGTACCCCAATTAAGTGTAACTAAAAGGCAGCCTTCATCCACACACTGGCTTGGATACCATTTTTAGTAACTTTTTACCAAGGCACCCCTGAAGAAACCTCAAGGCACCCTGGTTGAAAAAGGATGCTCTAGTCAACCTAATGCCTTCATTATTTTTACACTCTAGGACAGTTTTTTGTAACCGTCTGATCAGGTTCATACCCTGAGTGAAAAACTTTAATTTGGATCAGTGCTTAGATTAGGAGCAGCACAGAGGTTAATGCCTCGTTTCCAATGAGCGGATCGGTTCAGTACGGTTCGCTATTTTGGGTGTTTCCATTATGAAAGCGTGCCATAAAAGCGAACCGTACCGCACCAGCAAGGGTCCTGCTTCTCATGTGGGTCCAGAGAAAGTGGAACGGTTCCATTAGGGCGGACCTACAAATACATCTCACTGATTGGTGGACGCGCTAGGAATTTTTTCTAAAACCTGAATGGTCCCTGACGGTCCGATTTGCAGTCTGACATCCTAACCGCTCCAAATTTACTGACCCGAACCGTTCCGTGCAGTGGAAACAAGGCATTAGTGATTGGTGATTAGCACTTGGGCCCCCAGTTCACTTCCAGTATGGAGTTTGCATGTTCTCCCTGTGCTTGTGAATCAGCTCCTTTTCATACTGGCCCTAATATGTGTAAGTATGGCATATATGTTAGATAGGGACATTAGATTGCAAGCTCCTCGAGGGCAGGGACTGTAAAGTAGAGCTGCAACTAACGATTATTTTCATAATCGATTAGTTGGCCGATTATTGTTTCGATTAATCGACTAATCGGATAATCTTAAAAAAAAAAAAGTGTGGTGTACAATTTAATTAATATGTAAAAAAAAAAAAAGGGCAATTTATTCTTAAATTGCCATATGCAGTGGTAAATATAAATAACCAACTACATTGTATTCTATTCCCTCCACTTTCTCTGGGTTCAGATGCTGATCTTCCCTGCACAGAGTCTTTAAAGTGATTTTTTTTTTAAAACAAACTTGTTATACTTACCTGCTCTGTGTAATGGTTTTGCACAGAGCAGCCCAGATCCTCCACTCCTGGGGTCCCTCGCCGATGCTTCTGGCTCCTCCTGCTTTCAGAGGGCCCCAATAGCAAGCTGCAAAGTATAGTATAGAGCGCCCGCTATAGCAAGGTAAAAAAACTTCTGCCTTTAGAACCACTCACTTCCTGCCCAGGACTACATGTCCCATGAGGCATTGCTCCTCACACTTTCACATTTACAAATTCTCAGGCACTTGGTGACATGTATGGATGGTGTACTGAGCTGTATGTGTGCTGCACTGTATTTCCTGATATGTAAACAAATAATGCATTCTATATGCAGGCTAACCAATCAACTGGCCGATTAATCGATTATGAAAATAGTTGACAACTATTTTCATAATCGATTAGTTGTCGATTAATCGATTAATCGTTTCGGCCCTACTGTAAAGCACAGTGTAAATTGTCAATGCTATATAAATACCTGTAATAAATGAAAGATCGAAATAAGCTAATATTTCTACACATCAAGGTAAATAACATCATTAAACATACAAATATTTGTATACATAAAATATATATATAAATAAAGGTATAGGACATTTAGCTCGTTCCTACTATTTTTCCTGCAAAGCTCAACGATAAATGAGAGAATACAAAGAGTCATTCTCCCCAAGTGCAAATCCACTATCCAGACGCTCCCTATTATTCCAGGACTCCACACAATAGGCTCCACAAACGCTTTGTACACAGAGAAATCCGGGACCCCGCTACTAGTTTCAGTAGAAATATTGCAATCATAAATCCTCTCAAAGGAAACAGAATAACAGTAATACAAATCCACTCACAAGACAACATCTGTCAGATGCTATTGGAAAATTGCACTCTTAGAAAAGTGCCCTGTGGTTAATGGTATAGACTGAAGCTGTTACAGACACACGGAACACTTTGTGATGGCTGAAATGTCCTTTTTGGTTACTTAAAGGATGGAAGCAAAACAATAGCAGGCAAGGGTGTCCATAATCCCCGCACAATTCTGGGGATTATCTTTCTGCTACGATTTACTAGTGCATTTGGATTTCTGCATGTGGCACGTCTGCCATGATTGTATAGATGACAACATACTGAGACAATTATCAGCGAGGCGCCAATGATGGACAGCAAGTCACAATACTGTCCCGGAAGGACGTTACAGTGCCACCCGGGCAACCTTACACAACTGGATTACATAATTATTCTTCTTGCATTTTAGTGATCCTTTTTAGAAAGGCTCATTCAGTAAGCTAAATTTATTATTAGATATTTAATAATTAGAATAAACTAGCAATAAAGGAAAATAGCATTTAGTTATTGATTCGATCAGTATTCAAAGCAGGGTGAAAATTTCCCAAACCTTGGACTCTTCTATAATTTGCTTTTTCTTATCCCTGTATTATTCTGACTTTGAACACTGAGGCGGCGTACACACGACCAAGGTTCTCGCTGGAAACCAGCGAGAACCTCGCTGGAAGCTGCATTCCAGCGAGGACCTCGGCCGTGTGTACACGGAGCGCTCGCCCCGCCCGTCGGGAATCTCGTCGAGCGAAAAGAGAGCACGCTCTCTTTTTGCTCGACGGCCCGCCTGGATGAATGGCTGGTTGCCATTCCCGACGGGCGGGTCGCCGATTTCGACGGCCGGCAGAGAACCTCGACGGGCGGAACGATGTGTTCTGCCCGTCGAGGTTCTCTGCCGTGTGTACGGCGCCTCAGGGTAGTCTCACTAATAATTACTATTTCTACAGCTCACGGTACATTAGTGTGATGGTCACTGGGAAAAATGCTCTGTACATTTGTTGTCATTGGGAGGAATTCCCATTTACAGATATCTAAAAAGTGGTTACTCATCTCCAAGGCAGACGTTGATTATGACTCAGTGAGCACCTAGTAACCTCTGGAGGAAGTCTGGTTAGGAAAGGCTGATTTCAGCATACTTTATACTGTTTCTTAAAGCTGAACTCGAAAAACGAAAAAAGGCTTGTCGGGCTGCATCTGTTTTTTTCTTGGGGACCAGGTGAAGAAGATTTACTTAGCTGATCATCCACTTAGTAGGCTCCTCTGAGCTGCTAGACCGGTCCATTAGTGCCAATTAGTGTCATCTCATCAGTGGAGCCTCAGTACCCATCATTTCAGCCTCATCAGTGCCCATCAGTTCAGTCTCATCAGTGCCCATCAGTACAGTCTCATCAGTGCCCATCAGTGCCCATCAGTACATACTCATCAGTGCCCATCAGTACATACTCATCAGCGCCCATCAGTACAGCCTCCTTAGTGCCAATCAGTACAGCCTCATCAGTGCCCATCAGTACAGGCTTATCAGTGCCCATCAGTACAGGCTTATCAGTGCCCATCAGTACAGCCTCATTAGTGCCCATCAGTACAGCTTCATCAGTACCCATCAGTACAGTCTCATCAGTGCCCATCAGTGAAGAAGAAAAATTACCTATTCGCAAAAACATTTTTTCAAAACTTTTAGTCTTGTTTTCTTTTGTTTAGCAGTGGGGGGCAATTCCCAGTGGGGAATAAATGCCATCAAAAGAAAGCTATCTGTAAAAAAAAAAAAAAAAAAAATTGATATGGGGGGGGGGGGGGGTTATTTACTAAAGGCAAATCCACTTTGCACTACAAGTGCAACCTGCACTTGAAATTGCACAGAAAGTGCACTTAAAAGGGCAGTCGCTGTAGATCCAAAGGGGACATGCAAGGAAAATAAAAAACAGCATTTTAGCTTGCACATGATTGGATAATAAATTCAGCAGAGCTTCCCCTCGTTTCAGATCTAACCCTCAGATTTACAGTGACTGCACTTTGCACTTGTAGTTTGCACTTGTGGTGCAAAGTGGATTTGCCTTTAGTAAATAACCCCCACTGTGTTGCATGACTGAATAATTGTCATTTAAAGTGTGACAGCGCTGATATCTGAAAATTGGCATGAGCAGAAAGGGGGTGTAACTGCCGGTACTGAAGTGGTTATATTCCCTTTTACAAGGCAAACTGTCCAAAAATGGCAGTTACAGGGTTGTGATAAACCATTTACCATTGACAGAGGTGCTTACAATGGTCAGCTTTTATTTAATTATGTAAGACGTCAAACAAAATGTCCTGTTTGCATTAGGCGCACAGCGCATTTCACAAGCGTTAATCAAATATCAGTGAGGTAGAAGGTGGAATATTAGTGAGATTTAAAAAAAATATATATAACTTGGAGGGAGCCTGCTGTGCTTTTTTTGGCGCACCTTTAATGCACATTAAATGCGTCAAAGGCATGTTGGTTTGTATTATTGTCAGCATTAGTATTTTTAGCGTGAACTTAACTTTAGGGTTCACGCACCTCTCTGGTGCGATGAAGCATCACATTTATGGCACTTAAAGTGGTAGTAAACCGCAAAAAAAGACTGCAACACAATGGAGCAATGTGCAAGTGTGCATCGCATACTAGCACATTACAAAATACTTATCTTAAAACGAAGCCCCCGCAGCAGTGCCCGGTCAGCAGTGAGGGGGCAAACATGTTCCCCCGTCGTTTTTTCTGGGCCCGCAGGCTGTGAATGGCCGAAACCACAATGATATCACTACCGCACATGCGCACAGGAGCCCTCTGTTCCGACACGAAACGCCAGACCTTCAGTTCGCATGTTTAGGAGATATTCATTTTATCTATAGGTAAGCCTTATTATAGGCATACTGTACCTTTAGGTAAAAAATCACCAAGCAGGTATACAGCCAATTTAATTTCAATATGCCCCACCCATACAAAAAAAAAACATGCAAATTTGAAAATTTTTAAAAATTCTGCTGCACTACAATGAATGCTACTGTAGTATAACGTGTCTTAGCTCAGGTGAGCATGGTTGCATTAGCAAGATTCTTGGGGGTGCCATTACACCGTATAATAATTGTGTGCACAGATTTTTATCAAGTATTGTTACGCAGAAGAACTAGATGTTTTGCAATATTATACATTGTGGATGAGCATCCTACAATGTTGCAAAGTTATGGCTCAGTCAGGACACAATGTACAAGTTCAGGTCAATACGTCCTTGAGCTGTAGCATGAACAATATGCATTATAGTACAGTATTTCTGATTCCTGCATTGAAAATACATTATATGGTCATCCAGACCAACACTTTTCTCGGAAGTAGAATCTGTTGTTAAAGTGACTAGGAATATGATTTTGGTTGAAGGTTATAAAGTATAGAGCTCAGCAGTGGTAGCTGGTGCTCCATAATTCAGGGGGGCTGAGTCGGTCCCCAAGGAAAATTAACAGCCTTCTTACCTTCTCACACCAATTTCCCCTCCCATCATTGTCTGAGCCAGGGAGCGCCGCTGCGGGTGAACCAATTCAGTGGTTGCTGGTGGGTCGGCAGGTCTTCTCCTCTGGCCGTGCTCTCCACACTCTTCCTCCCCCTCCTCCTAGGCATCCAATAGGATCGCCCGCCATTTTGGCCAATCGGAAAACGGATGTCACAACCCACTTCCTGATTGGCCAGGAGGAGGATTAGTGTGAGAATAGTAAATATTCATTCGCTGTTGTCAACATCTGGATGGGCTCGAAGCGGAGTGCTCTGCACCCCAAGCCCACACTTTTTTTAAGCCTATTAGAGCCTATTTTTACCACTGGGGAACTCTAAAAATTATTTTCAGGGCTTGGGGAACCCCTGATAAAACCCATTCATTGGGGGTCAGTGGGAATTGACTTTGGTGGTCAGTGAGAAGAATGCCCTTTTTTACAGGAGGGGTAAGAATGCCCCCTTACAGAGAACTATGAAGATCATTGGTGTAATACCACTGGATCCTCCAAGTGGAATTGGCTCAGAACTATGTAGGCACCATCAAATAGGAGGTAAATCAGCCACAGCTCAGGGAACCCCTAGCCACCTCTGGAGGAACCCCAGGGTTCCACGGAACCCTGGTTGAGAATGGCTGTATTAGAGCCTCACGTGCTTCAAACTCCCCCCCCCCCCATTGAAATCCATGGTCCAGCGTCCCTGTATATAGATCAGGGGGCCGTACACATGGATAGGGGGGCGGCACTCATGCACCCTTTATGGAAGGACTGCCACTGGAGCTTTGGCAGAAAAAAAAACATTATGGAAATCTAAGGACCAATGCACACTAGTGAGATAGTTGGTGTTTTTCCGCACAGATCACTGCTAGAACACACAGACAATTGTTTTCTATGTGTCCTATTCACTCCGAAAGGCAGCACACAGCTGTGCTGCAATGGTCTGCGATACAATGCAGATTTACTGCTTTTTATTGCAGAACACTGTGCAGAAGCGCAACACGTACCGTGCTGGTGTACAGTTACAGGAATAAAGCGTCACTTTTGTGCACTTCAAATAAAGTTTCTTCAAGAGACAAAAAGGGAGCTGTGTTATGTGCTGAATGGAGTGCCACACCGCCTAACCTGCCAGCTCACTGCAGCCGGAACCGTCAGCTTTCGGACTGTACGCCACTTCGGTTTACCCTCCTGGGAGCTGGCCGTCTATGTGTGAACAGGCCCTAAATGAATATGCCGTTGAGTTTATACATGAATAGTGTCACCTTTTTTCACTGCATACACATCAACTTCTCCACAACTGAAGTCCAGTGTATGTATGTTTGGAATATAGAGGACCAGTCATACATTTATTTGTATAGTAAATATCAGACACGACACTGAGCCCATTCATGCAAAGTGCCATATTTCCTAGTACAAGACATGCTAACTTTGTTAAAGCTCTGCTCATTACTGAAAAGCCAGTGTTTAAGGCCTTATGCACAATGCAACTCTTCTAAACGCCTTTCTCCTGGTAGGGATAAGCAGCATTAAAAATGCGCCTAAAGCCGCATTTGTGCAAACATGTTTAGATGCTTCCATACGCATTCCAGCGTTTTCGTGTTCATTTATTTATTTGGCCATAATATTTATTTATTTTGGCTACTGAAATGAATTAACGTTCAAATGCTAAACGCGCCTAGCGCTTAAGCGTGTTTTCATGCATTAAGGCACGTCAGACTTTTTTTTGTAAAAAAATGCTTCTCTTCTGAATGCACTGGGCCTGGGGTATTTTTTTCTGCCTCTAAACACCAGTATACACCTATGTATGCATGGACACATACTGTAAGCTAACTTAGAGGAGCATTTAGAAGCAATAAAAAAGTCATACGCTCCTGAAAGCGGCGTTTTTGATGCCTAGTGTGCATGATGCCTAAGGCTTCATTTCCATGGACGTTTTTACAGCCACTTTTTTTAGCCTTTTTTACAGCTAAAAAATGCCTGTCCATGTTTTTTTTTTTTTTTTTTTTGAGCTGGAGATCAAATAGGCTGCAGTAGCGTTTTTAGCGTTTTTTAGCGTTTTTGCAAGTTTTTGAGCATTTTTTAACGTCTGGCGTTTTTTTACAGCTCTAACGCTGGAGCTTCAGAACGCACTGGTCCTAGGTTTTTTTTTGCAGCTTAAAAACGGCTCAGCCATCTACAGCTCAAAAACGTCATGGTGGGCACAAGGCCATAGACTAACATGGAGAGCCATTTTTAAGCTGCAAAAAACGCTCAGAAAAGTGGCTGTAAAAACTTCCATGGAAATGAAACCTTAGGCTGCATTCACACCTAGGCGTTTTGTCGCCCGACGCCGGACGCTACAATACGCCGGACCGTCGAATTTACATTATCCTCTATGGAGATCGTTCACATCTCCTAACGCCGAATGCCGTACGTCGAAAGAACGCCGAACGCCGAAATTCAAACAGTCCCGGACCCCTTTTCGACGCGCGTATCGGGCGGCTTCAGCGTTCCGCACAGCCCACAATACAATGTAAAAAAAACGCGGTTAAAAAACGCCTATTTTTTTGCCGCAAAACGCCTACGCAATGGTGTGAATGCAGCCTTAGGCTCCATGCACACTGAAGCTGATAAACTGCAGTTTATTGGCGTTTTGGCTTTTTTTTTTTAAAGACCATAAACTGAACTCTATGTTATCCTATGTGCCCATGCACACCTGGGCGTTTTTCAGTGTTAATGAGCTTTGGAGTTTATTGGCTTTTTTCTGAACGCCTGAAATTTGCGTTCAAAGTGCCATTTTTCGGCGGGGGAAAAACGCTAAAAACGCAAAATGCTGCGCAGCGTTTTTCAGCGTTTTTCTATCCATTGAAAAAATAAAAAATATAGTAAAAAATAAAAAAAGCTGATAAAAGCTACACTGAAAAATGCTGAAGCTATTGCAAAATGCTAAAACACGTTTCAAGGCTCCCTGCAAAGCTACTGGTGTTTTTTTATAGCTTTTATCAGCTTCAGTGTGCATGGAGCCTTAGGCTTCATTTCCACTGGCGTTTTTACAGCCACTTTTCTGAGCGTTTTTTACAGCTTAAAAACGCCTGTCCATGTTTATTTTTTTTTGGAGCTGGAGCTTTAAAAACGCAGCGGCAGTGTTTGAGCGTTTTTGAGCGTTTTTTAATGTCTGGCGTTTTTAAAGCTCTATTGTTGGAGCTTCAGAACGCACTGGTCCCGCGTTTTTTTTGCAGCTTAAAAACGTCTCAGCCATCTACAGCTCAAAAACGTCATGGTGGGCATAAGTCCATAGACTAAGATGGACAGGCGTTTTTAAGCTGCAAAAAAGCCCAGAAAAGTGGCTGTAAAAACGCCAGTGGAAATGAGCCCTTAATGTTCCAAATGTAGAGGATCCATCATACACTTTGCATGCATAGTGCATATTGCAATACAATGTATCCAGTACAGAAAAATGCAGATCACGACAGACAGTTTGCACAAGCCTTAAAGGAACAGACGCACAATTATGTATTGTATACTATAAGTTTGTGGGTTCATTATCCTTGGATGGACATTTCTAGATGTGATCACATCAATGGTGTTTAATATGCTCCTTGTATGTTATGTTACAGCATCTTGCTAATTCATAGACATTCATAGACATGCATGCTTATGACACATATTGGGCAGATTCACAAAATTAGGATAGTTCATTAATAATTATTTAATTAATATATTTCTATAGCACTTTTCTCCCTGGGGACTCAAGCTCAATGTGCATTGAAGGTGCACCATTTTTTTCTGCTGTTGGGGCAAATGGTGAAGAAGCCACTCAGTGGCATATCATACTAGGTCAATATTAGACAGGAGATAACTAACCTACCAGCATGCAGTGCAGGAGGAAACCCATACAAGCACAGTGGCTTAGGCTGGTTATACATTATACTGTTTTCTTGTACAGTTTTTCTTTAGATTTACCAAAACCATATAATATGAGGTCAAACCTAAACACTTTCAATTTGTATGCAATCAAGCAGGCCCTTGTACTACACAGTTGAAGGTAAATCTAAGGGAAATTGAATAAGGATCTGGTATAAAGTATGGCCAGCTTTAGTGGTTAGCCCTTCTGTCTTGTAGAACTAGGGTCATCAGTTTGAATCTTAACCATGACACTACCTGTATGGAGTTTGCTATAAATTGGCCCCAGTATGTGTATGTATCCATGTGAGGTAAGGACCATAAATTATAAGCTTGTGGGCAGGGACTGATGTGAATGTACAATATATATGTAAAACACTATGTAAATTACCAATGCTATACAAATGCCTGTAATAAAGAACAAGCACAGGGAGAACATGCAAACCCCATGCAGATAGTGTTATGATCTAAACAAGAACTCCAGTGCTGCAAGGCAGAAGTTCTAACCGCTGTGCTGCCCTCCCCACTGCCTTTTTCTTTTTCTGTTCCGCAGTCGTGGGGATGTTTGGGGTCTACGTACAGAGGACGTAATTGGATAATTTACATTAATTATGTTCTGATAGCTTCTCATGAAGCTCACTGTGTGCTGTACTTGTTTTTATTATTTTAAACATTCACTAATGTTGTTTCTTATTTTTGTATATATGTCCTAGTCGAATACAGCTTCTCACAGGTTTATACATTCTGTCTACACCCATACAGGAAGGATAACATCAATTATATTGAAGTTTCTACAGTTTGCGTTCTGATATTCGTGAAAGAAGGGCATTGGTTACATAGCTGAATATATATATATATATATATATATATATATATATATATATATATATATATATATATATATATGTTATATCCTGGACCAGAATGATTTTACAAAATTGTCGATAAAATATACAAAACCGGAAAATATAGCTAATCTTGTGCTGTGAACTGCATTTCCTGACAACACTTATTGAAGTGGTGCGGGTTAACCAATTCTTCAAGCATCATAAATAGCCCTGGGGAAAAAAAACTTTGCCAAGCCCCCACAAAATGTCTTTAAAATGAGATCCATCTGCCAAAATAAAAATTCTTTTGCGTGTCTTTTCAAATAATACCCATACCTAATCAAACTGACACTTTTTGTTATGAGATACTGCAGTTAAAACCGGAATGAATACTTGAATTACTATTAGGGAGAAAGGAGGGTATAAATAAAGAGAACTGTGCCAGTGCTTACTACGCATGTTACAATTTCATTGTCCAATCTCCTTTAGATTTACCAACAACTATGTAGTGCAAGGGCCAGCCAAATTGTTGTATGGATCATTGTTGCATTGATCAGGGAGGTCCTCATATGGTAAATCTAAAATGTAGTCTATAGTAAGTTTATAATGCATGGTGTCTCTTAATTACCCCCTCAATTTGGTGCCCCTTAATTACCTCCTCTTTTTTAACAGTAAAAGATTCCTGATGTCACTGAAATCAACTACTCAAGGAGGTTAATTAACTAAAGGCAAATATACTGTGCACTGCAAGTTCACTGCAAGTTCAGTTGTGCTAGATCTAAGGGGAAGCTCTAAAATAAGGGAAAGCTCTGCCGATTTCTATCATCCAATCACGTGCGAACAAAAATGCTGTTTTTTTTTTTCGTTTTTTTTTTCCTTGTATGTTTCCCTCGAATCTACAGCAACTGTACTTGCAGTGAGCAGAATATTTGCCCTTTAGTAAATTAACCCCCAGGGTAAAGTCATTCCATCAAGCTAAAGTCAGGCCAACCGACAAGACCCACACTAAACATAGCTATACCTATTCAGGCAGAGCCACTAATGAAACAATGTAGTCTTCCTAATAAAAGACAAGCCCCTCACTGAGCGTGTCACAGCCCGGCAGCAATGAACTGCAAAAACATCAGCTGATCTCATAAAGGAAATGAATTTGTCACAACAAAACGATGAAGTCCAACCAACCATCAGAAAGAACATTTGTAGAAGATAGACTCTTCCTACGTGACCAGCTCTCTTTTATGACAAATCGCACATTAAAAGATGGTGGGATTCCCATTCAACCATATGGTGACAACTCAACAGGTAAAAGGATTGTCTAGCATGACAAATAATGGAAGGTCATGAGCAGAGATCTCAAGGATATCATTTGTATGTCAGAAACTGCACTTTGTAGAAAACCCATTTAATAATACATAGAATAACATTTACTAACATGGACAGTTTTAATTGAAAACAAATAGAGCAACCAACCAAATATCAAACAAATAAATAAGAATAAACACTTGAATTTCATACAAAAAAAACAGACTTTCTCAACTGATTTCCCCCTTAGGACCCCTTGAAAAAATGCTTTAGCTCTCCGGGAACCCCTGCTAAAAAGAATTATATCTACGGCTGATGCCACATTAGAGGGATCAGTAAGTTGTAGATACAGAAATAGATAAATAGAAAATGTGCCATACCTAGAGTATCTGAAACCCGAAGAAGTGACATTTTCTATTCAGTGACAACAGACAAGTGTCCCCCTACATTACATGTGAACCCTTACTTTGGATGTAAGTGGACAAATGTTCCCATATATTGGTTGTCAGTGTAGAAGTGAACCCTTATATTGGATGTCAATCGACAAGTGTTCCCATACACTGGTGGTCCGTGTAGCAATGACCCCTTAAATTTGGTGTCAATGGGCAAGTTTTGCCATACATTGGCGGTCAGTGTAGAAGGGACCTCTTACATTCAGTGTTAACAGACAAGTGTTCCCTCTACATAAGTGGTCAGTGTAAAAACAACTCTTATGCTGAATGTCAATGGGCAAATGTTCCCATACATCGGTGGTTAGTGTAAAAGTGCACAGCCTATTGGATGACTGTGTTCACTCAGAAAGGGAAGGGGCCAGTAAATCACATATTTACAGACCCCTTCCCCACTCATCCTAAAACATCCCCCCTGTGTGTGCCCGCAGCAGCAGCCGGTGGGAGAGGAGAGGAGGAAAGCCGGATGCATTGTGAAGGGAAGTGTGGGCAGTAGGGGAAATCTGTGCTGTACAGGATGATTAGGGTGTGCCTGGGCACACCTGGCACACCCTGTGCACACGCCTATGATTGTTGGTGAAAGTAGAAGTGAACCCTTACATTTGTTGGTAATGGGCAAGTGTTTATGTACATTGGTGGTCAGAGAAGAAATTCCCCATTACATTTATTATCAATAAACAAGTATTCCCATACATTAGTGGTCAGTGTAGAAGTGAACCCTTACATTGGATCCAAATGGAAAAGTGTTCCTATACATTGGTGGTCAGAGTAGAAGTGACCCCTTACATTGGATGTAAATGGACAAGTGTTCCCGTACATTGTTGTTTTCATGTAAAGGCGACCCATTACATTGAATGTAAATGGACAAGCCTTCCCGTACATTGTTGTTTTCGTGTAAAAGCGACCCTTTACATTGGATGTAAATGGACAAGCGTTCCCGTACATTGTTGTTTTCATGTAAAAGCGACCCCTTACATTGGATGTAAATGGACACATTTGTGGTCAGTGTAGAAGATACCCCTTACATTTGATGTAAATGGACAAGTGTTCTGGTACATTTGTGGTCAGTGTAGAAGAGACCCCTTACATTGGATGGCAGTAGAAAATTGTCCTTTAAATTGATGTTTAGTGTAAATGGGAGATCAATCCATCACAGTTTACTGCTCAAGGGACCTTTGGAGGAACCCTGGTTGAGAAAGGCTGCTTTAATATTATGTAGTACAGCTACTACCAAAATAAAGGGATTAATTGACAGACTATACTGGGGTGAAAAACCGGAAATAAAGTGAAGCTGTTACCCATAGCAGCTAATTATCTTTCAGTGGAAACAAATATTCTACTAGAAGAAACAGGTCCACTTTTTCTCCATCATCCTCAATGTACCTTCTATATGTAAAAGAAGGGGACAGTAGATCTCATGCATTCAGTTATAATAGAAATCATGGTTACGCAAATAACTGCAAAGGCACCCACAGAATGGTATTTTCTCTACCAGCGAATATCTTTGGACTTCCATATCAGCCATATATTGAACACCAAATAGAGATACCCTGAAAATCAGGCTCCTATAAGGGAAGATTAAACCTCCTTTGCAATGCCTGTGATCTCAGAGATGGAAAAATGGCTACGAGAGCCCCACTGCTGCATCTCAGTCTGAGTGTTTTTTTGTCACTTTCTCATGCTAGAACAAGCAGAGGAGACGTGAGCGACAAATCAGAGCAGCACATCACACAGGGAAGTCACACTCCGCTTCAACACGTCTGCTATTCTCCACAAGAGCTGATCACAGAAACGCAACAGCTAACAGAGCCCACACATGATGCCTTCATGGAACACCTAATTCCACAGGCAGGCTCCCCCATTCCCCCCAACCACTGGATGAATGAATGGCCCCATCACCATTTACATTTATTCCAGTCATAGGTGCCAATGATGCCAATCCATCGCCACCATCTCTTTTGTGACATCCAAGCAACTGAATGCCATGAGTGTCATAGGGAAACCCACTACCATGGTGACAAACCTTCTCGTATACAATCTAACCTACACAATTTAGCGCTTTCGAACGGTGTACGCGCGTGTACCGAACCGATAGAACGATTCTTCACAGAATCGGATCTGATCTATGAATTATCAGAAAGACGCCTACTGTCTCATCGATCGATTTCACAGAAATTTTTCTGGACAAAAAATCTGATCGTTGAGCGATCTTTCCAATCTGACAATGCGATCGTCTATAAAAATCGACTATTGATTATCAACGCACAATCGCTTCGTATGAAACATGCCAACGGCTGACGTAAACTTTTAATTCGATCGGACCGCCGGTGACAGATGGCGTGGTCCTGTGGACAATTTTTTGCACTTTTTGCTTCTAATCATGGCTAATGATCATTTTTAGTGGCATTGGAAGCACAGATCAAACTGAAGGGAAATGTGAATGATGGCAGCACATAGGATCTCAGCAATTCTACAAGACCCGACAAAAGTTTTTCACTCCCTGGATCTCCAGACTAGCCATGCAATGCCCACCATCCAATGGGCAGGGGATCACCTTGTTAGAAGGCAATGCTGGCTTGCCCCCATAGAAGGGACAATGGTATGGTGGCACCTACCAGAGCCTGGCTGTGCAGTGCCGCCGCTGCGGCTCCTCTGCGGTGCTGCTCCTGTCCTGGCCGGGGACGTTCTCTGTCGCTGATGATGCTGCCCCGGTCCCTCTTGTCCCGGCTGCCGCCTCCTCCTCCTCGTTCCCCCCTCTGCTCATCCCCAGAATCCAGGCTGCTGAAATTCCATACGATCAGAGTCTGGATGAGCAAGACGGTCAGAGCCGCTACGATCGCCGAGCGAGAGCGCCGGGCCAGCCTGCGAGGGCAGGAAGCCGCCACCATCTTCAGCACCCGCCTGGAGACAGAGCCCCAGTCGATCCTCCGCCGATCCTCTTCTGTCTCTTCTCCCACCCCCCCTCCCCAGCAGCAGGAGGAGGGAGGCGTCATCAGAAGAGGAGGAGAGCTGAGGCTGGGAAGGCCATGGATGGAGCTCGGCATCCCTGGCATCCCTGCGGAGGATGGACCAGTCTGAGGACACACCGGCCGGCCGATCACCTACCATCCATTACAGCCGATCACCTACCATCACAGCGCTGATCACCTACCTGGCTATGATATTCATTGCACAGGTCCACTGGTCCATCTTGGCAAGATGCAAGGCTAGGTTCACCCTAGGTGTGCAGTGGCAAAAGTAGGGAGGGCAACTAAAAAACGCAATTTATATAGATAGATAGATAGATAGATAGATAGATAGATAGATAGATAGATAGATAGATATTGATATATATATATATATATATATATATATATATATATATATATATATCTATATATATATATATCTAGATATATATATAGATAGATAGATAGATAGATAGATAGATAGATAGATAGATAGATAGATAGATAGATAGATAGATAGATAGATAGATATTAGGGCTGTTACTGATTAAAATTTCTGTGTTCGATTAATCGATTTTTTTTTTAATCGATTAATCGACCAAGTTCGATTAATTATAACGCACATACAGTTCCAACTACTTTTGGCTGATCTCCTTGCAGGCTGATTCTCAGTGCAGCTCCCAACCACTGGAAAAATGGATAGAAGGATACAAAAAACACACAAATGCAGCGCTCAATGGGAAAAGAATTAAAACTTTTATAGTATTCAAGTAGGTAACAAAATAAATATTGCACTGGAGATAACATCGATGTAGCTACATAAACTGTAAAAATGGTGCGAGTAATACCAAACGGTAGCAAAAGCAAACATAAAAACATGTAGCCAAGTATGATACTGGTATAAAAATGTGTACAACGATACCACTGCTGAATCCAGATGAGGAGGGGTTAACATCAGTCCTCAATATATATATATATATACAATTTTTGCAATACTTTATTTTTGTAATTTGTTCACATTGAGCTATTGGCGCGGAAATCCCCCCCTTTATTTGAACATCAGTCCATCGGCATGTAGATGTCCCGTGAAGGGAACTATCACACCTCCCAGTGGATGGTTGTAGAATCCCAGGTTGATAGAGAGAAGTGTAACAGCCCTTGCGTGTGGCAGATAGTAAGGTCCCCCTGGCATGCAGATATGAAGGCACAGCAAAGGTGCCCTTCAGATGGACACAGCAAGCCCCGCCGGTGTCTGTGACGTTACCAGATCTCCGACAGAACTCCCTGAAGGTCCGGAAGCTGGTGGAGAGGTGAGTACCAATCAAAAGAATTTTGATTGATTAAAAAAAATTTGATCGATCAAAAAAATTTAAGATGAATTAATAGTTAATTTCCACAGCTCTAATATATATATATATATATATATATATATATATATATATATATATATATATATATATATAATGTATATAGATATATATCTATATAAATATTTATACAGATATATATAGTACACTCCCTCACATTTTTGTAAATATTTTATTATGTATTTTCACGTGACAACACTGAAGAAATAGTAATAAGAAGAGCCGGCAAAACTGTAATCCTTGAAGTGTCGTTTATTGGTACATCAGAGTGACAATAAAACAAAAATGCTGACGCGTTTCTACAATAGCCGTAGTCACATTTTTGTAAATATTTTATTATATCTTATTTTTTATTGTGACAACACTGAAGAAATGGCACTTTGCTACAATGTAAAGTAGTGAGTGTACAGCTTGTATAACTGTGTAACGTTGCTGTCCCCTCAAAATAACCCAACACACAGCCATTAATGTCTAAACCGCTGGCAACAAAAGTGAGTACGCTTCTAAGTGAAAATGTCCATATTGGGCCCAAAGAGTCAATATTTTGTGTGGACACCATTATTTTCCAGCACTGCCTTGACCCTCTTGGGCATGGAGTTCACCAGAGCTTCACATGTTGCCACTGTACTCCTCCATAATGATATCAGGTAGCTGGTGGCTGTTAGAGACCTTATGCTCCCCCACCTGCTTGTGAATGCCCCACAGATACTCAATAGAATATATGTCTGGAGACATGCTTGGCCAATCCATCACTTTTGGACTCACATTGGTCCAATCTGGGCCAATGGAACCTGCAATTCACCTTTAAAATGTGTCATGTATTAAATAGTTAAAGACCAAACCCATGCTTTGGATTATAATTTATAAAAATAAATAATGGTAGTCCTCCCCCTGTACATATATATATATATATATATATATATATATATACATATATATATATATATATATACATATATATACATATATATATATAAAATATATCAGCCCTCAAAATATCCACTCGCCTACTAGCATTTGGCGAGTGGATTTAAGCTGTGGGCGAGTGATGACAGGGCTGAATGACCAATCTCCCTCCAATCTGTGCCTACACTTAGAGTCCCGATGAGATTGGCGGCCGAAGAGGAAAGGTGCATGCTCGGGAAAAGTAGTCTGGTGAGCCGCACACAGGCAGAGCAGTACACAGGTGCTCTCCTTACAATTCTCATTAAGCCATGGAACCTAACAGTATGACCTCTCTGAGCTGTGCTGCAGCTCCTCTCCTCACTGCCAGCCTCAATAAAAGGGGGAAGTGGTGATATGCAAGCGTGGAGCCGCACACAGCGGCTCCTGGTGAGATAAATAGGAGAGAGAGAGTATGGATGGGAGTTGCAGAGGAGACAGCAAGAGAACGGGAAAGAGACCCAGTTCTAGTGCCCTGTCCCTCTGGTCTGCCCCTTTTTGTTAAAGTTGTTGTAGGTAATATTTAATTGTGTAACTTGATTCTGCATAAAACATTTAACAGTGTCATTCCATGAGATAATCTATGAAGGCGTGTTTAGGGGCGCGTTTAGGCGCGGGGCAATGTATGAATTAGGTGGGGCAACTGGTGGCGAGTAACTCTTGAGGCCTGGCTAGTAGCTCAGGGCTTGAAATTTTGAGGCCTGAAATAAATAATTTAGTCTAGGGCAGTGGTCATCAACCCTGTCCTCAGGGCCCACTAACAGGCCAGGTTTGCAAGATAACTGAAATACATAACAAGTGATATCATTTGCTGCTCAGTCATTGCAATATTCTAGTCTACATCTCCCCAAGGTAATACATAAAACCTGGCCTGCTAGTGGGCCCTGAGGACAGGGTTGATGACCACTGGTCTAGGGGGTTTAACAAAGACAAATACTTCATTTAAAAACTCGATCCTATAGCTCCCTCCCCTCACTCATACTGTGGGCAGTCCCTCAATGGCATCATGTGTAATATAGGAGCTGCTGTAGACTGAACAAGCTGTAAATAAATAATATGGGAGGGGGCTACAATTATTTATTTTTGATGACTGCCCACTTGTGTGCCCTAAGGGCTCTTTCACAATGACGGACTCCGCCAGCGGACCTGCTTGCTCAGCGGTGGATCTGTCCACAGATCCCCACTGAGCAGGAAGATGACAAGTCCATGTCTGCTCTGCTTATGCAGAGCGGACACAGACACATCCTGCTTTCCTCTATGGGTGATCGAATGTAAACGGACCAGAAAAAAAAGAGAGAGGGATACCAAGCCACCCATAGTGTAATAATCGAGTAGTAGTAGAGATAAGAAAAAAAGATAGAGGTAAAATAAAGGTAAAAGGCACTCGTGCCGCTGCAGCCTGGCATTATAGATGGGAAGGGCTGCCACTGTGGGATGTTGTGTCCAAACTGCAAGGACATGTGTAGTTACAAGGGCTGTGGGGAAATGCATTTCGGAGTCTAGGACCTGCCTCCTTTCTCAGTCTCAGAGCCTCAGTTTACTTTTCCTTGTGAATGCAATTTTACCTTTTTTTCGATCCGCACTATGGTTGGCTTGGTGCCCCTCTCTCTTTTCTTTTCTGTTCACAGATTTCAGGTTCCAAATTAGAAGTTGCTCACAGCCTCCAGATTAATCCTTTTACAAGCTGTCATTTGTATAGCCATCAACTGTATTTTGTTATTTTGTTTGTATTTGTTATGTATATATGAACAGACACTCTGTTTCCAGCAAACTGCTAAACAGCAACTCTCAGGAGCAGTTTTTTTGCTCTGGTTATTTTATTTTATTTCAGTTTGTCTATGGGTTGTATTTTTATTTTCCCTTTGTGGTGAGCACCAGATGTTCATTTATTTTATGGCTGGATGTAAATGAACCGCCTGTCCGTTTATATCTGACGGTCATTCAATCTGATTCGCCAGATAGATGAGGATCGAATCCCCTCTGTTTTTAGTGGATAGGATTGAATCAGATGTCAGTGGGTGATCCGCCGCTCCATAATAGGGAATGGATGGTCCGATTGGACAAGAGGACTCAATTGGTCCACCAATGTGAAGGGGGCCTTAGTTTGAGGGGTATAACCACTTCAGCCCCGAAATAATTTACCCTCTTCCTGACCAGAGCACTTTTTACAATTTGGCACTGCGTCACTTTAACTGACAATTACGCAGTCATAAGACACCCCCTCCCGTTTTTTTTTGCTTTTTTTTTTTTTTTTTCGTCCGTGACCCCCCCCCCCCCCCCCCCGGTTCTCTGCTCCAGGGGGACCCTGCCTAAAGCTGTGTAAAGCTGTGTAATAGGCCTCAAAAATTGTGATAAAAAACAACAAAGAAAAAGCGCCTCTTAGTGCTAATATTTAATAGCTGCAGCAACATGTAATTCCACACTTACACATAAGTAATGGATGACAAGCACCCAGAGGGTGAAGAAACTGGAGTCCATCGCTCGGTGGTTCCTGGCAGACAGATATGATGGAAGCCAATGGCTGGAGCGGCCGCGGTGTCTAGTGGAGGGGAACCGGCAGTCAATCTCAGCGTGCGGGACAAGGTGGTGGGACTCCGTCCAGCACATCCAGGCCCCACAGTTACAATACTTAAATCAGGAAGGCTGACAACTCGGATGCGCTTGAATAAAAGTATTTATTAGTTACATGTAGGGTTGTCCCGATACCACTTTTTTAGGACTGAGTACAAGTACCGATACTTTTTTTCATGTACTCGCCGATACCGAATACCGATACTTTTTTTTAAATGCAGCCACGTGTCCCCAAATGCAGCCTTGTGTCCCCAAATGCAGCCTTGTGTCCCCAAGTTCAGCCATGGTCCCTCTGTTCAGCCATGGTCCCTCTGTTCAGCCCATGGTCCCTCTGTTCAGCCCATGGTCCCCCTGAGTTTAGCCATGGTCCCCTAAGACAAAAACAAGTCAATCCCCCTCCTCCCGCCGCTGCTGACATCTACTTACTATGCGCTGCGGGAACACAACAGCCGTCATTTGCATTTGAATAGCTGTGTTTCCCCGCCGTGCCGACAAGTATAGCCCCTCCCCCTTGCCCGGGCACTTTGATAGACAGGTCACCCGTTAGACTTGCTTTTGTCTAAGGCGGCAGCAGCTCTCCCCTCCCCCATACGAGGACTGCTCTGCTCCGCTCTCCGCCCCCCTCTCCACCCACACTCCACCCCCTCTCCACCCGCACTCGAGAAAAAAAAGTATTCTATTTAGGCATCGGGAGTATTTGCGCGAGTACAAGTACTAGCGCAAATACTCGGTATCGGTCCCGATACCGATACTAGTGTCGGTATCGGGACAAGAAGCTAAGCTAAGCTTTGATGAAGGCTTCTTAGCCAAAACGCGTCAGCCTATAGCCTGTACCCAACAGTGCTTTAAGTGGGCCAAAAGAGGTGCCGGTACTCTATTAGGCGCCGGTGCATCCATCCACCTCGGAGCCTTATATTATAACCTGCTGGGACTTGTAGTTCTCCATCTTCTCCTGGGGCTCAGGTGCATGCAATCCACACCCATCCACCTCAGAGCCTTATTGTATGTATAACCTGCTGGGACTTGTAGTTCTCCAATCTCCATGAGCCCCAGGAGAAGATGGAGAACTACAAGTCCCAGCAGTCTTACTAAAATGACAGGCTCTGAGGTGGATAGGTGGGGATCAGGCAGTGCACCCCTTTAGATTTACACCGACCCCCCCCCCCTCTCTCTCTCCCCTGTGGTACAGGAGAGTGTTTTGCTTACCTTGCTGGAGATGGAGAAACTTCCTGCCATCGCCGCGCTGTAAACACATGTCCGAACTTCCAGGCCAATCAGCGCAGCACAGAGGTACAGTGCCTCCCACTCCACCACCCGCCAATCTCCTGCGCCGTTATCTGTTTTTTTTTAGCCCTTCTGCCTAGTTGGCTGGTGTTTCCCGCCACTCCCACATCAAGGGAGATAGACAGTTCCACCAGCCAACCAGGCGGAAGGGCTGAAAAAAAACCTCATCGCGCGCCGCCGCCGGGTGTACCAAGATGGCCGATAGCTCCAGAGCTAGGCCAAAGCCGCGGCCTTTCCTAAGGCGGCGGCGGCGCATTCTGCGGACGCCAGGATTTTGCCCCCCTGCAATTTTTCGCCCGGTGCAGGAGCCCCCCCCCCCCGCTACGCCAGTGCGTTCCGGTACGGGAAACCCACTTACTGGGCACACGGAGAGGTGCTGGTACTCTCCAGGGCTATTTTTGGAAGTGGCGGTACTGAGTACCGCCGCGTTCCGGCCCACTTAAAGCACTGCCATGTAACTAATAAAGTACTTTTATTCAAGAGCATCGAGTTGCCAGCCTCCTGATTTAAGGAATTGTATTGCTATTGTGCATAAATGTTTATTAAAAGAGATTTGTTAATATTACAAAGGGTAATATGCCTTCTATATGACAGTATAAAAGCACAGATAGGAGGTCTTAATGGAGACTTCAGGAGTCTGTTAGCCAATACAGAACAGAGGACCAGAAGAGGGGAACTACCCTGCCTACATAGATGTAAACCATAACTGGGTGTTGTACCAAAACAACTTCTATTTATTTTCTTTATAAAATAATGGTCCGGATTCACAGCCACCGGCTCATCTTTATGCCGCCGTAGCGTATCTTCTTTACGCTACGCCCGCGCAACGTTGAGAGGCAAGTATGAAATTCACAAAGAAAATGCGCCCAACGTTGCGCCGGCGTAGCGTATATTCGTCGGCGAAAGCCGACGTAAGTAAAAGTAGGTGGAAGTGGGCTGGAATTGGGCGTGATGCATGGTAATGAAGCGTGACCCCATGCAAATGATGGGCTGAGCGTCATCCAAGTACTTAAAATGAACGGCGCATCCATCGTAACTTGGACGCATCCCCGTGCGGATGCGTACAACCACGTCGAAATAACTGCCTAAGATACGACGAATCACTGCCTACGACGTGAACGTAATCTACGCCCAGCCCTATTCACGTAGTACTATGTAAACAACGTAAAATATGACGGCTGTTCCCTGGTTCATGCCTTTGCATGAGTTGCGCCTCCTATATGAGGAATAACTTTACGCCGGACGTAACCCTTACGCAAATTACTTAAAACATGCGCCGGGCGCAAGTACGCTCGTGAATTGGCGTATCTCCCTCATTTGCATATTTGCATCACAAATCAATGGGAGTACCAAATGCGTCCAGCGTAAATATGCGCCCACTATACGCCGGCGTAGACAAGTTACGTTAGTTGGATGAAGTCAGTTTTTTGGCGTAGTGCTACGTGAATCTAGGCCAATGATTTTTACCTTTTTTTTCCACAATCTCAGTGCTGTAGATCTTCTCTTTTGCAGCCATTGCCTGTCTACATGCATGTGCACCAGTGGTAGCTGCATGGCATTTCTCTGGGTGCATTTCCTGATGATGACAGTATAAGCGCCACCACTTATAGTGCCCATCAGAATAGCATGTGACAGGTGACAACGTACGAGGGATAGAGTGAAGGAGACAGGGACAGAGCTTTGTCACCCTATAACATAAAAGGTTTACAGGGTATTATTATAATGAAAGCTGTAGATTTAAAAGGATTGAAAATGACATATTAACATGGTAAAGATTTTATGAGGTTTTAGCAGTTTAATTTACATATACTTTCAGAAGATCTGTGGCTTCAGTACTTTCCAAACCACTGACTCAGTACAAGTATGCAAATTAGGAGTTCTGACTAGATTTGAATTTCCTGATCTGCTTGTTCCAGGTCAGTGCCCTAAGTACTGAAGGCAGAGACAGCCAGGCAACAAGCAATGGCAGCATCCATATTTTATTCGCTAAAGTTTTTTTTCTCCCCAATAATGAACAAGTAGCAGAGCAAAGTTGTGAAATGTAAAAATCACAAAATTATACTGTGATAATAATTCAAAAAAACGCTCACTGAAAATGCTCTGGACTTTCTTTTTAAAAGAAAAAGTCACAACTGCCCATTTCACCCAGTTCTGTTTTATCAAGGACCCATTTATCCCAGACAATGGGGCTTACCAAAAAACATTGGTGCTTGAGTTGTGTAACTTTTAAAGTGTATGTATGGCTAAAAATGTTTTTATGTTTAACCACTTCAGCCCTGGACCATTTGGCTAGAGCACTTTTTGCGTCACTTTAACCACTTAAAGACCTTGGGTGTTTTTCAGATTTGGTGTTTGCAAAACAGTTCTTTTTTTGCTAGAAAATTACCTAAAACCCCCAAACATTATATATATTTTTTCTAACACCGTAAAGAATGAAATGGCGGCCATTGCAATACTGTTTGTCACACCGTGTTTGCGCAGCGGTCTTACAAGCGCACTTTTTTTGGAAAAAATTCAGTTTTTTTAATTAAAAAATAAGACAACAATAAATATGGCCCAATTTTTTTATATATTTTAAAAGATAATGTTACGCCGAGTAAAATGATACCCAACATGTCACGCTTAAAAATTGCGCCCGCTGGTGGCATGGCGTCAAACTTTTACCCTTAAAAATCTTAATAGGCAACGTTTAAATTTTTTTATAGGTTGCATCTTTTGAGTTACAAAGGAGGTCTAGGGCTAGAATTATTGCTCTCGCTCTAACAATCGCGCTGATACCTCACTTGTGTAGTTTGAACACCGTTTTCATATGCGGGCGCTACTCACGTATGCGTTCGCTTCTGCGCGCGACCTCGTCGGGGTGGGGCGCTTTAAAAAAAAAAATGTTGTTTTCTTATTTCTTTTTATTTATTATATTATTTTTTACACTGAAAAAAAAAATTGATCACTTATATTCCTATTACAAGGAATGTAAACATCCCTTGTAATAGAAAAAGGCATGACAGGTCCTCTTAAATATGAGATCTGGGGTCAAAAAGACCTCAGATCTCATATTTAGGCTTAAATGCAAAAATGAAAAAAAAAAATGAAATTTTGTCATTTAAAAATACAATATGTTTCTTTAAGACGCATGGCGTTTTTATGTCACTTCCGCCCTGCAGTGCTACGGGGATGGGTGGGGGACGTATATATACATGAGCAGGTCCGATGAGAGCGAGCAGATGATCAGTGCTTTGTCACCAGGCAGAACAGGGAGATGCCTTGTTTACATAGGCATCCCCCCATTCTGCCGTTCCGTGACCCACTCGCAGGACACTGGCGGGCATCGGGTACCGTGGGCATGGTCATGGAGACCGTGGTGGGCGTGTGTGCTTGCTAGGGGGCAGGTTTAAAGCAACATATATATATACGTTGCTTTGCCTGCCCGTGTCATTCTGCCGACGTATATCTACGTGAGGCAGTCGGCAAGCGGTTGAAGCTGGTCGTAGATAGATTCAACTTTTGACTTATGTCTAACTGGAATGCTGGAAAACTTTTTCGATCAGCAGCTGCAGCCACTGATCAATGTCTTTTGACAACAGAAGAGTCCTGGTATGTACCAGTACAGCAAGGAGGATCCCTCCATTCACCTTCACATGTGTGGATGGGGCAATCCTTTAATTTTCTTTTTTGATCTTTTTCGATCAGCCCACTGATTGAAAACAAAAACCATATAATACGAGGTCAAACCTAAACACTTTAAATGTGTATGCAATCAGGCAAACCCTTACATTACATAGTTGAAGGTAAATTCAAAGAAAAATTTAACAAGAAAATTGTATATTGTATGGCCAGCTTAGAGTGTGGAAGGGTTATAGAACCCCTATCAGGTTCTTATAGAGTTCTTGTCCTGGCATCACTAAGGCTGCGTACACACGATCAAATCTGTCTGCTGGAAACGGTCTGCCAGACCGTCCCAGCAGACAGATTCGATCGTGTGTACGGGCGAGCCGACGGATTTGGCCAGCCGACAGATTTGAAAGCATGCTTTCAAATCTGTCGGCTGGGAACCCGTCCGCCCGACATGTCTGCTGGTTAGTACGCTAACCAGCAGACATGTCTTCTCGCACACGCGTCAAATGGTTTCGACGCATGCGCGGAAGTGTTTTACGTCACCGCCACGTCAGCGCGCCGTCTGCCGGCGGGAATTTTGTTTTGATCGTGTGTACACGATCAAACCAATACGTCCCCAGCAGACAGATTTGTTCAAATCGGTCTGTCCGACCGATTTGTGTTTACAACGATTTTATTGTAGAAAAGGTCAGGTTACAAAACAAAAAAATAACAATGAAGGTACAGGAATGTGTACAAGTATTATTAACGGTGAACATTGTATAGGAAGAAAAGGGTATGGTTAGTAATAATTAATCATGAATCAGATAGGTGGTGTCCCAGAGAACCCATTTTTTTTGATATCGAGGCATAGAGTCATATAACGTATGATGAATTCTCTCAGAGAGTTTGATGTTTGTCATACGATTGAGGATCTGTGGCCAAGGAACTGAAGCGGAGTGCCAGTTAAAGGCTATGGCCCAGTAAATAGAGGTGAGAAATGTGTGGAAAAGCCTTGTGCTAGATGTTGGAATGTCCTGAATAGTGGAGAATAAAAGGCATATTTGGGGTGTGAGAGGGATCCTACGGCCGGCGATTTTATCAATCACGATGCTGGCTTTGTGCCACGTGTCCTTTAGGTGGGGGCAGTCCCAAAAAATATGTAATAGTGTACCCTGGGTGGGACATCCCCTAAAGCAGAGTGGAGACAGTGAAGGATAAAATGAATTAAAGGAACACTAAAGGTTCATTTTTTATTAGATCAATTGATTGCTGTAAGCTAGAGCATCTAAATATCACTAACCTCGTTTTTCCTTTTGACCTCCAAAATACAGTAATCCAGGTTTGAAAATGCCATTTCCTGTCTCTCCTCTTCTTGCTTTCCACCAGCACCTGAGCTGTTTTGCATGGTGGAAAGCAGAATGTGCTCACCCTCTCCCTATGACTACAGCCCTGCACAAAGATGCTCTCTTATCCCTCACAGGCATGGAGGCTAAGACTAATGGGAACTGTAGTTCCCATTAGGCCGTGATGCAGCAAGAATGAACACGCACTGCAAACCAGGAAGTCAGTGAGAACAACAATTCAGGAGTGACGGAGGTGAATAAAACGGCTCGATTTCAACAGGTATCAAGCTAGTTATAATGCAAAACATTACTTTTTACTTTATCAGCTACTGTCAGACTTTAATTTAAGAGGAAAATAATTTTGTCTTTACAACCCCTTTAAGTTTAGCCGGTGTAAGATACCATCTATAGAGCAATTTGATAGCGGATTCTCTGATAGATGTTGTCTTGGTGCATCTATGGAGGTTAAAGAGCATGGTATCCCATTGCTCCAGAGTAAATGAGGTATTTAGATCTAATTCCCATTGTAACATGGGATGCGATTTCTCAGGCATTTTTGTTTCATTCAAACTTTTATATATTCTGGAGATCAAACCCCTGGCACGAGGAGTGGAAATACAAATTTGTTCAAATTGTGTAATAAGGGGGGTGAAGTGTAAGAGAGTAATATTTCTGATAGTATTGTCTAATTTTCGTATAATTTTCTAACTCATAAGGAGAAAAGATCATATTTATTTGTAGACTAGGGAAAGTAAGAAATTAGTAAATGTGAGACAGCGATTTTAAATTAGTTAAGTTACGTGTTTTCCAAACTGATAGTAAGTTTTGATTTTGTGCACTATCTAGGGGGGAGAAACGTGGGTCACCTAGAAATGATGCCGGGGGGGAGTGTCAGAAGATAGCTTAAATTTTGGGGTCTGTCTGTTCCATAGTTGGAGAGAGTGAGTGACAATAAGGTTTAAGGGTCTTATTTTCTGTGGTGGGGTAGTTTTGGACCAGAGGAGTCCTTGAAGATTGTAAGGTAGGATAGATTCTTCCTCAAACTGGAGCCAAGGGATTTGGAGTGAAGGGGCGTACCATTGGGCTAATTGGGTAAATCTGGCCGATAAGTAATAGAGCCATAGGTTAGGGATGCCGAGGCCACCCTTTAAGTGAGGTCTAAACATAAGAGAATAACTAAATCTGGGTTTCCTGTTCTGCCAAATGAATCTGTTAATCTCCCTTTGTAATGATTCTAGTGTTTTTTTAGGTAGAATAAGAGGAAGGGCTCTAAAAAAGAACAAAAGCTTAGGTAATATCATCATCTTTGTAGCCACAATTCTGCCCGAGAATGAGATCCGGTACGATGACCAAAGTTTTAGTAAATGTTTAATGTTGTTAAATAAGGGAGGGTAGTTTGCTTGGTATAATGTGTAGTGTTGCTCACGAATATTCACATTGCGAATATTCGCTACGAATATTGCATATTCGAGTATTCGCGAATAACACGAATATCGCGGCGAATATTCGCTATTTCGAATATTCGAATGTTTTCAATTTATTTTTAGAACAGATCACATCCTAGAGATCCCCATCGACGTCTAAAAGCATTGCTGGTATGATTAGAGACCTTGGGCCGAGTAGCGGCAGCGCTCATTTTATATTGCCGAAAAATCGCAATGCGATTATTCGGCAATAGCGATATCGCGCGATTATTTTATATTGTAATATATCACGAATATTCTGAGCCAATCAGAGTGCTCCATTCCGCATTTCTCGAAATTTCGCAATTATTTTGTATTGTAATATATCACAAACATTCTGAGCCAATCAGAGTGCTCCATTCCGCATTTCTCGAATATTCGCAATTATTTTATATTGTAATATATCACGAATATTCTGAGCCAATCAGAGTGCTCCATTCCGCATTTCTCGAATATTCGCAATTATTGTGTATTGTAATATATCACGAATATTCTGAGCCAATCAGAGTGCTCCTTCCGCATTTGCCGAATATTCGCAATTATTGTGTATTGTAATATATAACGAATATTCTGAGCCAATCAGAGTTCTCCATTCCGCATTTCTCGAATATTCGCAATTATTTTATATTGTAATATATCACGAATATTCTGAGCCAATCAGAGTGCTCCATTCCGCATTTCTCGAATATTCACAATTATTGTGTATTGTAATATATCACGAATATTCTGAGCCAATCAGAGTGCTCCTTCCGCATTTGCCGAATATTCGCAATTATTGTGTATTGTAATATATAACGAATATTCTGAGCCAATCAGAGTGCTCCTTCCGCATTTCTCGAATATTCGCAATTATTTTGTATTGTAAAATATCACGAATATTCTGAGCCAATCAGAGTGCTCCATTCCGCATTTCTCAAAATTTCGCATTCGCAATCGCAATTCGCATTCGCATTCGCAATAGCGAAAATTCGCAATAATTTAATTTCCAAAAAATATCACGAATATTCGTATTTAGCGAATATATCTCGAATATTCGACTATATATTCGAGATATATCGCGAAATCGAATATGGCATATTCTGCTCAACACTAATAATGTGTTATACGAGGGTGTAATGTGGATACCTAAGTATCTGAGTGAGTCAACCTTCCAGTTAAATGGGAATTTGTCTTTAAGAGAGGCTGTTAAGGTTGAGGGGATATTAATTGGTAAAGCTGAGCATTTTGACAGATTTACACTCAGGCCTGTTAGGTTGTGGAATATATCTAGAGTTTTAGTTAGATTAGGTAGGGAGATAAGAGGGTCAGATATGAACAGTAGAACATCATCAGCATAGAGACTCAGGCCCAGATTCACAGAGTGATTACGCCTGTCTAACTGGTGTTAGACAGGAGTAATTTCCAATTTCGCGCGCCGTATCACTAGTTTGAATCCTCAAACCATGATACGGCGGCTTCAGGCTTCGATCCGAGAGGCTTACGTCTTCGTAAGCCTTCGGATCTACGCTGCGATATTTTTGCGGCCGCTTGGAGGAGTCCGCGTCGTTTTCAGCGTTGGGATATGCAAATGACTTTTTACGGCGATCCACGAAGGTACGAGTGGTCTTCGCAATCGCTTACGTCATTTTTTTGCTACGTACTGTTAGACCAGCTATTTGCTGGTCTAATGGTGCGTAGCCCATGTTAAGTATGGCCGTCGTTCCCGCGTCGAATTAAATTTTTTTTTTTTTACGTAACTCGTTCGGGAATAGGAATGTCCGTAAACTACGCTACTCAAACAACGAAGGACGTAACGACGTGATTTCGCGCAATGCACGGCGGGAAATTTCTGAACGGAGCATGCGCAGTTCGATCGCCGCGAGAACGCGCCTATTTTAAATACTTCACGCCCCCTACTCGCGTAGATGGCTTGCGCCGGGAGAAATACACTACGCCGCCGTAGTTTACTGGACAAAATCTACCGGGATTCCACGTAGAGCCAGGTGAAATACGGCGGCGTAGAGTATTTCTGATACTCTACGCGAATCTATTTGTATGTGAATCTGGGCCTCAGTTTGTATTCCTTGGTTCCTTTAAAATATCCTTTGATGTCTGTATTATGTCTGTCCGACCGATTTGAACAAATCTGTCAGCTCGTGTGTATGGGGCCTAAGTCAGAAAGTGATTAAAACATTTTTTTTAAATAATTTTTACTAGAGTGGGTAATGAGTAGATCTTCCAATGGTGACATCTGCTCTGTTGACACCTGTTCTAGAATGGAATTCCCCTAACTGTCTGAAGACTGTCTCTCACTTCCTATTGTGTCTCTAGGACAGAAACTGAAAGAAAATTATTCCCTGCTCTTTCCAAAAAAAGAAGGTTTTAGCTTCACATACACTTAGGTATTTCAATTCCCCTAGGTGCTCTTGGAATCTATCACTTTCATAAAACAGAAAGCACACTGAAATCATGTATAATCCTTGATATATTTTAATTAAAACTGATATATTGTGCTTACAAAAGTATTTTGTATAGGTTTATGTATCACCCTTGTCCTAAACCAGGCTGCTACTAAATTTAGATGTGCTAGGTCATGGGTCTTCAAACTATGGCCCTCCAGTTGTTCAGGAACTACAATTCCCACCATGCCTAGTCATGTCTGTGAATGTCAGAGTTTTACAATGCCTTATGGGATGTGTAGTTCTGCAACAGCTGGAGGGCCGTAGTTTGAGGATCCCTGTGCTAGGTGGTAGTTAGCCTGGTTAGTTTGTAGTCTTAGTGATCATTTGGGTTTTCTCGTTAAGTCTGGTTTAATTGTAATTCCTTTCTTCTGTCAATAAGTGACACTGTTGCCTTTGACATTAGTATGATGAGCTAAAGTGAATTCAGGTTATGACTATGCATACTTTTCTTAGCCCATCAGTAGGAGTTTCTCTGGTGGTTGATAATGCTGGGAGAGAGTACATATTTGAAGGAAGTCAGGAGATCTGGTTCTTTCCTTTTGCCTGGGGAATGCTGAGAAGAATGGTGTCACGTACCTGATGGTTGTGAGCCTGAATTGTAGAGGACGGCCTCCCTTACGGCTCCCACTCGTGGCCCCCTGATAGGGTAACAGTAGGCACAGGAGTAAGGAGTGGCACGGGTGCCTAGCAGGATCAACAAGAAGAGGAAGTGATTCAGTCTAGCTTCCTTGCAGGAACTGGAATACCGGAACTGGATCAGCTTAGCAGACTGGATCATTGAGTGAGTGAGTGAGAAACTTATATAGCGCAACACATGCAAACTGAATCGCCTCTGGGCGCTTAGTGTCCATTTCTTTTTTTATCCTCAGAAGAGATGGGTTTTGATCTTTATTCTGAAGACCAAGTGGTTCTCCTCCAACTGGATACTGGTTGGTAGAGCATTCCATAGTCTTGGTCCTCGGACCGCAAATCTTTGGGTATCTGGAGTAGATTTTGGTTGGTGGATCGCAGAACGCGATTGGGTTGTGAGCTTTTAGTTTTTCGCATAGATATTGGGGGGCATTTCCTAGAATACACTTATGCATAAGACAGAGTGCTTTGAAAGTGATTCTGTCTTTTACTGGCAACCAGTGAAGGGATCTCACTGAAGGTGAGATTGATTCCCATGTTTTTTTCCCAGTCACAAGTCGAGCGGCCGTATTTTAAACGACTTGCAGACGAGTGATTTGGTATTTTGGGAGTCCAAGATAGAGGGCATTTGCATAGTCAAGTCTGGAGTTGATAATTGTTCCCACTACCACTGCTATGTCTTCTTTTGGGATAAAGGGAATGAGTCTGCGTAGTAGGCGCAGCAGATGGTGCGATCCGCTGACTACTGACCCAATTTGTGCATCCATTGTCATGTAGGTGTCATGTAGGTGTCGAAGATGACTCTGAGACTTTTGACTTTGGAGTCAGCGCTGATGATTTTGCCCAGAATGGGCGGGGCTGTCCATGTTGTTGGATGATTCTTTCGCTTGGCGTGAAACAGGAGAAGTTATGTTTTTGAGCCGTTGAGTTTAAGATAACTCTTTGTCATCCAATTTTCTACCAAAGAAAGGCATTTCTCTACTCCGAGATAATAATCCTTTTTGTTGCAAATGCGAAAATACAGTTGTGTGTCATCTGCATAAGAGTGGTACAGTAACTTCTGGTTACTGATGATTTAAAAAAGAGGGTGGAGATAGATATTGAACAGAACCGGAGACAAAGGGGATCCCTGAGGGACTCCGCATGACACTGTACGTTTTTCTTTAGAATTGGTTTGATTATGCCTTGTTTCAGTAGGGTTGGCACCATGCCCTCCTTGAATGATTGATTTATGAGCTGTGTGATAGCTGGTGCCAGAATATCGGCACATTCTTTCAGCAGTTTGGTGGGGATGATATCATTAGGCGCTGTGCTGTTATGCAGAGTACCGATGATATTTTTAGTGACATCGATGGAAATGGGTTTTAGAGTGAAATTAGTTGATTTTGGCGAATTTATGTGGGTATTGGGTGTATGATCGAGGGGAGGTTGAAGGAGGTTCTATTTTACTGAATACTTTCACAGATTTTTTCGATTGTGTTAATTAAATAATCCGATAATTCGTTGCAAAATTCTTGTGAATCAGAATTGGGGGCTTCAAGACAGACTGGATTCATGGTCTGGGTGTCTAGGTTGAAGAGTTCGCGGGAGCGATTTAGGGCATTAGTGATGATATTGGAAAAAAAAATGTTTTGGCTTTAAAGATTTCTTTATGGTAGAAGGAAAAGTACCCCAAGGGGCTTTGAGTTGCAGCAAAAAAATTATAATGAAAAAAAAGAGAAAAGTGCGGCGCCAAACAATAGACAAATGAAAGGATCCACCTGAACGGGTGGGTCCACCAATGGTACAATCACATAAAAAGAATGAATCCTCATCTAGTCACAAATTAAGAGAATAAACAGTCATCATGTGGAGTGATGTGCAAAAAGACTAAATGGTGAGTCTAGCAACTGTGGTGATAATTAAAGTCCCATGTGTGAGAAATGGGTGTTCCTTAGATTCTCATGAGTGTAATCAGACATCTAAATTCTCCTTTGTTCAGAGCTCCAAATCTTCACATAGACATTCCTTGGCATATGAATGAAATAAATACGCTTACCAGCTGCTGGTGACCCGCAACATACCATACGGTGGGTGGGTCCCGAAAGCGTGTATGAGCTGACCGCCCTCCTTGGAACTGGACATGGGTATGACTCCTAATCCTGGTAATCCAAGTAAATCCAAAATGGAGCCGGTAAGAGTAGCCACAGGATTCTCCAATGGGGTGATGTAGAAAGGATACTCCAAAAATTCCCAATCAAAGGAAAAAAGAAAGAAAGGAGAAACACCTCCTCATAATGTAAAAGGTATTTAATAAAAACACACAGGTCATAAAACAGGTGTATAGTACTTGGAGAGTCCAAAAAGTAAAAATGGTAAAAAATCCAAATATAAATGGAAAAAGTCCCAATGCATAAAAAATTCCCACAGCCAAATATAAAACCACAGCGAGGAAGTAAAAAAAATCTGTTGCGCAGTGGAAATGTTAGAAGTTCAACCCGACCGGTTTCGTCTCCATAGACTTCAACTGGGGCTGGGAACTGTACTTCCACACTTCCTGCGCATTTATATAATCCCCCCAATCATCCACACGAGCTCCTGTCCCCACATACCATGATAGAAACGGCGTGCGTTTCACGCCATATTACTTCCGCTTTGTTTGCGCTCCAGTTCAAGAAATAATTTATTTAAAAAGATACATGGTGAAAAAAAGCGTTCTAGTGGGATCAAGACATGAGTTCCAGAATGCGATTTAAAAGTAGATGCATAAATACAACCATATGAGTTCATGTTGCTATCAGGGGTGTGCAGCACCCATAACCCACAGCTAGTATCGTTTTCCCTTTGCTAAAGATTTCTTTATGGTATTTTTTAGTTATTACCTTATAAATGGTGTGGTTTTTCTCTGAAGAGCTTCTTTTCCAAGCTGCTTCCGCTCTTCTGCGCTCTTGCTTTAGCAACGACAGCTGGTCCTTAAACCAGCTGGAGTTGTTTTTGCGAATGCACGTTTTGCGTTTTGGCGCTACTAAGTTGGCTGACTGTAGTAGAGCCTTGTTGATGGCGTACAGTGTTTCTGTGGCCGTTTGATGTTGTTGAATTTTGCGGGCTGAAGTGGGGTTGAGAATGGTGGGAGCTGTGGCGGGGAGATGGCGGGGAGATGCTCTGAATGTGGCTAGGGGTGTGGAGGAGTATCGATCAGCTGTTCCTCAGGCCGTTACTCTGCTGTGATTGGGCCGCAGCCGCGGCTTATCCTGAAAAGGACGGCCACACACTGTCCCAGGGGAGGTGGAATAGTGCAGAGAAAAACTAGGCCTTACCTTGTGAGGCTCCAGGAGCAAGCTGCCTGCAAAAGGAGGGGGAAAGAGAGAGGCCAAAGGGGAAGGAAAGAAGTGCTAGTCCTGAGTGCTGTAGCGGGGGGGCTGGGAGAACCCTGCCAGTCTGGAGCTAGGAGGCCACACGTCCTACTCCTAAGAGCGCGCGGCTGTTATACCCTAGAACCAGTTCTAGCTCTGGGAAGTGAGAGCAGACTTGTTGGAGAGCGTCCTGCCTCACTGTAGTGAGTGTAGTAGTGTGCACTCAGCTCAGCAGACTGGATAGGCTCAGCAGACTGGATAGGCTCAGCAAACTGGACTGGAACTAGGAACAGACTGGAACCGTTCAGCAGACTGAAGCAGACTGGATGGTCAGACAGGCCGGGTCGGTTAGTGGGCGGACAGCGAGTTACAGAGGTGCAGACAGAAGGGTAGTCAGAACAGGCCATGGATCAGGTACAGGCGGATGGCTGGAATAGTCACAGGTAAGCTGGGGTCTTTCACAGGTTAAGTCTCAGATCAGGTTTCAGATACACAATGCTGTAGAGCAGACAGCAGGGATGGTGTGTGAGAGGCGGCCTTAAATACCCCGCCTGGCTCTAACAGAGGTGTACACACGTGCACGCACATGCATGCGCGGTTGCAGCAGTGATCGGCTACTGCAAAGTCTGAGTCGCCTGTTTCTGGCAGAATCTTAATGACAGATGGATTTCTGAGATTAAGTACCAGTGGAGACTCTTCATGAGTCGGGGACTGTGAAGAGGCTGGGGAAACATCAAGGGAACTCAACCAAGGAAATTTTGTATGGTGTTGAAAGTTTTATTACTAAAGGCGACAGCTATGTAAATACAGACAAAGAGAGGCTGCAACACGGAAACAAGTGATACAATAGCTGTACTGAATATCTGGTGCTGGTGCAGTCCGTGCACCAAAAGACTGTCAAAGTATGTGCAAAAGAGGCAACTGCTGCTATAGTCCTGTTGTATTGTGGTCTATTGATTTAATGCGTGGATTTTTACAATTAAAGCATTCATACTTCTGAAGATTGGAGCGCGGACACCTCTTTTGCACATACTTTTATGTAGATACAGAACATTGGGTTTTCATGTCTTAGGCCCTGGTTCTGTATTGCCGTCTACCTTTGCTGTTATTTTTTGGAGTCTGCTGACCTTTTTGCTTATTGTTCTGGGGTGTCCTGTACCCTAACCCTCTCTTCCACATTTTTCTCCTGTTCTGAACAATAAACTGACTTTTGCATTCTAATGCCTTGTACACATGATCGAGTTTCCCTGTGGACTATTTACAGCCGGGAAACCCAAGGGGAAAGCCGAAAACCGGCTTGACAGCTTTTCCCCCCTACACACTGCCTGTTTTCCTGGCAGGAAAACTGCCATGAGAGCTTTGGCTAGGAAACCCGGCCGTGTGTATGCCCCCCTTCAGGCTTTCCCCATAGGAAAACTGGCAGGTTAAAAACCGCCGGGAATCCCGGCAAAAAAAAAGAAGGAAACATGTTCTCATTCCCAGCGGTTTTCCTGTCGGGAAAACTGCCATGGAGCATACACACAACCAGTTTTCCCGGCCAAAAGCTGTCATGGCAGTTTTCCCGACGGGAAAACTGGTCATGTGTACGAGGCATAAAATGGTCTGGCACACATCTTTTTCTACAAATGTCCACCCCCACCATGCCTAAAAACCAGCACCCTAAAGTGAAATGTCAGCTCTCCCTGATGCCGGAGGTCAGAGGGGGTGCTACATTTATATAATGAAAAATTCATAAGATTGAAAACCTCTCAAATCAATAAGCACAAACGCGCAACTGCTGAATTCTCATAGAAGAATTTAGGAGCTGCCTCAATCATGCATAGTCGCTTGCACGTTGTATGAGTGTATACTCGAATGAAGAGGAGAAAAATCTTGTAAGCCACTATGTATGATTTAGGCCAGGGGTGCCCAACCAGTGGCCCACGGAGCCCTCTGATGTGGCCAGCAACCTCCTGCTCTGGGATGGAATAAAATAGAATAGAATACTGTTATAAAAGGTAAGTTTATTACTAAAATCACAGTGTATATATGGGCATTTCTGTTCTGCAGTGGTTACTGGACTGCTTTCAAACTGATTCACAGGTGCAGAGCAGTGCATCTGTGGGTTACCTGCACTGAGCCATAGACTTCTATTACCTGCGAGTTTGGTGTGCTGAGAGTACAGTGGGCTCTACAGAGCTAACGGTTACCAAGTCGCTTAAGTGGCCCTTCAAAGGTTGGGCACCCCTGATTTAGGCATTGCGGACATTCTGCTGTGAGAATCCATTAGTGAAGTTTTCATGATATCAGCCTATACCTATTAATTTTTTCGGTATAAGATATCTGTTTTAATAAAAATCTATCAATAATTTTACACAGTGCCCTTGGGCTCTCTGTTTGGTTTGTAGCGCCGTTCCAAGATTTTGCAGTCTGGAGGGAGCTGCAAGGTAGTGGATGATATTCTGCACCCGGCAGTTATTAAAATACATTTTAAGGGACTTTCGGTGGCATGAAATCATCAACTTTCTTTATATACTTTTTTTTTTTTAAATTCTTTACAACAATAAAACCAACACATAAAATCACATATTAGACAGAGTCATATATAAATTGCAAAAACATGTATACTGTATACTGTAACTAGCCAGGACTAAACATTAATGCCTCCCATAAAATGGTTACTTCATAGGGTAGGGCCCAGCCAGATATTCCTATTTGATATCAGAAAAGTCTTCATCTTTTTCATAGAGCAAACCCTTTCCCCGGAGAAGAATTTTCTGATATAAAATTGCAATTTCTGGTTGGGCCCTACCCTGTGAAGAAACCTTTTTATGGGAGACATTATGATTTAGTCCTGGCTAGTATAGTATAGACAGTATATATTAGTTTTGCTTTTGCAATTTGATATGTATGACTCATCCTAACATGATTTTATGTAGCTTTGTTTTATTGTTGTATAGAATTAAAAAAATATTTTGTAAAAATATTGTTTTATATACTGTATACAGTGGGTATAGGAAAAAATACCCCCCCCCCCCTTAAAATAATAAAACTTTGTTGCTTTGCAGTCTGAAATAAAGACAGACACTGTTTTTGTTATACCCAGCTGTTTTTACTTCATGCAACTTACAACATCAAAGAGAAAGATATAACACCAACATGTCAGAAAAAAAATAATAAACAAAAACATAATCAATGAGTTTAAAAAAAGCGTCCTCCCCTTGTGTCAGTGTTTTATTGAACCACCCTTTGCTTTAGTTACAGCCTTTAGTCTGTTGAGATATGTCTCTATTAGGCTCCTTTCACATGGGGCAGTGGAGGTGCGGTGGCAGTATAAAAAATAGTGGCGCTATGCCGTCGGAATTGCCGCAGGATTTGGCCGCTAGCGGTGCGGTATTAACCCCCGCTAGCACCCGATAAAGGGCTAATACCGCCCGCAATGTGCCTCTGCAGAGGCACATTGCGGGCGGTATCACCGTGGTTTCCCATTGTTTTAAATGGGAAGCAGTGGTGAAGGAGCTGTATACACACCGCTCCTCTCACTGCTCCAAAGATGCTGCTTGCAGGAGATTTTTTTTCTCTTCTGCCAGTGCATCGCCTCAGTGTGAAAGCCCCCGGCTTTCACATTGAGAAGTCTGGGCAGGAGTTTTTCAGGTGGTATTTAGGCGGTATTTTTAGTGCTGTAACGCCTAAAAAACTCCTCAGTGTGAAAGGGGCCTTAAAGGGTCACTAAAGGATTTTTTTTTTAGCTAACTGCAGTCCTGGTTTCATGTCCTCATTTTTCGTTTTTGCTATGATGTTGCTGTAATTCTTCTCTGTTCTGGACACTTCCTGGTTGTCTGTTTCCTGATGAAAAAAGTCATGGGAGCTTTCTCTCTGTGGTCACTAATCAAGGAGGTGTGATTACCGTGTGTCTAAAACCCCTCAGAACCAATCAGTTTCTTTTTTACAAACCATCACTGCCCTGTATTGGCTCTGTGTCTGTACATCACAGAAGCAGGAAACAGCATGCAAACACGAAACTGAAACTGCAGGCACATTATATGATTGCTTTTTATCTATTTTTCATCATTTTTAAAATGAATCAGTTAACTATTATAGACCAACTGTATCAAGATCAGATCTAGTCAGTCAGTCAGTGTCAGTGGGAGAGTAGGACGCTCCGGTCTTCCGCTCGAGTCTGCTCTCGCCAGGGACCAGACAGGCAGATAGTGGCTAGGCAGACTGCTAGGTAGGCTTGCTCTACCCCTCTATCCCTCAAGCAACTCACCACCGGCTTTCCCTCGGCTCTACCTGGCCCCCCTGGCTTTCCTCCTTCACCCCTCTCCAGCAGGTAAGCCATCCACTGAGGTTGCAGGCAGCCGTCCTTTTCAGGACAAGCCACCGCTGCAACTTAAAGCCACGTCTCTCCACCCTATCCACACCTACCCTTCTATGCCCCCACACTACTAGCCCCTCTCTAGCTAACCATCCGCCACCTATCCCTGCAATCCCTGCAATTTTCCGCCGTCTCGGGCGCTTTCTCGGTACCTCCGCGCCGGCCTGGAGGCAATCGCGGCAGCCGCAACTAGGAAAGGCCGCGGCTTCACCCGCGGCCTAGCGGCGCGCCGCTTCTCATCCCCTCCAACCGCCACCAAAGTCCCAAAACGGACCTGATACCCACCCCTTACCCCCTGGAAAGTACCTCACACCCCTGTCTACCAGTCCTGGCCCCAACGGCAGCACCGATCCACCTAATCTGGGAGTTTTTTTCAGCCTGGATCCTGCTGCCGATCGGCAGGTCATCTTACTACACCCAGCCCCAAATCTCAACTATTACAACTTGATCCAGGGTTCGCCGATCGCCTATCAAGGGGTCAGGAAGGAATTTTTTTCCCTGCCGCTACATATTGGCGTAGCACGGTCAGGTTTTTTTTGCCTTCCTCTGGACCAAGCCAGGATTGAGGATTCAGTTAATCCTTGACAATCCTTAACCCCCCCCCCCCCCTGGTGTTTGGCTACCATGGTTAATCTGCAATACTCGGCAGAGGCCATTTGGAGTCTGAGGCGATTTGCCGCAATACTACCAGCCATTACCAAAAAAGCCCTTCAAACGGAGCGCCTATTGAGGATCAATCGAAGATCAATTGTCAAAGGTCTCAGCCGTTTGCCCCAACCTAAGCACATATCATGTGCTTTGATCAACACTAGATCGGCAGTAAAACACCGATTAGAAATCCATGATTTCTTATTGCAACATGACTTAGACTGCCTCTTTATTACAGAGAGCTGGCTTACAGCCGACTGTAACACCATTCTAGGAGAATTGGTGCCAGATAACTACCGTATTATAACGGAAAACAGAATAGGGCAAAGAGGAGGAGGATTGGCGGTGATCCATAAGACGCACCTTGCGATCACAAAACCAGTCCTTCAAAACCCTCTTCCATTCATGGAAACCCTTACTCTACAACTGCAAGCAAACTCCCAGGAGACAGTCCGGATTCTACTCTGCTATAGGCCACCCGGCCCAAAATCGCAGTTTCTCCCTTCATTGACGGACTTTATCTCCACCTATACCCTGAACAGCAAACACCTTTTGCTGCTCGGGGATTTCAACCTCTGGGCCAACTCCCCGCAAGACCCCGTTGCCGACGCCTGCATTGACCACCTGGAAGGATTAGGGCTTCAGCAACTAGTAAGTGGGCCCACACATGCTTCAGGTCACACGCTCGATCTTATTTTCAGACACGATCTGGAAATAAAAATCTTGGGAAATGAACCATTGCCATGGACAGACCACCATGCAATTAAATTCATTATTCCCAATTTCCCCCCCTTAATAAAAACATCAAACCCAGTGACAACACACTGGACTAGATGTCAGAAGAAGCTCCACTCGGAACTCTTCAAAGCCACGTTAAGGAAAAAAATAAAAAGAATTCAGCCGCATCAATCGGCTGAAGAAACACTGGATTCCATTAACACAGCCCTATTACAGTCAGCCGACTTAATAGCGCCGAAACGTAAAACCCACATCCGGAAAAATAACGCAGGCTGGTTCAACAACCAGCTGGCGTCACTGAAGCAAGAGCGCAGAAGGGCTGAAGCCGCCTGGAAGAGAAGTCCATCAGTTGAGAACCTCTCCATCTACAAGGCAATAACTAGAAAATACCACAAGGAAATTTTCGATGCCAAGAAAAATTATTTTTCTGAGGCTATCAACAGCGCCCTCAACCGCCCCCGCGAGCTCTTCAAGCTGGTCACTCAGACCATGAATCCAGGATGTCTTGAAGCCCCCAATTCGGACACACAAGAATTTTGCAATGAATTGTCGGATTACTTCATTAATAAAATTGAGGGAATCCGGCAAAGCATTCAGCAGAACAACTCCCCCCGTAGCCCCCCCAGTAATTATTCACACAACACCGGCAGAAACTCACCACAATCAGGTGAGTTCACGCTGGAACCCGTCTGTACTCATGACATTAAAAATATCATCGGCGCTCTGCGTAACAGCACTGCGCCGAATGATATCATCCCCACTAAACTGCTGAAGGAATGTGCCGACTTTCTGGCGCCTCCGATCACGCAGCTTATTAACCAATCCTTTAGGGAGGGCATAGTGCCCTCCCAGTTGAAGGAGGGTATAATTCGGCCTATCTTGAAGAAACCCACCCTGGACCCCAAGGATCCACTCCACCGCCGTCCCATAACAGGCCTAAACTCTCTTTCTAAGGTCATGGAGAAAGTAGTGGTACAACAGCTGCAACAGCATCTAGATACCCATAACCTACTTGATCCATATCAATCGGGTTTCCGGCCCGGACACGGGACAGAAACCGCATTGCTCAAGATATGGGACGACGCTCTCGAGGCCGCAGACGAAGGAGAATCTTGTCTCCTGGTTCTGTTGGACCTAAGCGCAGCTTTCGACACTGTAGACCACAAGCTTCTATTGACTCGGCTAGCGGAAGTAGCCAGAGTCGCAGAAGGCGATTTATCTTGGTTCTCCTCTTTCTTGGAAAACCGTTCGCAAATAGTGAAGTTAGGACCTTTCACCTCTGGAAAACGCACAGTATCATGCGGAGTCCCTCAAGGATCCCCTCTATCGCCTGTGTTATTCAACATCTATCTTCGTCCTCTTTTTGAAATCATCAGCAGTCAAAAACTGCTCTATCACTCATATGCAGATGACACGCAACTGTATTTCCGCATTTGCAATAAAAAGGATCACCACCTCAATCTAGAGACATGTCTCTCTTTGATAGAGGACTGGATGACCAAGAGTTATCTTAAACTCAATGGAGCGAAAACAGAACTTCTCCTGTTTCACGCCAAGCGTAGGAACCAACCAGCAACAACGTGGACACCCCCGCCCATTCTGGGCAAAATCATCACCCCTAGCGCCAAAGTCAAAAGTCTTGGTGTCATCTTCGACTCCCACATGACAATGGACGCACAAATAGGGTCAGTAGTCAGCGGATCTCACCATCTGCTGCGCCTACTACGCAGACTTATTCCTTTCATTCCTAAAGAAGACGTAGCAGTCGTGGTGGGAACAATTGTTAACTCCAGACTGGACTATGCAAATGCCCTTTACCTCGGACTCCCGAAGTACCAAATCGCTCGTCTGCAAGTCGTTCAAAATACGACCGCCAGACTTGTGACTGGGAAAAAACCCTGGGAATCCATCTCATCTTCACTGAGAGCCCTTCACTGGTTGCCAGTGAAAGACAGAATTGCTTTTAAAGCACTCTGTCTAACGCATAGATGTATCCATGGGAATGCTCCCCGATATCTGTGCGAAAAAAATAAAATTCATAATCCCAATCGCATCTTGCGATCCACCAACCAAAATCTACTCCAGATACCGAAAGCCAGCTACAAGTCCAAAGGAGATAGAAGATTCGCGGTCCAAGGTCCCAGACTATGGAACGCTTTACCAACCAGCATTCGGTTGGAGGAGAACCACCTAGCATTCAGGAGAAAGATCAAGACTCATCTCTTTTGATTCCAAAGGAGACAGGAACAACAAGCGCCCAGAGGCGATTTAATTCGCATGTGCCGCGCTATATAAGTTTTTTCATTCATTCATTCATTATGTCTCTATACCCTGTAAACAGTCATTTCAGCAAAAAAAATAAAAAATCCTTTACAACTCCTTTAACTTTGCACATCTACTGTAGACTTTGCAATATTTGTCCACTTTTCTTTGCAGAACTGCTCAAGTTAATTTGAATTTGATGGTGACTGTTTGTGGACTGCAGTCTTCAAATCATTTCAGAGATTTCAAATGGGGTTTAAATCTGGGCTCTGACAAGGTCAGACAAGGACGTTCAACTTTTTTCTTCTTCAACTACTGCGTGTTCATTTTTGCTGTGTGCTTTGGGTCATTGTCATGTTGGAAGGTAAACCTTCTTCCCATTGACAACTTTCTGGCAGAGGGTAGCAGATTTTCCTCAAGAATTATTATTTTTATTTTTTTTTAAACGCCAATAAACTGCAGTTTATCAGCTTTTTTTTTTTTTTTTTAAAGTGTATTTTGTGTGTGTACTCGAGAAAGGAGCCGGACTGCAGGAGTTGGGAGTAGGCAGGCCTCCCCTAGAGGCAATCTGCCATCTTTCCCTATGCCCCGGGTGGCAATGGCGGGTGTGAGGGGGTCCTCCCACACAGCCCGTTCCTACCTGCTCTGCTTTGAAGCCCAACGGGGCAGAGGGACTCCCCTGTGAGGGAGTGAGAGGACCTAGCCCGCTCAGCCAGCCCCGTTAGTCCTTCGCCTCTCTTTTTTAGAGACCGCTTGGCCAAAGTGCGTGCATGTTAACCCAATTTCGAGTGCGTGTAAGTGTGGTGGTTTTGTGGGAGGGGGGTGGGCATACTAAGCGCAGGCTTACCTCGCATAGCACACCCACCGGGAGCCGGGCTGAGACCACCAAACTCAATTCACATGCAGCCGAGACCGGGATCCGAACCCTTAGCTGCCGAGGTGAACGGCTCCTTCCCTCAAGAATTTGATGGTATTTTTCCACATCTATTTTTCCTTCTATCCTAAAGTGGCCCAGTCCCTGCTGCAGAGAAATACCCCATAACAGGATATTACCACCTCCATGCTATACTGTAGGAATTGTGTTTTGTGGATGGTGAGCTGTATTGTATTTCCGCCAGACATACTGTATTGTTTGGTGTTGAGGACAAATAATTCAATTTTAGTCTCATCTGACCTTTTTCCATGTCACTTCAGAATCTTCAAGGTGCGTTTGGCAAAGCTCAGCTGTGACGGCATGTGGCCTTTCTTTAGGAGTGGCTTTTTTCATGCAACTCTCCCATACAAGCCACATTTATGGAAAATGTGTGATTTTTTTTTCACATGCACACCATGACTACTTTGCCATACATTCCTGCAACTGCTTCAGAGGCCTCTTGGTAGCCACTCCACTGACCAGTTAACTACTGGCTCTTTCATCCAGTTTGGAGTGACCCCCTAACCCAGGGAGGGTCTGCATTGAACCAAATACCTTACTTTACCTCTACCGTCACAATTGACTTCACTGTATTTGTAGGCATTGATAAAGCCTTGAAATGTGTTTGTGTCCGTCTCCTGTCTTTTGCCTGTCCTCAGCGTTTTCCAAGAGATTTTTTGATAGTGCCTTGCCACCCATAATTGATTTTTTGCTTCAGTTGCCCTACCAAGGATGGAAATGCTCCAGGAGAAGTTGAGCTAATCAAGACCACAGCTGAAAGTCAAATGGCTTTGTGTGCCATTGAGAAGGTGATTAGCTACACCATGGGTCTTCAAAATACGGCCCTCCAGTTGTTCAGGAACTACAATTCCTATCATGCCCAGTCATGTCTGTTAATGTCAGAGTTTTACAATGCCTCATGGGACATGTAGTTCCGCAACAGCTGGAGGGCCGTAGTTTGAGGATCCCTGTGCTACACCTTATTGAGTTTTTAAGAGGGGTTAATCATTTTTCCAACTCAGTAATTCTGTTTTTGTTTTTCCTTTAGACTGTAATCTACCAGTCTAGAAACTAGTCTACATAAACTCCTCTTTAAAGTTTTCTCAATATATTTCATCCTCTGCTCCCTCTGAGGTGACGGGATGAGTTCCGAGGCTTTCCCCTTGTAACGGTGGTCAAGGAGGGTTGCCAACCAATAATGACCTTTATCCTTGATACCACAAACACTCTGGGTCCTTTCACAGGCTTTGAAGAATAAGGGAGGCCATGCATCGCAATATTACAGTATCTGGAACTGCCTCCTCCCAGCCACGTACTACTCCCAAGGGTTCTGGAGACGGAAAACCTCTCTTAGAGTCGGTTCACACTGGGGCGACACGACTTCCAGCACGACTTTCAGAGGCAACTCCAACACGACTTGAGCATGAACCACAGGGCGATCTGGGGCGATTTACAACACAACTTGTAGTCGTCTCCAGGACAGGAGACTTTCCAGTGGGCAATCAAACAACAATCAGCTCTAGGGGAGGGAGGGGAGGGAGGGGTTTGCCTGAGAAATGTATGTTATCTTCCTGGAAAGTTGCTTCAGTTAAGACAGTGATCTGACTTGGAGGCGACTTCCATTGAAATCAATGGGTACAAATCGCCTAGAAGTCGGATTGAATTAGTACAGGAACCTCTTCTGAAGTCGGAGCGACATGAGTAGTGTGTATTAAGACGGCTCCCATTCACTTACATTGCTTTTCTGGACAGCGCGACTTGGGACGACTTGAGGCGACTTTAAGTCGGATCCCAAGTCGCCCCAGTGTGAACCGACTCTTAAGGTTTTTTTTTTTCCAAAATATTTTATTAAGTTTGCATAAGAATAAACAAGCAATAGACAAATAAATTCTTTATTTTTCATATGTTTCTTCACAAAAATTCCAGTTAGTCTTGGTATAACATTTATATTACATCCTATTGATTGTATACATTCTGTCGCTTCCTAAGTTGCTACTTAGCTTATTATAAACTCCTCTATCTCTTTCCTTACCCTCCACCGTCTTCCCTTCCCACTCCCCTCCCCAGAACCCGTAAGAAAATAAAAAAAAACACGCCTCCTCTGCATTGCCTCCCTCCTCTCTCCCTCTACACCAACCAGCAAAGTCCCTTACTCATCTACTCTTGTTCATTCCCTATACATCATGTCTTTTGATACCTCCCATCTTGATCCCTCATTGTCAGAGTAAGATTCTCCATTTGTTGGATTTCTGCAATTCTTGCAAACCACTGTGCTCTTGATGGAGGGCTTTCACACTTCCACATGACCGCGACACACGCCCTCGCTGCCACCAGAAAATGTCTCAGTAAGGAATTTTTCTATTTTTCTGTGGAGATAGGGATATCAAACAATAGATATGTATCAAGGTTCTTTTCTAACAATACTCCTGTTATTAAAGGGTCACTAAAGGAAAACATTTTTTTTGCTGAAATGACTGTTTACAGGGTATTGAGACATAAAAGTTAACCGATTCTTTTAAAAATGATTAAAACTAGATAAAAATCAATCATATAATGTGCCTGAAGTTTAGTTTCACTTTTAAACTGGTTTCATGTTTCTGTGAAGTAGAGAGACACACAGAACAAAAACAAACAAATCCAGGGCAGTGTTTTGTTTTTAAAATGAATCTGGTTCTGAGGAGTTTTAGACACACAGTAATGACAGCTTGGACCACAGTGAAAAGCTGCCATGAGATTTTTCATAAGGAGCCAGACAAGCAGGAAGTGTGGAGATCAGAGCAGAATTACAGCAACTTCAAAGCAAAAACGAACAATGAGGACATTAAACCAGGACTGCAGTAAGGTAAAAGAAGCTATTTAGCTAAAAAAAATAAAAAAATCCTTTGATTTTCGCACATTCCCAAAAATTAGGCAATATAGTACCTTCTGCTTTTTTACATCTCCAGCAAATTTCTGATATTTGGGGACATATCCAATATAGCACTGACAGTATAATGTACCATCTAGTAAGAATTTTATTTCCCCTCTCTTGGTATCTACTCGCAACTGAACCTTTTTGATTAAATACCAGGATCCTGTTTCTCTGCTCTTGAGAAAATCTTACTCCCAGGTCTCTCTCCCACTCCCGTAGGACGGTAAGTTCCTGCAGGGTTTCCAAGTTGGTTAATGTAGCATAGAAATATGAAAGCAAATGTTTTAATGTTCCACCCTTCAAACTATCTCCTCGAACCCTGTCGGTAGCCTAACTTTCGCATACGTATTTGACTTAGATCTGATGAAGGTATCTAAATGCATCTTCCTTAAAAAGTCTAGTTTCGGTGCCATCTCTTTGTTTTGTCATTAGCGGATTATTTATAAAAAAATTAACAATCCTACTCTCTTAAAGTGGTTGTAAACCCTTCAAACCAACTTTTACCTACAGGTAAGCCTAGATTAAGGCTTACCTGTAGGTGTTTGCAATATCTCCTAAACCTACACGGTGGAACTCCGCTTTAAAGATGAAGAAAAAAATCAAAAAACCCTGCAAGAGAAAAGCATAATGAGCTAGTATGCTATGCATTTGGCATGTAATTCTTTTTTTGGGGGGGAGTGGGGGCTTCAGGAGGAGTGGGACTTCCTGTCCCACTTCCTCCTTCCGCCGAGGGGCTGGTAAGGAGATTAAGCTTAATTGCCTTATTGCAGCCCCTCCCTGTCCAATAGGACGGTGCAGCGCCGCGCCACGCGCGCATGCGCAGTGCCCTCGCGCATGTGCAGTGGGTGCCCGGCCGTGAAGCCGAAAGCTGTCACGGCCAGGTGCCCACAGTAGCAATGAGGATGCCGGTCGGGGAGGGGGGGTGGAGCGGAGCGGAGCCCGGCTGGTGCGTCGCTGGAACGCTGGAGCAGGTAAGTGTATGTTTATTAAAAGTCAGCAGCTACAAGTGTAGCTGCTGACTTTTAATAAACATAAAATTTGGCTGGAACACCCCTTTAAGGTTTGATGTATGTCTTCTCTGTTTCATTGCCTCCAAAACTGCCAGAATTCTCCTCATCCCCCCCCCCCCTCTTCTCTTGTGTGTTCTGCGGCATAGCAAGAATGGTGTCTGTATAAAGCAGGCCTAGAGAGGAAAGGAAGTCCTCCTCTTGCTCTGCCTCGATTGCCCTGTCCTTAATGCAATGCACAGTTTGCTTCAGCAAGAACACAACAGGGATTGTGTCACTGATGCATGCATTGTCATTGCTCGCCATTCTTGTCGCCTCCTCCAATAGTGAAAGGACAGTGCATGCATCCTTTATCAGTAGCCATTGATATGCGGAAAAAAAGCAAAGGTGCCCTGAGCATGTCCTTGTGCTATACTCACACAGGTGCTCATTGACGGCCCTCTGCTGCATGTGCAGCTGTTGCAGAATTGCCAAAGTTGAGTTCCACCTGGTGGGCATGTCACAAATCAGGCAGTTTACGGGCAGGTGGAATTCCCACTGAATTTCAGCCAACCAAACACTGGCTGTGTATGACCACCTGAAATGGTTACAGACTCTTCTGACCTGCTTTAGAAGATCTTGCAAACCTGGGTAACTGTTTAAGAAACGCTACCCCACCAAATTGAGGACATGTGCAATGCATGGCACATGTGTCAACTTTCCTTGTCGAAAGGCAGACACAAGGTTAGTGCCATTATCGCACAGCTCCATTCCTAGCTCAAACCTCCGTGGCGTGAACCACCTCTGGGCCTGCCACTGCAGAGCTTAAAGAATCTCTGCTCCACAGTGGCTTTTGTCCCCTATACAGACCAGCTGTAGGACTGCATGGCATCTTTTTGCCTGACTCGTTTATTGGCTCCGTACAGCTGAGACCTCCAGGGCAGCTGTACAGTCCATGGGATGCCTGAGGGCAGCAGCCCATTTGGCTCTGGAACCCTCCTGGAGAGAAGGATTCCAACTTTTCTGTGCTCCAGACTATTTATGACCTTTCCAGCCCCTTTCTGTACACTCGTCTCCAGGAATTGGCTGGAATCTGATAAATATTTAGGCTGGTCATTGTGAATCTCCTGCTCTAAGCTCTAGAAGCTTTTTCCAGAGGCAGGGGGAGCAATCAAACTCCCAGCCTGTGAAATCCTGAAGAGATTCAGGCCAAACAATCGCTGCTTCTTTGATTTCAGAAGAAACTAAAAACGATATTTACCTAGAATCCTAAACTAGCAAAGTGCTACACAAGGAATTCATTAATATAAAAAATGTTTAGCTTTAGCACCACTTTAATTCAAAGTACCCTCTATTGCTCTCAGCCTCCCATAAATATCCCAATTCTTTTTCTTTCTTTTTTTGCTGCTGAAATACGTCCTGCTACAAGATTGCTACAAAGTTGCCCATGGTCCCAGTTTTTGTAGGAATGTAGCCACCTTCTCTTGCTCATTCCTGAAACTGGCTAGTGATTATGGATTATAGAATCTGTAGAGTGCAGAAAAAGAGGAAAAGGGGAGGTTCATGAGAACGCAAAGGTCGATACAAGGAGGCAGAAAAACACAGTATTATATAATTTCATGATAAAAGGATTACAGGGCTAGTAAGTAGTAGTAAGTAGTGGATTTTTATTATTTTTAGGGAATGAAGATGGATCAAAATTTGACTGCTTTAGCAGGGAATTGTGTCAAAAAGGCTTGTTGGAAGAATTTTCTTGATCAGCAGCTGCAGACAATGATCAGTGTATTCTGACAGTGAAGAGTCCCCGCTGTCAAAAATGAATGTCTCAGTGGGGAAGATTTATCGACCAACCTAATTTGTGTGGATAGAGGAATCCATTTTATTTTTCGTTCAGCCTGCTGACTGACTGACTGAAGAATAAAAAGATCCGTCTATGGTCAGTCTAAGGATATTGTCATTTTAGATCCCTTTCATATGGGGCTGAATCCATTCCGCTCAGCAGGGGATCCATTCATAAATCTCCTGCTGATCTGAGTTGAGTGGGCGGATGACACATCCGTGTCCATTCAGTTTCTGGAGCGATGACACAGACAGAGCCCGTTCTGCTCTATGGGCAGCTGGGAGTAAATGGGCTCCTCTGAAAGTTTACACCTGACTGTCCTCCTATCCGATCTGCCTAGAAGGAGGAGAAAACATCCCATTCTTTATTTTTTTACGCCCACCAGATCAGACTCGAAGGAAGGCAGATGCAAACAGACACTATTTCGCTTACACCCACTTGCCAATATGAATGCATGAACTTTCTGATCAGTTCTGCCTGAACAACTGATAGTCGGACCTGATCGGATCACCCGAGTGAAAGAGGCCTTTTCTGATGATGCAAGACTCAAATTGTGTCTGACTACTGCAGAATTTGAGCTGTAGTTGGCCCTGTTAGCACCTCCTGGCTCAACCAAAGTGAAAAATACCTGTTCATATCTTTTGGGAGCTTCCTGTGCTCTCTGCCTGTCTACAAGGAGAGGTTATGTAGATGTTAGGGAGAGAGGAGATGAGGAGAGGTCTGTATACTTTGTAATGGATCAGAAATCAAGTAGGCAGGGCTGACACTACATGCTTTAGAATTCAAAGTCAAAATTACTGTGATTTTTTTAAACCCAATTAAAGGGGTTGCAAAGGTAAATGTTTTTTTTTCCACCTAAACGCATCCTATGCATTAAGGTGAAAAAACATCCAACAGTACCGCCCTGAGCTCCCGTTTTACTTACCTGACCCTTCGAAAGTCCCGCGCTCATCCGCATCATCCTCTACGGTTCCCAGCCTGGCCGTTGATTGGCTACACTGGATGGATTAAAAGCAGCGCAGCCATTGGCTGGCGGTGCTGTCAATCACATCCAATGACGCGGCACGCCGGGGCCTAATGATACAGTCGGCAGCTATGCTTTTGGGCTTTTTACTTGATTCTGAGCATGCACGTTTTTTTCCCCTCGGAAAAGCATACACACGACCGTTTTTTACGATGAGAAAAAGATTGACGGGAAACACGGCGAGAAAAAAGATAGCTGGTTTAAATTTTTTGCGTGCAGTTTTTTTGTTGAGAAAACTGCTAGGGAGCATACACATGAACCGTTTTCACGACCAATATAAAAAATGGCAGTTTTCTTGTCGTGAAAACCAGTCGCGTGTACAAGGCATAAGAATAGCGATTGATCCCAAAACAGATTGGAAAAATTACGCCCTGAGGTGTTAGCTACGAAAGTATTAGTTGAACAGGATAGGAGCATTGTGTGATCTGATCTTGGGAAGGTGATTACTGCTATTTGTGATACTTCTCTAATTAATACAATAGGGACTCTCGTCTTCCATTTACTTTCACTCAAGAGAATTTTTAATAGCAAACCGAACTACTAAAAACCCTCAGTGTAGTTCTAAAGTAAGGGTTCATTCACAATACTGCATGAAGGCACACATTACTGCATGCATAGTAATGTGCATTATGTATGTTGGTGTGATGCGGTGACATTCAATCTCAATAGCACATCACCACACATGCGCAATGCACCTGCACTATCCTGTGCTGTCAAAATGTTGCATGCACATTTTTTGGCACATTAGGGATCCTACACAGTGCCTTATTACAAAACATGTTAACGCATGACCTTACACTATTAACACATGTAGAAGTTGCCCTGCATATCCCACGGCCTGGCCAAGCTTCTTCTGTGAAAGATAAAAGTGCCTGTCAGCATCTGAGGGGGATTTCCCCCCCCCTCCCTTTTTTTTTCTTCACTGACACACACAGAGCTGCTAACTCTGCACCCTCCCCTGTGTCCCTATTGTCAGGAGGAGGAGAGCCAATGACAGGAGCAATTGCAGAAGCAAATCAGAAGGACTTTAACAAGCAGCAGCTGCAAAGGATTCTGGGACATGTAGTCCCCAACCAAAACGGCTCTATAGCTTTCTATGGAGACAGAACTACAAGAGCCAGCCTGGGAGCAAATGAACTATAGACTCCATCTTGCTGATCTGAGATGATTGTCAGACAACATGAGGCAAGGGAAGAGAGTGGACTTAGGGGAGAGGTGCTGCCTTCCAGATCAGTCCAATGCATTGTTTCAGACATTCACAGCTGATCGGGGACATCCAGCCTGTGTAAGAGGGATCCCAGGTGCATATCCAGATACACCTGCATTGATGATGTGAGGCATTCTGGTATGAGTGGACCAGTCGGGTCACTAGAAGAGCCTGTCTGTTGCAGGACGTTTGTTTGGGCCTTGACTGCAGGATTGGGTAAGAGGGAATTTGCCCATTTGCGGGAAACAAGGACACTGCACACAGAAAGTTGTATGGACACTGTATACAGACATCATTGCTGTTAGTCACCTTGCTGACACTTGTAGTGCCACAGGACACCAGGCCATTCAGATACATAGACACTGTATACAGACACCATTGTCCTTTCACCTTGCTGAGGAAGATCCTGCATTCTTTACTTGATAATCCAAGCCAGTTGTGTTATTTGGGCTTACCGTTCAGGAATTTAAGTGCACTAACGAGAGTGGCTTGCTGGACATACAAAGCCTCATCCTCCTTCAAAGGGACTGAAGTTACTAGTGCCAAATGGGCACACACACACATACCCAGGGCTCTGTATATGTAGTGGGTGTGTAAGACAGTTTACATTGGGGCTTGATCCATTGAATGCTGATTTGAATACAGTGTTTGTAGTTGAGCCTGTGAAGTCAGGAGACAGAAGAGAAAGGTCTGACATAAAGAGGGTCAGATTTCTGCTCTCCTCCTGCCTGGACTCATAGAGACAATTTTGAGTAAAGGTAACCAATCCGATATAAAGTGTCATATTGTGATTTGCCATATAAGTGTGCCTCTGCTTTTGGGAGTTATTCTCAGGTTTGGAATCCCCTGAAAGCAACCTGAATATAGTATTGTGCTATATTGCTCTTAATCTCAGTTATTGCTCTCCAGTTGATTACTTAAATATATATACTGTTACTGTCTGTTACTTTTCCACAGAAATATCGCAGTAAAGACAATTTCTGTGTTTTATCATACTGTGTGTTTCTCTTTGGTCATTGCACTTTCACTATTGCCAGGTGTGCCAGAGGGGGCTGAGGCTGTTATTTGGGTTCATTTAGACAGTGCGGATTTGTTGTACATGCCACACCACTGCATAACAACCCTTCCCTATACCACAAAAAAGATTAAAAAAAGCAAAAAAATAAGATCCACTACTCTAGATGGCATTATAAAAGTGTTGCCAACCGTCCGTGGAGGCGGGGGGTGGTGGCACCGCAGAGGATGGGGGATGGAGACAGCGGTTGTTGGTGGCACTGCAGAGGGTAATGGAGGCAGGGGGTGATTGGAGGCAAGGGGAGATTGTGGCACCACAGAGGGGGGTGAAGGCAGGGGGTGTTGGTGGCAGGGGGGATGTAGGCAGGGGGTGATGTGACTAAACAATTTGCCCTTATTATATCGAAAATAACTAAATATATTTTTTTACCTTAATATCTACCTTAAATCACATTGCTATTTGCCGAGCGTACTTGTTTGTAGCCTAAATACTGAAATTTGCACCTAAAAATGTAATTTAGAACCTTTTTGAAATGCCAGTAAAAAAGGAGCTGCGCCAGTAAATTTCCGGTGTTGTGCCAGTAAATTTCAATCTGGTAGGTTGGCAACGCTAAGCTTGGCAGACTTCACTGGGAAGCAGCATCCAACTTGTGCTCATGACATCATCACCTTTTACGATACGATACGTACCACTTACTACATAAAATCTTGGAACTGCACTTTTTTCTGGAACTTTGCCATTTTAGATTACATGTGGTCCCTCAGGGACCGGAATTAGTAGCCTGCACACAAGTTTGGTGTATCAATTTGAGCTTTTTAACAGTAATGCCGCGTACACACGGTCGTTTTTTGCGATGAAAAAAAAACTTCATTTAAATTGATCGTGTGTGGGCAAAACGTCGTTTTTTGTCTTAAAAAAAACGACCAAAAAAAAATTCCAACATGCTTGAATTTTTTGTGTCGTTTTTCAAAACGTCGTTTTTTGTTTCACAAAAAGTCACCGTGTGTAGCAAAAACGTCGTTTAAAACAACGTTTTTCAACCCGCGCATGCCCAGAAGCTAGTTATGAAGCGAGCTTCAATGGAAAAGTGTGGTGAACGTAACCTCGCTTTTTGTGAAAAAACGATGGTGTGTATGCAACATCGTCTTTGAAAGTGACATTTCAAAAACGTAGTTTTTTACTTCACAAAAAACGTCGTTTTTTTTCATCGCAAAAAACGACCGTGTGTACGCGGCATGAGAGGGAGGTCACTTCAGAACATGTTTTTTTTTATAACAGCCTTTATCAATTGCATGGCGATATATGATATACAGACTGAATGATTTCCTGCCTAATACACCTCCTCTGTACCACTGTGGACTCATTGAAATATTCTGGTTACTGCTTCACCCATTCATTGGATACACCGAGGGACTAGTGCTTATTCCATCTTATCTAAGTGCCCTTTTCCAAGATTCAGGTCCGATTACCACAGGGCCCATTTCATGCTGGAAGTTAGCCAATCATCATCCCACACATATGCATATCCATCATCCTTCTTATTGTTGTTACCCAGGATGTTTACCACCATTAGGCCCCTTTCACAAGTTCTAATGCCGCGTACACACGATAATTTTTCAGGTTGTAAAAAAAAAACATTTTTTAAAAATGTCATTTAAAATGTGTGGGCTTCAGAGCATTTTTCGGGTTCTGAAAAATGGCACATTTTTTTTCCGAACATGCTCTATTTTTTCACGACGTTTTAAACTATGTAGTTTTTCGGGTTGTAAAAAATGATCGTGTGTGGGCTTTAACAACGTGAAAAACCCACGCATGCTCAGAAGCAAGTTATGAGACGGGAGCGCTCATTCTAGTAAAACTAGCGTTCGTAATGGAGTAAGCACATTCATCACGCTGTAACAGACAGAAAAGTGCGAATCATCTTTTACTAACACAAAATCAGCTAAAGCAGCCCCAAGGGTGGCGTCATCCGAATGGAACTTCCCCTTTATAGTGCCGTCGTTGTACATCACCGCGCTTTACTAGAGCATTTTTTTTTTACGATCGTGCGTAGGCAAGGCCGTTTTAATGATGAAGTTGAAAAAAAACTTTTTTTCTAGAGCCTGAAAAACGTCATTTTTTACAACCCGAAAAATGATTGTGTGTACGCGGCATTAGTGTGTGTATTTTTTGTTATTGCTTTATAAAAAAAAATTGTCACTGGATGTGGTGAACATTTTTTTTTTTTTTTGCTGCGTGAATGTGAAGTTTACATGAACACATTTGATCATATTGGCTATTTTCTATGCTTTTTGATACAATAAATGTTTGTTGACATTATTTGTACAGTGGGCTGTGGTTATATTTATATATATTGGTGTTGGTAGAGCTCATACAGGGTTTTTACCTTAAAGGAACACTAAAGGTTTGTTTTTTATTAGATCAATTGATTGCTGTAAGCTAGAGCAGGGGTCTCCAAACTTTCTAAACAAAGGGCCAGTTTACGGTCCTTCAGACTTTAGGGGGGCCATTGGGAGTAAAAAATATCCAGTGGGAGTAAATAATACCATATTTTTGGTGACAGTGGAGAGACTAGTGCCCCATTGCTGGTGTTAATGGAAAGAATTGATGTCAGTTGGAGGAAAAGTGCCCCATTGGTGTCAGCAACAAGAATTATGCCCCATTTAAATGGGATGGAATAATGCCCCAAGGGCCACATTAAGGCAACCAAAGGGCCACACCCGGCCTTTTGGAGACCCCTGAGCTAGAGCATTTAAATATCACTTATCTCGTTTTTCCTTTTGAACTCCAAAATACAATAATTCAGGTTTGAAAATGCCATTTCCTGTCTCTCCTCTTCTTGCTTTCCACCAGTATCTGAGCCGTTTTGCATGGTGGAAAGCAGAATGTGCTCACCCCCTCCCTATGACTACAGCCCTGCGTGAAGATGCTCTCTTATCCCTCACAGGCATGGAGGCTAAGCCTAATGGGAATTGTAGTTTTCATTAGGCCGTGATGTAGCAAGAATGAATGCGCACCGCAAACCAGGAAGTCAGTGAGAATAACGATTCAGGAGTGACGGAGGTGAATAAAACAGCTCGATTTCAACAGCTATCAAACTAGTTATAATGCAAAACATTACTTTTTACTTTATCAGCTACTGTCAGACTTTAATTTAAGAGGAAAATATTTTTGTCTTTACAACCCCTTTAAGTTGTCTACTCTGCAATGGATGCTAAAGTAACAAACAACACTGCTGAAGTTTACACATGTAGGGCACCACCCAGAGGCCAACGGGGACAACTACACAGTGTGCACATCTGTATGGATGTGGAGGATGCCGTTTTCCCATAACTAGGATTGAAGTCTTTTCCATCCCCCAATATACAGTAGCAACTGGGAGAAGGTGTTTTCAGTGTCACACCATCACAGACATCACAGTGTTCAGTGTTCAGTTTTTTTTTTTTTTAATGCAGACAAATACTAAAGTGTATGTCCAGCCAAAACATTTTCCTTCCATGTTGGATAGAGTGGGAAAGAATTATTATGTGAAGTTTCTGCAAACTTCCTGCTCTGCTGACATAGTTTCACCGGGAAGTAAGGGGAAATCTGCAAAATGGATGTAGACAGCAATGAAAAGTTATTCTCTCTACAGAAAATACATTTTTGGGCTCATTTCTACGTGCAGCAGCCCTTGCCATCCCCAGTGGATCGCCTTTCAAAAGCATTTCACAGGCAGGCGATATGTTAACCCTGAAAAATCCAGACCCACAGCACATGTTTTCTTGTTAACAAATTGGCAGATGGGAAATATATAAGAAAGTTAATGTGCACTGAGCTTAGTAAATAGGGTGAAACTGTGTTCACTTCATTCACCCAATTGAAAACATAAATTAATAAATTTTCCCTGCACATGTTGGCAGTGGAAATAAAATGCAGCTTCGCTCTATTCACTAAACTCAGTAACTATTTGTTATGATAAATAAATAAGTCACCACTCCTTTAGTAAATAAATCCCACTAACTTCAGCACTGCAAGTACAGAGTAAATGAGAGGGTGCAGGCGCTAAAATCGAAAGTAGTAATAAACCTTTTGGAGCTGAAGTGGATAATCTTGAGCTTTATTTTTAATAAAAAATAATCCTAAATATACAGAGAGAACTACCGGTAAATATCTCCTTCTTTTTTGAGCTTTCTATATACAACCACTGAAGGGTCCCTGTGGATAGAGGTGGATTGAATGACATTCGTATACAGCAGAGCAAATCATACCCTGTCGTCACTGTTTAAAGGGAACGCGCATGAGACCTGATTTTTATTGGAATGTTGATGATGGGTTTTGCACAATAGAAGTTGGAGTGATTCACAAAAACGTTGCACAAAAAGTACAGTATTTATGGCACAAGTGTAATGCCGCGTACACACGGTCGTTTTTTGCGATGAAAAAAAACGTCGTTTTTTAAAACGTCATTTAAATCGATCGTGTGTGGGCAAAACGTCGTTTTTTGTCTTAAAAAAAACGACCAAAAAAAAATTCCAACATGCTTGAATTTTTTGTGTCATTTTTCAAAACGTCGTTTTTTGTTTCACAAAAAGTCACCGTGTGTAGCAAAAACGTTGTTTAAAACAACGTTTTTCAACCCGCGCATGCCCAGAAGCTAGTTATGAAGCGAGCTTCAATGGAAAAGAGTGGTGAAGGTAACCTCGCTTTTTGTGAAAAAAACGATGGTGTGTATGCAACATCGTCTTTGAAAGTGACGTTTCAAAAACGTCGTTCTTTACTTCACAGAAAACGTCGTTTTTTTTCATCACAAAAAATGATCGTGTGTACGCGGCATAAGGAAATGATAATGGACACACATTGATAATTGAAGGACTTTTATTTCATAATTATTGTGGATTTGCAGTTGATTTTGTTTTTTTAAGTCTACAGAAAAACTTTGGTTTGAGAGCGTTTTGCAAGACAGGCAACATTTTTGTTGAAATTTTGACTCGATATACAAGCGATGTCTTGATATACAAGTAGTGTCATGTCATAACTGAGTATAAAAGAGAAAAAGGCGCCTTTAAGAGCCGGTTCACACTCCACTCCCGCGGCACGACTCTGCAAGTCTTCCTGAGGACAACTTCAAAGGCGACCAGCAAAACGACTTCTCTATAGAAGTCAATGCAGGTCGCCGCGAGCCCCCCCGAAGTCGTGCAGTAACCTTTTTCTAACATTTTCTGCGTCGCTCCTATTAGAACGGTTCTATTGCATTGAATGGGACGCGACTCGTCAGGCGGCTCACCCCAGTGTGAACTGGCTCTAAGTGTAGCAATATGGTTACATTTAATGAAGGTACAACATTTAGCAACATATTGCTACACTTAGAGGCGCCTCTCTTCTCTTTTATACTCTGTAGCTCCTGCTGGATTTTGCTTCCAATCCCCTTGTGGATGGACATTTTATGGTTACACAACCTGTCACATTGCTAGAATCTTTTTATATGGACTATAAGCTGACTATGAATAAATAGTTGTGGAACGAATCATCTAAGTTTACATTATTTCTTATGGGGAAATTCGCTTTGATATACAAGTGCTTTGGATTACAAGCATGTGTTTTGAAGAAATTATGCTCACAATCCAAGGTTTTACTGTATATGATTTGTTGCATTATATACGTTTATTAATTATTTATTTTATCCAATACTATGCAGCATTATTTACTGTAATATATAGTTTGCTTGTTACAAGTGGAAACACAGAGTGTATGCAGCAGTATCCGAGTGAATTGTATTTTTATACGCATATATAATTGTTTTTCATTCATTTTGATGTCACTACACTCACACTATAGTGATTGCACTGAGGGCTTTTACTAACCTTAGACTCTGAGGGTTATTTACAAAAAGGCAAATCCAATTTGCACTACAAGTGCACTTGAAATTTCACTTGGAAGTGCAGTTGCTGTAAATCTGAGGGGTAGATCTGAAATGAGGGGAAGCTCTGCTGATTTTATCATCCAATCATGTGCAAGCTAAAATGGTGTTTTTTTTCCCTTGCATGTCCCCCTCAGATCTACAGTGACTGCACTTCCAAGTGCACTTTGCACTTGTAGTCAGGGCCGCCATCAGGAATTTTGGGGCCCCTTACACAGCTTCAGGCATGGGCCCCCTGGAGCAGAGAACCGGGGGGGGGGGTTGCTGCCGCATGAAATTAAGAAGCGGGGGGGGGGCTGCTGCCGCGAATTGAGAAGCGGGGGGGCCCTTTACAAAAAGAAGAAATAAAGTAAAATATATATAAAAAAGGGGGGGGTAGCCATCCGGGGCCCTGGGGACCTCTGTGCCCTTTAATAAAAAGGAAAAAAAAGAGAGAAAAAAAAAAAATATATATATATATATATATATATATATATATAATATATAATATATATATATTTTTTTTAAAAAAGGGTGGTTGCCAACTTGGGCCCCGGGGACCTAATTTTTTTTTTATAAAAGGAAATTACAAAAAAAGGGGGCTTTCCATTCGGGACCTCTGGGCCCTTTAATAAAAAGAAACCTCTGGGCCCTTTAAAAAAAAATAAAAAAATATATATATAAAAAAGAAATAAACATTTATATAGAAAAAAACAAGGGGGTTGCCTTTCAGGGCCCTGGGGACCTCTGGGCCCTTTAATAAAAAATAAAAATATAAAAAAAATATATAAACAAAAATAAAAAATACAATTATAAAAAAGGGGGTTTGACACGTGGGGCCCTGGGGACCCTGAGCCCTTTAATAAAAATACATCTATATATTAAAAAAAAAGAAATAAAATAATATAAAAAAGTAAAAAAAAAATTATAAAAAAGCAGGATTGTCATCCGGTGGCCCTTTAATAATAATAATATTATATATATAAATATAAAAATAAAAGAAATAAAAAAATATATAAAAAATATATATTTGTTTATAAAAAAAAGGGGGGTTGTCATCTGGGGCCCTGGAGATCTCTGGACCTCTAAAAAAATAAAAGAAAAAAATTGGCCCTTTAATAAAAAATAAAATAAAAATATATTAAAAAAATATATTTTTTTATAAAAAAATATGTTTTTTTATAAAAATAAAAAAGAGGGGGTTGTCATCTGGGGCCCTGGTGGCCTACGGGCCCCTAGACCCCTAAAACAAATGGCCCTTTAATAAAAAAATAAAATAAAAATATATTAAAAAATATAGAAAATAAATAAATAAAAAAAAAGGGGGGTTGCCATCCGGTGCCCTGGGGGCCTCCGGGCCCCTGTGGACCTCCGGACCTCTAAAAAAAAATAAAAGAAAAAAAATTGGCCCTTTAATAAAAAATAAAATAAAAATATATTAAAAAAAATATATATTTTTTTATAAAAAAATATATTTTTTTATAAAAAAAAATATATTTTTTTATAAAAAAAAAGGGCTTGCCATCTGGGGCCCTGGTGGCCTCCGGGCCCCTAGGGACCTCCGGACCTCTAAAAAAAATAAAAGAAAAAAAATTGGCCCTAAAAAAAAAAAAAAAAAAAAAAAAAAATTTTTTTTTTTTTTTAGGGTTGTTCCCATCCGGGCCCCTGGGGACCCCCGGGCCCCTTACAGGTGTAATGCCTGTACCCCCCTGATGGCGGCCCTGCTTGTAGTGCAAAGTGGATTTGCCTTTCATAAATAACCCCCAATGTTTAAACAAAAAAAGGGAGAATGGGACTTTATATGAGGCATGTCACTGAATAAATTTCTAGTTTATATTGATCATTAAATTGTTCAATAATTCCAAATCAAGTTAAAAAGTATCAATAATCTTTGGTAAAAGACATGATATACTGTAAAAACTTGTATAAACATACAATTATTATATAAAGTAAAATACAATATGATTAACAGTACAATTTTGTAGATCATTCATCCATTAGGGCTCTTTCACACGTGCGTTCCGTTTTTCAGTCCGCTCCGTGTGTCTGTCAGCTCAGCGGGGGGGTCTCCGCTGAGCTGTCGGGCGGACAGGGCGGTCCCCGCACACTGTGCAGGGACTGCCTTGTCTCTCCTCCGTTCTCCCCTATGGGGAATCGGATGGAAACGGACCGCCTGTCCGTTTGCATCCGATCCGTTTGGCCGGACGGAAGAAAAATAGGACATTCTTCCGTCCGAAAAAACGAATGCGGATCTGGCGGACGTTAGCGGATGCATCATCCGCTAACGGATCCACTCCCATAGGGAAGCATTGAGGTCCGTTACCGGACGTCCAAAAAACGGACGAACGGAACGGACGTGTGAAAGAGCCTTTAATAATAAACATAAGCATTTGCTCTTAGTGAGCCAAACTTGTCTGGGCATCAGTTCAATGTTTACTCGACGAACGTTTCATGGCTCAATAACATATCTATAAATATAGGATACCCTTTAAAAAGAGAACCACCTCTCAAAAAAAGGGGGTCTATAACAACTTACAAAATGGTCCAATAGCGACGCCCAACCTACAGTATATCCAACGGGAAGACGGGGGGACAGGGATGATGATCTCCCCCGGGGCTGAGGTGATCATAGAGGCTATAGGCAGGCTTCCACACATTCACTTGCAGATTTCTTATCTAAACTGCCCATGGCATTATCGGCCTGGGAGCCTTTAGCCACCAAGGCTCTATCTGATACACTGACACCTAGTCTTTATTGGGTGACTCTACACCTCTGCCAATATTAAATCAGTATGCACCACTTTATGGCTGGAGCACCAATTGGTAGATTCTACCCATGCTCTTTACAGTGCACCCGCAGTTAGCAGTCATCGTTTTTGGAGACTGAAAAAAAACCAACAAGTTGAGTACACTCCAAATGGCTAGCAGCGCCATACCCATTTGAGAAAGACTTTGTTAACCTCCCTGGCGGTATGATTCTTTAAGATTTTAGGTGCTAAAAGCGGTACCATTATTTGCAAGGGAATTTGGCGTTTTATACTGTAGGCTTGTAATTCTTAGGAATGACTCACTTAAATCTATCCAAACAAGAGTCTAATAGGCATCCCGGGTATGATTTTTTTTTTTTTTTAATTAAAAATTATAATATAATAAATAATTATAAAAAATTATCACAAATGATAATATAATTATAGTAAAAATTATTCAATAATGTAATCAAATCAAAATCACTGAAATTTGCTCAGTTGCAGAATTTTTGCTGTCATTTTTTTTTTTTTATGACGAATTTCCCCATAAATCGCTATCGCTAAATTCTGCAAGTGATTCTGATTTATTATCGCAGTTTTTTAGCTGCTCTAATACAATTTTTGCCATAAAGGGACACTTTTGGTTGCTATGGGCAATCTACAGTTTGCAGGGAGAAAGAACAGTTTTTATTATATAAAAGGACATGTAGTGTACAGGGCAGACCACTAGGGACATGGGGGGTGTGTATTTTTTACATACAGTACTGTAATCTATAAGATTACAGTGTACTGTATGTAATGTGTTTGTTTACATTTTTGAATTTGGCGCCGTTCCCCCCCCTACGTCGCGACGCTCGCAGGGAAGGGAATCGGCGGAACACACAGAATCAGGCGGACATCCGCCCGCTGTGCACTGCGGGGATTCATCGCTGGATCGCAGAGAAAAGGTAAGAAAACTTTTTTCTGCATCCAGCGAGGCAAGTCCGTGTGTGGCACGGGGTTACCGATCGTAGCTTGAAAATCTCACCCCGTGCCACACACGTGAAGACCGCCAGGGAGGTTAAGAAATACACCGCCCCACTGTGTATCAGGCACTATCCCCTCTTAAAGGATAAGTTCACCTTTGGAAACATGTTCCATGTTCCACCTGATAGCCACTGCTTCCATTCCATAATTTTATAAGTGTTCAGACAGATCTTCAAGTTTATGGTCATCAGGATCGGGTTCCACACAAGATCCTCCATCAGGCACACTCTAGGGGCCAGATTCAGGTAGATTGGAGCATCTTTGCTCTGGAGTAACGTTTCTCATTTACGTTACGCTGGCGAAATTTTAGGAGCAAGTGCTGTTATTCATGAAGCACTTGCTCCTAAAGTTGCGGCAGCGTATCGAAAATGAGCAGGCGGAATTCAAATTGGGCGGGTACGGGGCGTGTATTATTTAAAATAAGCGCGATCCCGCGGCGAACGTACTGCACATGCGTCGACTGTCAATGCATCCCAGTGCGCATGCTCAAAATTCTGTCAGTGAACGTCAATGACGTCAAATCCCCATTCATGGACGTTTTACGCAAGCGACGCGATTATTTTTTTTCCCGACGCGATGACGACGGCTATACTTAACATAGGATACTCCACTGGGGGGCTGCTTTATCTTTACGCCGCGTATCGCTTACGGAAATGGCGGAAAGTCACTGCGTCGTGCCCGAATACGATCGTGAATTTGCCGATTCCCGCTGATTAACATATTTTTCAGCGTAAATCAGCGGGAACGCCCCCGGCGCCATTTTTAAATTAAAGTTGCGATGCGATGGCGAAATTCAATTACGCCGATCGCATCGGAACTCCAACCCGGCGTTTCTTGTTTTCTGGTTACAGAAAACAGAAACGCCGGCTTAAAGTGACAGTTAGGCTGGAGTATCACAGATACTCCAGCCTAACTCTACCTGAATCTGGCCCTAGGTCTATAAGTGCTTCTTTGGCTAGAAGGAATCAAGTCACTGTTTGCCAAGGGGGATGTTCAAGCCTTGTCTGATGCCGGCTTTGGGCATGAGGTCCATCAAGCAGCTCTTTAAACTCCTGTCAGTCTCCGAATCTGTTTTTTTATTGGTCTGTTAGTAATTTGTTGCTGTTACCCACCCCTCATTTAGATGGCTTTTTGACAGTTTCTGAAATCCTGTGTCACTCAATGAACTATTGCCAATGAATGAGAAAGGAAATTGGATTTTTGTACTTATGGAAAAATCTATTTCTTGGAGTTCATTAAAGGACACAGGTCACACCCCACTGGGTATATGGCCGCGTACACACGATCAAATCTGTCTGCTGGAAACGGTCTGCCAGACCGTTTCAGCAGACAGATTTGATCGTGTGTACGGGCAAACAGACAGATTTGGCCAGCCGACAGATTTCAAAGCATGCTTTGAAATCTGTCGGCTGGGAACCCGTCGGACCGATATGTCTGCTGGTTAGTACGCTAATCAGCAGACATATCTGCTCGCACATGCGTCGAATGGATTCGACGCATGCGCGGAAGTGTTTTACTTCCTGGTGCGGTGACGTGGCGGTGTCAACGTCACCGACACGTCAGCGCGCTGTCTGCCGGCGGGGATTTTGGTTTGATCGTGTGTACACGATCAAACCAATACATCCCAGCAGACAGATCTGTTCAAATCGGTCTGTCCAGATCTAGAACAGATCTATTTGCTCGTGTGTACGGGGCCTATGATTATGTTATTGGAACTGCTTTGTCACAAAACTGTCATGTTGGGAGTAGAAGATGTTACACTGGTCTGGTGCACCATTTGTTTGCTTGCCAGTGTCCAAATCCTCCTGTAGGTTTAACCCCTCAGTCTCTATATTCATGTGCCATTCAATGAACTCTAAGGCTGCGTACACACGATCAGACCAGTCCGATGAAACTGGCCTTCAGACCATTCTCATCGGACCGGTCTGATCGTGTGTACGCGGCCTAAGCATTACCACTTTGCACCCAGGCCATGTAAAAATCATATTTTTTTTGCTAGAAAATTACATAGAACCCCCAAACGCTATATATAATTGCAACTTGTTATCTTGCACTGTATTTGTGCAGCAATTTTTCAAACACATTTTTTTGGAAAATAAAAGAAAATCTGTTTCATGCTTTAACGAAAAACAAAACAATAAAGTTAGCCCATTTTTTTTGCATAATGTGAAAAATTAAGTTACGACGAGTAAATAGATACCTAACATGTCACGCTTCAAAATTGCACACGCTCGTGGAATGGCACCAAACTCAGAGAAATACGGCGCCTGCGCAGTCAGCTCCTAGGTCTGTGCGCAGGCGCCGCATTGCGCCGGAAATACCCGAGTCCTAAATCGGGTATTTTCGGAAGCTTTGACAAGCTGTATAGGTGCCAGCCACCGCGGGGGAAAGAAATAAAGATGAAAGATTTCACAGTAAGTGGGGGATTTAAAAAAAAAAACAGCATACTGGCGTTGACGCCAGTATGCTGGATCACATGGGAGAGGGTATATTTTAGGGTGAACTCCCGCTTTAAACCCACAAGTGCTTTTTTTTACCACTAGGCCCCTGGAAGACACAATTCTATTGCGAAACGACGTAGGGCGGAGCAGCGCATCAACGTCACCACCCACCATACTCACCTACCAGCAGGTACGGGTTTATCTGTTTGTGTCCAGCCGCACCGCAGGTTTAAGGCTGTACTTATACTGCTTAATTGTAAGTGTGTTTTTACTTTCTCTCCAATACATTTTTTTACTTTTTTACACTATGGAATCAATATGTTTTTTGGCATGGCACCTGAATCTGGGGTGTACTGAGCGAATCAGTGTGCTGACTTGGACTGCATATGCTTGGGTTTTGGCTGAAGGGGAGTGGGTGGGTACAGCTGCTGCACTGAATGGTGTATCAACCAAGGCAGATAAAAATGGGGGGAGTGTAGTGCTGCGCTGTAGGGAAGGGAGTGGGGATGGGATAATATGAAGAGGAAGTGTGGCAATTAAAACTTTTAAAATACATAGCAATGTCAGAAAAATGACAGTGATCAAATATAGAACGTGCTAAATGCAGCCTAAGCCGGCTGCCAAACCAATGACAGTGCAAAATAACATATAGGGCCAGATTCAGGTAGATGAGAGCATCTTTGCTCCAGAGTAACGCTTCTCATTTACGTTACTCTGACGACCCTTTCAGCGCAAGTACTGTTATTCACATAGCAGTTGCGCGTAAACTTGCGCCAGAGTAACGATAATGCGCTGGCGTAACCCGACGCAAGTGGAAGTGGGTGTGATCATATGTAAATGATGGGCGGAGCCCAGCGCAGAGGCTTACGTTCAGCGCATCATCCACGGAGCATGCGCAGTGAGTGCGGCTCCACTCGCCCCCTTGTGCGCATGCTCACAACTTCCGTCGGCACCACTTCCCGGGAAACGTCAGCGCAATGCCTTCCGTTGGGCGCTTAAAAGCGCAGGCGGAAACGCCATTCCGGCGCAAAAGTAGTTCCGTTTCCCCCCACCCCAGGGAAGATACTTTTGCTCAGTGATGGCTGCTCCCGCTACCCCCAAAGAGAGGAGGAACCTCAATTTTAATTCCCAGGAGGTCTCGGTCATCATATCTGCAATGGAGTCTGTTAATGAGTTACTCCATGGGAAAAAAAGCCGGAAGACCAGCCGGGAGAGAAAGCAGGGCATTCTGGAGACCATTGCTGCCAGGGTGAATGTCTTGGCAGCAATGGGGGAGATTGCTGGCCACCTGGACCGGGTCGCTGACAGCCTGGGCTCCATGTCGCAGCTGCCCAGTGGTGTTCAGAACCTTGTTACCAGCCTGGGGGAGGTGCAGGCTGATGTCCGGCACGTGACAGCAGCTGTACATGCCAACACTGCTGCCATCCGGGAAGAGGGGAGGCAGCGGCAGCGTGACCAGCGGCATCAAGTCACCCGCCATTTGAGGATGCAGGCCCAGACTAACCTCTATCTGAGCCGGATTGCAGTGGCCTTGGAGGGCATGCAGCCAACAGCTGCCCGGAGTGGCCCACCCGGGGATCAGCCTCCTCAAGATGCCCCCACCACCACCCACTCCCTCCAGGCAGCTGAGGAGCCCGAGAGTGCCCCCAAGGAGGAGCCCCCGTCATCCCAGATAAGGGTTTTTTTTTTATTTGGTTTATATTTTTTTTTTTTATTACTCAGATTATGAGTTTTTTGTTATTTTTATACTCAGGTTATGAGTTTATATTTTATTTTCTTGCTCAGGTTATGAGATTTTTTATTTCTTTTGAACTGCACACGGTCAGGAGTGCAGGGGACAGTGTGAATGGTGTGTGAATGTGAGGGGGTGGCACTCCTGACAGTAAGGGGTGTCACCCTCGGCCGTGGTGGTGAAGTTAACCCCACGGCTGTATGAATGACGTGTGAAAGGTGTATGAATGGACAGTGACATCATTGGGGCCTTGACGCTGGCGTTGCTGCTCCCAAGTCCTACATGCTGGACTTGGGCTAATCCAATGCGATGTGCATGTGGTGTGTGTGATCTAGGGACATCAGTGGTGTACACGCGTGCATTGTCCGTGTGATCAATGTTTTGGTTTAGTGTCCAAAGATGCCTACGGCGAGGACCCTCCTGACTGCTCTTCCATCAGCAGACTGGTTCTCCTCTGGCAGGTGGGGACTGTGTGGGTCGGGGGTCAGGTCATCACGCATGTCAATCTGCAGGCCTTTTCTCATAGCAAAGTTGTGCAGAATGCAACATGCAGCGATGATCTGACACACAAAGGTAGGGGAATACAATAGGGTCCCCCCGGACTTATCCAGGCAGCGGAAACGGGACTTCAGGAGCCCGAATGTTTGCTCCACCACTGCACGAGTTTTGATGTGTGCTTCATTGTATTTTCTCTCTCCTCTGGTTTGGGGGTTGCGGAAAGGAGTCATTAGATGGGGTCCCAGTGCATATGCAGAGTCACCTGTAAGGGAAAAGACAGGAGGATGTTAGTCATGCATGTGCCACTTCTGATGTGCATCACGGGAGGGGATAGTCATGCCGACTCCCATGTCACTCACCAACCAGCCAGCTGTCCCCATACATGTTCTGCTCGAATTCTGCTGGGATGGGACTCTGATTGTATATGAAGCTGTCATGGCTGGACCCGGGGTGTTTGGCACGGACGTGCCATATGAGGCGTTGGGCATCGGCTATCACCTGTACGTTGATGGAATGCCAATGCTTCCGATTGCGGTATATGTGCTCTGTGGCACTGGGGGGCTGTAGGGCCACATGTGTGCAATCAATGGCCCCCACAGTGCGTGGGAATCTGGCAATGTTGTAGAAATCTGTCATTGTCTTCAGCCGCAGCTCCTCAGTGGTTGGTCTGATGAACTGGTTGGACATGCGTCTGAGGATTGCAGGGACAACCTGGTGCACACATCTGCTTATGGAGGACTGTGACATCCCAGCCACCACTCCACTTGTACGCTAGAATGATCCACTTGCAAGGAAATGAAGTGTTGCCAGGACCTTCACCAGTGGCTGCACTGCTTGTGAGCGGTGTGTCTTGCTGGTGATGTCACCCTGCAGGGTTGTGGTTAGTTCAAGTATTGCATCTGGGCTGAATCTGAAGAGGCGATACACCTCCTCATCACCCATGCCAAAGAGGTTCATACGCGTGCGGTATATCCTCTCACGTGCCCGCCTCCTCCGTAGCGAGGGACCCAGTACTAGTCTTAGGACCACGAGTGCCCCCGGCATGTTGGCACACAGAGGTGTTGTCCTTGCAAGTGTGGTTGTTCAGCTTGCTAGTTTAGTCGGTAACGCTGCTGTAGCTGCTCTCCTGCTGACCTGTGACCGTCTGGAGTAAAGATAAAGCAGCCTTTTGGCGCATGTAGCCAGCGTATGGTGCTAATCCGTTCGTGAATTGGGAAAAATCCCTCATTTGCATATTTGCAGGGGAAATCAATAGGCGCGACTGATGCGCCAAGCGAAATTAAGCGCTGACGATACTCTGGCGTCGGAACGTTCCGCCGGTCGCAAATGGCCCGTTATTGGGCGCATCTAGTTTGGTGGGTACGGGCACATAGAAACGACAGGGCATCTTCACAGTTACGCGGCGCATATCGAAATACTCCAGCGCAAGTGTTGCTGAATCTGGCCCATAAAGTGTAACTTCCTTATACACAATCCGGTGCACAGAGTGCCAGAAATAGCACACAACAATGTTAATCAGGGTGAATGTCCATAGAACAGGTAAATGCAATGTATAAATGCAATATGGAAATAAAGTTCAAAAAGATTGCCGAAATAAAAGCCAAAATGCCGTGATGACCAGTTGCAGATGCTATCTCCAAAATAAGTAAAGATGTCCCCTTACCTTACTGCTCCACTTGTGGTGTCATCCAAATAGATCAATGTGGTGAGAATGGATCCTTCCTGGTAATCACCTCCAAACGATAATAGTCGCTCACATCCAGGGAAACAAAAAATGCCAATAGTGTAGTACCATTAAAACAGGGGGGGTTTTATTAAAACAATAACTGGGTACTCACAATGTTGAAATAAAAAACAGGCATAAAAAACACAGGGCGTCCGCCAACGTCACCTCTGGTACCTCATACGCGCATTCGTCACTCATTCGTCACGTGGAGTAAGGAATGTATCCATTCTCACCACATTGATCTATTTGAATGACACCACAAGTGGACTCAACCCGAAAAGTGCTCCTGGGCTTTGTTTTTTGTTGTTACCTTACAGCAGTAAGGTAAGGGGACATCTTTACTTATTTTGGAGAAAGCATCTGCAACTGGTCATCACGGCATTTTGGCTTTTATATCAGCAATCTTTTTGAACTTTATTTCCATATTGCATTTATACATTTCATTTACCTGTTCTATGGACATTCACCCTGATTAACACTGTTGTGTGCTATTTCTGGCACTCTGTGCACCGGATTGTGTATAAGGAAGTTACACTTTATATGTTATTTTGCACTGTCATTGGTTTGGCAGCCGGCTTAGGCTGCATTTTGCACGTTCTATATTTGATCACTGTCATTTTTCTGACATTGCTATGTATTTTGATAGTTAGGTTATTCCTTTTTTCTTTTTTCCACATATCTAGTTTATTGCCACACTTCCTCTTCATATTATCCCATCCCCCACTCCCTTCCCTACAGCGCAGCACTACACTCTCCCCATTTGTATCATGGAGATTTGGTAAGCAGGCATTTCTTTCAGTTCGGTGGTGGATCTCACAAGGCTGTTTCATAACAAGAGAACTTTAATCTATGGAAGAATTGATTAGAGACTTTTGTGCACAGGTGTTTTTAAATTCATATTCTATTTATTTCACCAATTCTAGACTTTAATTCCAGTTGTGTGTTCTAAAAAAAATTATTGCATTTTTTATCGGATTCATTTTTGGAATTTATGTGGTACATGTGGAATTAATTTTTCACTTATAATCCAATCACAATAGTAATTTTTTCATTGTGTTTTTTTATTCATTCACATATATTATTTGACGTTTCATGGTTTTATGTACTTCGTTGTGCTACTGTTACGAAGCTAGTGCAACCTATATTTTTTATATACTTTTTTTTACCACTATTATTGCTTTATACTGGCTTTTGACATTTACAAATGTAGCAATTTAGAAATTTTAATTTAAATCTGGCTCCATTATTAGCGAAGTGGAAATACAAAAGTGAAATTTGGAAAAGATTGCCTTTGTCTGTTGCAGGCCGCTGCAATTTAATTAAAATGATCTGGCAACCGCAGCTACTATACATACTACATAATTCCCCGGTATGGATAGGATACAAGTGGTATAAAAAGATAGACTCTCTATTTAGAGGACTCATATGGAAGGGTGGCCAAGCCAGAATAAGCCTACAAACCTTACAACTCCCTGTAAAAGAGGGGGGAATGGCGGTTCCACATCCAAGGCTATATTTTTTAGCAGCACAACTACAACATCTGGCAGGATGTGGAACCGCCGAAGGAGACGGCTCTAACACCCGACTTTTGTTGACAGATAACCCCCATAAACAACTAGTGGAAGCCTTAGAGGCAAACTTTTTTTGCCATAACCACTCGATTATAAAACTAGTTATTAAAACATGGCACACAGCAAAAAAAGTATTGGGATACGCTGGTCCGACAGAATTCTCCCCTCTTTGGAACAATAATAACCTACAAGAGACACTAAGCATTGAGGTATCGCCCGAATGGACGAGTAAAGGCATAAGTCGCCTTAAGCATCTGTTCAAAGGGAACACTATGAAATTATTTCAAGATCTAGTAAAAGAATTCAGAATCTCCAATAAAACTTTTTTTAAATTCCTACAGATTCGCCATGTTATACAGACACAATTTGGCCCCCAGACGTTCGAGTGGGCTAAGATTCCTGCTTTGCTTGCTGTAACTGGGGCAACAACGGCTAAGGGCTTAATATCGGGGATGTATAGTAGCCTGGGTGCCAGGGCATTAAGTAAAGCAGGTCCGGGTAAGAGTAAAGCGGCATGGGAGAATGACCTGGGACCAATATCTCCACAACAGTGGGACAGGATTCTCCAACAGGGCACCTCGGTGTCCATTGCCCCGGGCCAAAGACTGTCCCACTTATTTCTTCTTTATAGGGTCTACCATACCCCCCATAAAATGTTCAAGCTAGGTTGGAGACAAGACAACCACTGTCCCCGATGCAATAACAAAGGGGATCTATTACATATGGTCTGGAAGTGTCCAAAATTATATGGCTACTGGGTGGGAGTTATAAAACGGATCAATGAGACATATGGTTCTCTACTTGATCCAACAGCCAGGGTATGCCTTTTGGGATGCATAGACAACAGCTGGGTATTGCAGGGAACACTCGAGGCTATACTAAGGAGCCTATTTCAGGCTCGCAAGGTAATCGCCCAAAAATGGCAGACACAGGCTCCCCCGACCTTAGAACATTGGACAGCGGCTATGAAACAAACAATATCAAATGAAAGAGTCCACTTCACTAAACAGGGGAAACTGACCAAATTTGTCAAGCTATGGGGCCCTTGGCAGAATAGCATTGAGCATTCTACCTAGCATTACACAAAGCTATACTTGCCAGGCCCTTTAAGACTCCGATCACCAAGGACAACTCCAGCTGTGACCTTGGCGGGGGCTTTTTGCCGCTGGCTGATGCCCCTTGGCCGGCCCTGACTGCTTTCCCGACAAGAAATGGTATGACTTGCGACCTATGGCGCTAGCTAACATTGAGGTTGCATGCTCTCGAACGGCAGGGGGAAGGGTGGGAGGCGAGAGGGGGGAGGGTAATATACATAGCCACTACATATCCAACAAGACTCAGTGGCCTTTAATCGGTTATATGAAACCCTAAATTAGCTCTGAATCACTTTGTTTCTCTTTTTTACATATTGTATGCAAAATGTTTGTACACTTGCTTGTTGGATTGTAATATGGTTTTAAAACAACAATAAAAAGAATGAATATAAAAAAAAAAGAAATAGGATCAAAGATTTAGCACTGGGAAACACTTTTTGATAGATAAATAGTGCAGGGACAGAGGGACTTTGTTCCAAATCAGGGACAGTTCCTCGAAATCAGAGACAGTTGAGAGCTATGGCCAATCAGCTTCTAATGAGCTTGTTCAATTAAACTTGTGGAATAAAACCTGGAATCTGAATAGGTTCTATGCAGATTTGCTCCAGAATTTGCACTCTTCAGTTTTAGTGTCAGAAACTATTGCAGAAATATTATTAGAGGAGTTTTCAACTGAACCTCCATGTACTCTAAATATCCAATCAGTCAGATTACATTTTTTTCATACTTGAACTTGATTGGGTATCACTTCAAAATGTTGCTACAGAGAGAAAATCCTGCATAGAGAGGGATTTCTAATTGAATTGGAAATTCTCACATTTGTCAGGGCCACAATTTTCACAACTCACTGGAAGGCCGTGTACACACGACCGAGGTTCTCGCTGGAAACCAGCGAGAACCTCGCTGGAAGCTGCATTCCAGCGAGGACCTCGGCCGTGTGTACGTTCTCGGCGAGCTTCCCGTCGTGAAGCCCGTCGAGCAGAAATAGAGAGCACGCTCTCTATTTGCTCGACGGCCCGCCTGGAAGAATGGCTGGTTGCCATTCTCGACGGGCGGGTCGCCGATTTCGACGGCCGGCAGGGAACCTCGACGGGCGGAACGATGTGTTCTGCACGTCGAGGTTCTCTGCCGTGTGTACACGGCCGAACTCTTGACTTTTACTCTTAGCTCCAAGAGTCATCCTCATATAGGCTAGAGTAAAGTAAAGTAGAAGTAAAAGATTAGTAAAGATTGATATAAGTATTAATATAAAATGCTCATAAGTAAGCCTGCAAAATTGTAATTAAAAAGTGTTCCGTTCAGTCCTTACTGGTTCTCTTTTACAATGGCATTAAACATGCGAAAGTACATTATTTGTTTTTTATCTGATTTAAAGCATAAACCCAGGAATAAAAAATGAAATATATTGCAGCTTACCAGTCACTTGATGCGTTGGCTGTATTAGCTAATCCTACCAAAAACATATTTCTTACCCTAGTGCTCACTATACTGTATCTAAAGGGGAACATTGTTACCACCCTAGGATAGGATTACAAAACACCTCTGCCTTTCTACTCTCCATAACAGGGAGGAGTTGGTCTGTAGCCCTAACAAATGTCCTAAAAATGTTGTTTGAGAGCGGGCTCAGGACAAAGGATTTCTGACAGGATCAATAGGATCAACATAAAATGTTTACACCTGCAAAAAGATATAGCAAAATACTTTAAAGAGCATATTCAACAGGAAAAAAATAGAGCAAATTAGAGAAATGTGTTGATAGGATTTACATACTTTAAAAAGTGAACCTGTCACCTTAGCTATTCAGGGGAGCATACTACCCCATTCCAAGATTAATAGGTATTTCACTGTTTTTGGTTGGTGAACTGGACAGCGAGATCTGGGAATGTAATTCTCTACCACAGAGGGTAAGTGCTATCTGTTAAACTTATAAATTAACTTTAAAGTGTATCCTAAAGCCAGGAGTTTTAAATGAGTAAGAAAGGTTTAAGAACCTTGTTAGGGAGAGGATGTCAGGGTGAACCTATGGTTTCCTGGGTCACAGGGGGAAACTATCTGATTGGATATTCATGCCCTATATGAATCTGGTGGCCATCTTGGGTCAAGCAGAGTTTAATTAGGACCCTGGCCCCCAGGCTTGGTGCACATTTCATGTGTGGTCACCTGTCTGTCAGGGAAGTACTTAGTGGCAATATGCCATTTTATCTGGAAGCCTCTCCATTTGTGTACGGACCAGCCAGGCCAAATTCAGCTCCTCGAGACAGACGCTATCATCACATCTGAGACCTTCTACTACTGACACATTACTTTTATCCTGTGAGTACTCCCGGTCGGGTTGCCTTCCTGGTGGCTTGTTGTGTATAGCTGAACGTTAATTACAATATATTCCTGCAGTGTCTGGGAAGGGGAGTGTGTGAGACACAAATAAAGAAGGATTTGGCTCAGTCAGGGAGGGTAAATATTTCATACTATATGAGAACTGGATTTGGAACTGTGATATAGCATTTTTAGTTGTACATGAGTAAAAGTAGTTTATGAATTTGGACTTTTAAAATATGTTGTCCTAAGTAAAACTAAAAATGGAAAAAAATTAAATTATTGTAACTAATTTAACAAAAACACATTTTGGTTAAACAATCATTAGTGCTAAACCTAGGCAAGTACTTGATGTAAGACATTCTAAATCATGTGGCATCTAAATGAGGAGTGTCAAATTGTATTTCATTGTTGGCCTCATCAGCATAATAGTTGCCCTCAAAGGGCTGGTTGTATCTATAAGACTATAATAATGTATGTACGCTTTATCATTAAACAATTGCCTCTGCGTCAGATTATTAGCGGTTTTAGTAATAATTTAAAGCGGATGGCCCATTAAAAAAATATATTAAAAGCCAGCAGCTACAAATACTGCAGCTGCTGACTTTTAATATTAGGACACTTACCTGTCCTGGAGTCCAGCGGCGTCCGCAGCAGAGGACGAGCGTTCGCTCGTCTCTCTGCTGCTCGCCCCTTCATCCACGGTGAGGGAACAAGGAAGTGAAGCGCTCCGGCTTCACTGCCCGGTTCCCTACGGCGCATGCGCGAGTCGCGCTGCGCCCGCCTTTTGGCTCCCGCTGTGTGCTGGGAGCCGAGAGTTCCCAGCACACAACGGGAAAAAACAGTCTTTTGCCCGAGACTGCAGGCCGGAAGTCTTTAGACAGGTATCTGCACCCCCCTCCCCCTGAAAGGTGTCAAATGTGACACCGGAGGGGGGGAGGGTTCCGATCAGCGGAACTTCACTTTAGGATGGAGATCCGCTTTCAGACAGGGGTAGGCAACCTCAGCCCTCCAGCTGTGGTAAAACTACAAATCCCATCATGCCTCTGCCTCTAGGAGACACACCTGTGATTGTCAGGGTCTTGCAATGTCTCATGGGACTTGTAGTTTCACCACAGCTGGAGGGCCGAGGTTGCCTACCCTTGCTTTAATACCTAAGCTGTAAAGGGTAGGTGCAGACCAGCAGAGAAACACACTCACACTCCTGAAACTGATGATGCAAATCTGAAAAGGAGGGGCACACACCGCTGGCATCATCAACAAGAAACTTTATTGAAGACTGCTGAGACAGAACATGGTTCTGTCATGGTGTTCTGTCTAAGCAGTCTCTAATAAAGTATCTTGTGGATGATACCAGCAGTGTTCGCCCCTCCTTTTCAACTTGCACAGAATTGTGTTATTCTCATTCTCACCAGAAGTCAAGAGTCATGCACCCTCTTGGGCTACTGCTGGGAAAAAGCTGGGGGCAGAGCTGGAAAGAAAATGTATTGTCTGGAGGAGGACCAGAGGAGGGCTGGAGTCAGCTGTCAGAGTCTGCTGAATGTTGAGACCAGCGAGGCAGAGACAAGGGGTCTGCGGCTGTACAGAGAGCCGCAGGATACATAGGAGGAATTCTGTCCTCTCTGCTGCTGAATGCCGAGATAAGGTTGTGGCGGAGACAAGGGGGCAGCTGCAGGAAAGGTGCGAGGGCCAGATAAAATGGCCTAGAGGGCCAGATTTGGCCCATGGGCCTTGTGTTTGACACATGCGATCTAAATAAACAGGAATCATGGAAATATAAAATATAGGTTGCTGATACACTTGATACAAAGTAATGTAGCCTGCTGATAAACTTGATACAAGTTGATAGATAGGCACGTGGTTAAATAAGTGGGCTTGTGAATTGCAAAAAATAAATAAAAATGAAGCAGGTAATTTGAATACTGTATTTATCGGCGTATAACACGCACAGGCGTCTAACACACACCCTAACTTTAAGAGGGAAGTTTCAGGAAAAAAACTTTCCACAGCCTCCTGCGTATAACACGCAGGCACAGTAAAAAAAATGAGTGTTAAACGCCAATAAATACAGTATTTATCACGCACACAAGGTAATGCCAGTAGTGAACACCATTGTGTTAGTGCAGGAGAGGCACCCATTCAGTTTTCAGACGATAGAGGCTATACTAATAAACACTTTCAAAAAAATGTACACAACGTTTGTTTTTTCTCAGCAGAAGCTTTAAAAGTGTTTACCTGTCATTGTTTTTAGGATTATACTAGAAAGATAGTCTCAGAATGTGTAGCAGCTTAACTGCACCAAGGAAATTATTCCTGTATATGTAGCTCCTGTAATGCTTTCAGCACTGTATAGCTATTGATAAATAGGCTTCTTTGATTTGTAGCAGGAATGTAATGGTTCTTTCCATTTTATTGTGTTTGACACTTCTGTTGCAAAATGAATTTCTCTAACATGCCATCATCAATTTTATATTAGTGAAAGGTGAACAGACCATATTCCTCAAACCTTGTCTTGTACTGAATCTAGGCTCTTAGACCATTTGTGAAACAGTTTCAGTGCCATTTGTGAATTACTGTATCTCCTTCTTAAAAGTTTTGGGGAGTAATAACACACTTAAATCCGTCCAAACAAGATTCTAGTAGACATACCGGGCATGATAAAGTTTGAAACACAAAATCATAAATTATAATATAATAAATAACTATATAAAATAATAATAATACAAATAATTTTCGCTAATGGTACTGAAATTTAACCCCGAGCCTAACTCGGAAATACCGCCGGGGAGGTTAAAGTAACTAGTAGCCAACAAAAAACACAAGTCATGGAAAATCAAGAATATCTCCAAATGGATGGGGGTTGCATATACACTCACTGCAGGTTGTAAATCATGTTCTGACCCAAAACTACCCTAATGCCCTGTACACACGATCGGTCAATCCGATGAGAACGATCTGATGGATTTTTCCATCAGTTAACCGATGAAGCTGACTGATGGCCAGTCGTGCCTACACACCATCGGTTAAAAAACCGATCATGTCAGAACGTGGTGACGTAATATACAACGACGTGCATGGATTTTTAACCTATGGACGTGCCTACAAACGTTTTTTTTCTATCGGTTAGGTATCCATCAGTTAATTTTAAAACAAGTTTCACATTTTTTAACCGATGGATAAATAACCGATGGGGCCCACACATGATCGGTTTGGTCTGATGAAAATGGTCCATAAGACCGTTCTCATCGGATTGACCAATCGTGTGTACGCGGCATTAGACTGGATAGTTATTTATTCATTTACATTGATGCTTTCAGAGAAAGAAATGGTATTCGTTTATTTTTATCAATTAACAAAATGGAAAGTAAATGAACAGAAGAGAAATCCAAATCAAATCAATATCTGGTGTGACCAACCTTTAACTTCAAAACAGCATCAATTCATCAATACTTCTGGGTACACTTGCACTCACAGTTTTTGAAGGAACTCAGCAGGTAGGTCGTTCCAAATATTTGAGAAGTGACCACAGATCTGTGGATGAAGGCAGCATGAGATGCTTCTGTCTCTTCATGTAATCCCAGACAGAATTGATGATACTGAGATTAGGTCTCTGCTTCTCATGATCAAGACAAGATTAAGCTACATCTCTGTACCATCTTTAAAACTGTGGAATGCTTTCTCATGTGTAAGTTTTTATTTTAACAAAAGTATAGCTGATGAAAGATTCATTTAACATCAACATATGGCAGACGTTTATAACCCCAGGTTTCAGGTTCCCCCACACGTGACCTCCCTGGAGGCCTTCCTTAGTCATGCTTTTTTAATATACTTGCCTTTTTTCTGAGGTATTTTGGCCAGCAACATTATGTGCATAGTTGCCAACATTGTCAAAAAATGTATATGGTCTTGTTAAAATTAGAGGGCGGGGCATTCGTTTGTAGGCGCGTCATAGAGGGGAGGAAAAAATGCGTGTGGCAAGAAATGGACATTGAGCATGCTCATTTAAGCCACGCCCACTAGTTAGCATAAACAAAGGGTGGTCAATAGAGTCCCTCCTTACATCAGGTGCCCCCATTAGAGTCCCGCCTTACACCAGGCATTCCCAGCAGAGTCCCGCTTTACATCAGGTGGCTCCAGTAGAGACCCTCCTAACACCAGGCATTCCCAACAGAGTCCCGCTTTACATCAGATGGCTCCAGTAGAGTCCCTCCTTACACCAGACATGCCTAGCAGAGTCCCTCCTTACACCAGGTGCCCCCAGTAGAGTCCCTCCTTACAGCAGGCATTCCGAGTGGAGTCCCTCCTTCCATCAGCTGTCCCCAGTAAAGTCCCTCCTTCCATCAGCTGTCCCCAGTAGAGTCCCTCCTTCCATCAGCTGTCCACAGTAAAGTCCCTCCTTACCCCAGTTACAAGTGGCGCACTAGGGTTGGTGTCACCCGGGACAGAAAAACCTAGTGCCACCCTCTGACTATAGACCTCCCTCAGTAAATACCCCCTCCCGCAGTACAGATCCCCCTCCCCTCACGCAGTACAGCCCCTTCCCTCAGTGCAGTCCCCCCTCCATCAGTATAGCCCCCTTTAGGGCAGACCCTTCTATATCAGTATAGACCCCCCTCAGGATAAACCCCTCAGTTCAGAACCCCCTCCATCAGTATAGACCTTTCTTTGGTGCAGACCCCCCTCAGTGCAGATCCCCCTCCATCAGTATAGACCCCCTCAGGATAAACCACCCCTCCTCCATCAGCACAGACCCCCCTGGACAAACCATGCCTGCCCCCCATCAGTACAGACCCTCCCAGCACAAACCACCCTCTGCTCCATCAGTACAGACCCTCCCAGGGCAACCCACTCCCTTAATCTGTACAGGCCCCCCAGGACAAACCACCCCTTCATCAGTACAGACCCTCCAGGACAACCCCCCATCAGTACAAACCCCCCTCCACATCTGTAAAAAATCCCCCTTGGACAACCCACCCCCATCAGCAAAACCCCCCAGGACAAACCACCTCCCCCTCCCCTCATGTGCCTGGGCGGGGAGCGTGGGAGGGTTCAGCATGCAGCCCGGCCACCCGGAGAGTTGTCTGCTCAGGCTGTCACTGACTCTCTGGGCGGTGCACTTGGGAAAGGAGGCAGCCAGTGAGAGTGAAACAGAGCACTCAGGGATAGCGTGGTGCCGGGACCCATTGGGCCTCTGCTCCTCTCAGGATGCTGTGTTTGTCCCTGCGCCATTTACAGAACCAAGAGGCGAAACCTGGGTGGCAAGTAAGAGGCTGCCAATAGAAATGCTCCAGCTGCTCTTCTGTAGAATGGCAGAGACAGAACTGACCAGCACCGTGGACCTCTAGCGGCGGCGTGGGAAGAAAAAAAAATTGTGAAAAAAAAATATATATATTTCACAGACATTTCACGAGAAACGGTAAGACTGAGACAAAGGTCTAAATCCTGGGAAATTCGGGACAGTTGGTAAGTATGTATGTCTAGAGTTTTATTTCTCTCCTGATTTTCTTTCACAGAAGGTGGTCTTTTAAGACGCAGAAAGCAGTGCAAGATAGAGATTTTGCCCTTACAGTATGTTCTTGGTCTTCCAGGTTGACTGATGCTAGGCATCTATTAACTAAGAAGTCTGAGAAAATCTTGATACAGAAAGTAAGCATTACAGAGGACAGCTCTAAATGTGAGTATTGCAGCCATAACTGTGTTTTTGTTTATTAGTTATGAGAACCAATACCACCAAAGGACAGCTCTATTTGTGGGAAAAAAAGGACGTACATTTTGTTTGGGTGCAACGTCGCACAACCATGCAATTGTCACTTAAAATTATGCAGTGCCGTATAGCAAAAAGTGCTTGGGTCAGGAAGGGGGTAAATTCTTCTGGGGCTGAAGAGGTTATGGAAAAGAAGCCTTAAAAAAAAAATATTAAAAAAATTAAGCCACTACATTTAAAGACTGACTTATTGCAATATATCACATTGTTGCTGTTTTTAAGAGTACAGTAACTAATGGCTAGGCATTAGATCTTGCACCAGCTAAATACTTGCAAAGTTGTTTGCAGATGTTGTCATTAGACTACTTTGCACAATTTTAATAAATGTTGATGCTCAAAAAGCACTTTTTGAAATACAAGTTCTTGAAGTTCTTGCCTTTTCAATTATCATTCTTATAGGCTCCATGCACACTGAAGCTGATAAAAGCTATAAAAAAACGCCAGTAGCTTTGGAGGGAGCCTTGCAATGTTTTTTTTTTGCGTTTTTGCAATAGCTTTAATCAGCATTTTTCAGTGTAGCTTTTATCAGCTTTTTTTTACACTTTTTTTTGTGATTTTTTTTTTTAATGAATAAAAAAACTTTAAAAAAAAAAACGCTGGCGCCTGCGTTTTGCATTTTTTAGCGTTTTTCCCTGCCAAAAAACGTCACTTTGAACGCTAATTTCGGGCGTTCAGAAAAAAGCCAATAAACTCCAAAGCTCATTAACACTGGAAAACGCCCAGGTGTGCATGGGCACATAGGTTAACATAGAGTTCAGTTTATGGGCTTTAAAAAAAAAAAGACAAAACGCCAATAAAGTGCAGTTTATCAGCTTCAGTGTGCATGGAGCCATACGCTGTACTACATGTTTGGCATCTATTTTCTTTTTTCTGTTTGTATTTTATTTATTTGAATTTTTATATTTTTGTTTTTTGAAAATTTAATAAAAATACAATTTATATAAAAAAAAGTTCTTGAACTGGATGTACATATTGGTAACAGAGTTTTGGGCTAGCCAAATATGAGTATATCAGATAAGGTAAGATAAACCTTCTGATAGCAGATAAACTAATGATGGATTGATAGCCGAACGTATTCAAATGACTATATACATAAATAGATATACTGTACTTAAACAAATTACTAGTACATATAGTTACTGCAATATAATTTTTTTTTATTATTTTCATTACCCCTTATATACACATTAAAACTGCTTATGCTTCCTAAAAGACGTAAAGTCTACCTGCAATCAACATTCCTGAATTTGTAATCATGTGGCATAGATTCGGGTTTGCATATTACTCATTTGCCACGTCTGGTATAATATTTGCACACAGCAGCTCTCTGTTCACAGACAGAAGAGGCGTTCATGGACTACTGCAGATGGATTTCAGCCTGAACAGTGAAGTTACGTTACAGTGCCACCTTCTGTGGGAAATGGTCCCTTCAGGGCAGCTTTTATGTTTCACTGCAAAAGAGAAAAAAAAAAAATGATATATTTGTAATCTATAAAACTGTCAGTTTTTTTTTTTTACCGATTTTAATTATGACACTAGCTATATAGGTATGGCCTTTGTGGCATGTAAAGTGATCAATTCCTTATTTAGCAACTGTGAACTATGATGCTATTCAACATTTCTTCTTTTTTCCCATAAGAGGTCAAGCAGTTGATATAAATGAGTGAATTTCTCTTGGCTTAGAATACTGTATCGGCTATCAAATCTATATGTTTTTTTAGACTTCAGTTACAGCATTTGTAGAAAAAGAAATCAGTTGCAATGACCACAGCAACCGATTCAAGGTGTCGTTTTTTTTTGCTTCTCTAATAATAATATATTCTCTACCTGATTGGTTACTGCAGGCAGGTTTATTTATAATCTGTGTTGATTAAAGCGATTATATTGTATAAGACCATTTTTCATGATGTGAAAATTACTTTTTTTTTAATGTCATTAAAAACGATCGTGTGTGGGCTCCAGAGCATTTTTCATGACGTGAAAAATGGGCATTAAAAATTTAGAACATGCTCTATTTTTTTGCGTACTTTTTCACGTTGTCGTTTTTCACATCATGAAAAACAGTCGTGTGTAGGCTTTAACGACGTTAAAAAAAAAGTGCATGCTCAGAAGCAGGTTATGAGACGGGAGCGCTAGTTCTGGTAAAACTAGCGTTCGTAATGGAGATAGCACATTCGTCACGCTGTAACAGACTGAAAAGCACGAAGACTGAAAAGCGCGAATCGTCTCTCACCAAACTTTTACCAAAGGGTAGCGCCATCCTAATGGAACGTCCCCTTTATAGTGCCGTCGTACGTGTTGTACTTCACCGCGCTTTGCTCAATCATTTTTCTTTTTCACGATCATGTGTAGGCAAGGCAGGCTTGACAAGAATCAGGTCGGAAAAAAACATTAAAATGGTCGTGTTTACGCAGCAGTAGTCATTTTTACCTACAGGTAAGCCTATAATAAGACTTACCTGTAGGTAAATTGAATATCTCCTAAACCGTGTAGGTTAAGAGATATTCACCTTGCATGCAGCCGCTGATATCAGCGGCGCATGCGCAGTGAAGGTCCGGCATATCGTGTCAGAACGGAGGGCTCCAGTGCTACCCAGAAGAAACCACGAGGGAACATGTTTGCCCCCTCAGCAGTTACTGGGCGGCCCTGTGGGAGCTTTGTTCTAAGGTGAGTATTTCATAATGATCTAGTATGCATTGCATACTAGCTCAATATATACAAAGGACAAAGGCGCGCAACAATGTGACATAGGTATAGAAAAATATGTGTTTCCACAGCAACCTGCAAATAGTGAAAATAAATACAAATAATATGTGAAAAAGGAATGTACAACGTCCCAAATAGGATTCCAATTATTAGGTGCTCAAAAACTTGTTTCCTAATGCCTTTGAAACACAGTTCATAGGAAATTTCCCAATGTAGTGTTGTAGATAATTCCAATGATGACCCTCATCTGTTCTATGTAAGGGAGTGATAGATGGCCGCTTACCGCAATGTTGGACCCTTCCAGGGGTCAGTAAAGCATTCAACACACTTATCCATGGCTGGGTCCTAGGAATCACTCCACTGCTGACAGCTCAGGACTACTCAGAAAGGTTGAAGAGATTTTTCACTCCAAGAGATGTTTTACTCCAAGACGTTGCTCAGATGCTCAGCTTAATTGAGGATATCATAAAAGATAGGGAAAAAAGGAAATTCATAGTGTAGCAGGTTTAAAAAGAAACTGACAGTTTATTCAGTTTTACACTGACAAAATTAAAAACAACAGTCCTTCACCCTGCACATATACGGGTTCTCAGCATGAATTCAAGCCTCCTTTCCCCGTAGAAGCCCGTTTGGGTGAAACGCCGCGTCGGGTGGAGCAGGCGTCACCACGTTCATTAGCTTACCAGCTGGCTGATTTGATCGATCGCGCGCCTAGCTGGAAGCATCTTCACACACGAAAACTTTTTTTGAATTCATGCTGAGAACCCGTATATGTGCTGTCAGCAGTGGAGTGATTCCTAGGACCCAGCCGTGGATAAGTGTGTTGAATGCTTTACTGACCCCTGGAAGGGTCCAACATTGCGGTAAGCGGCCATCTATCACTCCCTTACATAGAACAGATGAGGGTCATCATTGGAATTATCTACAACACTACATTGGGAAATTTCCTATGAACTGTGTTTCAAAGGCATTAGGAAACAAGTTTTTGAGCACCTAATAATTGGAATCCTATTTGGGACGTTGTACATTCCTTTTTCACATATTATTTGTATTTATTTTCACTATTTGCAGGTTGCTGTGGAAACACATATTTTTCTTTACATATGTCACATTGTTGCGCGCCTTTGTCCTTTGTATATATATGTCTTGTGGAGCCCTATATTGGGCTTCTTTGTATTAAGGTGCAGCATTTTTCACTTTTATTTTCAATTTTTTCACGTTTTTTTTACATATAAAACGATATATCAATCATTTAAGGGGTGGTAGCGCGGATTGTTTTTTGTCTTTATACTAGCTCAATATGCCTTCGTCTTAGAGTCGGTTCACACAGGGGCAACTCGTCAGGCGACTCAGCCACCTGACAAGTCGCGCTCCGCTCCGACTTAGAAAAAGGTTCTTGTATGACTTTGGGGGTGACCCAGGCGACTTGCATTGACTTCAATACAGAAGTCATTTTGCAAGTCGCCTCTCAAGTCGTCTTGAGATTGCCATGCCGAGTCTCCCCCAAAGTTGTGAGGCCCCTGTGCGAACCGGCTCTTAGGCCCACGTACACACGAGCAAATAGATTTGTTCAAATCGGTCGGACAGACCGATTTGAACAAATCGGTCTGCTGCCCGTTTTGGTTTTGGTTTGATCGCTGTACACACGATCAAACCAAAATCCCCGCCAGCAGACAGCGCGGTGACGTGGCGGTGACGTTGATGCCGCCACGTCACCGCACCAGGAAGTAAATTACTTCTACGCATGCGTCGAATCCATTCGACGCATGTGCGAGAAGATATGTCTGCTGGTTAGCGTACTAACCAGCAGACATGTCGGGCGGACGGATTACCAGACGACAGATTTTAAAGCATGCTTTAAAATCTGTCGGCTGGCCAAATCCGTCTGCTCGCCCGTACACACGAAAGAATCTGTCTGCTGGGACAGTCTGGCAGACCGTTTCCAGCAGATAGATTTGATTGTGTGTACGCGGCCTTACAGTTTGTTTGTTTTTGGACACAACTGCTTTAACAACTTAAGGACCGCCTAAAGCCGATATACGTCGGCAGAATGGCACGGCTGGGCACAATCACGTACCTGTACGTGATTGTTAAATGCCCAGCCATGGGTCGCGGATGCGGTCCGAAGCTCCGTGACTGCGGCCGCGGGACCCGTGGACCTGATCGCCGCCGGAGTCCCGCGATCAGTCCCCAGAGCTGAAGAACAGGGAGAGGTGTGTGTAAACACACCTTCCCCATTCTTCACAGTGGCGCTGTCATTGATTGTCATTGATCGCCTGTTCCCTGATATAGGGAAAGGCGATCAATGACGTCACACGTCCATCTCCGCCCCCCCTACAGTTAGAAACACATATGAGGTCACACTTAACCCCTTTACTCTGAAATTGACAATGGTCCCAAAAATGTGTCAAAATTGTTCGATGTGTCCGACATAATGTCGCAGTCACGAAAAATAAATAGCTGATTGCCGCCATTAGTAGGTAAAAAAAACAAAACAATAAAAATGCAATAAAACTATCCCCTATTTTGTAAACTTATTGCGATTTTTTTTTTACCAAACATAGGTAGAAGAATACGTATCGGCCTAAACTGAGGGAAAAAAAAGTTTTTTTTTTATATATTTTTGGGGGCTATTTATTATAGCAAAAAGTTAAAAATATTGATCTTTTTCAAAATTGACGCTCGTTTTTTGTTTATAGCGCAAAAAATAAAAACTGCAGAGGTGATCAAATACCACCAAAAGAAAGCTCTATTTGTGGGAAAAAAGGACGCCAATTTTGTTTGGGAGCCACGTCGCACGACCACGCAATTGTCAGTTAAAGCGACGCAGTGCCGAACCGCAAAAAGGGGCCTGGTCCTTTACCTGCATTTTGGTCTGGGTCTTAAGTGGTTAAAGTGGACCTTTTCATCTTTCCATCTATTAAATCTTCTGCTCTTGTTGTTTTAACTTTGGATAGTACATTTTTTTTTTCTGCCCGTAAATACCTTATACAGACCACTTCCTTTTTGTCTGGTCATTAGCCTAGGCTTATGACATCATACACAGCTCTCTCTCTCACTCTCGTGAGTTTGTCAGGAAGGGAGGGGGATGAGTCATACGAGGGCCAATGAGAGCTGCAGGGCTGCAGAGCTGGAGGCGTGCCTCTGTGTAAATCCACAAAGTGAACAGGCAGCAGCTTCAGCTGCCCACAGGTAAAATGGCTGCAGCCAGACTTGGTGGATGGAGATTTCTGCAGCATATTTGGCAAGTACAGAATCACAGCATATATAAAATAATATTCAAAGTGGTTGGAGGGAAGCTTCAAAATGGCAAAGATGTTTTTATTACAAATGATATGAGCTGACTGCAGTTCCTCTTTAAAGTTTACAAAGTTTTGTACAGATGATCATATAGAAGGGAAAAACAATTGTATAGAAGATAGGAGTGTAATATTGGCGATGCATACCACTTGGATTGGGATCAAAAGTCATTACAACATAATAAGTTGACCAATTACAAAACAGTAAGGTTTGAAAATTTTCAAAATCTTGTGCTATGTGAAAGGTTGCCGACACAATCAAATGAAAAGCCCCATTACTACAATGGACTATGTATTCTCTGCTACAGTGTGTGTGATTCATTCTCTATAAGGATTGCAGGAAGGGGAAGAAAAAGGAAAGAAAAAACAATAAGAAGAAGAAAAGGGTGAAAAAAAAAAATTATAATAAAAAATGGTGAAAAAAGGAATATAAAAGGCGCCCTTCTACCTTTTCACACCCCATTGTGCCAAAGAATAAACTGAAAAGAACCCTAAAGCAACTACTTTAAATAAATAAATAGTGATATGAAATAATTCTGAGTGAATAAAATAGCAGCGCTAAGTTCAGTGACTGAACAAAAGTAAATAAATATACCCCTGTGAAAGAGTGTATCATACATATACTAAATACAAAAACAATGTGTGTATATATAAATATATATATATATATTTATATATACAAACATACACATACACATACACAGCTAGGGTTGTCCCGATACCACTTTTTTAAGACCGAGTACAATTACCGATACCTTTTTTCAAGTACTGAATACCGATACTGTTTTTTAATCTCATGTGACAGCGGCACATGTGTCAGTAGTTTTTTTTTATCTTCAACAATTTGTTTTACATTTTTTTTTTTATTACTATAATGCTTTCTTTTTTTTAAGGGGGGTGGACCGTGTCAGTGTGTTTCTTTTATTTTTTTATTATTTTCTACAATCATTTTTTTCTTTCTTTATTTTTTGTTGGAGGGCTTTGTTGAGATATCAGGGGTTTTAACAGACCTCTGACATCTCCCCTTTGAGACAGAGAAAGGGACTAGGGACACATGTTCCCCATTCCCTTTCTCAGCAGCATCAGCTGCACTGAAAATGAATGGAGAGAAGACAGCGTCTTCTCTTCAGTCATAAACTGAAACATTGTAATTACAGGAGGTTATGATATTTCAGTTATGTGAATGGACAGAGTCATTGATCACTGACTCTGTCCATTCGGAGCAGTAAGGAGCCGGCTCCTACCCCCCTCTCCATCTTGACATTTCCAGGGGGTGGAGAAGGAGCACGGAAGGAGAGAGATACACGGCGGGATACACGGAGGGAGAGAGAAACACTTTGGGGGACAGGGAGGGAGGGAGACTGCAGCAAAACGGAGGGGGGCTGGAGGAGGACACGGGACAGTCAGCGGTGATCGTGTGTGGGGGAGTTACAAGCACTGATCAACGCTGAAAGCTGCTCGCGGTGGGGGGGGGGGGAGAGAAGAGGAGAAATTACTTTTAAATCTATACTGCGGTGATCGGTGCTTGTAACTTCCCCATGTACTGATCACCGCTGATAGTACAAGTATCAAGTGAAGCATCGGGAGCATTTGCCCGAGTACAGGTACTCGGGAAAATGCCTGGTATCGGTCCCGATACTAGTATCAGTATCGGGACAACCCTAATATAAACATACACATGAAAATAAAGAAAATAATTATATGTGATTGAATGTCCAAAACGTTCATCCAGTGGTCAAAAAATAAGTAGCAACAAGCCAAGTCTATAAGTGATTCAATTTCAAGTGAATAAACTTTCAAGTGTCCACTTAGTCTTCTTGAACAATCTTCCTTAAGACCTTCCACTACATCATAATTGCTCAGTGACTCCACACCCTAAGGAATTGTGCTTACCAATAGGACATGCCTCACACTCACATGCTTGGCAATACCGCAAAGTCTCCAAAGGCATCAAACGACTCCACCAGTGCTCCAGCACCTCAATGTTATTACACATGCAAAAATAAAATGGCTCCAATAATGAAGTATATCAAAACTATTTATTAAAAATAGCACAAGAGGCCTTTACACATTGCACTCACATCTATTAGAACAAACAGAGGCACTTCAACAGTAAACTCAGCAGTGAACTGCAAAACCAGAGACAAATTTGTGGTAAAACCTTGATGTATTATGGTCTCGGCAGACACAATGTTTAGCCTGAACTGACAGCTGCACGAGACGGCTTTGGCTAGGAATGGCTAGACGAAGGCAGATGAAACAATGGTGATTCAGGCTGCAGTCAAGACTATGCGTGTCAGGGAGTGGCCCTTCATCAGGTCAAGGCCTACACCTATTGCCTATTGCCATCTTCGGATCCAAGCCTCACTCCTGCTTTACATCCTGGTATTGGTTTGACGTCACGATCGAGAAGTCTTTGCCTACACGCAGCTGTGACCCATCCACGGCAACGTTGAGCTGTTGCCAGCTCCGGTTGGTTTATCCATCTCCCCCCGCCGGATGGTTGCTCTTCCCCCTGTCTCGGTAAGGTACACACAGCACCAACGTGAGTTTCATCCTGGGCAGCACGCCTTCCTGTCAGTGGAGCTTTGTTTATGGTTTAGAAACACCACTTATTGCCTGGTTGTCTGACTGCTTCTGTTCCATCTCTACACAGATTATGCTGGCTGGTTGTAGAACTTATATTTTGACTACAGAGAATTGTTGTAATTTTAAAGTTTTTCACGGCAATAAATTGACATTTTTACTAACAATTGCCTTGATACAAATGCCCTTTTTTCAGCGCTTCACATATCATCTCTCTGTCTGGTAATAAAATTGCAACACCTAGGAAGCAAATATAAAAAAAAAAATCACTAAAATCATGTGTGGATTGGAAAAAGAAAAAACGAGAGAAAGCATATACTCATATACATATCATGTGCGCACTAAACACATGGAGATAATCATATGCTCTCCCTACAATAACCAACAACGCATATTCTGTCAAGAAGATTAAACTAAAAAAGTTGCATAATGCCGATCACCCATATAGTGTATTACATAGATGAACGGCTAACTGCATAACTAAATAACATATGGGAACTATCATTTTTCTTTTTAACCAACCCTTAAAGTTCCCTTCCTGTCCTGTTGAGAAATATCAACCAGCCCTCCATATATTTAGACTGAGTTAACTGTTGATCCAACAGAGTCCAAAATAGAACTAATGAAGAAAAAAAAAAAAAAGAGCCAGCAGAAAAGGGAAAATCTGAATTATACCTCCCCCCCGTTCCTACTAGCTTAGGGGGGTGTCTTTTTTTCATTATCTGTGAACCTTTCTAAAGATCATATGCTGGTCGGAGCGGAGGGAATATTTCTTTCGTTTTGGGGCCATGCTCCGCCATGCTCCGCTGACATGTTCTTCTGCCTTGGCTCAAGTCTGGCCATCCGCCTGCTTGCTAATTTCCTTGCCTTCCCTGGTGAAGTGATCTTCCTCCGCTCCCCACCCAGTAGAAGCCAGGGCCCGGAGAGTAACACTTGACAGGCTGTGAGGTGGGTGGTGGTGGCGACGGGCAGAGAGTCACTGATTGCCGCCAATCAGCTGCAGGATCCTGAAGAAGTAAACATTGTGAAACTAATTGTTATTGTATGCTGCAAATGTATTATACTCTGTGGATGTAAATCTGATTTTTATATTATAACTTTGAATATGATTCATTATTATTTGTTCAATTTTGGTGCATTGAAAGTCCAATAACTTACCCTTTTTATGAAAGGATTCCTGTACTGTAGGATAAAGGATAGGACGCAGGAAGGGTGATGCTATCATTCGTGCAGTAAAATTGCATTGATTTTGGAGGAGAATGTATTAGGGCCCATAAACACAATCAGATTTTCAAACAACAATGGTCCGATGGACATGTTTTATTAGACAATCCGACCGTCTGTATGCTCCATCGGACAATTGTTGTTGGAATTTCCAACAACAAATATTGGCTGTGCATGCGCTCAAATTTTCCGACAAAACATTTGTTCCGTCGGATCATCTCGTGTGTACACAAATCCATTGGACCATAATCCAACGTACAAACATGCATACTTCGAACCAATGATAAACATCAGACAACAATAGCAGAAGTTGCCCAAAGGGTGGCAGTAAAGAGCTGAAAAAATACGTGATTTGGTGAATGTTGGCTGAAAATGTTCTGCCAAGTGTATTCATACCAAGTTCATGGCCAACGCCCCTTTGGACAAAAATCAACGGGAAAGTCTGATGGAAGTCCAATCATGTGTTCGAGGCTTAAGAAACATCCCCAGTTGGACCCAAAGAAATACATTGGCAGTCATCTGATGAAAATAAGACTGCTCTGTGTCTGCAATGCCAGGAGAATATTTCTTTCATGTAAAGTCCCGTAAGGGATGAGAAAGATAGTTTACCGCTCAGAGGTCCTAGGGAACACCTGGGTTTAGGCACTGCAATAGTATGCAAAAATGTGTAGAGAAAAACCGGGATGGCCGCACTCCAAAAAATGGTTCCTTTTAATAAAACTGGACACAACATTAACATATCACAGCAAAAAAATCAGAAGAAAATCTGACGCGTTTCACACTATCATACAGTGCTTATTCATAGCTAGATGTGCATGGCAGAAAGAAAGAAATGTATACTATATTCAACATAGAAAACAATTGTGTAAATGCCCTCAAAGCCAATTGATTAATTGGCTAATGAGGGAAACAGGTAATGTTAAGATATGATAGTGTGAAACGCGTCAGGTTTTCTTCTGATTTTTTGCTGTGATATGTTCATGTTGTGACCAGTTTTATTAAAAGGAACCATTTTTTTGGAGTGCGGCCGTCCCGGTTTTTCTCTACACATTTTTGTAAAGTCCCGTAAGGTTGGTTAATGCAGGTATTCCAGACAATGCCCAAGACCTTTTCTAAACCCTGGTCAGCGTTGTATAAATTTATTGACAATGTTGGTTCTCACCAAGTTGCTCAGAACCCAGGGCCTGTGATTACGTGACCGCTAGAAAAACATAAAAAAGGAGGTACCAGTATGTACACTGCCATTTATTATAAATGGCTTGCAGCGTTACCAAAGGCATTGCATGGACACAATTTAAAAGTTGCTTAATAGATAATATATACAGTATAGCATAATATAAATTTCAATGAAAGCCCAATAAAGCAAGCAAGTATTTTTTTTTTTTTAACACACAGCACCTAAAACACACACATGTGAATGGAGCCTTATTGTCCTTATCACCAGTGTCAAATGAATTTAGGAAAGTAAACAAATAGTGGCAATCAGGATCAATTCTGAATTTGGTGCTTCAGTTAACCTAACTCTGTTTACATCCTTTATAATATAAGGGGGAAATTCAGTCATGTGGAATAATAATATTAAACATACAGTTAATGTGCAGGAAATATGTGATCTGCATTATATAGAGGGTCCTGGAAAATTTGGAGGTTATTTTTTCCATCCATAGTCAAATAAAAGACGTAGACTAGGCAGAGCAACACCCCTTGCTGGCATGTGGGAAACGCTGAGGTCTGCTCAGTTAATCTGTATGCTTCTTACCTCACTTTACTGTTTTATATTTTTCTTTTATAGCCAAGAAGCACACCCATTACCTCATTCCAAGGGCAGAATACAAATTTATTTCTAGATATTAATGTTAAAAGACCAGTAAACGTAAAATATATTTTATTACATAAAGACAGAGCTTATAATGCCCTTTAAAATATGTGGAACATTTCTGCACAGAAAACAAAACACTTGATTTATGTGTTTAAAACTAGCAAACGTGGGACTGTTCACTCATAGCGATGAAAGCTGAATTTCCGAGTGGTATGCATGCACAATATGGTAAACATGGTTCAGCAGTCTGAAAAATTGAATTTTATAGCAAAACATACAAAGTGCAGAAGTATGTAGTACATAGTGCACATACAAAAAGAAGATATATTGGTGCTTTCGCCAGTATGTCATTATAGAGAGGGGTACTTACACCCTGAAATAGGAAACTATAAACCATAGAGCGAGGGAAAGGGGCAAAAGGGATTTTCATGGTACCGTCAAAAGCATTAATTACAGTTGCATACAATTAAAAAATTGTTTTACATATATAAAGAGAATACTAAATATATTCATTAAAATTAAGGATTTAAAAATAATAATTTCAATGGCTTAACGGTGACTAAAGTGTTTTTACCCATACTAATATGTATGACACATGAACAAATGGAATATTCAGTTAGCCAGTACGCTTTCTCAGGAGTTCAAAATAGGAGGATATCAATCCTATAAACTTAAAGGGTCACTATAGGAATTTTTTTTTTTTTTAGCTAAATAGCTTCCTTTACCTTACTGCAGTACTGGTTTCATTTCCTTATTGTTCGTTTTTGCTTTGAAGTTGCTGTAATCCTGCTCTGTTCTCCACACTTCCTGCTTGTCTGTTTCCTTATAACCACCATACTGGGAGCTTTCTCACGATGGTTTAAGCTGTCATTACTGTGTGTCTAAAACTTCCCAGAACCAATCAGATTCATTTTAAAACAAAACACTGCCCTGGATTTGTTTGTTTTTGTTCTGTGTGTCTATTTCTACTTTGCAGAAACATGAAGCCAGTTCAAAAGTGAAACTAACCTGCAGGCACATTATATGATTGATTTTTATCTATTTTTAATCATTTTGAAAAGGAATCAGTTAACTTTTATGTCTCTATACCCTGTAAACAGTCATTTCAGCAAAAAAAATGTTTTTCCTTTAGTGACCCTTTAAAGAAATATAATAATATTTGAAAAAAGTACAGAATACTAGATACAAGTTTAACAGTTATAGTAATCACTTCAATGCTTAGCCTGGATATCAAACCACAGATGAAAAAAATAAAATAAAGGGGAGGTCAGAGTTTTCCCCCCAGGGCAAGTGTGAGAACAGGTAACAGTGCCACCAGGATCTGTATACCGTATTTATCTTTCTATAGCGCGCACCGGCGTATAGCGCGCACCCCCAACCTAGAAGGGAAATTTCAGGAAAAAAAAAAGAATATATTTACAGTTTGAATGCCTCTCGTCGGTGTCTTGCCCGGCGTCCATCGGCGGCCTTTTCCAGTCCGGTGTCTGTCTGCGGCCTTGTTGGTGTCCTCCACGCTTCTTCTGTGCTGTTTTTGAGCCGATCCCCGCTTCCCGCGCTGTGTTTGAACGCTGCCGCCGACATATACCGAGCGCAGTACACTCGGACACACTCGGCCATGCTCGGCTCCACGCGGGGATGGGCGTATATCACGCACAGACGATTTCCCCCTGATTTTAAGTGCGCGGTATAGGCCGATAAATACGGTATTAAAAAAGTAGTATTAGTGTAGATGTCAGATAGGCCCCAGATGACGTCATATGTGATGAAACGGTGGGGCCAGACGTACGTACATTATCACACATGTGCAATCTGGAGTTGGCTATTTTAACTTCTGGATGTCAAGGGTTTTAAGCATTTTGACCAACCAACATCTGTATTTTATGCTGAAAATGGGAGTGCACCCACAATTGTCTTAATACATTATTTGTTTATATGGTATCACGCGATTCTGGCAATCTTTTTATCTTTAATACCATGACTTTATTGGAGCTGATTACCCCTCATTGAAGCACTTTCTGGTTTTATCTGATGCTGATCTTCCCTTACCACTGTAGCTGGTGAGCCGGTATACACACAGGCCTTTGTTGAGCACTTTAACCACTTAAGACCCAGACCTTTAGGCAGGTAAAGGACCTGGCCAGTTTTTGTGATTCGGCACTGCGTTGCTTTAACAGACAATTGCGCGCTAGTGCGACGTGGCTCCAGAACAAAATTGGCGTCCTTTTTTCCCCCCAAAAAAGAGCTTTCTTTTGGTGTGTGATCACCTCTGCGTTTTTTTTTCCGCTATAAACAAAAATAAAGCGACAAAAATTCAATATTTTTTACTTTTTGCTATAATAAATATCCCCCAAAAATATATAAAAACGTTTTTTTTCCTCAGTTTAGGCCGATACGTATTCTTCTACCTATTTTTGGTAAAAAAAAAAAAAAATTTTATAGCGTTTACAAAAGAGGGGATATTTTAATTGCATTTTTATAAAAAAAAAGTTTTACTACTAATGGCGGTGATCAGCGATTTTCTTCATGACAATTTTGACACATTTTTGGGACCATTGTAATTTTCACAGCAAAAAATGCATTAAAAATGCATTGTTTACTGTGAAAATGACAATTTCAGTTTGGGAGTTAACCATAAGGGGGCGCTGAAGGGGTTAAGTGTGACCTCATCTATGTTTCTAACTGTAGGGGGGTGTGGCTGTAGGTGTGATGTCATTGATTGTGTTTCCCTATATCAGGAAACACACGATCAATGAGGGCGCCACAATGAAGAACGGGGGAAGCTGTATTTACACACAGCTCACCCCATTCTTCAGCTCTGGGGACCGATCGCGGGACTCCAGTGGCGATTGGGTCCCGTGGCCGTGGTCACTGAGCTTCGGATCGGGTCGTGGGCACTTGCCTGCGACCCACGCCTGGGCACTTAAAGAGGACATACCTGTACGTGCTTGTGCCCAGCCGTGCCATTCTGCCGACATATATGTGAAGGAGGCGGTCCTTAAGTGGTTAACAGGGGATCACACAAGATCTAGTAAGCAGGATTTGAGTGTGAGAGCTGTCACTGGGCCTACTTTAGGATCTCCTACCTATTACAACGGTTGTGGGACTATCAGTTTCATTGGACTTTGGGACTTTTATATACAATTATTGGACAATTATAGCGCTGCACTACTTTTGTTTTAGATAGGATAGGTTGGTAATAGATAGCATTTCTAATATGAAATTGTAGTATACAAGGGACAACAAGTCCATACATACCAAATTATGGTGATTTTAAATGTAGACAGGGAAGCCTAATAATTAGGGTAACCACTGATTTAGGGTCCATAACATAGGGCTAGAACCCAAAGTAGGTCAGATATGTTCATGGGGTTGATATCCCTGTAACATCTATAGATGATAATAAAATACTGTAAGTGAGCTCAGGATGTTCAAAATGTCCAAAATAACAAGGGTTAAAAGGAATACCAAATACCATATCAAAATAACATCCAAAGAATATGTTAAAGGTAGGATGGGCCATCGGTAATGAAATTAAGCAGGCATATTGTAAGAATGACTTGGATGGAGGAGTAGCGAAGCTTAGAACAGTATAAACTGTCCAAAAATGTGTTAAGGATCGCTTAGTAGAGAAGCCTATGAAGAAATAGATATACAGAACATTTGTATATAAGAGCAATGCTCTCTGAGGCCTTGTACACACGACGGGAAATATCCGCTGTAAACGGTCCCCGGACCGTTTACAGCGTATATTTGCGCCGGGATGTTTTGATCCGATGGCTGTACACACCATCGGATCAAATTCCCCGCCGGCGGACAGCGCGGTGACGCGGCGGTGACGTTGACGCCGCCACGTGACCGCCACGTCACCGCACCAGGAAGTAAACACTTCCGCGCGCATGCGTCGGATCCATTCACAGGATACGACGCATGTGCGGCAAGATATGTCCGCTGGTTTGCCGTACTAACCAGCGGACATATCTGACGGCCAGCTATCCGGCGGAATTATTTCAAAGCATGCTTTGAAATTTTTCCGCCGGATGAATCCGGCAAAAAGCGTCCGTTTGCCCCTACAGACGAGGGGATTTTTCGGCTGAAATGGTCCGTCGGACCATGTTCAGCGGAAATATCCCCTCGTGTGTACAAGGCCTGAGGCATAAGACTGTTAAGATTTGTAAAAAGGTAGTTACATAATTTTAAACAGTAGGACACCCTTACCACGGGTTAAATTCTAGAATGATTCAAATAATATGCCAAATAGAGAGTGTCCTAAGTCCAGGATGTAAGGCATAAGCACCTATAGAGAAAAAGAATCAGGCTGGATCGGGTTTGGCAGACTGGCCAGATAGATGTGCCGATTTTTTGATTGCAATGCTTTTGACGATACCAGTGTAGCGCTTACCCCCGAAGGAGCCACTGGTTTGTTTTGGGATCGGCGTATTTAAGTTACCCTGCGATGTGTCTAGGGGTGATGGCAGTGATGAGACCAGTGACAGAATGTCCAGGCAATTAGTTGACGTTTTCAATGCTTTTATTTCCTGGTCCAACACGACCAACAGTCAACTTGAGGTAGACAGGATAGGTTGGTGAAAAGAAGAACTTTGCAGATTCAGGCTATGGATAGTAGAAGAGAAGGAACAGGTCTCCGCCGCCGACTTGGCTCTATTAGATTTAGATCAGTAGAAGGCCTCTGCCATCGGCCCAATACTCAGGTGCTTGAAGTGTAGAGCAAAATACCCTCAGTCAATTATTTGAGGCCACCAACTAACAGTTTGCAGCATACAACCTGTCAGTATTCGGTCACCCAGATCCCCGATGGCTTGTCCGAGTCTTGTAGGATCACCTGCCTCCGGGCTGACCTTGGACCGACTTTCCACCGAACAGCACTTCCAGCTTGGGATCTCTCTCTAGGTGTGAGGACCCAGTAAGTCACTGGGGCCCCTCTGCAGGGTCCGTGATGTGCGCACACCCTAAAGGTGGGTGCCGCACCTGCGACCCGTTGCGGGTAGAAGACCCGGGTAGAAGACCCCGACCAAAAATGGCGGCGACCCAGAAATACCCTCCCCCAGCCTGCCCCGCGAGGGAGAACATCCTCTAATTGGCTGCTGGGGAAAGGCGCTTTCCGCCTGGACCCTCTGGCGCCACCTGTCGACCAAAGAATAGAAGTGTATCCCTGGAACACAGAATGGGACCACAGGGATCCCAGCCCGAACAATTTGTACAAAAAAACATGGATTAAAGGAAAGTAACTCTCTCATCCCCCTCTAAATTTAAATAGCGTCCTAACTGAAAGTATAGGGGCGCTACACCAGGAAAATAATTTTTGCCCCTTTCCCTATGGTTTAGAAAAGACTAGGGATGAGCTGCTTGCATGGATGTTCAACAAATGGCCAAACCTAATTGGTGTTCAGCTGAGTCAAACCTCCAGTGGCAGCGGGAAGTGAAAACTTAGCGTTGGTATTACTACAGAAGCTAAATGTTTCCCTTCAGGTTGGTTTTTAGGAAGCTGACAGGCACTGGTGAACTAACAGCCATGAATCCTCCCCACCTGGCCCATTCAACCATCAGCTGGGTATCCCAGCTGACAACGTAATGTAAATAAAGGGGCAGGTTTTGTGTAAAAAACCCATGCGTCTTAATAAAAAAATAAAAGGCCCTCCCCCAAAAAAACATAACAGACCCTTAACCAAGTATGTAGTCTGATTAGACAGGTAAGTGGGGGAGGGTGCAGTGTGCTCCCCTCCTCCTGAAATATTAGGCCACATGCTCTCAACAAAGAGGGTACCCTGCCAGGGAAATGTTAATGAGGACAAGTGTTTTTTTCCACACAACCCTGGTTCTGTGGTTTTGGGTGTCTGCAAGCAGTGGGGTTATCTGAATCTGGAAGCTCCCTTTGACAATAAGGTGGCCCCCAGATACTGACCCCCACATGAATGAGTAAAACCATTGTGAAATATGTCATCCAGTGATACAGATCCACACTACTACAAATCCACACTACGAACGATGCCTGACACCCACTGAAAGAGAAAAAACTGCCAATTGCTGGCATGATCTGTTTATTTGCTGAGAAGTACACTAAGGGGCAAGAATCTTTTAGGTGAAATCATTGACAAAATATGAACATGTCAATATTTGGTCAGTGACATCACTGACCAAAAAGAAAGACAGAACAATGAAATACTCAGTATATATTATGGGAAAGAAAATTAAGTAAAAAATTATGGAGAAACGTGAAGTTTACATTTGTGTACACAGACATTGCGGAGAATCTGTACACTAAAGACAAGCAGACCTAGAACCCATGAAATGTCCCTTTAGTGTAACCTTTTTACATCTTATGCCTACAGCATTTTATATTTCAGCAAATACTGTATATAGAAGAGCTAAAAACCAACAATAAAATTCATTTTTGGTTATCAGCCACCATACTTCTCATAACATTAATTTGCCTGTTATGGTTCCAGATGCTTCAGCTAAACAGATTACAAGGATTTGTTCTCCCTAAAATGTACCCATTTTACAATTTTTTATAACTGCTGCTAAACACAAGGTGTAATACATTGGCATATAACTTGGAGATCACAAACAAACATACTGTACTATAACACAAGTGTTCACATTATTTTTTTCCAACTCTAGTGTAATATTCAATATGTATTTAGCCATTTGCTTAGATTTACCCTTTTTTCAGAATCCTGCTCACTGCACGTTGCTGAATGTAAATGTATAGCGGTGACAGGGCAGAGGGTGGATCAGACTGCTGGAGATAGACATCTGTACACACAGAATGCAGCAGTCATTATAATTAGCCTGCTGCAGATGATTATAATTTTAGGCTGATGCAGGAGCTCAATTAAATAACCAAGGAGTAAAGCACTTAAATAAATGTTTTTTATGCCCCTTAAATTGATCCTTTTAAAGCTAAAACTACAATTAGGGTGCAGCAGAAGGTAAAGTGGAAATGATATAGCTGTTCACACCAGCAGCTGCATTACAATGGGCACTGTGGCCTGGCTGGAGCAGCGCAGTGCTGATGCACTGATCTCGGCGCATTGCACTGTTCCTTTTTTTTTTTTTTTTTAAACAAACTTTGTTGTCATGTCATGCAGACATTTCAGAAGGTTTAATTGCTGGCTGTGTGGTGTGAGGCAGTGGATTGCCTCACATGCGTGCTGAAAAAATGTACTGCATACAGCAATGCAGTGGTGTGAACTAGGAAGATAGGGGACAGGACATAGAGACTGCACTGGAATGTCCCATCGCATGTGGTGTGAATGGGCAAACATGACAATTATTGGACAACAAATGGGCAATTATATTGGAGGGCTGCTGCTGGCTTAAAGGGTCACTAAAGGGAAAAAAAATGTTTTGCTGAAATGACTGTTTACAGGGTATAGAGACATAAAAGTTAACCGATTCCTTTTAAAAATGATTAAAAATAGATAAAAATCAATCATATAATGTGCCTACAGTTTTAGTTTCACTTTTGAACTGGTTTCATGTTTCTGTGAAGTAAAAAGACACACAGAACAAAAACAAACAAATACAGGGCAATGTTTGTTTTTAAAATGAATCTGATTGGTTCTGAGGAGTTTTAGACACAAAGGGCCAGATTCACAAAGCACTTACTCCGGAGTATCACGAGTTAGGCACGCGTAAGTCTAAAAATGCACACGCTTATCTATGCACCGTATCCCCAAAACGATATACGCCTGAAATCCACATTTTTTGGACCAACGTAATTTGGATAGACCGGCGCAGCGTGCGTGCAAAACTGCACTAGACACACCATTGATTTGCTATGCAAATATGCAAATGAGGGAGATACGCCGATCCACAAAATTACGTTTGTGCGGTGCAGTCTACACGATGTGCTTATCAGCTGCACGGCCGGTCTAAAATTAGACCATATAAAAGGTGGTTTAAAATTAGACAATCCGTCTACATGTCAGCAAAAGCAACACCATTAGGGCCGAGCTGAGCAGCCACACTTGCAGGACATTAATCTGTATGCCAACATGCCAGGGGCATCCTTGCTCATAGCTATACTACTGGCTTTAGATGAGCGCAGAAGGAGGAGGGCACGGAGGAGGGCACAGAGGAGGGCACGGGAGAGGATCTTTGTCGGGTATATCCGTCGGGTGAGCCCAATGGTAATAGGCCCCCCTCCCCTTTTGGCTGGAATTAGGGTGCAATTGGAGAGATACCCTGTGTTAATAGGAGGGTAAATGTTGGTTCCTCAGCTTCCACTAATTTCAGTGAAATTGAGTAAAGGTGGATTAATTAGGTCAGGATTAATTAGGTCAGGAGCCTGTGCAGGCCAGCAGGCCCAAAGATTGCTAAAGTAAAATGATCCTATGCTGCTATAAGGATGCCAGTTGTGACCGATGCACCCTAAACCATATAAAACAAAGAAAAAAATGTGTCTCTAGAGTCTAATAGGTAGGAATCCCTACTAGTGTGATTACTAGTGTAATCAACCACACTAGTAGGGATTCCTACCTATTAGACTCTAGAGACACATTTTTTTCTTTGTTTTAGATGGTTTAGGGTGCATCGGTCACAACTGGCATCCTTATAGCAGCATAGGATCATTTTACTTTAGCAATCTTTGGGCCTGCTGGCCTGCACAGGCTCCTGACCTAATTAATCCACCTTTACTCAATTTCACTGAAATTAGTGGAAGCTGAGGAACCAACATCTACCCTCCTATTAACACAGGGTATCTCTCCAATTGCACCCTAATTCCAGCCAAAAGGGGGGCCTATTACCATTGGGCTCACCCCACGCATATACCTGACAAAGGTATTCATTTAGCAGCGCCATTTCCCTTTCTACTATTCATATTTATATTAGCTCCCCACATAGGGATCCTACTGGGAGGCAACAGCTACTTTATTCACCATAGCGCGGACTCCCCTGTTCTTACACGGGAGAGGATCTGCCGACCGCCACTGGGCAAGGTACTGGCAACATTCCATTTCCTTGCTAGTTGCTCTTTTCACCCTAATGGGTAAATATATATTTTATATACATTTTTTTTCTGTTTAGTATATATTTTATAATAATTAATATAATAAATATATATTTTTATTTTTTTAAAGCGGAGTTCCATCACTTTTTTTCATTACATCCAGCATACTGGCGTCAGCGCCAGTATGCTGTTTTTTTTTTTTTTTTAATGCTCGTACTTACTGTATATCACAACATTGAATTCCAGGCGCACCGCGGAGTGTCGCCGCTATAAGGCGTCACGCCTTCCGGAAACAGCCGATTAGCATTCGGCGCCTGCGCATAGACCCAGGAGCTGACTGCGCAGGCGCCGAAAATAGCCGGTCCTAGTTCGGGTTTTTTCGGAGGGCGTGACGCGCTATATACGGCGCCTGCGCAGTCAGCTCCTGGGTCTGTGCGCAGGAGCTGAGTAAAAGCCGAATGCTAATCGGCTGTTTCCGGAAGGCGTGACGCCTTATAGCGGCGACACTCCGCGGTGCGCCTGGAATTCAATGTTGTGATATACAGTAAGTACGAGCATTAAAAAAAAAAAAAAAACAGCATACTGGCGCTGACGCCAGTATGCTGGATGTAATGAAAAAAGTGATTTTAAGGGTGGAACTCCGCTTTAACTAATATAAATTTACTAATTTTAATATTATTATAATTATCTTATTTAATAATATATATATATACACGACACAAACCTCCAAACAGCAACAGACAACGGAATAAAAGCACCTTGCTTCAGGAAAGGAAAAAAATTGGATGTACTTTTGCAATGGAAGGGCATTTCTCTCTGTCTATTTAAGCACTGTGCATAGCTCACTAAGTCTGACGGGCCTAGTTCCTATCTAACTGATTGCGCCGTGCCGAGTTCTGAGCATGCTCAGAGAGGTGCTGACCATAGTCTGCTTCATGTGCACATGCCCAGTCTGGTCGGCCCTTCATTTGCATGGGGTCACGGCTCATTTCAATGGAACATGCCCACGTCCTTCCCACTTTGAATTACACCGCCTTACACCTCGGTATTTACATTGCACCGGTGCAAATTTGTCCGAAAATACTACGAGGATACGGTACTTGTGCCTCGAAATTAAGCCGGTGTAACTTAAAGGAGTTGCACTACGCCGGTCCAAAAATGCGCCGATGTACGTGAATCTGGCCCAAAGTTTTTTTTCATATAGAGCCAGACCACTAGGAAGTGTGGAGATCAGAGAAGTATTACAGCTACTTCAAAGCAAAAATGAACAACGAGGACATGAAACCAGGACTGCAGTAAGGTAAAAGATAAAAATTCCTTTAGTGATCCTTTAAATGAGAAGAGGGAATTTCCCTGTACCTCATACCAACAAGTCCAGTATACCAGAAAAGAAAAAAAAAATGAATTTATATCCACCAAACGACGCCTTTCCATCTGCTATAGAAACTTCCATCCCCATGTACCAGGTTACAAGTAACAATAGAAGGCCAGGCACAAAGTACATTTTTTTATTTTTTTTGTTTTTTATTATTATTCTCCTCAGATATACAGTCTATTACCTCATCATTCTCTGTGTAATCTCCTGTCATGTAATATATATTTTTATCACCGCATTTACTCATATCTTTTGTCAATATTAAGACAAGGAGTGAAAACTTTAATTATTTTGATTTATTATTTTCTATTTTATTAGTACTATTTATAAAAAATAATATTATTCAAATGATGTTTGTAGTAAGTGATTTTCATGTGTTTTCTTTGCTTTGTAATATTTTAAAATTCTTAAATAAAAGAATGTAAAAAATGTAGTTGGTTGAAAGTCATGAAAAGAGTCTGCTGTTTTTTATAAATCTTTAAAATGTATTTGTCTTCCATAAAAGACAGTGTCTAGCCAGCAACTGTAAGCAAGTTTCAGCCTTGTTCCCTACAAATGCCATGCACAAAAATGCCACATTATATAGTGGATCAACCCCTGCTGGCAACACATGTCGTTAATTTGCCAATTAGTAGATAATTAGAGTTACTTGGAGAGGTATAACACCATACATGGACAGACACAAATTTAATCAAAAACACAAATGTAATTGCTTACACAATCAAAAAAGACATTCAAATCCAATAGAGTGGCAAAACAGAAACAAGGCAACAAAGAAAAAAAGAGAGAGGCAGGTAAAACAAAAATAAAATCACATAAGTAGTCCAGGGCCCATCTGAGGTTTAACCCCTGAGGGACCCTGGCTTTTAACTTAAAGCAGTTGTATAGTTTTTTTTTTTTTTTTACTTTTACCTACAGGTACTGTGCACATATACACCTTCCTTCCCAGGCGAAATTTCAGCTTCCGGCACTGCGTCGCTTTAACTGACAATTGCGCGGTCGTGCGACGTGGCTCCCAAAACAAAATTGACGTCCTTTTTTTTCCCACAAATAGAGCTTTCTTTTGGTGGTAACAAAAAAAAGAGTGTCAATTTTGAAAAAAAAACACAATATTTTTTACTTTTTGCTATAATAAATATCCCATTTAAAAAAAAAAAAAAATGTTCTCAGTTTAGGCCGATACGTATTCTTCTACATATTTTTGGTAAAAAAAAAATATCGCAATTGCCATATAGTGACTGGTTTGCGCAAAAGTTATAGGCCCAGATTCACGTACATCTGCGCATTATTGGACCGGCGTAGCGCACCGCCTTTACGTTAGACTTGCGCAATTTTGCCGCGCAATCACCCTATTCTCGTAGCTTTTGCGCAGGAAATTGCGCATACGTAACGTTTTTCCAGAGGCGTAAGGAGGAGTAATACAAATTGGGAAGGACGTGGGCGTGTTACATTGAAATGAGCCGTGACCCCATGCAAATGAAGGGCCGGCCGGCTCGCGCATGCGCGCTTGAAGGAGACCATGGTCAGCTCCGCTGTGCGCATGCTCACAACTCGGGAGCGGCGCAATCAGTGAAATTGGAAATGGACTAGGGCAACTTTGTGAACTACGCAGACAGCATAAATAGACAGACACAAATGCACTTCCTTTGCAAAAGTACATCCCTTTGTATCCCTCCCTCTACAGCAAGGTGCTTTTGTTTGTTTGTGACGTGTCTTTGAGATATTTGGGGACTGTTTTGCAGAGTGATTTTTGTCTTTTATGTGTTTTCTTTGTTGTTATTTTTTTTAAATTATATTTTTGCTGGGAATTTTTTTTTTTTTGCTCGTCATTTATTTAATTTTTTTGGTTCTGTTTGTGTATGATTTTGGAATGTGGGGGTGATATTCCTGCGGGAAAAGGGGTGTCACCCTCATTTGTGGTGGAGAAGTGATCCCCAGGTCTGTGTGAATGGTGTATGAATGTACAGTGACATAATTGGAGCCGTGGCGTGGCGTTGCAGCTCACAAGTCCTGCATGGTGGACTGGTGCCAATCCAATGTGATGACGATGTGGTGTGTGTGTGCTAGGGACCACAGTGGTGTGCATGCATGCATTCTCATTGTGCCATGATTAATGTGTGTGTTTAACGTGCAAAGATGCATAATGTGAGCTGGCATGAGATGGGGTCATGAGATGGGGTACCAGTGCATATGCAGAGTCACCTTGAAGGGAAAAGACAGGAGGATGTTAGTCATGCATGTGCCACTTGTGAGGTGTGCATCACGGGAGGGGATAGTCATGCCTGCCACCCATGTCACTCACCAACCAGCCAGCTGTCCCCATACATGTTCTGTTCGAAATCTGTGGGGATGGGGCTCTGATTGTATATGTAGCTGTCATGGGTGTCATGGGTGGTGCCATGTGTTGGGCTGTTGGGCTGCAAGGTTGTGGTAATTCCAGGATGGCATGAGGGGTGAATCTGAAGATGCGAGACACCTCAGAATCACTCATGCCAAAGATGTCTATGCGTGTGTGATATATCAAGTGAAGAGTGAGGGGCTTGTATCAGATAAGAATATTGTATTAGATTAGATTAAATTGTAAATTTGATATAAGCAAATAAAAATAAATAAAAAAACATCTCCCGTGCCCTCCTTAGTGCCATCCTCCGTGCCCTCCTCCTTCTTTGTTCATCTAAAGTCAGTAGTATAGCTATGTGCTACGATGCCCCTGGCATGTTGGCATACAGATTGTTGAGCAACACGTGTGACTGCTGAACTCCTCACTAACAGTGTTGCTTTATCTGACAAGTAGACTTTTTTTCTTTTTTTAGACCAGCTTTTATCAGCTCTAATTTTAGACAGGACATTTTGCTGTTGCGCACACTGCGTCGCCTGCGCTGCCCCAACGTTGTTTTGTGGATCCCCGTAAGTCCCTCATTAGCATATTTGACTAGCAAATCAATGGTGTGTCTATCGCACTTTTGCGCGGACGGATGCGCCAGTCTAACGAAATTACGCGGGACAAAAAAAAGACGTTTTTTTGCGTATCTCGTTCTGGGGATGCCGCGCAACGAAACGCACGCGCACATTTAGACTTACGCACGCGCATCTCCTGTTGCGCAGGCGTAATCGCTCTGTGAATCTGGGCCTTAGTGCCTACAAAATAGGGGACATAATTATGATTTTTTTTTTACTAGAAATGGCGGCGATCTGCGATTTTTTTATTTTTATTTTTTATTGGGACTGCGACATTATAGCGGACACATCGGACACTTTTGACACATTTTTGGGACCATACACAATTATACAGTGAACAGTGCTATAAATATGCATTGGATTACTGTATAAATGTGACTGGCAGGGAAGGGGTTAGGGGCGGGGAAGGGGTTAGATGTGTAGCCTAGTGAGTGATTCTAACTGTAGGGGGAGGGGGGTGACTGGGGAGGTGACCGATATGTGTCCCTATGTGCAAGGGACACAGCATCGGTCTCCTCTCTCTGACAGGATGTGGATCTCTGTGTTTACACACAGAGATCCACAGTCCTGCTCAGTTAATGGGCTATCGCTGGTGCCCGGCGGCCATCGCGGCCGCCGGGCACGTGCATTGTGTTCCCAGTAACGCGACGGGTCCTGTCAGAATAACTGAGCTACCTTGCTGCTGTCAATTGACGGCGGCTGGTAGTATAGTGGTTAAATGACAATTGCACGGTCATGCTACACTGTACCCAAACAGAATTTTTATCATTTTGTTCCCACAAGCAGAGCTTTATTTTGGTGGTATTTGATGACCTCTGCAGTTTAAATTTTTTCGCTAAACAAATAAAAAAAGACCGAAAAAAAAAAGTTTTTTTTTTTTTTGTTATAAAATTTTGTAAATAAGTATGTTTTCTCCTTCACTGATGGGCACTGTTAAGGCGGAACTGACTGGCACTGATGAGGCGGCAGTCAGGATAACTGAACCACCACCCGGCTGTCATTTTGCTATGGGCCGGGCGGGAAGTGGTTAAAGTGACGTGAGACATTAGAAATATGCTTTGCATTTGGATTGACAGAATCACAATAATGTTTTCCTATTCTTGTTCATAAAGCATGTGTAGTTTATCCAATATGCTGTAGATTACAAGAAATGCAGCAGATTAGATTTTTGAAAATGTGGTCCCCATTGATGCCCCACAGCGCTGGACATAAAAGCAATTTTCAAAAAGTAAATAGTCATGCGATAACAAAAAATTCTACGTTTACCAGGGTCCCCCAGGGGTAAACCTTAGATGGGACCTGGACTTTCACTTATGTTGATTTTCATTTTGTTCCACCTTTGTTGCCGTGTATTAGTACGGTCTCTATTCTCCCACTGGGCATTTTTCCTGTTTGTTCATCTTTTTTGTTTTGGCGCTCTATTGTATTTTAACGTCTTTTTTTATTAACCGCTTCAATACTAGGCTTTTATACCACCTCCATACCGGGCCTATTCTGACACTTCTCTCCTACATGTAATAATCATCATTCTTTTGCTAGAAAATTACACAGTACCCCCAAACATTATATATGTTTTTTTTAGCAGACACCCTAGGGAATAAAATGACGGTCATTCCAAAGTTTTATCTTGCACGGTATTTACGCAATTATTTTTCAAACGCTTTTTTTTGTAAAAAAAATTGTTTTATGAATTAAAAAAAATAACAAAACACTAAAGTTAGCCCAATTTTTTTGTATTATGTGAAAGATTATGTTACACCGAGTAAATAGAGACCCAACATGTCACGCTTTAATTATGCGCACACTCATGGAATGGCGCCAAACTTCGGTACTTAAAAATCTCCATAGGCAACGCTTTATTTATTTTTTACAGGTTACAGTTTAGATTTACAGAGGAGATCTAGTGCTAGATTAGTTGCTGGCACTCTAACGCACGCGGCGATACCTCACTTATGTGGTTTAAACGGCGTTTACATATGTCGGCGGGACTTGCGTGTGCGTTCGCTTCTGCACGCGAGCTATCGGGGACAGGGGCGTTTTCATTTTTTTTTTATCTTTTATTATTTTTTTTTACTTATATTTTATTTATTTTTACACTTTTTTTCATTTTTTTTTTTTTTTTTACACTTTTATTCCTATTACAAGGAATGTAAACATCCCTTGTAATAGGAAATGTGTGTGACAGGTCCTCTTTATGGAGAGATGTGGGGTCAATAAGACCTCACATCTCACCTCCAGGCTGGAAACCATGAGATTGGTGAAAAAAAATTCACCGATCTCATGAATGGTGACTTACAGCCGCAATCGCGGCTTTGTTTACATACGGGGACCCGGGCGTGACGTCATCAGATCGCGCCCGGGTCCTCCGACGGTCATAGAGATGACTGGTGACCATCTGGTCACCAGTCATCTCTATGCTTCCTGCCGCCGCCGACGATTCGTTCTCCGGGCCCCCGAAGGTACAGGTAAGCCCGGAGAAGCACCGGATGGCGGCGGGAGGGGGGGGGGATGTCCCCTCCCGCGGCCTGTAAGAACGATCAAGCGGCGGAACCGCCGCTATGATCGTTCTTACTTTGTGCAGAATCGCCGGCTGAAGAGATGGATATCTGGATGATGCCTCTGGCTGCAGGCATCGTCCAGATATTCGCCTGCAATACCCAGGCCGTCAATTGACGGCCACTTAGGATGGTAAATCCCATCCCAGGCCGTCAATTGTCTATGGCTGGGTATTGAAGTGGTTATATAACCAATTATGTTTGTGTTTTTGATCAAATATGTGTCTGTCCATGTATGGTGTTTTAATTATCTATTCATTTGGCAAATGAACGACATGTGTTGCCAGCAGGGGTTTTAATACTCTATATTGTGTTATTTTTGTACAAGGCATTTGTAGTGCCCACAAAGCTGAAACGCATTTACATTTGCTGTCTAGACACTGTGGAGTTGATTTACTAAAGGCAAATCCACTGTGCACAGTTTTTTTTTTTTTATTGTTCTTCAGATACAGTGACTGCACTTCCAAGTGCACAGTGGATTTGCCTTTAGTAAATAACCCTGTGTCTTTCATGCAGAACCAATAAATTATGGAGACTTTAAGGGCAATTTTGCAGCCGCGATATTGACGCAATTTCAGGGAATGCCAGTCTATAGAGCTGAATTTGCATCGCACACGGATCAAACTCGCACATGACCCTTTTTTAACGCAGCTTAGATTTGCAACACATTGATGTGAACGGCACTCATGGTGAACTATGTTAGTAAAATGACTTGCAAATTTGAGCAATCGCAACGGATCAAATTTGCAATAGAATTTGCAGCAATGTGAATCAGCCCTTTAGACCCCTTTCACACTGAGGAGTTTTTCAAGCGGTACAATGCTAAAAATAACGCTGCTATAACGCTGGAAAAACTCCTTCACTGCCTACTAAATGTGAAAGCCCGAGGGCTTTCACACTGAGGCGATGCGCTGGCGGGAGAGAAAAAAATCTCCTGTCAGCAGCATCTTTGGAGCTTTGAGAGGAGCGTTGTGTATACCGCTCCTTCCAATTTAAAACAATGGGAAACCGCGGCAATACCGCCCGCAATGCGCCTCTGTAGAGGCGCATTGCGGGCATTATTAACCCTTTATTGGCCGCTAGCGGGGGTTAATACCGCACCGCTAGCGGCCGATCCCCGCGGTAATCCCGGCGGTATAACGCCGCTATTTTTTTGCTGCGTTATACCGCCACCGCGGCACCCGCCCTAGTCTGAAAGGGGCCGTAGAACAGCAAGGAGTTGCTGACTATCTCTTTTCATGATTGCCATTGCAGCTGTGCGACTGCATTTCCTCACCTGGCAGCTCTGGAAAAATCAGTCATCTCATTGGGTTGTAGCACCTCACCTCTGTTTTATTAGTTGGTTGACAGTCTTTGTCCAGACATGGCATGTTTGGATGGTGGTAAGAGTGGCATGGACAAGGGTTGCCACCTCATCCCTTTAAAACCGAACGCATATTAATTAAACAGGTTCTGTTGATGATTACTCTGGTAATTAAACTCACTGAGCCTGGGTTCACACTAGTCCTACAAACGCTCCTACATTGGGAGCTCATGTCGCATGACATGTGAAAATCAATGTTTACCTATGAGACCTGTCCTAACTGATCCGACACAAGTCGGTCCGACTTTGAAAACACTCCCTGTACTACTTTGCTCCGACATTCATCCTACTTCAGCCCATTGAATATCATTGAAGTCGGACCAAAGTAGGAGCCTTGTCCTTATCAGACATCCGACATGTGATTACAGCAGCAGTAAAAGGAACTTATCTCACTCTGGGATTGTTTTGATTGGTCAAAAACAAGTCAAAAACAAGTCAGACTATCACAAAGTCGGTTCAAAGTAGTATCCTGTTCATGAAAGTCGGATGGATGTAGGACCAATGTAGGATGAATGTAGGACAGATGTCACAGAGCAAAGTAGGATGAAAGTTGTACTGCTGTCGTGTAGTATAGTGTGAACCCAGCCTTAGTGGCTTATCTGCAGAACCTGCTCTATGTGAACTCATAGGCGTTCGGGTTTAAGGCTGGGTTCACACTATTGTGAATTGGATGCTGATTTTCTTGCATCCAATTGGCATAGCAGGATATTGTGACTGGCTCTCTATGGAGCTGGTTCACACATCTCCGTAGCGACTCCAGTGTGAATTGTAGAGGAGCCCTGAGCCCTGGTCCATATTCAGGTCTGAATACAGCCAAAAATTCAGGCTCAAATCGGACCAGAAACGGTGAATGGAGATGCATTGGACTTGTGCTGTGAGCCACTGCGATCTTTAACCGCTTAAGGACCGCCTAACGACGATATACATCGGCAGAGTGGCTTGGCTGGGCAAAAGGACGTAAAAGTACGTCCCCTTTAAGATCCCAGCCATGAGTCACAAGTGCGCCGCCAGAAGCGCGCTCATGAGCTCCGCGCCCGTGGACCCAATCACCGCCAGTGTCCCGCGATTGGTTCACAGAGCTGAAAGAAGGGGTGAGTTAAGTGTAAACAAACCTTTCCTGTTCTTCCTAGTGAGAGTGTCACTGATCGTCTGTTCCCTGTCATAGGGAACAACGATCAGTGATGTCACACTCTTCCACACAGTGAGAATCAAACACTAGGGCACATTTAACCCCTTCAGCGTCCCATACAGGTTAACCCTTTCACTGCCAGCGTCGGTTTCACAGTAACCAGTGCATTTTTATAGCACTGATCGCTGTAAAAATGACAATGGTCCCAAAATGGTGTCAAAAGTGTCTGATGTGTCCACCATAATGTCGCAGTCATGATAAAAAACAAATGCTGATCGCCGTCATTACTAGTAAAAAAAAAATATTAATAAAAATGCCATAAAACTATCCCCTATTTTGTAGACGCTATACATTTTGCGCAAACCAATCAATAAACGCTTATCGCGGTTTTTATTTTTAATTTTTACCAAAAATATGTAGAAGAATACGTATCGGCCTAAACTCAGGAAAAAAATAAATTATATATTTTTTTGGGGATATTTATTATAGCAAAAAGTAAAAAATATTGAATTTTTTTCAAAATTCACGCTGTATTTGTGTTTATAGCTCAAACACTAAAAACAGCAGAAGTGATTAAATACCATCAAAAGAAAGCTCTATTTGTGGGGGAAAAAAGGACGCCAAATTTGTTTGGGAGCCACGTCGCACGACCGTGCAATTGTCAGTTAAAGAGACACAATGCCAAATCGCAAAAAGTGGCCTGGTCCTTGAGCTGCATAATGGTTCAGGGCTTAAGTGGCTAATGTGAACCCAGCCTCAAGGGATGAGGTGGTAACATGAACAGTAGGTGCACTAAAGAGTTCATTTGCTAATCTTGCTCCTTTCAAGCCTCTGCAAGAGCACTGCTGGCAGGAGCATTTATTAATATAAAAAAAAATTAGTAATGGCGGCGATCAGTGTTTTTTTTTTTTTATCATGACAGCGACATTATGGTGGACACATAGGACATCTTTGACACTATTTTGGGACCATTGTCATTTTTACAGTGAACAGTGCTATAAAAATGCACTGGTTACTGTAAAAATGACACTGGCGGTGAAGGGATTAACCAGGAGAGGGCACTGTAGGGGTTAAGTGTGCCCTAAGGAAGTGATTCTTACTGTGGGGGGGGCGTGTGACGTCACTGATCGTCTGTTCCCTATGACAGGAAACAGACGATCAGTGACAGGCTCACTAGGAAGCACGGGGAGAGGTTTGTTTACACTTACCTCTCCCTGTGCTTCCTCTGTGTGGATCCGGTCGCCGCCGCGACGGTCGTGGAGAAGAGGATCGGATCTTAAGCACGGTTCGCTCGCGACCCAAGGCTGGGATCTTAAAAGTAAAGTACCCTTTTGTGCCCAGCTGTGCCATTTTGCCGACGTATATCGCCGTGACGCCGTCCTGAAGCGGTTAGGCCACGTTTAGCCATGTTTAGCAGCACCAGACGTTTTTACAGCTGTAACACTGGTCTTCAGAACATGCTGGCCCTGGGTTTGCAGCTTAAAAAAGGCCTTTGCCACATACAGCTCCTAAAAGCCTATCAGCCGGATTCACGTAGCACTTACACCAACGTATCTCGAGATACGCCGTCGTAAGTACAAATGTGCGCCATCGTATCTTTGCGCCGATTCCCAAAGCTAGATACGTAGAAAAATAAGGCTTCAGCCGCCCGACGTAAGTTGCCTACGCCAGCGTATCGTGGGCGCTTAGTTACGCTAGACGCATTCGGCGTACCCATGTTAAATATGCAAATTAGTAAGATATGGCGATTCACGAACGTACTTGCGCCTGGCACATGTTTTAAGCGATATGCGTAAGGGTTACGTCCGGCGTAAAGTTATTCCTCATATAGGAGGCACAACCCATGCAAAAGTATGGACCAGGGAACGAACGCCGTCGATTTTTACGTCGTTTACGTAGTACATGAATAGGGCTGTGCGTAGGTTACATTCACGTTGTAGGCAGTGTTTTGACGTATCTTAGCCAGTTATTTTGACGTGACTGTGAACATGCGCACTGGGATGCGTCCAAGATACGACGCATGCGCAGTTAGTTTTTTGAAGCTCAGCCCATCATTTGCATGGGGTCACGCTTCATTTAAATGTTACACACCCACTTCCAGCCCACTTCCACCTACTTTGACTTACGTCGGCTTACGCTGACAACTATACGCTACGCCGGCGCAACGTTGAGAGCATTTGCTTTGTGAACACCATGCTTGCCTCTCAACGTTGCACCGGCGTAGCGTAAAGAAGGTACGCTACGCCGGCAGAAAGATGCGCCGAGGTACGTGAATCTAGCTGTATGTGTGCATGGACACATAGAAGAAAATGGGGAGGTGTTTTTAAGCTGCAAAAAAAAAAACGCAGCTGTAAAAACATCCTGTGTACATGAGGCCTAAGCCATATATTTTTTTTTTTTACATTAAAGTTGCAAAGATATTAGGTTTAGCACCTTCATCAACAGGAATAACACATATACAGTATCTCACAAAAGTGAGTACACCCATCACATTTTTGTAAATATTGTATTATATCTTTTTATGTGACAACACTAAAGAAATGTAACTTTGCTACAATGTAAAGTAGTGAGTGTACAGCTTGTATAACATGGTACATTTGCTGTTCCCTTAAAATAACTCAACAAAGTGAGCACAACCCTAAGTGAAAATGTCCAAATTGGGCCCAATTGCCCATTTTTCCCTCCCCGGTGTCATGTGACTTGTTAGTGTTACAAGGTCTCAGGTGTGAATGGGGAGCAGGTGTGTTAAATTTGGTGTTCTCAAGCTCACATCTCTCATTGCTGATTAGCAATTTGTGTTACCAACCAATTGAACAGATGTACCTAATAAAGTAGCCGGTGAGTGTATGTGTGTTATATATATATATATATAAAATATAAATGATACCAAACTAGACCAAAACAGAATGTTGTTCTGACAGAGCGAACTCCCCCCCCCTCACCAAATGGTTCCCTCTAAGCTGCTAAGACAGCTGTATTGGGGTATATTTGGTATGGTTTGCATCACAGTGCAGCAAGAATGATCTGCCCCGTCGCATTCAGCAGGCAGTTCCCTCACTTGAAGTGACCCTTTTAAATGCACAATGATAGATGTGGCTTTGGCTTGATGGTGCAGGCTTTTAGGGGTTAAAACAGGCTGTGATAAAGCTAGATAATGCCCCCTCACCACCTGTCAAAAACCCTCTGAAAAGCAATCCACTATGGCTTGCTCCACAGAGGGCTGCTGCATACATAAAGTGACTAGATGGTTGAATTTGAATTTGCTTGGTATTCTGATGAATATACGGTAACTTTACATGAGAAAAGGTAATGTTATCTTACCAAAACCCAAAATGTTATATATTAGTGCTTACCAATCAACCGACCACAATGCATTGTGGCGCCGAACAGTGCATTGCAAGCCCTGAAAAACTTCAGCCAATCAGGGCACAGAGCACTGTCAGAGTCATGATTGGACACTGTCATCATGACTTTATCCAATCATGGCTCATTCCTGCCCCACAGTATAAAGGTATTCTTTCAATGGCAACCATTTTCAGTGTGATTTTGGCATTGAGAGACATAGAACAGGGCTCTGTTCTGTGCTATTGGTTAATTAGTGTGCTATACTGTGGTATTTTGTTTCAATTGTCAGTGTAGAATATTTGTTTAGTGTCAGTCTAGAGACAATGTGCGTGTAGCGAGGATCATTCAGCTTTGCATAGTGTGCAGCTAGAGTAGGAACAGCTCGTATAGGTTCAGGGTAGTGTAGTGAGACCATGTCAGTAATCTTAACATTAGTGTATTGCTAGAGTAGGAACAGTTCAGATAGCGTCAGTGTAGTGACGGTTGAACACCATCTATTTGATTGCGTTACTGCCAGTTTAACGCAATATTGGTTTGCGTGCGTTACTGCTTGTTTGACGCCATATAGTTCTGTGCGTCACTGTACGTTTGGCGCATTATATTGCAGTATATTATAGTGTATCCATGAAGTGTGTCTGTGCAGTGTGAGTACTCAAATTAAAGGGCACCAACCAGCTCTTTACATTGATTAAAGTGCATCCATGCACAGATTTTAACTTCTATACATTTGCTTATAAGCACTATAGGGTTATAGTGGGAAGGCGCCAACGACACCGAAAGACCAATTTTATCGCACCTGTTACTTCTATCCAAAGTCAAAATGACACCAGAATGTATCCAAAAAAAATCTCTAATCTTGTTTCCAGTACACTACATTGTGGCCCCCTCATACACACTGGCTCCCCAGCTGTTGCTAAACAAATTAAACGCAGCTTGCAGGAATTTTTTGGGGGGCTTTATAGATTCATTTATTGCTGCAGCAGATTCTAGACATGGTACAGATCTGCCACTTTAGGTCTCGTACAAACGATCAAATCTGTCTGCTGGAAACGGTCTGCTAGACCGTTTCAGCAGACAGATCCGATCGTGTGTACGGGCAAACAGACGGATTTGGCCACCCGACAGATTTCAAAGCATGCTTTGAAATCTGTCGGCTGGGAACCCGTCCACCCGACATGTCTGCTGGTTAGTACGCTAACCAGCAGACATGTCTTCTTGCACACGCGTCGAATGGTTTCGACGCATGCGCGGAAGTGTTTTACTTCCTGGTGCGGTGACATGGCGGCGTCAACGTCACCGCCACGTCAGCGCGCTGTCTGCTGGCGGGGATTTTGGTTTGCTCGTGTGTACAGATCTGTTCAAATCGGTCGGTCCGACCGATTTGAACAGACACATTTGATCATGTGTTACAGTTAGGCCTCGTACACATGAGGGAATTTATCCGCTGAAAATGGTCCGACGGACCATTTCAGCCGATAAATCCGCTCGTCTGTAGGGGCCGGCGGACAGTTTTGGACGGATTTCTCCAGCGGAAAAGTTTCAAAGCATGCTTTGAAACTTTTCCGCCGGAGAGCTGCCTGTCAGATATGTCCGCTGGTTAGTACGCCTAACCTGCGGACATATCTGCCCGCACATGCGTAGGATCCTGTGAATGGATCCGACGCATGCGCGCGGAAGTGTTTTACTTCCTGGTGCGGTGACGTGGCGGCGTCAACGTCACCGCGCTGTCCGCCGGCGGGGAATTTGATCCGATGGTGTGTACAGCCATCGGATCAAACAGCCCGGCGGACATATCCGATGGAAACGGTCCGTTGGACCGTTTCCATCGGATAAATCCCATCGTGTGTACAAGGCCTCAGACTAAGGGCCCCCCCAGGCACTATATTGGAAGGAATTTTTCATTTTTAGGCTTTCACTTTAAAAATGACGTTTTTCACAAACTTTTTTTATCGATACATGTCCCCCAGGGCAGGACCCGGACCCCTATAACCATTGTATGCACAATTACTTGCATTTTAGCCTTCAAAATGGGCACTTTTGACTTTTGACTTTCGGGTCCCATTGACTTTAATTGGGATCGGTATTCTGGTCCAAAGTTTCATGGTGTTCAGAATAACTTCACACACAACCATTAATGTCGAAACCACTGACAACAAAAGCGAGTACACCCCTATGTGAAAATATCCAAATTGGGCCCAATTTACCATTTCCCTCCCCAAATCCCTTTTCTATTACCACCTGTTACAAGGTCTCAGGTGTTAATAGGCAGGTGTGTTCAATTTGGTGTTATCGCTCTCACTCTCTCATACTAATCACTAGAAGTTCAACATTTCACCTATTGGCAAAGAACTTTCTGAGGATCTGAAAGAAAGAATTGTTGCTCTACATAAAGATGGCCTAGGCTATAAGAAGATTGCCAAGACCATGAAACTGAGCTGCAGCATGGTGGCCATGACCATACAGCAGTTTGACAGGATATGTTTCACTAAGAACAGGCCTTGCCATGGTCGATCAAAGAAGTGCACATGCTTAGCGTCATATCCAGAGTTTGTCTTTGAAAATAGATGTGTGAGTGCTGCCAACATTTCTGCAGAGGTTGAAGGGGTGCGGGGACAGCCTATCAGAGCTCAGACCATACACAGCACATTGCATTAAATTGGTCTGCTTGGCTGTCATCCCAGACAGAAGCCTCTTTTAAAAATGATGCAAAAGAAAGCCCATGGTTTGCTGAAGAAAAGCAGACTAAGGACATGAATTACTGGAACCATGTCCTGTGGTCTGACAAGATAAACTTATTTAATTCAGATCGTGTCAAGCGTGTGTGGTGGCAACCAGATTAGAAGTACAAAGAGTGTGTCTTGCCTACAGTTAAGCATGGTGGTGGGAGTGTGCTGGTCTGGGGTTGCATGAGTGCAACCAGCACTGGGGAGCAACAGTTCATTGAGTGAACCATAAATGCCAACATGTACTGTGACATACTGAAGCAGATCATGATCCCCTCCCTTCGGAGACTGGGCTGCAGGGAAGTATTTCAACATAACGACCCCAAACACATCTCCAAGAATGCCTTGCTAAAGAAGCTAAAGGTAAAGGTGAAAAAAATCCTGAACCGAAAAAATAAAAAAATTAAGAATAGCAGAGGGGACAGGTGAGTGTAAAAGGAGATGGCCCTCCCAGGATCAGTATAGTGTGAAAGAACAAGCTTTGTGCTTGCTGCGAGATGGAGACAGGGCTGAGGGAGAACGTTGGATGGCCCAGCAGCGGATGGCAGCGGTGACATTGGGAGCTGGGCGGCTGCATATTCATATAGCGATGGTGCGGGGTGAGCAGGCCTGAGGTCCAATACCGGGGTCAGGAGTCCTCACAAGCTCCGAGGTCTAGGCCTCCGGGGTGCTTCTTCCAGGAATCCCCACAGCCAACTACACGCTGGCTGTCCCATTCAGGCCCCTCCTTGATCACCTGCGATGTGCGACATGTTGCTTGCGGATGGGGATTCCAGGAGGAACCCCCACCACACAAAAGGAGCTCTGGGAACTCCGAGGCAGCTCCATGGCCCGCCAGGCAGCAGGAGAAGGAGAGCGCGGGCTCTGACACTAATGGTGAGTCGGCAGGGGGGTGGAGGCACTGGACAGCTGTGGCTGTCGGGCCCACTACTTCCACGGCAGGTGGCTATCACCGATCCAGGCAGCAGCTGCAGAATGATATGCAGCGGAGGCAGAAAGGTTGGAGGACCGAGGTGAGCCCCCAGGACTGAACAGGACATTGCATCCAACGCGCGGAGGTGGGGCCAGCAGCCAATCGAAACCTCTGCATCCAGGAACGATTCCACTGGAGGGCGGTCTTTCGTTGGGGACAAAGGTTGGTGAAAATGTCAGAGGGTGCAGTGTTGGTGTTGGAGGTGTAAGAAGAGCCCCAGAGACAGTCGGTGGCGAGGGAGGTGGGACCTTCGGCTGGTGGGACCATTCTTAGGCAGCCTGGTAAGTACATTTTAAACATTGCTATTTCTGGTCAGTGTGTGGGTAGGAGGAGGTGGTTAGCTGGAGGAAGCCTAGGCCACAGAGAGAGGGGTAGGCACGCCATCAAGTTTTCCCCCGGGTCTCCCCATGCTACTTCGGCATGCGGTCACGCAGCTGGTCGATCCGGGATTGCTGGGGTTCCTGGTTGGATTGCAGCTGCGAATTAGACAGTTGGACCGTGGGGGGTATCTGCTAGCGAACAGGTGGCCAGCGGTTTTCGCCGACTCAAAAAAAAAAGGAAATAAATGGGAGGTGTATATTTTGGAGGGGCCCTCAGGGGCACACCTCATACTGGGGTCCGGGGAATACTCTGGAAGTTTCTCCCTGCTGCAGTGGATAAGTGCCGGCTGGATGGGGTCAAGACAGAGTAGAACTAGGGGGATGAGGAGAAGAGGTGGTATGGGCTGACCATGCAGAATTTCTCCGATTGGGTACAGGCTTTCGCCATCATGGCAAACGTGAGTGGGAAGAGGAACCCCAAACACGGTTCTGCGCTCTTTGGTTAGCGGACGTCATTGGGGCGGTCTACAGAGGCACTGCCTGGCTGAGGGACCAAGAGCATTTATGGCAGCATAGGGCGATACACCTGTCCTTGAGATGGGAGCACCGGGACTTTAGTTGGGGATGTGGCTCCTAACCCTGGCGCGGGCCACAAATAAATTTTTTCCTTTTCAAGGGGGGACGGATGGTTCGGTTGGCAGTACAATCAGCATTCTTAAGACTTGGGGGGGGCTTGCTGGACAAGAGATAGTGCTACGGGTTCGTAGGTACCCACCCCCTGTTCCTGCTGCTTCCAGCACGGTAAGTGCCAGGCCAGGTAACATGCTAACAAAAGGGATGATGCCCCTGAGGGTGGAAGGGCTGCGGTTCTTCCGTGATGGATACCCTGATAGGGAGGTGGCATTATTGTTGAGTGTGGGTGTCTCGTGGGATTATGCATAACTGGTGCTTTGGCTATGGCACCTCTAGTGTCCCGTAACTAGTGCTTGGCCTGGCAATATTCTGAAGTGGTTTCTGAGAAACTAAGTACTGCAGTGGTGAGTGCCGCATGGGTGGTCTTTCCTTCACTACCCTTTAGCAGTTCAGGTTATTGGTGGGTAATGCCGGAGAAGGAGCCTGGTGTAATTTAGGTTTAGTCACCACCTTTCATGCCCAAAGGGGGAGTCGGTCAATGAAGTGATTGACTTGGAGGTGGGTGGGGTATGTTACACTTTATTCATTGCTGTTGTGTTCTGGGGGAGTCATTACAGGTAAGGGCTGCTGAGGTCCAAATCAGACATTGATTTGGGTTGTACTGCTTCCAGTTCATACTTTTAGTCTTTGGGGCTGAGATACCATGGGTACTAAGAATTCTACATGGATCGCTGCCTTCCCCCGGGATGTTCGTTCTCCTGGGCGTTATTGGAGCAGTTCAGCTCGTTTGTGGGGTGGGTGGTTAGCAATGTATCTGGAGTGCATTCTATAATACTTTACGTGGACGATTTCCTTTTTGGGGCCAGGCATCATCCTGGAGTTGCGCAGTGCTACTGATTGCATGGGAACACATTGCTGAGCGTTTTGGGTGTCCCCTTGGCCCTGGATAAGATGGAGGGGCCGAACACACTCCTTAGTTTCTTGGGCAGGGTGCTGTGTAATGTAAAAGGGGTCCAGAGGTGCGGTGCTGTGTTATGTAAAAGGGGTCCAGACGTTCGGTACTGTATAATGTAAAAGTGGTCCAGAGGTGCGGTGCTGTGTAATGTAAAAGTGGTCCAGAGGTGGGGTGCCGTGTAATGTAAAAGTGGTCCAGAGGTGCAGGGTGCTGTGTACTGTAAAAGGGGTCCAGAGGTGCAGTACTGTTTAATGTAAAGGTGGTCCAGAGGTGGGGTGCTGTGTAATGTAAAAGGGGTCCAGAGGTGCGGTGCTGTGTAATGTAAAAGTGGTCCAGAGGTGCAGGGTGCTGTGTAATGTAAAAGGGGTCCAGAGGTGCAGTGCTGTGTAATGTAAAAGGGGTCCAGAGGTGCAGGGTGCTGTGTAATGTAAAGGGGTCCAGAGGTGAGGTGCTGTGTAATGTAAAAGGGGTCCAGATGTGCGATACTGTGTAATGTAAAAGGGGTGCAGAAGTGAACTTTATTTATATCTATGGCTATGCATAATTCTAATGTATTTAATCCACATTGAGAAAGCACTCTATTTGATTGGCTGCTTGCATCTGTTTGGTCATGTGCCTGGCACTTGACTTGGGTTACTTTCACACTGGGGCGTTGCGCCGTCGGCAGTAAAGTGCCGCTAATTTAGCAGCACTTTACTGTCGTTTTTGCGGTGCTATGCGGCGCTGTGTGTGCGTGCCGGGAGGGATGGGGGCGGCAAAATGCATATTCGCCTGAGTTGGCAAAAATCCTTGCACTGGCCCTGGAGTGTGTGTGTGTGTTTTTTTCTAGGAAATAACATCCAACCTGGTGCAGGCTGGAACAACCTGAACTTGACTGACCTAAATGAGAAATGACAGACAAAACCTTGGAGTGACCTTGATTGTTTGCCACTGGAGATAAGTGGCTGGATTGTGTGCCACTGAAGAAATGATGTGTGGCTAGATAGTGTGCCACTGGTGAAATGATGTGGCCGAATTGTGTGCCACTGGAGAAATGATGTGTGGCCGGATTTGTGTGCCACTGGAGAAATGCTTACGATTGCAAGAAAGTAGCCTTAATGACAGGCGTAAAAAGAAAAGGAAGGCAGAAAATTGTGTATGTAGTAATGAACTGTAAGGCCGCGTACACACGACCGAGAACCTCGTCGGGCTAAACTCATCGTTCCGCTCGATGAGGTTCTCGGCGGGCCGTCGAGTTCGTCGACCAGGCTGTCGAAAAAGGCGTTGAGCCATTAGTCCCGATTGCCCGTCGAGCAAATAGAGAACCTGCTCTCTATTTTGGCTCGACGAGCTTCCCGACGGGACGCTCGACGAAAGTGTACACACGATCGAGCTTCTCGGCAGAATATGGATCCCAGCGAGCTTCTCGCTGGATTCTGCCTAGAAACTCGGTCGTGTGTACGGGGCCTAATACGAACCATTGTAACCATGCCTGAGAGTGTAAGAAATAAATCTAATACGAATTTGTTGTAAAGTGTATGAAATAAATTCTGATAGGAATCAGGTGTAGAGTGCATGAAATTAATCCCATACGAAATCGGTTGTAAAGTGTATGAAAAGAATCTGAGGAATCGGTTGTAGAGTACATGAAATGGGGCTATGGAGAGCATGCAATGGTTTTGGCAAAATTAAAGCCCTGTGACTGGCCCTGTGTGGTGTAACGTTGCATGATGCACTGAAAAGTGAATCTCATGGTTTGTACAGAGATTTAAATATAAAGACTGTGCATAAAGTCATAAGAACAATTCATAAGTTCCGTTGCGAAGGCCGTAAATTTGAAACGGGGAACATAAATAATCAAAAAGAACGATACTATATACGAGAAACAGTAATGAATCCTAGCTGAAAATAGCCAAATCATCTACTGATAAACCACCCACCTAATATTGAGTAGGTCCGCTTTGTCACCAGAACAGCCTCTTTTGCTGTCAAAACAACTCTGACCCATCAAAGCATAGATGCCACTAGACCTCTGAAGGTATGCAGTTGCATCTGGCACCGAGCCAGTCTTTAAGTACCTGTAGTGTAAGTTGTGCGGTGGGACCTCCACGAATTGGACTTGTTTTTACAGCACATCCCACAGATGCTCAATCGGATTGAGATCTGAAGAATTTCGAGGCCATGTTAGTACCTCAGACTCGTTGTTGTGTTCCTCAAACCATTCTTGAACCATTTTTGCAGTGTTACATGGCACATTATCCTGCTGAAATAGGCCACTACCATCAGGGAATAGTGTTTCCATGAAGATGTTTACTTTGTCAGCTACAATGTTCAGGTAGTTGGTATGTGTCAAGTAACATCCACATTAATGACAGGATCCATGGTTTCCCAGCAGAAGGTTGTCCAAAGCATCACACTGCTTCTGCATGACATATAGCACTAATGACAGAGTTGTGGTCCCTGCCAAGGTCAGGCTTACCCAACCCCATTCTCTGCTGTTGTAGAGGTGCAAGAACTGCAGGGCTCTCATATGGAGCAGAGAAGTACTAGTGCCACTCATCTTTCTGGTGGAGCACCAGCGGCCTAGTACACCCTGGTTGTACATCCAGCATCCAGTAACACTTGGTGACGTGGCGAGACCCATAAGTGCAGTTCAAGCTGGAAACAGTTGATTTAACGTCACTTGATTTTTTTTCATTGTTTTTCACGGAAGATCTCTATAGATCTATTGTGGACCAAAGTAATTTGTATGCTGGTCAATTCATTGCCACTAATCCCCAGTCCTCCCATGCCAGAGAACGAAAAACAATTAAGGTTTCTGAATTTAAGACCTTTCTGGGCCTATCCTTTGAGATGGGCAAAGTTAAAACTAGTAAGTTGCAGTCATATTGGTCCATTTTACCATTTGCCCCTCTTCTCTGCCTCCATGGCCTGGGCACGATACAAGCAGATCTTACGGTTCAACAACAATGAACTCTGTCGTCCTCGTGAAGCCCTGGATATGATTGGCTCTATAAAATTCAGCCCCTCATAAGACAAACGTTTTGCAGCCTTGTTTACTCCCCATCAAGTTGTCTGCATTGATGAGTCCCTGATTACATTTTCTGGCTGCTTGTCTTTCAAACAGTATCTTCCCAGCAAGCGTGCCAGATATGGGGTCAAGATGTATAAGCTCAGTAAAAGGGCCAAAGGCTATACATGTAGTTTTATGGTTTACGAGGGAAGATATAGTCACGTAGAGCCGGAGAACTGCACAGATTACGTAGGGAGAGCTGTCAAGATAGTGTGGAACTTGGTGTCACCCTTGTTCGGGAAGGGGTACCATTTGTATGTGGACAATTATTACACGAGCATGCCACTTTTTAGTCACTTGTTTGATGATCAAATTGGCGCATGTGGCACCGTGCAACCTAATCACTGAGGGTTACCCCAGAGACTTGTAGATTCCCATCTTAGGCTGGGGGGGGAGAGCCTGCTTCAAGTGTAATAATTTGCTCTCTGTGAAGTGGAGGGATAATAAGAATGTTTTCGTTCTGTCCTCCCTTCACACAGACACGACTGTCCAAATTACTTTGTCGACTGGTGTTGTGGAGAAACTCCTCTGCGTCCACAGATATAACCAAAATATGGGAGGGGTGGACCTCAACGACCAGTTGTTGGTTCCGTACCTAGTTGCCCGTAAGGCCAGACGCTGGTTACAAAAAAGTGTCTGTATACTTATTTCAATTGGCTTTGCTGAACGCTCATGTGCTATACAGAGCTTCAGGACAGACTGGATCCTTCCTTAAATTCCAGGAAGAGATTGTCAGAGCCCTTCTGTTTCCAGACGGTGCTGCACCTCACCATCCCCAACCAAATGTAGTAAGCCGGCTGCATGAGAGGCATTTTCCGTATGTCCTCCCTGGTATGCCCCTACCCAATGAGCCCCCCAATGTAGATGTCGTGTCTGTAATAAGCGCCGATTTAGGTGTGACACCCGATATTATTGTCCATGCTGTCCTGACAATCCTGGTATTTGCGATTGGTGAATGTTTTGATAGCTACCATACACTAGTGCAGTTTTAGCGTAGGATACAGCAATGCACAGAATAGGACACACATACACAGGGTCTCCCAAGATGCCATTGCATTTTGAGAGACCCGAACCTGGAACCGAACCGTTACAGTTACAAAAAAAGTGTAAAAAATATATATAAAAAATAAAAATATTTATCGTTTTTTATTCTCTCTCTCTCTCTCTCTCTCTCTCTCTCTCTTCTCTCTCTTCTCTCTATTGTTCTGCTCTTTTTTTTTTTACTGTATTCTATTCTGCAATGTTTAATTGTTGTTATGTTTTTTTGCTTTTCAGGTATGTAATTTTTTTTATACTTTACTGTGTTTTATTGTTAAACATTTTTTTGTTTTCAGGTACGCCATTCAGCTGCAGCGCAGATTTGTTTATCTTGACAGCAACAGCGTTTGCTCCCACGATACATGAAGTCCAGTGCTGTAGGAGGTGATTTCACCACCACCACAGTTAAAATATATATATATACTGTATATATAACAAAATTGTGCATGTATGCCCATCATTAGAAGTAGGTGGATGAAGGGAGGTATTCTAATGGTGGGCATACCCACTGATAAATCTCCACAGGCTGCATGAAAAAAAAATACAATATATGGCCAACAAGGACCAGCAACATAATGGTATGTTGCTGGACTTTGAGTGGTTATACCAGAATGATGCCTGTGGTTTAGGTATCATCTTGATATCATATTTTTCAGCCAACAGTCAGCTTTCATGTAGAATCAATCCCAGTGGTTAATTGGCCTCTAAACTGCTTTTACAAGCAGTGGGAGGGAATGTCCCCCCATCCCACCGTCTTCCATGGTTTTCTCTGGCTCTCCTGTCCCAACAGGGAACCTGAGAATGCAGCCGGTGGTTCTGCCAGCTGACCATAGAGCTGATCAGAGACCAGAATGGCTCCAATCATCTCTATGGCCTAACAAACCGGAACCTACGAGCATTTCATGACTTAGATTTTGCCGGATATAAACAGCGCCATTGGGAAATTGGGAAAGCATTTTCTCACACCGATCTTGAGGTCAGATGCTTTGAGGGCAGAGGAGAGATGAAGGGTCTAATAGACCCAATTTTTTTCAAAAAAGAGTACCTGTCACTACCTATTGCTATCATAGGGGATATTTACATTCCCTGAGATAACAATAAAAGTGATAAAAAGACAAACAAAAAAAAATGGAAGGAACAGTTAAATAAAAAATAATAATAATAAAAAAAAGCACCCCCCCCCCCCCGCTCTCATGCAAAGGCGAATGCAAGCGTCGGTCTGGCGTCATATGTAAACAGAAATTGCACCATGCTTTTAAAGGTCAGATCAGGGGCAGTCATTTTAGCAATAGACCTCCTCTGTAAATCCAAAGTGGTAACCTGTGAAGGCTTTTAAAGGCTTTTAAAAATGTATATAGTTAATTGCCACTGCAGATTTGTGCACAATTTTAAAGCTTGTCATGTTTGGCATCCATGTACTCGGTCTAAGATGATCTTTTTTATTTCATCAAGCATTTGGCAATATCATGTGTTTTCGTGCATTAAAATAAAAAAAAGTGTGTTTTTTCCAAAAGAAATGTGTTTCAATTTTTTTTTTTTATGTAAACAAAATATGTCAGAACGGGCTTTGTCCTTTGAGTGGTTAGAAGGGTGGGTGATGTCTGACATAAGTTTCTAAAAGTTGTACATAAAATGCCAGGACAGTTCAACGCCCCCCCCACCCCCCAAACTACCCCATCACAAGTAGACATCCCAAGCTATTTGCTGAGAAGCATGTCGAGTCCATGGAATATTTTATATTTTAACACAACAATTTTTTTTATTTTTTTTTGCACAAAGTTGTCACTTAATGATATATTGCTCAAACATGCTATGGGCATATGTGGAATTGCGCCCCAAAATACATTCTGCTGCTTCTCCTGAGTACAGGGATACCACGTGTGAGACTTTTTGGGAGCCTAGCAGTGTACGAGACACCGCCTTTAGGCTTTCTAAGGGTGAAAATTCTTTCACTCCTTACTGCCTATCACAGATTTGGAGGCCATGGAATGCCCAGATGGCACAACCCCCCCAAATGACCCCATTTTGGAAAGTAAACACCCCAAGCTATTTGCTGAGAGGTATGGTGAGTATTTTGCAGATCTTGCTTTTTGTCATAAAGTTTTAACTTTGAAAAAAAAAAAAAAGTATATTTTCCTTCTTCATTTTCAAAAACAAATGAGAGCTGCAAAATACTCACCATGCCTCTCAGCAAATAGCTTGGGGTGTCTAAGGCCGCGTACACACAATCAGTCAAAACCGATCTGTTCGTATGGGGAAATTTAAAAAAAGAGAGCAGCCTTTAACTTTCCCCATACGGACCAATGAGTAGTCTTTTGAGACTAAATATACCATGATGCTTCAATGACCGGGCACGCCCCCCTGAAGATGTTCAACGAACGAAACGTACGTCGGAGGCGGTACCCGCTCACGTGACGTGCCTCCTGACCTGTGGAGCCAGCAGCTGGGAACACGAGGTTGTGCTACGGCGGTAGCAGAGATCCCAGACGACCCAAAACTTTCGGACCGCATATTGGCGGTGACACGTCTGCAGCCCCAGTGCTGGGTAGGCACCAATACAGTAAGAGGCCATTTGGCTTTTCCTTTGTTTTTAAATTTGTTTTTATTAAAGCAATATTACGCTATTGGCTTTTCCATTGGTTTTTTCATATATCCTGGTGACGAGGTTAACATCAATCATTCCTGTCGGCATGTGTGCAGGCACAATCCTGCATAAGCCCTTTTGACTAACTTTTTCATTAAAGTAGTCAATACATTCTGGTAAGCGCATCCATTTTTATCAGCACATTCTTGGGTGTAAAGAAGATTTGAGTCTAGTGGTGGTATTTTACTTTCACATAAGCAAGATACAGCAAAATAAGAAGATTCAAAACCATTGTTTTTGTCACACTTCACCTATTTGATGTTGGGACTTAATGGCATTGAGTGAATTTATGACACAGAGACATTATTTTATTTTATTTAATCTGTTACTATCCACTATAGCAATATTAGTACATAATATGATCACAATTATTTAATGAATTCTTGATTTGTGGTCTAGCGCCCTCTATTTCTCTCTTTCAATCATTGCAATCAGTATTGTACACGGGGAGCAGCTTCTTGTAATTTGTTTAAGCCCTGGTTCACACTGGGCTGCGGGAGTGAGATCGCGCGATTTCAGCCTGAACCCGCGCAATTTCACTCCCTCTGGCAGTCCCGATTTCGGCACGATTTAGGAGACATCTGTGCAGGTTTCTGCACAGATGTCAATGTAAATCGCGTCCTGAAATCGCAAAAAGTAGTACAGGAACTACTTTTTGAAATCGGTGCAGCGCCGCAGATGCGGCATCGCACCGATTAGGATGGTGTCATTGCCGGCAATTGCCGCCGATTTGAGATGCGATTTCACATGTGAAATCGCATCTCAAATCGAACTAAATCGTACCCAGTGTGAACCTGGGCTAATACTTATTTGTTTGGCGCTGAATTTCACTTTTTCATTAACGAGAGAAGTCTTATTCAAATATGACCAAATGAAATGTATTATAATAGTACAAGTGATATATATATATATACTAAAGTTATGTAGTATTATTATATTAAAATACTTATATACTTAATTAAACTAATAATGTAACATATATTCTTTAATGTATTAATATTTTTCTTTCATAATATGTTTATAATGTATCTGTTTTAATATGCATAAACCCATTAATGCATATATATATATATTATTTTAATGAGGGTTACCAATATGACATCCTATGAAAAGTTTGACAGCATTAGAAGCTGTATTTGTGAAATAAAAGAGTTAAATTCCAATGATCTGAGTTTCAAGGAATTTAACAGTCCCAGCTAATTGTGTGGGTAGAGTTTCTCAACCCATATATTTTAAGAAGAGATGAGATGGCATCGGATGGACTGATCGTGTGTACGCGACCTTAGTTGTTGCACGACTCATCACATGCATGTTCTTCTGTGTTGTCATTTTTTTTTTTTGTGATAACGCGCAATATTTTTCATGTGGTGTTTTATTGTACAAAGCCAGTACACATCACACGAAAATCGTCTGTTCTATTAATTAACAAGAAAAATGTAACAGTTTTCTTCTTCAGTAATTTTCTTTTCGAAGGTCTACTCTGAATTGGCTCTTGAAATTTGTTTACACACTATTTTCTCTCTGATTATGATATAATGTATAAGTCCCATTAGAGCTTGCCAAATCTGTTGCATGATAGACTTACCATTCCATAGATATGGTCATACACAGTTAGGATCGAATTTTGCAAATTCGGACCAAATGTAACATTTCCAACTCCATCATAAAATGTTGGTTCCCTTTTGGCCACAGGAGAGGGGACAATGTTAACTGCCAGACTTTACTCAACTTTTGTATAATCACCAAAAAACATTATGGCCCAGATTCACAGAGCGATTACGCCTGTCTAACTGGTGTTAGACAGGAGTAATTTCAAATTTTGTGCGCCGTATCACTAGTTTGAATCCTCAAACCATGATACGGCGGTGTTGGGCTTCGATCTGACAGGCTTACGTCTTCGTACGCCTTCGGATCTACGCTGCAATCTTTTTGCGGCCGCTGGGTGGAGTTCGCGTAGTTTTCAGCGTCGGGGTATGCAAATGAGCTTTTTACGGAGATCCACGAAGTTACGAACGTCGTTCGCTACATAAAGTTAAACCAGCTTTTAGCTGGTCTAACGTTACGCGGCCCATGTTAAGTATGGCCGTCGTTCCCGCGTCAACTTTTTTTTTTTTTTTTTTCGTAAGTCGTCCGGGAATAGGAATGTCCGTAAACGACGCTACTCCAAAAAAAATGACGTAACGACGTGATTTCGCACAATGCACGGCGGGAAATTTCTGAACGGAGCATGCGCAATTCGATCGCCGCGGGGACGCGCTTAATTTAAATGCCTCACGCCCCCTATTCGCGTATTTTGATTCCGCCGGGAGAAATACACTACGCCGCCGTACCTTACGGGCCAAAATCTCTCTGAATTCCTCCTAGAGCCAGGTAAAGTACGGCGGCGTAGAGTATCTCTGATACTCTGCGGGAATCTAATTATTTCTGAATCTGGCCCTATGTTTTTATTGTACAAATTAAAGTTATTCGTATTCATATTAATCAACTTGAAATAACCTTAAACGAATCTATCTCTACTGAAAAATGCAAGTACTGATTTGGCCTGGGTTAAGCCCCTTTTCACAGTGTTCGTCCCGTTTTTATCCATACGCTGATGGATGAAAAAATGGACATCAATACTTTCCTATGGAAAAACAAATGTAAATGGATGATCCCAGGTAGTAATAAATAAAGGAAGTGACATCCAATGTGAGATCCCTGCACATATATATTCCTGGCCCATGTTGCACATAAGTGTCTCATAAGCCTGGTCCTTCCCAGGCCAGGGTTATGGAAATTATCATGTCCTGAATATAGGAACAAGTATCAAGTGAAGTGATGCCAAATTGGTCAGCTATGAACGAAAAGCAACGTAAACACAGTGGTAAGTGTCTGCTTAAGGTTTTGTTGATTTAGCCTGGTTGAATTTGTGATCAGTATCACGGGGGGAACATGTTGGAACTACTATGGTGAGGTATCACCCTTGGCACGCTGGCACCTGTAGTCAACCTACATCTCATCCTTGGCATGCTGACACTTGTAGTCCACCTACATCCTTGGCATGCTGGCACTTGTAGTCCAACTACATCTCATCCTTGGCATGCTGACACCTCTAGTCAACCTACTTCTCATTAGGGATGAGCCAAACACCACCCCTATTCGGTTTTGCACCAGAACCTTTGAACAGACCAAAGGTTTGTGTGAACTTTAGAACCCTGTTAGGCCTCGTACACACGAGGGGATATGTCCGCTGAAAACGGTCCGATGAACCGTTTCAGCAGACATCTCCGCTCGTGTGTATGGGCTAGCGGACAGATTTCTCCACCCGACAGATTTCAAAGCATGCTTTGAAATCTATCCGGTGGGAATCTGTCCGCCCGACATGTCTGCTGGTTAGTACACTTACCAGCAGACATGTCGTCCCCCACCGCCGCCGCGCCGCCGCCGAATGGATTCGGCGCATGTGCGGAAGTGTTTAACTTCCTGGTGCGGTGACGTGGCGGTGACGTGGCGGCGTCAACGTCACCGCCGCGTCACCGCCACGTCACCGCGCCGTCCGGCGGCGGGGAATTTGATCCGATGGTGTGTACACGCCATCAGATCAAACTCCCGATCGGACATATCCGATGGAAATGGTCCGCGGACCGTTTTCATCGGATATGTCCGATCGTGTGTACGAGGCCTTAAAGTCTATGGGACTCAAACATGCTAATTTTAAAGGCTAATATGGAAGTTATTGTCCTAAAAAGTTTTTGGGGAGCTGGGTCCTGCCCCAGGGGACATGTATTAATGCAAGAAAAAGTTTTAAAAATTGAAGTTTTTTCGGGAGCAGTGAATTTAATATTGCTTAAAGTGAAACAATAGAAGTGAAATATTCCTTTAAATTTTGTACCGGGGGGGGGGGATATAAATTATGCCTGTGAAATAGCTCATGCTTACCGTGCTTAGAACTGTCTCTGGATAAATTGTCATTTATGAAGGAAAAAAAGTCATTTAAAATCACTCGCGGCTATAATGAATTGTCGGCTCCCGGCAATTCAGAGAAAATTCATTTATAAAAAAAAGCGTGGAGGTCCCCCCAAATTCAATTACCAGGCCCTACAGGTCTGGTATGGATATTAAGGGGAACCCCCCTAGCAATTAAAAAATATATACATGGGGTTCCCCCCAAATATCCATTCCAGACCCTTCAGGTCTGGTGTGGATTTTAAGGGGAACTCAACTCCAAATTTAAAAGAAATATGGCGTGGAGTTCCCCCAAAAATCCACACCAGACCCTTTATAACACTGCAAACCACCAGATCCCGAGAGAGCGCCCCCCTCTTGAACCGTACCAGGCCATATGCCCTCAACACGGGGAAGATGTCCCCATGTTGATGGGGACAAGGACCTCATCCCCACAACCCTTGCCCAGTGGTTGTGGGGGTCTGCAGGCGGGGGGCTTATCAGAATCTGGAAGACCTCAATAACAAAGGGGACCCCCAGATCCCACCCCCCCTCATGTGAATTGGTAATGGGGTATATTGTACCTCTACCAATTCACTAAGGAAGTGTAAATAATAGTAAAAAAACACACACACCGTGGAAAAAGACCTTTATTAAAAAAGAAAAAATCCAGCGGTGGTAATCCACTCTCGATCCCCGCTCCAACGTTGTCAGTATCCAGCGACGGGTGATCTTCTCTCCGCCAGGGTTCAGCGATGAGAAGATCTCTTCATCCAGGTCTAGGATCCAGAGCGCATGCATCGCCGGCCGCCTGTCTCCACCGGAGACAGCCCCGACGAATGATGCGGCTTGAGCCAGTGACCGCACTTATATAGGTGAGGCGGGACCACCCGTCACGTGACCCCGCCCCCTTCCTGCCTCCCTTTCCGGAACACAGTAGAGTCTATCATAGCGGTGCTTAGATATTAACAGAAAGTGGTGTATATCAATTAATACAAAGCTTCCTCTAATTTGCTGAGTGAGAGAGGTGGGATGATGATGTCACAGCCTCAGATTTAGCCAATGAGACATGAAGGCTTGGCTCGAACATGGAATACAATTCAGTATGCTGTATGTAGCATCAGCTACATACAGTTTATACAGCACATCCAATGGCCTCACATGTTAGTGAGGGACATAGTTCACAAATGGGGATGAGCCGAACACCCCTCCAGTTCGGTTTGCAGCAGAACATGCGAACAGGCAAAAAATTAGTTCGAACACTGTTATGGGACATGAACATGAAAAATCAAAAGTGCTCATTTTAAAGGTTCCTATGCAAGTTATTGTCATACAAAGTGTTTGGGGACCTGGGTCCTGCCCCAGGGGACATGTATCAATGCAAAAAAAAGTTTTAAAATCTGATTATTTTTTCCGGAGGAGTGATTTTAATAATGCTTAAATTGAAACAAAAAAAGTTAAATATTCCTTTTAAATTTAATACCCGGGGGGTGTCTATAGTATGCCTGTAAAGTAGTGCATGTTTACAATGTTTAAAACAGTCTCTGCACAAAATGACATTTCTAAAGGAAAAAAGTAATTTAAAACTACTCGCGGCTGTAATGAATTGTCGGGTCCCGGCAAATCAGATAAAAGTCATTGAAAAAAATGGCATGGGTTCCCCCCTTAATCCATTACCAGGCCCTTTTGGTCTGGTATTAATATTAAGGGGAACCCCAAAACAAAAATAAAAATATGCCTGGGGTCCCCCCCAAATTCCATATCAGGTTCTTCAGGTCTAGTATGGATATTAAGGGGAACTCTGCACCAATTTAAAAACAAAAATGGCATAGGGGTCCCCCTCCAAATCCATACCAGACCCTTCAGGTCTGGTATGAATTTTAAGGGGAACCCTGTGCCAATAAAAAAAAATGGCATGGGGTTCCCCCCAAAAATCTACACCAGACCCTTATCTGAGCACACAACTTGGCAGGCTGCAAGAAAAGAGGGGGGACACTCCTGAACCTTACCAGGCCACATGCCCTCAACATGGGGAGGATGTCCCCATGTTGATGGGGACAAGGGCCTCATCCCCACAACCCTTGCCCGGTGGTTGTGGGGGGCTTATCGGAATCTGGAAGCCTCCTTTAACAAAGGGGACCTCCAGATCTCGGCCCCTCACAAAAAAAGTGTCAAAATGTTAAAAGCCACAGAGGACAGCTTGGAACAAGTCCTTTATTAAAAAGAAAAAAAGAAAAAAAATTCCAACGATGTAATCCATTCTCAAGCGATATGGAGGGAAAAAAAGCTGCCTCGATCCTACTGCTACGAATGCAACCTCCTCCATAGGAGGCGCCCGGCCGAATGACGCATGACCCGTTTGACAGATCTTTTATAGCTGAGTGGGGGGCCACCTGTCGCGTCCCCTCTGATGGGATGGTGGGAAACGCCGGGGTTACCCAGTGACGTGTACGGGAAACCTGTGTTGCATCAGAGGGGGGCGGGGTCACCTGTACACATCACTAGGTCACGTAACGGGTGGCCCGCCCTCAGCTATATTAGAGCTGTCAGGCTGGAGCGCATCATTCATTGGGTGCCTCCCATGGAGGCAGGATCGTGTGCGTTGTATCCTCGCTGGAGATTGAAAATGGATTACATCGCTGGAATCTTATTTCTATTTATTTGTTTATTTTAATAAAGGACTTGTCCCAAGCTGTCTCCAGTGGTTTTTAAAATTTGACACTTTTTTTTTCTGAAATGTTAGGGATACAAATGTACCCCTTACCAATTCACATCCTCCCCATGTTGAGGGCATGTGGCCTAGTACCGTTCAGGATGGGGGGGGGTGCTCTCTCACCCCCCCTATTTTTCTGCAGCCTGCAAGGTTGTGTGCTCGGATAAGGGTCTGGTGTGGATCTTGAGGGGGACCCCTACGCCATTTAAAAAAAAAAAATTGGCGCAGGGTTCCCCTTAACCCTTCCCTACCAAGTCATTGTAAAATGACGTTGGCAGGAACCCTCCCTCCCTCCCGTCATATGACGTCCTGGGCTTTCCAGACGGCTAGGGGATGCGCACATGCCATCGCTTGGGACCCATTACATGTGCCCGGCGGCCGCGATGTCCGCCGGGCACCCACGGTTGCCCGTAATCGCGACAAGACCATGTATCTGTATCTGTATTTGTAAACACACAGATCCATATCCTGTCAGAGGAGAGAATACAGATGTGTGTTCCCAGTACAGAGGAACATACATCGTCTCCTCCCCTTGTGATTCCCCTCCCCCTACAGTTAGAATCACTCACTAGGGAGCATATTAACCCCTCCAGTGCCCATTAGTGTTAACCCCTTCCCTGCCAGTCACATTTGCACAGTAATCAGTGCAGTTTTACAGCACTAATCTCTGTATAAATGTGAATGGTCCCAAAAACATGTAAAAATTGTCCGTTGCAATGTCAAGGTCACAATAAAAATCGCAGATCGCCGCCATTACTAGAAACAAATAAAAATGCCATAACTCTATCGCCTATTTTGTAGACGCTATAATTTTTGCGCAAACCAATCAATAAACGCTTATTGCGATTTTTTTTAATCAAAAATATGTAGAAGACTATGTATTATGTTATTTTCAAAATTGTCGCTCTTCTTTTGTATATAGTGCAAAAAATAAAAACTGCAGAGGTGATCAAATACCACCAAACAAAAGCTCTATTTTGATCGACGTGGGGGCGCGCTTAATTTAAATACAAGCCGCCCCCTTTGAATTACGCGGCCTTACGCTGGGCCATTTACTCTACGCATCCGCAAACTACGGAGCAAGTGCATGGAGAATACGGCACTTGCTCTGTTAAGTTGTGGCGGCGTAGTGTAAATGGCTTACGCTACGCCAGCGAAAATGTATGAGAATCTGGCCCTGGAAGTGTAAGGATGGAAGTATAAAGCCCTGTACACACGGCCGAGAATCCCGTTGTAAAAAAACATTGTTTGTCTCAACGTGATTATTGTCAGGCTTGACGTGACTCCTGTCTATACAAAAATACACAATGCTGGCGCAAAACAAGAACCTACTGTAATTTTGACTGTCCTCAATGCAAAGTGCTACAAGCTATAACAAGCTTGGTGGTGAGTCACAGTTTTTTGGATGTAAGGCAGCCTTGTGTGGGGAGCCGAAGCAATGCTCCAAAGACATGTAAAAAACAAACAAAAGGACAGGTGCAATTGCCGTGTGTTGGATGTCTGTCACACGGCGCGCACCTTTTTCAAGCTGGAAAAGGTGCGTGCCGTGTGACAGACATCCAACACACGGCAATTGCACGGAAACGCGTCGCATCCTTGAGGTACTGCGTGATGACGTCATCCCCCCTCGCCAAGTCGCAACCATAGCTTCTCAGCGTGCGTTCCAGAGTGCGTTCCAGCTCCTCTTGCTGATTCACTCGCATACAAACACCGGCACGCTTCCGGATTCAGCGTTGCTGGTTTTACTTTCCCTGCACAGCAGACATCAGCTGGATGATTTCCCTGGGACGCTATCTATCCTCGGCTGGTTTGACGATCCATGTAGACCCTCACCTCACTTTATGCCTGTGAACTTCAATTACCATGTGAGTGCTTTTGTGTTATTTTATCATTAAAGTTCAGCAGTTTTATTTATTGGCGCCTGTCCTTTTGTTTGTTTTTTACGTGACTCTTGTCTAGCCTACTTTGCATACACACTGTCAAGCCCAAATCTCGTCCTTCTCAAACGCGGTGATATACAACACGTACGATGGCACTATAAAGGGGAAGTTTGATTCCACTGGTGTCACCCTTGGGACTGCTTTTGCTAATCTCGTGTTACCGCGTGTTAGTAAAAGTTTGGTGAGAGACGATTCGCTCTTTTTAGTCTTTGTGCTTTCAGATAGTTTTCTGTGGTTCAGTTTGTGCTTGTGGGTTCGTATCTTGTCTTTCAGGGAGTGTAGTCGCGTCGTATTTGTTTTACACAGTGCGTTCCTGTCCGCTCGTTTCTGATTTTCAGGTTGTTCTTCATAGGACTTGCTGTTCCCCAGTGCGTTCTGTTTAGTTCGTTCTTATCAGACGTTAGTTTTCTAGCCATGTTGAAGGTACGTTTACGTCCTAGAGTTCTTGCTGTGCAGTCAGTTTGTGTTGGTCTTCTTGTTTTAGACCAAGACAAGTCCATGAACAGGGTGAGGAGGCATTCATGGACCAAGAATTGGTTGCTCCAGAGGAACCAATTCTCTCAGGCCCCGTACACACGAGCAAATAGATTCGAACAAATCTGTCTGCTGGGATGTATTGGTTTGATCGTGTACACACGATCAAACCAAAATCCCCGCCGGCAGACAGCGCGCTGACGTGGCGGTGACATTGACGCCGCCACGTCACCGCACCAGTAAGTAAAACACTTCCGCGCATGCGTCGAAACCATTCAACGCGTGTGCGAGCAGATATGTCTGCTGGTTAGCATACTAACCAGCAGACATGTTGGGCGGACGGGTTCCCAGCCGACAGATTTGAAAGCATGCTTTCAAATCTGTCGGCTGGCCAAATCCGTCTGTTTGCCTGTACACACGATCGAATCTGTCTGCTAAAACGGTCTGGCAGACAGATTTGATCGTGTGTACGCGGCCTCACATGCCTCTGCTGTGGGAGATCCAGGAGAATAATTCTGATGACTACAGGAATTTTCTTAGGATGTCTGACCCTGTTTTTCAGCATCTCTTTGCTTTGGTGTCCCCCTATATCACCAGGCAGGATACCTTTATGATGATACCATCAGTGCTGAGCAGAGGCTAGTTGCCTAGTTACGCTATCTGGCGACTGGGAGAAGCTTGCAGCACTTGAAGTTCACGACAGGCATCTCTCCCCAGGCTCTGGGCCTCATAATCCCAGACACCTGTTCTGCCATTATACAAGTCCTGCAGTTTTCACATTTAATGTCACATTCAGTGTATTTAATGTATGCTAATGTGTTGTATTTCTTGCCTGCTTCCCTAATTACTGTGATTGTAATATGCTGTGAATGTCCTCCTTTTTCCCCATGCATGCTGTAGTTTTTTAATGCCCCTTTTTTGGCATACATGCATATTTCCCTTCACTAACCTCTCCAGCATGCTCTCCTGGGCCCAAACACACCTAGCCTAGTGTGTTAACAATGTATTTTGTAAGATCCATTGTAGTCCCCCCCCCCAAAAAAAAAAAAAATTGTTCTAAAGTATATTTTCACATTATTATTATTTATTTTTTTGTGATCCCAAACTCATCTAGCCCCATCTCCCAAAAATGGGTTCTAAAGTATATTTTCACCTAATTTTTTTATTTTTTATTTTTTTGTGGTCCCAAACTCATCTAGCCCCCCCCCCCCTAAATTTTTTCCAATGGGCCATCCGAGGGGGGTGAGGAATGTGATAAGTGGGCCTTATATTTTTGTATTTTGTATTTTTGTATTGTACTAGGGGAAATCACTGATCTTCTGTTCATACATTGTATGAACAGAAGATCAGCTTTTCCCTGCTGACAGGACCGGAAGCTTTGTGTTTACACACATAGCTCCTGTTCCTCGCTCTGCACCGAGCGATCACGCGTGCCCGGCGGCGCCCCCTAGTGGCCTTTATAGTGCCAACGTAGAGCTACGGGCTCTCGCCCAGGCGTGCCGACCTGCCGCAGTAAAATGACGGCGGCAGGTCGGCAAGCAGTTAAAATAAATGTTATAAGATGTAGGCCAATAATGTTTTTATATACCCTGCTTGCAATGTTATGTGCAAAAGTACTAGGTATAGTATTTTCAAAACATTTATTGTGAAAAAATGAATGCTGTAAAATAGATGTTAATATGGAAAAAAAAAAGTTTGATCAAAAAGTGTTTTACATATCAATATACAGTAGTGGCCCAAAAAGTTGGGGAGAAAAGAATCAAAACTGCTGTGGTCAAAATGATTGTCTTTTCTATTTTTTTTTTCATTCAATTTGCAACAGTCATGAGCTGAAAATTGTGTCTGATTGATGAACCCAAAACTCAAACTATGTCCCTTTTTTATACACAGGATGACATCAGCCAGGATGCGGTTCTGGAAAGTGTCAGGCAGGAGGAGGCCGGGGGTGAGTGGCAGAGAGGAGGTGGCAGGAGTGAGTGGCAGAGAGGAGGTGGCAGGGCCAAGTGGCCGAACAAGGTGCTAGGTGCCTCTCATCCACCTTCCAACAAGAAGGGCCAGGAGGGATAGGAGTGTGAGCAAGGCAGCACTGGCCCTAATTAAAGAGGCACAGGCCACCCTGCAACAACCAACCACCCCTGAAGAGGGCTATGCCACCATAGTTGGAGTCTAAACGAGCCAGATAGCGATGGGCCAATGCCTCCTATGCGAGCCCCTGCTCATTGTTCTTTTAAATAAGTGGTTGGTGGGAGAATTTCAGCATCCACTGTAATTTGTAACCACGACCATCCTCCTCCACCTCCTTGTTCTCCACCTCCTCCTCCTCCACTCCTCCTGACACGAGTACACCTCCCGAGGCACAGGCTCCAGCCAAGTGGAGAAGGAAGGCTGCAGAGAAGGCTGCAGAGAAAGCAGCAAAGAAGGCTGGAGGGAAGGCTACCCGGAAGACCAGAAAGTGATGGCCTTTCTTCAATGTGGTCTGACAGAAGGCAGGCTATTGTAGTACCACAAACACAGACATATATCTCACCTGCTGCTGTTCCTGACCTGTTGGAGTCCAGGACCAGATTGGGCTTCTTCCTGTATGTGCTTCTCAAGGTCCCAATTTTAGGCCTCGTACACACGATAGATTAGTCAGAGGACAACGGTCTGCTGGACCGTTTTCATCAGTCAAAAACGATCGTGTGTAGGCCCCATAGGTTATTTAAACTTAGGTTAAAAAAAAAGCCAACTTGCTTTAAAATTAACCTATGGACTCGTAACCGATAGGTCAAAACCGATCGTTAGTAGGCACGGCCATCGGTTAAGAACCCGCGCATGCTCAGAATCAAGTTGACGCAAAACAATACGTTGTTTTTAGCATGTAGAAAAACATGACGTTTTTCCAACTTCATCATTAAAAACGATGTTACCCACACACTGTTTTAAAAAAAATGATGAGCAAAGCGTGATAACGTACAACACGTACGACAGAACATTAAAGAGGAAGTTCCATTCAAGCTCCCGTCTCATAACTTGCTTTTGAGCATGCGCGGGTTTAAAACGTTGTTTTTAACGTCGTTTTAGCCCACACACGATCATTTTTTACAACACAAAAACACAATTTTTTAAAACGACATTAAAAAATGCAGAATGCAAAAAAAAAAATTTGCCCGTTTTTCAGAAGATGAAAAACGATGTGAAGCCCACATCATCATTTTAAATGACATTTTAAAAAAACGTAGGGCCAGATCCACAAAGGGCTGGCGCTGGCATAGCCTATCCCAATTACACTAAGCTGCTGTAAGTTACAGCGGCGTATCCTTATCCACTAACACTTTCCGCTGTAACTTATGGTGGTACAGTATAGTGTAAGTGTTGCGGCGTAAGGCCGCGCAATTCAAATAAGGTGGCTGTGGGCGCGATGTCATGTAAATCAACATGACCCCACGTATTTGACGTTTTTTTTGAACGGCGCATGCGCCGTCCGTGGACATATCCCAGTGCGCATGCGCGAAATCATGTTGCAAAACATCAATGAAAACGACGTGAACATAACCTACGCAAATCCCTATTCGCGAACGGTTTACGCAAACAACGTGAATGACGGAAAAATCTACGCTGGCCCGACGTCCATACTTAACATTACGTACACCTCTATACAGCAGGTGTAACTTTACGCCGGACCGATGCTTACGCAAACGACGTAAAAACACTGCGCCGGCCGTACGTAAGTTTGTGAATCGGCGTATCTAGCTCATTTGCATATTTTTCACGGACACACAACGGAAGCGCCCCTAGCATCCAGCGTAAGTATGCAACTAAGATACGACGGTGTAATAACATTACGTCAGTCGTATCTTAGCGTAATTTCGGCCTATCTTGTTTTGTAAATGCAAAACAAAGATACGCCGGCGGGAATTTGAAATTACGGCGGCGTATTTGGAGATACGCTGCCGTAATGCTTTGTGGATCTGGCCCGTCGTTTTTTGTCATGCCGAAAAGTGATCGTGTGTACGCGGCATAAAAATTTAGCTGGTGAGTAGGCAGGTAACCAAAAAAAAGGTTATAATTAACCACTTAAGACCCGGACCAATACGCTGGCAAATGACCCAAGGGGTTTTTGCGATTCGGCACTGCGTCGCTTTAACAGACAATTGCGCGGTCGTGCGACGTGGCTCCCAAACAAAATTCGCGTCCTTTTTTTCCCACAAATAGAGCTTTCTTTTGGTGGTATTTGATCGCCTCTGCGATTTTTATTTTTTGCGCTATATACAAAAATAGAGCGACATTTTTGAAAAAAAAACAATATTTTTTACTTTTTGTTATAATAAAAAACCAATAAACTAAATTTTAGTCAAACATTTAGGCCAAAATTTATTTAGCCACATGTCTTTAGTAAAAAAAAATCGCATTAAAAAAAAATTAGCTACAGAGAGATCACGTCGCTTCCTCCTTCCTGTGTTTACACAGGAGGAGGAAGTGACAGGGCGGGCGGGCGCGCGCATTGGCTGGGAGCGATCCGGAGGGGGCGGATGAAAACGGATAGCCGCCCCCACTTGTCGGATCGCTCCTGCAGCCGCGCGGACCGCCGCATGTACGGGGGGGGGGTCCGATCGGACCCCCGATCCCCCCCAAGGCACCAACGTATATATACGTTGATGTGCCTGTCGGTGCCATTCTGCCGACGTAAATGTACATGCGGCGGTCCTTAAGTGGTTAAAAAGGGACAGATAACACGAAACAATCTACTTGAAGGTCAAAAAAATACAAAATAATAATGTTTAAATTGGGGTAACTTGACACAACTAATAATTTATAAATAAAATCATGGAGATCACTAGAAATTAAATAATGTAAAATGCAGATCTATATTAAAAATATATATATATATCTTGCTCTATAAAATAATCAAAAATATTCATGAGATCAGCATTCAAAAAGTTAGTCAGAACTCTGTGTGAATATCAGCAGCAAAACAAGTTCATTATTGTTCAATATTGTACCATTCTAAAGAAGATTTAAATGCGCAGCATTTAACTACTTAAGACCCGGACCTTTAGGCAGCTAAAGGATGCGGCCAGTTTTTTCGATTCGGCACTGCATCGATTTAACTGACAATTGCGCGGTCGTACGACGTGGCTCCCAAACAAAATGTGCTGTTCTTTTTTCCCCACAAATAGAGCTTTCTTTTGGTGGAATTTGATCACCTCTGCGGTTTTAATTTTTTGCACTATAAACAAAAATAGAGCGACAATTTTGAAAAAAAATGCTATATTTTTTTCTTTTTGCTATAATAAATATCCCCCAAAAAGAGTAGATGTGATGCACGCTGGACCAGCCAAGGGGCACTCCGCATGTACTGCAGGTTGTGGAAGGGTGGCTTATCGAAGCGCTCAGCAGTGAATTTGCTCTAGATCTGAGGGGAAGTATGTACAAACAAAAATGCTGTATTTATTTTCCTTGCATGTTATGGAGTATTCTTTGCAAAGTGAAGTGTTACCTCATTTACGAAGCTCTGAAGCAAGTGTGCAGTATATTTTTCTTTAGTAGATCAACCCCATTGGAAGCAGTATATTGAGCACTAAGTACATTTTGCATAGACTTTGCACAGAAATACGTTTATATTGTTTATGGTATCAGAGACTGCTTTATTTTTCTTTTATTTTACATTTGCACTTTGTGATGGATCTCAGATACCCCAGGTGGGCACATCCGCCAGACCTGTGTCTCCTGTTCTCCAAACGGACCCGCAGCCTGCAGATTCGCCATAACCAGCCCTTAACCCCTCAATCACGAGACAAGCCACACAGGTGTTGAGGGTTAAAAATGCAGAGCATAAACTGTTTATTAAATCCAAGACATACACTTTTACACACAGTTAGAGACACTCCCCTTAGCTTTGTCATATAGGGGAGGGGGGTAGGGGACAAGGAAGAACAAATGGGAACGGAACACTTGTACATTGAAACAGTCTACAGATAATCTCATTGGGCCAGATTCAGGTAGAGTTAGGCTGGAGTATCAGTGATACTCCAGCTAACTCTCACTTTGAGCCGGCGTTTCTGTTTTCTGTAGTCAGAAAACAAGAAACGCCGGGTTGGAGTTCCTATACGAGCGGCGTAATTGTATTTCGCCGTCGTATCGTAACTTCAATTTTAAAAATGACGCGCGGGGCGTTCCCGCTGATTAACGCCGTGAATATGTTATTCAGCGGGAATCGGAAATTCACGATCGTATTCAGGCGCGGCGCAGTGACTTTCTGACGTTTCCGTAAGAGATACGCGGCGTAAAGATAAAGCAGCCCCCTAGTGGAGTATCCTATGTTAAGTATAGCCGTCGTCATCGCGTCGAAAAAAAAAAAATTCGAGTCGTTTGCGTAAAACGTCCGTGAATGGGGATTGACGTCATTGACGTTCACTGACAGAATTTGGAGCATGCGCACTGACAGTCGACGCATGCGCAGTACGTTCGCTGCGGGATCGCTCCTAGTTATAATAATACACGCCCCCCACCCGCCCAATTTGAATTCCGCCAGCTCATTTTCGCTACGCCACCGCAACTTTAGGAGCAAGTGCTTTGTGAATAACAGTACTTGCTCCTAAAGTTTCGGCGGAGTAACGTAAATGAGAAACGTTACTCCAAATTAAAGATTCGCCCATCTACCTGAATCTGGCCCATTATGTTTATGGTAAGCAGGCAGCCTCTCAATACACATCCCCTGCGGAGAGACGTCTTCAGTCCAGACCATTGTCTATGTGTCATGAACCAACACAATTAGACACAGCAACAATGGGGGGGGGGGGTGGGGGACAAGAGATGTAGCATTACATTACTTTATATTAATGCCAGCTTGTCCCCTCCCCAGGTTTTCAGTCTCTTCTGGACCGTAATCTGTGGGTAACAGGCCAGCCCACAGTTCCTTCCAAAACACACAGTGACAGTGGGTTCTGTCACACACTTGATTTGCACTTTACTGTTATTGATTCTGATCCATTTGAAAATTGATTGGGGTATCCATTTCTTGCAAATATATATATATTTATTTTAAATACATTTTAAGTGATTGTTTTGAAACACTGTATAATTGAAATGTTGCCAATTCTTATTAAGTGTACCTATTATAATTTTATTTGCTTTGCATTGACATACACTTTAAAAACTGTTGTTGAGAAAATAGGTCAGCAAATAGGTCAGCAATGTATGGATTGCATTGTTTACAGTGTGTAACTGTGAACAACCAATGTATAATACTGCAAAGCAAAATCTGAAAAAGTAATACCCTCCATGAAAAAATATAATTAGAAGAACATAAAAAACTTAAATATTAGCACACATTCATAAGATTATTTACATTAAGCTGATATGTTTTACATGTATAGCTGAAAAGCATTTAAACACTAAATTTAAATACAACTTATTTGTGACTAGAGTGTACTTTTAAAACATGAATGTGTAGTATGTACATTTCCTTGTCAAAATATCTTTATTTATGTGATAAAGAATGTACAAGTGCATAACAACAATGAGAGAAGAAAAAAGGGTACAATAGAGGGTATACATCATAAGAGAAACTTCTTGACTTGTAAACCTAAATATCTTTGGTTACAAGAGAGACAATTTACAGGTAATTAAACAATGCATACAAAGTCATTTAATTATTTGAAATGACTTAGTATGTACATTTTTAAATAATTAACAGTATCCGTTTTTTTTTAACTGATGGTAATTCAATGAAAACAAATGAGTTTAATATATATTATATGGAAGCCTGTGTTGTGCTAATCCTTAAAATAATAATAATACAGTAATCTCAATACTTGTGGGCTTTTCCCAAAGGAAGAGGTATTATCCATTTTGCTATTACCTGCAGAATGCGATGAGATCTACTTTAGAAATGAGTATTAGACACTGTAAAGTAGCTCTGATGCTGTGGGACCAGCAGAGCGCTAACTCCCATGATGCTTTATGTCACAAGATAGTTATCTGTACAACTAAGGTTTGTCTATTGAGGAAACTCATAAACACAGCATTCTAACTGTCAGAATGTTTATAATGAAATAACAAAACAGTATTGTATTTATGAAATTATGCAAATCTTGGTTTTGTGAGATTTACTTTTTTCCATAAATATCAACAAGAAATTCTAATTTGTTTACCTGTGCTATTTTGAAGACAAGTGACACAAATGATATGCTTAAAAATATATATTTAATAACTAAAAATACAGTGCAAATTAATATCAGGTATATTTCATGACAATACAAATACATGGCTTTATCAAAGATAAATGATGATACAGATAATATTCACCTTTCTACAATATTCACATTTCAATTCTTGAATGATACTTGTAAATTTTAGACTTGGTAACTTAATGAATATCTTTCAATGGTTTCACGGACTTGTGTAAACAATTGTGTTTACCTTAGCATGGTGTGATATCTTCTCCAAACAAACAGACCTTCTACTTCAACTTTAAACATGCACAAACAAAATGTTATATCATGTATGTGGCTTGATAATTTAATCAAGACTTACTTTAAGAGTGAATCAATGGTTTAACGCACATTATAATCCAATCCCATTCTAAAACTTTGAAGTCAGTTTTGTGAGATATAACAATATATGTGTCAGGAAAGGTTGCACTCGATGGTAATACCATCTGATATTTGGTGTGCAGTACTGATGTCCACCAGCAGGTGTCTCCTGGCTGTTTGGAACTGTCAGGAGAGCTTTTCCCTGCTGTTCTATGATCTTTGGGCTGCAGTACTGGCGTCCACCAGCGGGTGGATCCTGGCAGGACGGAGCATATATCTCCTCCTGCAATTAGGAATCACCTGAACCTGATAGCAGGTAATGGTATAAAAACCTGGCAAGTTCAACATACTTTGCCTTGGCTTTGTCTTGTGCCCTGATTGGAACTTTGATTCTGAACCTGACTCTGATCCTGATCCCAAACCTATTTGTGCCTGTTCCTGTCAGTCCTGTATCGATGCCCTGCTATCTGATCCCTTCCACCCTCTCCATGTCCATTGCTCCCTGTCTCCCATTTTGCTGATCTCCCGCTGGCTTAGCTAGACTACGATTCCGGTGTTCCCTTTTGGCTATATTTATTCGTCTGATTATTGTTATTTTGGGGTCTTGTCTAATATTGGTTTGTTGTGTATTATTGGAGGTGGTTGCCTTACATATTATTCACATTTCATTAATAAATGATTACTTTCTTCACCTATATATGTCTAGTTAACACAGTTCTGCACATACGGGGAGCCCAGGAACACCCCGAGGATGGGATTACAAGAAAGTGCCCCTGGTTATGTGAACCAGGAGTTTCTCAAGGCCGATACACGAATGGCTCCCCTCCATTAAGGGGCCCCAGAGAACATGTCTGCTACATGTACTATTTGAAGGCTAACTTTTCTCCTCTTTCCTCACTGAAGGGACATCCAGTTGTACGTCCAACTTTCAGTTTCTCCCGTTTAATTTTTTTCCCGTTTTTTGGCCCCTAGCAGTTTGAGTAGCATTTCGGTGGACGCCTCAGCCGGCAAAAAGCAACTCAGCTCACTCCATGACCCCACAGAACTTTTGGGGGATTGGGAGTGTCTTTTGCACAGGACCCCCCTTTGCAGCCGGTGAGCTGAATTTGGTTGGGATGAATAGCTGCCTCAGTTTTAAGGGGTTGGGTGGGGTTGGGGAGGGAGAGTTGCCCCAGTGGGGCTGGTTTATGGTTTGTGGTTAATGTTTGGTTTTAAAAAAATAAATAAAATTGTTGCTAACATGTTCTGAAAGTGCATTCCAAATGTCAGTGCTGTATGTCTGTTCTGATTGTCCCTTCCGAGTCAGGTGGGTGGTCCTGGGGGGGGGGGTGCCCATTTAATCCTACAATCAATTTCCTGAAATGTGGATATGTCAGCTCTTAACATACTTTTCTGGAACACCAGGGGTTTAAGCTTTTTGGTTAAGAGATCACTGGTGTTCCAATTCATCAGGGCACACAGTCCCCACATTTGTATTCTCCAGGAGACCCACTTGGTGGGTAGTGTAACGGTCACCACCGTTTACGACCTTCCATCCAACCACGACAAGCTTATCCGACAGACTGCAACAATCCTGCATACACGATTCATTCCATTTCCCATAATCAAGACGAGACTGCGCTCTGTACTTGTTTCCAAATGACTGAACCCTTTATTGGTATCTTAGCTTGCTTATATATCTTAGTACAGCATGTTACAGTTAATCACAGGACAATGCAATATCCACCCCCCTATTCACACACTATGGCCGCGTACACACGATCAAATCTGTCTGCTGGAAACGGTCTGCTAGACCGTCCCAGCAGACAGATTCGATCGTGTGTAGGGGCGAGCCGACGGATTTGGCCACCCGACAGATTTCAAAGCATGCTTTGAAATCTATCGGGTGGGAACCCGTCCGCCCGACATGTCTGCTGGTTAGTACACTTACCAGCAGACATGTCGTCTCGCACCGGCGCCGAATGGATTCGACGCATGCGCGGAAGTGTTTTACTTCCTGGTGCGGTGACGTGGCGGCGTCAACGGCACCACCACGTCACCGACACGTCAGCGCGCCGTCTGCTGGCGGGGATTTTGGTTTGCTCGTGTGTACACGCGAGCAAACCAAAATCCAAACAGACAGATTTGTTCAAATCGGTCGGACAGACCGTTTTGAACAAATCTATTGCCTCGTGTGTACGAGGCCTAAGGCTAATTCTCTAGCAGACATTTCGGCACCGACCCTGACAAGATCTATCACATTCCTTTATCAATAAAATACAATCACGCAATGTCTTGACCTTCAACTCTAGACAGACGTACTGTCTCTAAAGGGTCTTGACACCTGGGCCTCAATACATTCCTTTGCTAAACATAATTGGCATGCTAATTCAATACATCTGAAGAGAGACGTTAACACAGGGCTTTGAACAGTTTTATCACACAATGAAAAGGTCTTTCAGGAGCCGATGTAATTAACACCTTTCAACAGAATGAAATGTCTTTCACAAGCCGGGTCACTTAGCATTTTAAAAGCAGATGTCTAGTAGGAACACCTTAATATCTCAGTATCCTGCCATATGAATTATTATTAATGTCCCATCTCATGTAATACATGAATTATGATCCTATTAGCCACCCTACGCCTACAAGGGCACAGGGTGGACTTAGACCCAGGAGTTATTAGAGTCCCTGGCACAAGAATATCTCTCATCCTTCCAAAGTCTTTGGTTGTCACGGTTCATTCCGTTACATCTCTCCCCTTTCGGTGGGAGACGGACACAGGAGGGAACCCCAAACGGGTTGACTCTGAAGTCATTCAGTAGTTCCAGTCCTCCAATGCTGGTATCCATACTGTACACCAAAAAAATGGCTCCAAACTGAGCATTACTCACCCCGCCAACCTCTGCCTCTCTCAGAGAACACGCCTGCCGCTGGGGAGAGGCCTGGACTGGCCCTTCTCCCTGGAGTCCTTTCAGGCACTGGAGAGAGGGCAGGGTGGCTGGGCTCAGTCCATCATGCTGTTGGGGGTCTGGGCCAACTGCCCCCCCTTCCTGGGGTATATCAGTGGAGACTGAAGTCCCATCCACTGGTGCTATGTGAAAACCCCCCGGTGCTTGCAAAGCAAAGCCGACATCCTCCTGTCCCAGTCCTGTACCATTTTCTGGGGTTGTGTCAGTGGAGATCGAAGTCCCATCCACTACCCCAGGAACCCCCTCTTCCGTTAGTGGAGAGCAGAGGCCCGGGCACTCTGCTCTGTTGCCAGCTCTTCCGCTGGGTTGCTGTGAGGGGAGACCACAGTCCCATCCCCTATCACAGGAACTCCCTCTCCTGCTAGTTGGGAGCAGAGGCCTGGGGCACTCTGCTCTGTTGCCAGTGATTAAGCTGGGGGTAAAAGCTTTACCACCTCAGCTTGTTGCTGTAGAGAGGGGCCAACCGCCCTGGCTCTCTGGAACTCCACACCATCCGCTTTGGCTTTAGGGATGGCAATCTCCATATTTTCCACTGCCGATTCATCAGCCTGGATTTCATAGTTGTCATCTGAAATTTCCTTATAGTCCCAGGCAACGGGAGCCCCACCCTGCTGCTGAGCCGAGTCTAGCAGCTGTCTGTAGGCGATTTACAAATCCCATTCCTGAATGGCCAGAAATTCCAAATCTTCCTCTAACCAGTGGCCTCCCGAGATTTTCAATTTTTCCTCTCTGTGCTCCATTATGTCCTCCAAGCGCCACTCCTAATCATCCCCAAAGTCGAGATCACTGGACATCCTCCAATACAACAATCCCAGGCCATCATAGTCATAGCCTTCTGTGGGGCTGTCATCCGCTGACCACGGGCACTCTTGGGCTACATACCACCGGAGGGCTCTGTAGCTCTCGTCTAGCTGCATCTCTGCCCAGATCAGCCTGCTAAACTCCGCTATCCACTCCTGCTTCGGTTGTTCCCCCAACAACGGCATTCATACGTCATACTGCGGCCAGTACCTTGCATAGATGGAGGGCAGGACCTTTCCTTGGTGTTGCTGCTCCAGAGCTAGCGCTTCCTTCCAGAGTTAGCACCGAATCACATCCGACCATTCCAGCAGGACTTCCTCTAATACTGGTTCTCTGTGCTGTATCCGCATCTCTTGTAACCCCCTTTGGAATTCCTCTTCCATGGAGACTGGTATCTGCACCTCTCCTCTCTCTTCAGTTGGTGCTGCTGTGACTTCAGCTGCTGCAGCACTTCTTCGCTGTCGCAAGGTGGCATCTACAGCCGCTATAACACGGTCTATAATCTCCGGTGGAGGATTAGGACCATATTGTGCCAGTCCACGTTGTAACAACCCGATCAAAAAAATCTTCCTCGGGTGTCCTGTATGTTACGCTGGGCCTCTTAGCTCTATGCATTTCGACAAGTTCTGCGATAATGTCCCTTTTCTTACGGTTGCTGGCCGGTCTGCCCGGCTGTCCAGTAAGTCCATGAGGGAAGAGAACTTAATCCGTTCATTCAGCGTCTCCATTGTCCTGTGCCCTTGTAGCCGTCCTTCTGAAGATGGAATCAACCCACTGCTGTGCCACCAATGTAACAGTCACCACCGTTTACGACCTTCCATCCAACCAAGACAAGCTTATCCGACAGACTGCAACAATCCTGCATACACGATCCATTCCATTTCCCATAATCAAGGCGAGACTGCGCTCTGTACTTGTTTCCAAATGACTGAACCCTTTATTGGTATCTTAGCTTGCTTATATATCTTAGTACAGCATGTTACAGTTAATCACAGGACAATGCAATCTCCACCCCCCTATTCACACATTATGGCTAATTCTCTACAAGATCTATCACATTCCTTTATCAATAAAATACAATCACGCAATGTCTTGACCTTCAACTCTAGACAGACGTACTGTCTCTAAAGGGTCTTGACACCTGGGCCTCAATACATTCCTTTGCTAAACATAATTGGCATGCTAATTCAATACATCTGAAGAGAGACGTTAACACAGGGCTTTGAACAGTTTTATCACACAATGAAAAGGTCTTTCGGGAGCCGATGTAATTAACACCTTTCAACAGAATGAAATGTCTTTCACAAGCCGGGTCACTTAGCATTTTAAAAGCAGATGTCTAGTAGGAACACCTTAATATCTCAGTATCCTGCCATATGAATTATTATTAATGTCCCATCTCATGTAATACATGAATTATGATCCTATTAGCCACCCTACGCCTACAAGGGCGGTTCATTCCGTTACAGGTAGTAAAACCGTGGCCCTCAAAAAGCCTTGGATTGAATATCGTTATCACTCTACAGACTCTGGGCCAGATTCAGAAAGCATTTACGCCAGCGTATCTCGATATACGCTGTGTAAATACTAAGATACGCTGGCTTTCTTCTAAGATACGATGGCTTACACCGTCGTATCTTAAGTTGCATATTTACGCTGGCCACTAGGTGGCGCTTTGCGTAAATTATGCAAATGAGCTACTTACGCAGATTCACAAGCGTACTTGCGACGGCGCGTCATAGTTTACGTCGTTTGCATTAGCGTTATAGCGGCGTAAGGTTACCCCTGCTATAGCAGGCGCAGCCAATGTTAAGTATGGACGTCGGGACCGCATCGAATTGAACATCGGTTACGTCGTTTGCGTAAATCGTTCGGGCATGGGGCTCGACATTAGTCACGTTTACATTGAGAAAAAAGCAACGTGATTTCGCGCATGCACACTGGGAACGTCCAAGGACCGTGCATATGCCGTCCAAAAAAAACGTCACTTACGTGGGGTCATGATTCATTTGCATGAATCACGCCCCCATTTTCCAAATTTGAATTGCGCGACCTTCCGCCGCCACATATACACTACGCCACCGTAACTTTCGGCGTAAATAGTTTCTGAATAAGGAACCTGCCACTGAAAGTTATGGCGGCGTAGTGTATCTAAGATACGCTACGCCTGCCTATAGATAGGCAGAGCTTTCTGAATCTGGCCCTCTACCTTTACAATGGGCGTCAGCATTTTGGTGCACAAGTCCCTCCCCTTTAGACTGCTTGACTTGGTACTGGACTCAGAGGGCAAATATGTAATAATTCATAATTATAGAAGGGGTGTATCTGCCTCCTCCAGCATCAATCTCTCTTCTAAACCAGATCACCTCCAAAATAGTGGAATTTGCCAATGACAACGTGGCCATACTGGGGAACTTTAACATGGTCCCTGACCCAGTCATGGATAGGATGTCCGCCAGTGGGCACTCCAGCTCAGGTCTAGTGGAATGGGCAGAGCTGTATGGACTGATGGATGTGTGGCGCTGGAGGAACCCTTGCTCCAGGGCATATACCTGTCACTCTGCATCTCACAGATCCTTTTCTAGAATCGATTTGGCATATCTGTGTGGCATTGCGTTACCCAAGGTAACGGACATAAAAATACTTCCCAGGGGCATATCTGATTACGCGCCGCTACTCCTGACGATGGAACTCTCCTCAACCCCAGGGAACGCTTTGTGGAGACTATCTAGGTTCTGTGTTACGTTGGGCTCATATGACGTTTGCCAGCGACCACCCTGAGTATGCTGGGACTGTGACGTCATAAGAGGCCTATATAAATCGCTGTGCACCGTACACCCGCCATTACAGCGGGAGGGAGCGTTGCGTCATCATCAGAAGAAAATAGGGAAGAAGGCGACGAGGAAGACTGGGCTGTCCACCGCTAGTAAAAGAGCTTCAAAGAAGATAGCGGCTGCCAGACGCCAAGAAAGCACTGGAGAGCGGGAGAAGAACCGGGGAGCGCGGAGATGACACCAGAGAGCAGAAAAAGAAAGCGGAGAAGACGAAAGACAACCCCCGAAGTCAGAAGAAGACCCCCGGAGAGTGGAGAAGTCGGATGAAGACCCCCAGAGATGACTAATAAATGACTTTAAAAACCTGTGTTGTGTTTTTTTTTGACAATTTTCCTCCAGGTGAATGGGTAGGGGTGGGGGGCTGGTATCTGGGTGTCCCCTTTTAAAAGGGGGCTCTAGGATTCCGATAAGCCCCCCTGCCCGCAGACCCCGACAACCAACGGCCAGGGTTGTCGGGAAGAGGCCCTGTCCTTATCAATATGGGCAAAGGGTGCTTTGGAGTGGGGGGGGGGGGTGGCAGGGCACCCCCTGCCACAAAGCACCTACCCCCCCATGTTGAGGGCATGTGGCCTCGCTCATCCCCACTCCTTTCCTGACCGGCCAAGCTCGGATAAGGGTATGGCATAGGGTTTTTTTGGCATGGGGGGTTCTCCTTAGAATCCATACCAGACCTAAGGGCCTGGTATGCTCCTGGAGGGGAACCCATGATGTTTTTTAAAATTTGCCGTGGATTTCCCCCTCATTATTCATACCAAACACAGCTTCGGATCCCGTCGCTTCTATGTCACGCTTGCTGGAATGTGCTTTTCCTATTGCAGTGAGATGTCGGTACCCTGTCGCCGAGAACCAGTGCGATGCGGTCATGCTGGAAACACATTCATGCGGACAGGTACTGTGGTTGAGGAGAATGAAACAATTCCTTAACCTCCCTGGCGGTATGATTCTGTCTGGAATTACGTACCAAAAGCGGTACAATTATTTTGCATGGAAATTCTGCGTTTTATACTGTAGGCCTGCAATTTTTAGGAATAACTCGCTTAAATATGTCTAAACCAGAGTCTAGTAGACATCCCGGGTATGATAAAGTTTGAAACACAAAATCATAAAATTATAATATAATAAATAACTATAAATAATTATAACAAATAATAATGTAATTATAATAAAAATTATTCACTAATGTAATCAAATCAAAATCACTGAAATTTGCTCAGTTGCAGAATTGTCGCTGTCATTACTTTTATTTTTTTATGACGAATTTTCCCACAAATCGCTAACGCTCAATTCTGCAAGTGATTATAATTTATTATCGCTGTTTTCTAGCTAATCTAAAATCACTTTTGACATAAAGGGACACTTTTGGTTGCTATGGACAATCTACAGTTTGCAGGGAGAAAAAAAATGTTTTTATTATGTAAAAGAACATGCAGGGCACTGGGCAGACCACTATGGACAGGGGGGGTGTGTATTTTTTACATACAGTACTGTAATCTATAAGATTACAGTATTCTGTATGTAATGTGTTTGTTTACATTTTTGAATTTGCCGCCGGTCTCCGCCCCCGTGTGCCGTTACGTCGCAGGAAACGGAGATCGACGGCGCGCGGGCACTGTGTGAGTCGAATGGAGGACGCCACTCGCTCACACAGCGGGGATGCATCGCTGGATCCAGGGACAAGGTAAGTACAGTACCCCGCCTGGATCCAAGGTAAGCCAGCGCGCGCTGCAGGCTCTGCATATTGACCCCGAGCGCGACTCGTGGATATCGCTATTTACATGAAAAATCCAACCCGAGTCGCGCTCGGGTTTACCGGCAGGGGGGTTAAGTTGAGTGCGTGATCTCTGAGATAAAGCAGAGAAGCCTGTCGAAGGGCCCATACGCAGATTAATAGCAAGATCTCCACCTAATACAAGTTTACCTTTTGGCAAAAGAAAGCCAAGGAAGATAGGCATGTTTCAAGCACTGATGACTGATTTACATTTGGTAGATACAGGTTTGCCAAGGTGAATGTTTGCACCTGCACTTTACCTTTTAAAAAGAGGTATCCACCCTCATGGTCAGTATGGAGGTTTAGGAATTGCCAAGGTATCATTTTGGCTAAAAGAATACTCATCACTTTTGATTTAGATGAGGGAGACACGCTATGATTAGCCGTGGGAAATGTTTACTGTACAGTTTCGCAATTCTATCTGCTCAAAAGTAGTGTTGAGCAGAATATGCCATATTCGATTTCGCGATATATCTCGAATATATAGTCGAATATTCTAGATATATTCGCTAAATACGAATATTCGTGATATTCTTTGGAAATGAAATTATTGCGAATTTTCGCTATTGCGAATGCGAATGCGAATGCGAAATTTCGAGAAATGCGGAATGGAGCACTCTGATTGGCTCAGAATATTCGTGATATATTACAATATAAAATAATTGCGAATATTCGAGAAATGAGGAAGGAGCACTCTGATTGGCTCAGAATATTTGTGATATATTACAATACACAATAATTGTGAATATTCGGCAAATGCGGAAGGAGCACTCTGATTGGCTCAGAATATTCGTGATATATTACAATACACAATAATTGCGAATATTCGGCAAATGCGGAAGGAGCACTCTGATTGGCTCAGAATATTCGTGATATATTACAATACACAATAATTGCGAATATTCGAGAAATGCGGAAGGAGCACTCTGATTGGCTCAGAATATTCGTGATATATTACAATATAAAATAATCGCGCGATATCGCTATTGCCGAATAATCGCATTGCGATTTTTCGGCAATATAAAATGAGCGCTGCAGCTACTCGGCCCAAGGTCTCTAATCATACCAGCAATGCTTTTAGACGTCGATGGGGATCTCTAGAATGTGATCTGTTCTAAAACAAAAATTGAAAAAATTCGAATATTCGAAATAGCGAATATTCACCGCGATATTCGTGTTATTCGCGAATACTCGAATATGCAATATTCGTAGCGAATATTCGCAATGCGAATATTCGTGAGCAACACTACTCAAAAGTGAGTTTCATGGAAAAACACATTGGGGCTGATTTACCAAGCCTGTGCGCCAAGACTCATGGTGCACAAGCAGGAGTAAACCTGTTTTTGACATTTACAAAAGAAACACGCTGCCAGTGCAGCGTGTTTCCTCATTTACTAAAGTGCCTAATGCGCCCAGAAGAGGGCGCACAGCACGCCAGTACAGAGCTGGCGTGCGGCATTTAGTAATGTAAACATCGGGGATTCGGGCGGGAGTTTATGAGGGGAGGGAGGGGGGTGATGCAGGGGAAGTGTAGTGACATGTGTTTCAACTTGTGTGGCGGGCCGATTTGAAAGGGAAAGTGACTTTTGGGACCCGATCCCCGTGCCCTTGCAAAGTACGCTAGAACCTCGGAAGGTTCACTTGCATACTGGGCATGCGCAGAGGGAAAAATCGGAGCTCACCGCGCGCCTCTTCAGTACGCCGGGAAATCCTTGGTAAATACCAGGCGGCGTAGCAGTGTTTGCACTGCCTGGAGCGGCGCACGGCAAGCTCCGAGCTGTTCTCGGGCTGCGCTGACACTGAAGGGGAACTCCGCGCCAAATTTCAAATGTGAAACCGGCGCGGCTTCCCCCCCAGGGGTACAATAGGCTCTCCGGCTTGGTCCGGAACGTGAGGGGTTAACCCACGCCAAAATCGGCGTGGGGTTCCCCCCCAGATCCGTACCAAGCCCTCATCCCAGGCATGCAGTCTGGCCGGACAGGAATGGGGGTGGGGACGAGCGAGCGGCCCCCCCCCTCCTGAGCCGTACCAGACCACATGCCCTCGACATGGGGGAGTGTGTGCTTTGGGGGAGGGGGGCGCTGCCCCCCCACCCCAAAGCACTCTTGTCCCCATGTCGATCGGGACAAGAGCCTCTTCCCGACAACCCTAGCCATTGGTTGTCGGGGTATGCGGGCGGGAGCCAATCAGAATCTGGGAGCCCCGTTTAATAAGGTGGCCCCCAGATTTCGGGCCCCCACCCTATGTGAATGAGTATGGGGTACATCGTACCCCTACCCATTCACCTGGTGAACGTTTTCACTTTTGAGGGTCTTCCGCCGCCCCCTTCAAATTCTTCTGCCTGGACGGGGGTCGTACATCCCATCCAGGACTTGGACGTGGCGGGCTTCTCGTCGCTCTCTTCTGCCGCTGCCCCCTTCACCACGAAGCTCCGTGCTTGTTTGATGAGGGCAGCGGGCTTCCGTCGTCTTCTCCGGGGCGAGGGTCGTACATCCCACCCCGGATTTCGTCGCCGGCTTCTGCCTGGCTCCTACTAGGGGCCAGGGCTTCTTTCGCCGTCTTCCGCCGGAGGGCGCCACTCTCCGGGCTTCTCGACGTTGTCTTCCGCCGCGGGGGCCAGGCCTTCTTCTTTGCCGCCCCCCTCGATTTTTTTCGGCCTGGACGGGGGTCGCACATCCCATCCAGGACTTGGACGTGGCGGGCTTCTCGTCGCCGTCTTCTGCCGCTGCCCCCTTCACCACGAAGCTCCGTGCTTGTTTGATGAGGGCAGCGGGCTTCCGTCGTCTTCTCCGGGGCGAGGGTCGTACATCCCACCCCGGATTTCGTCGCCGTCTTCTGCCGCTGCCCCCTTCACCACGAAGCTCCGTGCTTGTTTGATGAGGGCAGCGGGCTTCCGTCGCAGTCTTCCGCCGCGGGGTGACACTCGCGGGCTTCTTCTTCCATTCGATGTTGACACGGCGAGGTCCGGCGCTGAAATGCCTTCTGAGCGGCGGGCAAGGACTTATATTGGCATTGGGCGTGGGCGTGGTTATGCCAACATGTGACCTTAACCCATGTGACAGTGATGTCACGTCACATCACTGTCACATGGGTTGAGGTCACATGTTGGCATAACCACGCCCACGCCCAATGCCAATATAAGTCCTTGCCCGCCGCTCAGAAGGCATTTCAGCGCCGGACCTCGCCGTGTCAACATCGAATGGAAGAAGAAGCCCGCGAGTGTCACCCCGCGGCGGAAGACTGCGACGGAAGCCCGCTGCCCTCATCAAACAAGCACGGAGCTTCGTGGTGAAGGGGGCAGCGGCAGAAGACGGCGACGAAATCCGGGGTGGGATGTACGACCCTCGCCCCGGAGAAGACGACGGAAGCCCGCTGCCCTCATCAAACAAGCACGGAGCTTCGTGGTGAAGGGGGCAGCGGCAGAAGAGAGCGACGAGAAGCCCGCCACGTCCAAGTCCTGGATGGGATGTGCGACCCCCGTCCAGGCCGAAAAAATCGAAGGGGGCGGCAAAGAAGAAGGCCTGGCCCCCGCGGCGGAAGACAACGTCGAGAAGCCCGGAGAGTGGCGCCCTCCGGCGGAAGACGGCGAAAGAAGCCCTGGGAGGAGCCCGAGGTGGGGCGACACCCCCGTTGTTCTCCGCTGTGTTCGGCCGGCCCCCCCCGGATGTAAAAGAGCTTCATTTTGGGGTGGGGGCACAGTCGAGCATGGCGGAGAGCATGGGTGGGTGTTTCCCCCCCCCGGCAGAAGACGGCTAGAAGACCGAGGAGTGGCAATTTTTTATTGAAAATTCTACGACCAAAAATGTATACAGAAAAGACAAAAACAATTAAACCAAAACGACCCTCTGCCCCAATACATTTTCTTTACATACAAATATTATCCCACCATGCTATACATATACCATCTATACATCACTAAAAATTAGCACCAATACCTGCCCCACTCACTTGCATTTTTATACTCTTTAGTCATTACCACTTCCCAAGTACCAAAGCAACCCTCTACCACTAAACATTTTCTTTACGTACAAACACTATCCCACCATACTATACATATACCATCTGCACATCACTAAAATCGCACCAATACCTGCTCCAATAACTTGCATTATTATACTCTTTAATCATTTCCACTTCCCAAGTAACCCCAACCCCTAAAACATACATACTTCTATTATGTATAAACAAATAAAACAAAATCATAACCCCAACCTTCCCCAAAACTTTAAAATCTACGCAACCACGCAATTGTACATACACATGTTACCACATTACTGCTTTTTTTTTTTTTTTTTTTTTAGTAAAATTACTCACCCCAGGACTGCTTTTACACCGCCCCTTTCCCACCGCCACCCAACATTGCTCATACACATGTTACCACATTACTGCATTTTTTTTTTTTTTTTTAATAAAATTACTCATTTACTTCCATCAGCACAATCCCCTGCAACCATACCCCCACCAGAATCCTCCACAGGATCCAAGGTGGAAAACCTGTTCTGCAGGGCTATACCAGGGGGAGTCTGGGCACTACTTGTCGCCCCAACTCCACCTTCTGGAGAGGAAACACCCGGACCAGGACCTGACCCAGAACTGGGGATCACCCCAGGACTGCTTTCACACCGCCCCTTTCCCACCGCCACCCAAACATTGCTTTTACTCTCCTTACCTGGCTGAGAAGGCAAGTCTACAACTGGCTGGGGATCTCTAGGAACCTTACCCCTTCTGCCCTTACGAACAGGTCTCGTACTAGGGGTATCAGAATCAGAGAAACGACCCGCCTCTTGATCCCCCCCACCACCAGACACAGGGACAGAGGACCCAGACCAAGTAGGAATGGGCTGCGAATCCCGAGAAGGGGGATGCAACACCACCCTAGGCATCTTAGCCTTGCCACGAGATACCACAGATTGCACCAAAGGGGCCTTACCCCTCCCCCCAGATTTTAAAGGGGAAACTCTCGAGCCGCCCGACTTATGACCCAATCTTCCTGACGATGGCCCCGGACTCCCGGAACCCATCACAAAAGACTGACCCTCAAGAGTCACTGCGCCAGCCAGCTGGAGCGGGGCAGGAGGCCCGGCCGACGAAACAACCGGAAGCACAGACTCCCTAGACCCCCCAGGCCCCGCAGGGGGAGACACCCCCCCAACAGGTGCCCGAAAGGCCGAGGGGCACTGGCTAAAAACGTGCCCCATAACACCGCACAGATTGCATTGAAATTTATTGCACCCGCTGGCCAAGTGCCCAGCTTCATTACACTTTGTGCAAAAGGGTTCCCTACAGTCCCTACTGAAATGCAAAGGACTGTTGCATCTAAAACAGAGCTTGGGTTGCCCTGGATAGAATGCAAGGATCCTATCCCTCCCAATATAACCTGACGCAGGCACATGTGTCACTGATAACCCGATGCGTCTAAGCCTTACTGAGACAGACCAGGCACCAGTCCAGATCCCCTTGGCATCCAAAACTTTCCCTGGCGGGGCCATCACCTGGCCGTACCGCCCCAACCATGTTGTGATATCTTCTGCGGGAATAGATTCATTTCTAACCAGGACTGACACCCTTTTTATTTCTTCCTGTCTAGACAGGGGGACTGCTCTAAAGGATTTCCACGAGGACTGATTCTTCACCACCTCCCGTCTGGAGATAAAACTCTCCATTAAGACGGGGGTACCAAAACTTACATCATACTCCAGGGAGCCCGAGGGGTGGATAACAGCAAAGATGTCTGATGCCTTAAACCCAAGGGCCAACACCATATCCACCACCTCGTCTCTCCCCGGAGGACGACCAAACTCTTCCAACCAGCGCAGCTGCACAACATTATGGCGCTTACGCTCCACTCCCCCCACCCTAGTGGCAGCTGGCACTGAGCCCCTAAAAGCCATCGTACCGTGGGCACTATAAAAACGCCCAAGCTGTACCCTGCCACCAGTGACATCTGCAAAAGACAACCCCACTTTTAGGGCCGACATAACCCCGGCCTCCTGGGACCCACTGATTTGGGGAGGAGGCGGGGGGAGATCAGAAACAACAACATTGCTAGAATCAACATTATCAACAGCTATACTTAAGTCTTTCCCAGGGGCCCCGGGCACAGCAGGTGCACAAGCACCGGAAACACCCCCAGCAGAAATAATTGCTGCCGGAGGGGTCCCCGCACCGCCCAGAGGACCCACTTGGGGCTGACCCGTATGCTCCAAAACCCCAGAGGGTACCCCAATGTCATGAAAACCAGTACTCTGGTCCGCTTTAGTTGGCTCACCCTCCAGCAGCCGTATGTGGTCCATCGCAAGACATGGGCTAGTTATACTACCCTGTTCGCAATCACCCCACTCCATGCGCTGGGGGGTCATCGCCACGGACTCAGAAACTGAAGGGCCGGAGGGGGAAACCACAAGAGGCACCCCACCACCCGGCAGCAGGTCCACAGGAAAAGATGACCCAACAGTCTCCGCAACAGTGGCCACCCCCAAAACCCGGGATGAGACAATAGTAGGTATCTCACCCCTCACAGTGTCCTCGGCAGAAATCCCACGATCCATGGCACTCACACCCGCGGAACCGTCCTTCATTGCTCCATCCTTCTCAGCAACAGCCTCCACAAGTCCCATCTCCTCACCCGCAGCTGTCCCGGGATCCGCTACTTCCGGCTCCACACCTTCAGCGGTAACCCCGCAACCCGCGGTATTCACTTTCGCGGCCATACCCTCCGGCTCCACACCCGCAGCGGCAGTCCCGCGACCCGCGGCATCCACCGCAGCAGTAGCCTCGCGACTCGCGGCACACACATTCGCGGCAATACCCGCCGCGACTTCGTCCTGCGTTCCTCCAACCTCCATGACTTCCTCCTCGTCCGCAGCAGCCCCGGGACCCGCCACTTCCGGTCCCGCGGTGATCGCGGGGGATCCGACCAGGCCTCCAGGCTGGGCGCCCCCTGATGGCAAAGGGGAAATTGGCACCTCAGCCTGGGAGCTACGGCGAGCAGCCTGGCTTCCCTTATCACAAACCTCCATCAGGCGTTCCTCCAACTCATCCATCTCATCAGTGTCCATAGTAGACTGATCCAACAGCCGGTTCCAATAAATGATATACTCACTCAGGGTCGTTTTCAATGTCTGAACACTCAGGCGATAGCCCTTCCGCTTCTTTTTGCCCACCCGATCTCTGGCTGTTCTTAAGCGTGCCAGGTCTTCATGCACTACCACCAAAAAGTCCATAAGCCTTCCCAAGACTGCATAGACTTCCATCCGACGGCCTGTAGCTTCAAAATCACTTTCACCTGGCTGCTGCTCCTGCCATGCAGAGAGAGCAATCTGGGACTCCAGATACCTGAGATCCTCATCTGATGGTCTCAAACTCTCCACTGTCCTTGAAATGGTATCCGATCCCTCCACAGGCATAGCTTCTCTCACCGCCCGGGAAGTAGAGCCTCCCCCTGGGCTGATAGCTTCCATGGCTCTCTGGAAGTCCAGAGAGCCTCACACACACGCCCTCAAGACCGAGGAGTGGCGACGCCCCCGTTGTTCTCCGCCATTTCCGCCGGCCCCCCCCCGGATGTAAAAGAGCTTTGTTTGGGGTAGGGGGCCTGGCCGAACATGGCGGAGAGCATCGGTGGGTGTCTCTCTCCCCGGCGGAAGGCGGCGGCGAAGACCGGGGGGGGGGTAGGTGTACCCCCCCGGCGGAAGGCGAAGACCGAGGAGGGGTTTCGCCCCCCGTTGTTCTCCGCCATTTCCGCCGGCCCCCCCCGGATGTAAAAGAGCTTTGTTTGGGGTAGGGGGCCTGGCCGAACATGGCCGAGAGCATCGGTGGGTGTCCCCCCCCGGCGGAAGGCGGCGGCGAAGACCGGTGCGGGGCTGGAGCCCCCCCGGCAGAAAACGTCTGGAAGACCGAGGGGCTCCGCCCCCGTTGTTCTCTGCTTCTTTCGGCCGGCCCCCCCCGGATGTGAAAGAGCTAATTTTGGGGTGGGGGCCTGGCTGGACATGGCGGAGATCATCGGTGGGTGTCCCCCCCCGGCAGAAGACGGCGAAGCCCGGGGCCCAATGGGCTGGTGGTGGGGGGTCCCGGCAGAAGACCCCCGGAGCTGACTAATAAATTATTTTTTTCTGTGTGTTTTTTTTTGTGTTTACACTTTTCCACCCGGTGAATGGGTAGGGGTACGATGTACCCCATACTCATTCACATAGGGTGGGGGGCCAGAATCTGGGGGCCCCCTTAATATAGGGGGCTCTCAGATTCTGATAAGCCCCCCGCCCGCATACCCCGACAACCAACGGCCAGGGTTGTCGGGAAGAGGCTCTTGTCCCTTTCGACATGGGGACAAGAGTGCTTTGGGGTGGGGGGGCAGTGCCCCCCTCCCCCACAGCACACACTCCCCCATGTCGAGGGCATGTGGTCTGGTACGGCTCAGGAGGGGGGGGGGGCGCTCGCTCGTCCCCACCCCCATTCCTGTCCGGCCAGACTGCGTGCCTGGGAGAAGGGTTTGGTCTGGATCTGAGGGGGAACCCCACGCCGTTTTTTGGCGTGGGTTTAACCCCTTATGTTCCAGATCAAATCTAAGAGCCTGTTGTGCGCCAGAAGGGGGACCCCCACGCCGTTTTTTTTTGGTAATTTGGGGTGGAGTTCCCCTTTATCCCGGTCCTGTCAGGGGGGGGGGGGGAATGCCTGCTCGTCTGTCCCTACAATGTATGAACAGCGATCTGTCATTTCCCCTACACAGTCCCACCCCCTTTACAGTTAGAACACACCCAGGTAACATATTCAACCCCTTCCGCGCCCCTAGTGTTAACCCCTTCCCTGCCAGTGTCATTTTTATAGTAAGCAATGCATTGATATACCATTGCTCGCTACAAAAATGCCAAATCTCACAAAAATGTGTCCGCCACAATGTCGCATTAGACAGAAAAAACAAATGATAGCCACCATTACTAGTAAAACAAAAAATTATTCAAAAAAAACCCATAAGACCAACCCCTACTTAGAACTTTTGCCCAAACCAATCAAACGCTTATTGTGATTTTTTGCAACCAAAAAGATGTCCAAGAATACTTATCGGCCTAAACTGAGGGCAAACATTTTTTGAATATATTTTGGGGGAGATTTATTATAGCAAACCGTAAAAAAGATGTTTTTTTAGTTACCAAATTGTCGCTATAGTTTTGGGTCAAGCAAAAATAAGAAAAAACGCAGAGGTGATCAAATACCACCAACAAAAAAAAAAAATTGAATTTTTAGGGGGGGGGGGGGGGAGGATGAGGACGCCCAATTTTTTTGGGGGCCACGTCGCACAACCACGCAATTGTCAGTCAAAATGACGCAGTGTTGAAATGCAAAAAATGGCCCCGTCAGTGACCAGTAATATGCTCTGGGGCTCAAGTGGTTACAAATTAAGAATACACTAAAGTTAGCCCAATTTATGGCCATAATGTGAAAGATGATGTTACACCGAGTAAATAGATACCCAACATGTTACACTTTAATATTGCACACACTCATGGAATGGCGCCAAACTTCAGTACTTGAAAATACCCATAGGCAACGCTTTTTTATGTGTTTCAGGTTACCAGTTTAGATTTACAGAGGAGGTCTAGTGCTAAAAGTATTGCTCTCGCTCTAACGTACGCTATGATACCTCACATGTGGGGTTTGAACGGGGGTTCAATATGTGGGCGGGGCTTACACATTTAAGGCCCGCCCCCATATATGGAAACATTCTTCAAACCACACATGTGAGGTATCATAGCGTGCGTAACAGCAAGAGGAATATTTATAGCACTAGACCTCATCTGTAAATCTAAACTGGTAACCGGAAACAATAAAAATGCTGCTTGTTCGCTTCTGACTGCGAGCTACTAGGGACAGGGGCTTTTAAATTATTACTATTTAGGTTTGTTACGTAAAAATTCGATAAGACCTCCCGTTCAGCTTGTAAAGCATCACTTCATGGGGACCAAAAAAAAATTTAACACCTCTAATGCTTTCATCCGCCATTGCAGATTTGATTCTGGTACTGCATTTCGAGTGAACTGGGCATGCTCGAACAGTTAGAAAAAGAAGTTGGAAGTTTCATCCTGAAAATGACTTGCATCTTTCTGAGCATGCTCAGAAAGCTCTTTTTTTGGCTTAGTAATTTAAGGACATCCTTAACAGGTGTAAGCAGTTCCAAGTGCACACAAACTAGAGGCTGACATTTCTTCATGTGTTTCCAATTGGTTCATTAGCACACATGTTATAAAAAGCGTGGATACTGCACGTGTCAGCTGCCCCTCAGAGGGGGCAGATTTGCTGGCCGGAAGGAATGGCGGAGTGAAACAGAGATGTTTTGGAGCAAGTTTTGTATTTTTTGATGTTTTCTCTGCTACATAATTTTGCTAAATGTTTCTCAAGATGTTAATGACTAATGTTTTAATCCTGTGGGTCTATCCTGTTATTTCAAAAGCATGATTTATTTTCCAATGACTGTGAAATAAACGTTGGTCTTTTTTGTTTTTAGGTGTTTGTATATATTTTTGGTGTGTTTATTTGTAATTTTTTGTTTTGCTTTCCTTGTTTTGTGGACCAATAAAATTTACTTTCAAATTTTGAAGTTTGTTTTGTGATTATTTTTTTCCTGCTATGGATTTCAACCGCTGCAGCTGAACTAGTTTGGGCCTAAACCATCAAGTGTGATTTGTCTCTAAGATCTTTCCTGGTGTGTATGCATGAAATGTTTAGTCACCAGAAAAGGAAGGACAAAGCGGTAAGTAATGTTTCCTAGAACTGATGTCCAGACTGACTTTTTAAAGCACATGTGCAAGATGTAGGAAAAGCTGCATACAGGGCCTGTTGGAGGGGGGGGGGGGGGGGGTGGTGTGTTTTTTTTGGACAGGCTTGAAGTGCTGATTTACAGCGCTGTGCTTGAAACTAGCACAAGACAATCCTATTCTAATTGTGGGTTGTTTGAGGGAAGCCAATTGAGTGTTAGAACCCCTGCTAGTGTTTTTAGGCTGGGCTTTGTGTCCCTTTTCCTAAAATTGGCTTCACTTCCTGTCACACAGCTGAACAGAAAGTGAGGTTAAAACCCTACCAATGGTCTTTTCTTTGGGACACAGGTCAATCTAACTAGTGTCACCATTAAGCAAATTGCACTGCAGTGTACACCCCAAATGATTAGTTACTTTGGGGTTTAGTAAAGGCAAAGCCGCTCTGCAGTAGAAGCGTAGGCAATGAAAATCAGAAGGGAAGCACTGATGGTTTTTACTTCCAATCCCGCCAAGTTTTGAGTTTTCTTCCTTGCTTGTCCACTTGTAGTGCAAAGTGGATTTGCCTTTAGTAAATGGACCCCAAAGTCCAAGATTCCTACTAATTTGGGGTGTACACAGCAAAATGCCATTTCCAAAATGGGAAACTATTTATATTGATCTGTGTGTCCCCAACAAAACATTACTCAGGTGTTTCCCTCACTTCCTGTTTGGCTGTGTGGCAGGAAGTGAATGAATTAAGTAGAAAGTGACAACATTTGTGAGGTGTCTTTACCCTATCAGGGGTGCAGGCATCCCCAAAACAAACATGAAAATAGTTGATTTAACATTGGGTGGTGTTTGTGGGGGTCCCTAACACACATTCATACATATTAGCAACGCTGGATCGTGGCCTATTGGCATGGTTATATTTTCTTAAGCCTCTCAATAAAATGATCTGAAATTTGGGGTTAAACTGGAACAATAATCATCACTTTTATTTTTTGGATTTCTTTCATTTTGGATAGAGTTGGTGGGGGGGGGGGGGGGTTAGAAGCTCTGTCAGTTTATTTTGTATTATCCCTGTCCGTTTGGGGAGATTGGCCTTCACTTCCTGCCCCATAGCCAAACAGGAAGTGATCGAAAAAGTAGGCAAATTAAGGGCCCCCCCAAGTCCCCCCCCACAGAACTTGTGTGTGTCCCCTGAAAATTCCTGGGTGGGTCATAAAAAAACAGGGTGTGGCCTTGACAGGAAGGGTGGGTCATTTTTCTATTAGGGGGGTGCCAAAATTTGGTCAGGCCTAGGGAAGCACAAAACCTAAATATCCTACTGCATATTAGGGCTTATTTAGACAGGATCCAATTTACAGCATGTTTTTAGATTGTGGGAGGAAACCCGCACAGGGAGAACATGCAAACTCCAGGCAGATAGTGTCACGGGCGGGATTCGAACCAGCAACCCTTTTGCTGCTAGGTGAACATGCTACACACTACGCTACTGTGCTGAACGAACATGATTGCAGCTGAAAGCATGAGATGTTTTTTTTTTTACCAATTCCATGATTTCCAGCCTGGAGGACAGATGTGGGGTCTAATTGACCCCGCCTTTCTCTATAAAGAGGACCTGTCACACACTAGTCCTATTACAAGGGATGTTTACATTCCTTGTAATAGGAAGAAAAGTGAAAAATAATACAAACAAAGGGACAAACAAGTGCAATAAATAAAATATTAAGTAAAAAAATAAAATAACAAAGGAATTTAAATGCTCCTGTCCCTAGTAGCTCGCACTCAGAAGCGAACACGCATGCAAGTCCCACCCACATATGTAAACATCCTTCAAACCCCACATGTGAGGTATCATAGCGTGCGTTAGAGCGAGAGCAATAATGTTAGCACTAGACCTCCTCTGTAACTCAAAAGTGGTAACCTGAGAAAAAAAGTCAAGCGTTGCCTATGGAGATTTTTAATAACGAAGTTTAGCGCCATTCCATGAGTGTGCGCAATATGAAAGCGTGACAAGTTAGGTATCTATTTACTCGGTGTAACATCATCTTTTACCTTATCCCTAAAAATTGGCCTAGCTTTACTGCTTTCTTATTTTGTCATTCATGAAACAGGTTTTTTTTTGGAAAGCCAAAAAAAAAAAAAAACGTTAGAAAATTTTTGGCACAAATACTGTTGGAAATGTGTCCGAAAAAATGGCCGCCACTTTATTCCCTAGGGTGTTTGTTAATAAAATATATATAATGTTTGGGGGTCCTGAGTAAGTTTCAAGGAAGAAAATATAATTGTTACATGAAGGAGAGAAGTGCCAGAATAGGCGCGGTATGGAAGTGGTTAAAGTGCACCAATAAAAGTGAAAAATTCCTTGAAATTTCGTACCATGGGGGGGGGGAGGCAATTAGGGGCGCCATCAGGAATTATGGGGCCCCTTACACAGCTTCAGGCATGGGCCCCCTGGAGCAGAGAATAGGGGGGGGGTGCCGCCTGATATTAAGAAGGGGGGGGGGCTGCCGCAATTTGATAAGCGGGGGGTTCCTTTACTAAAAAATACATATAGAAAAATATATATTAAAAAGGGTGGTAGCCATCCGGGGGCCCTGGGGACCACTGGGCCCTTTAATAAAAAGAAACTTCTGGGCTCTTTAATGAAAAATAAATTACAATATCTACATATATAAAATAATAAAAAAGGGGGTTGCCTTGGGAGCTCTGGGCCCTTTAATAAAAAATAACTACCAAAAATCTAAAAAAAAAATAACATTGGATGGGAGCTGCGGTGGCTCAACGTGAATGGCACTGCGCTGACAAGCCGTTCACCTCTGCAGCCAAGGGTTCGGATCCCGGTCTCGGCTACATGTGAATTGAGTTTGGTGGTGTCAGCCCGGCTCCCGGTGGGTGTGCTATGCAAGGTACGCCTGTGCTTAGTATAACCACCCCCCCCCCCCCCCACAAAAAAAACACCACACTTGCACACACTTTGGCCATGAGGTCTCCTAAAATAAAGGGAGGTGAAGGACCTACAGGGCTGGCTGGGTGGGCTACACTCCTTCATAGGGGGAGTCCCTCTGTCCCATTGGGCTCCCAAGTGTAGCAGGTGGGGTGAGGCCCCCCTCACACCCACCATTGCCACCGGGGGCATGGAGAAGGATGGCGATTGCAAGTCCAGCTCCTCTCTCTCGACTTCACGCACAAAATACACTTTAAAAAAGAAATTAAAGTAAAAAGTAACAAACCTGGGGAAAATGTTTATAACATTTTTAGAAGCAAAAAGGGGCCCTCTGGGAGCTTTCAAAATTATATTATATATATATATGTTTAAAAAATAACCAAAAAATATATCATATGTTTTTTTTTTGATTTTTTTGTAAAGGTGGGGGGTTGTCATCTGGAGCCCTGGGGATCTCCGGGCCACTGGGGACCAGGCCACTGGGGACCTCCAGACCCCTAAACCAAAACATTGGCCCTTTAATAACAAAAAATTTGGGGGGTTGCCACCCGGGGCCCTGGGGACCTCCAGACTGCTAAAAAATATTAAATTCCAAAAATTGGCCCTTTAATAAAAAATCCTACAAAAACCAACTAACAAATATATATACAAAAAAAATAAAGAGGGGGGTTACCATCTGGGGCGCTGGGGGGCCTCCAGGCATCTGGGCACCTCCGGACCCCCGGGCCCCTTACAGGTGTACAGGGCCGCCATCATGAATTTTGGGGCCCCTTACACAGCTTCAGGCATGGGCCCCCTGGAGCAGAGAACCGGGGGGGGGTGCTGCCGCATGAAATTGAGAAGCGGGGGGGGGGGGTGGTGCCACAAATTGAGGAGCGGAGGGGCCCTTTACAAAAATTTTGACAGAAATAAGAAATAAAGAAAAATATATATAAAAAAGGGGGGTAGCCATCCGGGGCCCTGGGGACCTCTGTGCTCTTTATCAAATAAAAATACAAAAGAGAGAAAATACATATATATATATTTTTTAAATATAACATTTATCGAAAAAAAGTAAAAAAACAAGGGGGTAGCCTTCCAGGGCCCTGGGGACCTCTGGGCCCTTTCCTTAAAAAAAAAAAATATATTAAAAAAATATATATATTTTTTTAAATATATATATTTTATTTTAAAAAAAGGGCTTGCCATCTGGGGCCCTTAGTGGCCTCCGGGCCCCTGGGGACCTTCGGAGCCCTTAAACAAAAAAAAAAAAAAAAAAATTGTTTTTTTTGTTTTAGGGTGGTTCCCATCCGGGCCCCTGGGGGCACCTGGGGACCCCCGGGCGGTGTAATGCCTGTACCCCCCTAATGGCGGCCCTGCAGGTGTACTGCCTGTACCCCCCTGATGGCGGCCCTGGGTGTAATGTCAGCATGTGAAAAATGACATTCTGAAGGAAAAAAGCCATTTAAAACTGACTCGCGGCTATAATGAATTGTCAGCTCTTGGAATTTGCAGGAGAATTCATTCATTAAAAACACCAAAAAAAAAGCGTGGGGGTCCCCCCAAATTCAATAACCAGACCCTTTAGGTCTGGTATGGATATTAAGGGGAACCCCGCCATCAATTTTTAAAAAAAATGACGTGGGGTTCCCCCCAAATATCCATAACCAGACCCTTCGGGTCTGGTGTGGAATTTAAGGGGAACTCCACTCCAAATAAAAAAAAAAATGGCGTGGAGTCCCCCCTAAAATCCACACCAGACCCCTTATCCGAGCACGTTGACCTGGCCGGCCGCAGAAAAGAGGGGGGGACAGAGCGCGGCCCCCCCCCTCTCCTGAACCGCACCAGGCCACATGCCCTCAACATTGGGAGGGTGTTTTGGGGTGCCCCCCAAAACACCTTGTCCCCATGTTGATGAGGACAAGGGTCTCTTCCCCACAACCCTTGCCCGGTGGTTGTGGGGGTCTGCGGGCAGGAGGCTTATCGAAATCTGGAAGACCCCTTTAACAAAGGGGCCCCCCAGATCCCGGCCCCCCCCCTGTGTGAAAAGGTAATGGGGTACCTTGTACCTCTACCATTTCACGAGAAAAAAAATGTAAAGGGTTAAAAAAGACAAGAGCCGGTTTTTGACAAGTCCTTTATTATCTTCTTTCTTCTTTCCTTCGGGTTTCTTCTTCCTCCTCCTTCTTCTTCCTCTGCTTCTGTCTTGGGTCTTCTATTCCCGCATCTTGCCCGGCGTGTTCTTCCATCTTCTTCCGCTGTTCTTCTCGTCCGCATCTTCTTCTCCTTCTTGTTCTTCTTCGCCGGAGCGGCCGCTTCCAATTGAAATCCCCGCTGTCTGCCGGACCACGCCCCCCTCTGACGCCACGGGCAAGCTCTTAGGAGTGTGCTGCCAGTGCGTCAGAGGGGGGCGTGGTCACATGTCAGAGGGCGGGCAATTCAATTTGAAGCTTGTGCGCGGCTTTTTCTTTGCCAGAGTCGCCGCTTCCAATTGAATTGCCCGCTTTCTGGAACATGTGACCACGCCCCCCTCTGACGCACTGGCACCACACGGGGACTTTCCTAAGAGCTTGCCCGTGGCGTCAGAGGGGGGGCGTGGTCCGGCAGACAGCGGGGATTTCGATTGGAAGCGGCCGCTCCGGCGAAGAAGAACAAGAAGGAGAAGATGCGGACGAGAAGGACAGCGGAAGAAGATGGAAGAACACGCCGGGCAAGATGCGGGAATAGAAGACCCAAGACAGAAGCAGAGGAAGAAGAAGGAGGAGGAAGAAACCCGAAGGAAAGAAGAAAGAAGATAATAAAGGACTTGTCAAAAACCGGCTCTTGTCTTTTTTTACACTGACACTTTTTTTTTCTCGTGAAATGGTAGAGGTACAAGGTACCCCATTACCATTTCACACAGGGGGGGGGCCGGGATCTGGGGGGCCCCTTTGTTAAAGGGGTCTTCCAGATTTCGATAAGCCTCCTGCCCGCAGACCCCCACAACCACCGGGCAAGGGTTGTGGGGAAGAGACCCTTGTCCTCATCAACATGGGGACAAGGTGTTTTGGGGGGCACCCCAAAACACCCTCCCAATGTTGAGGGCATGTGGCCTGGTGCGGTTCAGGAGAGGGGGGGGGCCGCGCTCTGTCCCCCCCTCTTTTCTGCGGCCGGCCAGGTCAACGTGCTCGGATAAGGGGTCTGGTGTGGATTTTAGGGGGGACTCCACGCCATTTTTTTTTAATTTGGGGTGGAGTTCCCCTTAAATTCCACACCAGACCCGAAGGGTCTGGTTATGGATATTTGGGGGGAACCCCACGTCATTTTTTTTTTAAATTGATGGCGGGGTTCCCCTTAATATCCATACCAGACCTAAAGGGTCTGGTTATTGAATTTGGGGGGACCCCCACGCTTTTTGTTTTCGTTTTTTTATGAATGAATTCTCCTGCAATTGCCGGGAGCTGACAATTCATTATAGCCGCGAGTCAGTTTTAAATGGCTTTTTTTTTTTTTTTTTTTTTTTTTTCAGAATGTCATTTTGTGCAAAGACATATTTCTAACCGCAGGAAAAGTGCGCTTTATTCACCTGCTGACATCCCCCCCCCCATGGTACGAATTTTTAAATAATTATTCAAATGACGTGGGGGTCCCCCCAAATTCCATTACAGGCCCTTCAGGTCTGATATGGATATTAAGGGGAACCCCGCCATCAATTTTTAAAAAAAATGACGTGGGGTTCCCCCCAAATATCCATAACCAGACCCTTCGGGTCTGGTGTGGAATTTAAGGGGAACTCCACTCCAAATTAAAAAAAAAATGGCGTGGAGTCCCCCCTAAAATCCACACCAGACCCCTTATCCGAGCACGTTGACCTGGCCGGCCGCAGAAAAGAGGGGGGGACAGAGCGCGGCCCCCCCCTCTCCTGAACCGCACCAGGCCACATGCCCTCAACATTGGGAGGGTGTTTTGGGGTGCCCCCCAAAACACCTTGTCCCCATGTTGATGAGGACAAGGGTCTCTTCCCCACAACCCTTGCCCGGTGGTTGTGGGGGTCTGCGGGCAGGAGGCTTATCGAAATCTGGAAGACCCCTTTAACAAAGGGGCCCCCCAGATCCCGGCCCCCCCCCTGTGTGAAATGGTAATGGGGTACCTTGTACCTCTACCATTTCACGAGAAAAAAAATGTAAAGGGTTAAAAACGACAAGAGCCGGTTTTTGACAAGTCCTTTATTATCTTCTTTCTTCTTTCCTTCGGGTTTCTTCTTCCTCCTCCTTCTTCTTCCTCTGCTTCTGTCTTGGGTCTTCTATTCCCGCATCTTGACTGGCGTGTTCTTCCATCTTCTTCCGCTGTCCTTCTCGTCCGCATCTTCTCCTTCTTGTTCTTCTTCGCCGGAGCGGCCGCTTCCAATCGAAATCCCCGCTGTCTGCCGGACCACGCCCCCCCCTCTGACGCCACGGGCAAGCTCTTAGGAAAGTCCCCGTGTGGTGCCAGTGCGTCAGAGGGGGGCGTGGTCACATGTTCCAGAAAGCGGGCAATTCAATTGGAAGCGGCGACTCTGGCAAAGAAAAAGCCGCGCACGAGCTTCGAATTGAATTGGCCGCCCTCTGACATGTGACCACGCCCCCCTCGGACGCACTTGCAGCACACTCCTAAGAGCTTGCCCGTGGCGTCAGAGGGGGGGGCGTGGTCCGGCAGACAGCGGGGATTTCAATTGGAAGCGGCGCCTCCGGCGAAGAAGAACAAGAAGGAGAAGAAGATGCGGACGAGAAGGACAGCGGGAGGAACAGAAGATGGAAGAACACGCCGGGCAAGATGCGGGAATAGAAGACCCAAGACAGAAGCAGAGGAAGAAGAAGGAGGAGGAAGAAGAAACCCGAAGAAAAGAAGAAAGAAGATAATAAAGGACTTGTCAAAAACCGGCTCTTGTCTTTTTTAACCCTTTACATTTTTTTTCTCGTGAAATGGTAGAGGTACAAGGTACCCCATTACCATTTCACACAGGGGGGGGGCCGGGATCTGGGGGGCCCCTTTGTTAAAGGGGTCTTCCAGATTTCGATAAGCCTCCTGCCCGCAGACCCCCACAACCACCGGGCAAGGGTTGTGGGGAAGAGACCCTTGTCCTCATCAACATGGGGACAAGGTGTTTTGGGGGGCACCCCAAAACACCCTCCCAATGTTGAGGGCATGTGGCCTGGTGCGGTTCAGGAGAGGGGGGGGGCCGCGCTCTGTCCCCCCCTCTTTTCTGCGGCCGGCCAGGTCAACGTGCTCGGATAAGGGGTCTGGTGTGGATTTTAGGGGGGACTCCACGCCATTTTTTTTTTAATTTGGAGTGGAGTTCCCCTTAAATTCCACACCAGACCCGAAGGGTCTGGTTATGGATATTTGGGGGGAACCCCACGTCATTTTTTTTTAAAAATTGACGGCGGGGTTCCCCTTAATATCCATACCAGACCTAAAGGGTCTGGTTATTGAATTTGGGGGGACCCCCACGCTTTTTTTTCCCTTTTTTTAATGAATGAATTCTCCTGCAATTGCCGGGAGCCGACAATTCATTATAGCCGCGAGTCAGTTTTAAATGGCTTTTTTCCTTTGAAAAATGACATTTTGTGCAGAGACAGTTCTAACCACGGGAAACATGCGCTTTTTCACCTGCTGACATTAGAGCCCCCCATGCTACGAAATTTAAAGGAAAATTACACTTTTATTATTGCACTTTTAGCATTATTAAAATCACTGCTCCCGAAAAAACGGCCGTTTTAAAAAATAAAAAAAGCATTGGTACATGTCCCCTGGGGCAGGACTGAGGTCCCCAAACACTTTTTAGGACAAAACTTGCAGATTAGCCTTTAAAATTCACTATTAAGATTTTCCCCCATAGACTTATACAGGGAGTTCGGCGGCGGCTTTACTTATCAATCACATCGCGCTGCTGCTGCCGCCGGTTCATGCGCCTAATTAGGGATTCATCCAGCGCACTAATTAAGGCATGTACCGGCGCAGCGCAGATTCATTAGTAAATCAGCCCCATTATCTCCATATATTAGCAAGACAACTGGATCACTTTTCTGAAGCATACAGGCCCTTCACATTCAAGGACAGTAGTTTGTGTCACTTTTAAGAAGTAGGTGCCGGTCGTCAACTCTCACCAAGGCTTGGAGTGTGAAGTGGGGTGAGAAAGTGGGGGGGTATAGGTAGGGGTAGAGAAGAAAAAATGGGGGTTAGGTGGGAAAGAGACATAAGAAAGCAAAGTGGGAGAATGGAGTCTGTAGATGAAGGTGGTATAGAATAGACTGGATAACATAAATTGTAGATGAGCTGAGCAAAAACGAGTTCTTCAAGTGCAGGGCTACTACCAAGGTGGGCAGCAAAGGCCTAGTGGGGGGAAGAGGTAAAGCACTTCAGGTAATGAGCCCCCGGTCCATGGGGAGCTCCCATACAGCCCTGTGCTAGGGATTGGCCCACAAGGGGTCAGCACCCAAGGAGCCAGAAATATAAATGTAGGGGCATATACACCTCCTTGGGAGCCTCTCCCTCATCCATATAAGTCAGTTATGAACCGGGCAGACTGAGCTCCATCTTCGTGGCATGGGCTGGTGCCATCTTTACTGGGGCCAGTATGGCTTTAAAATTATTGTAAATGATTACCTTGTAAAACAGCCCATTCAGTTTAAAAAAGAAATGCAGGGCAACACATGTGTCTATAGAAACACAAAAAGCATTATAAATAAAAAAATGTTAAAACGTTTTTTTATAGGTCATCACATTTCCTGTTCTCAGGGAAACAACTAATCTAACCAGTAAAATGCTGTGCAGAGGGGGTGTGTCAGGACAACTCTGATTATTGGAGGAGAGCACACGGAGTTTCCAGCACAGCTAGAGAATTGACCATGGTGTGTTCTCTTGCTTAGCATGGTCAGTTTTTAATTGGAAAGCAGAGGAACTGGCATGACACCTGGAATTTCACACAAAGGAAGAGAACAGGATACTTCTTCATAAAGTACATGGTATAGCAGGAATATGAAATGTTTGTTTTACATACCCTTTAACCCTCTTAAAATATTTTTGGTAACTGAAATTCTACTAAAACATTTACCAGCTTGGTAATGGATAACATGATTACCATAATCTCATAACCATCTACTGTATATACTAGAGTATAAGCCGACACCATAATTTTACCACAAAAAATGGGAAACGTATTGACTCGAGTATAAGCCTAGGGTGAGAATGCAGCAGCTACTGTAAGCGCAAAAGTGGGTCAACAATGCCCATTGGCGTGCCTCACTGTGCCTATTGCAGCCTTACTGTGCCCATTGAAGCCTTACTGTGCCCATTGAATCCTTACTGTGCCTGTTCTCACTGTGCCCATTGTAGCCTTATTGTGCCCATTGTAGCCTTACTGTGCCCATTCTCACTGTGCTCATTGCAGCCTCAGTGTACCTGTATTCTTGACAGGCTGCGGGCATCCATGTTTCAAAAGTTGCGGCTTCCTATCCTCCTGGTTCCATTGAGTCAGTGTACCTTTCGGGTCACGTGGCGTCCATTTTTTAAAAGTCGCGGCTTCCTCCTGGTCCGTGATAAGCGTTTGACACTGTGTTCGGCTACCGCCAATCACGGACCTTCTTTCATCCTCGGACAAGAGGACGTCCATGATAGGCGGAACACTGAACACAGTGTCTGCAGGGAAAGTCAGAGAATGAGAGGACCTCCGTGATAGACGGTAGCGAAACACGGTGTCAAACGCCTATCACGGAACAGGGGGAAGCCGCGACTTTTGAAAAAATGGACACCCGTGACCGGACAGGTACACTTACTCGAGTATAAGCCTAGGGGGCTATTTTCAGCCCTAAAAAAAGGGCTGAAAATCTCGGCTTATACTCGAGTATATATGGTATTTATGTATTTTTAATAAAGGAAAACTCTAAATAAACTGATATATTAGGACAAGTTCTCACCATGTTCATTAAACTGCATTGATCTGCAAAGATCAACACAAGTTTAATCAACACAAGGGCACATAGAAAATAATTGCATGTCCTGTTAACATCATTCTAATGCAGTGGGTGCACACTGGCAAAAAAAAAAAAGTAGCTTGTATGTATTTTTATGCAGTACAACTCCCAGAATCTTACTCCCCCGTGCCCTCTGGGGCGTGCTCCCGGAAATATCCTTGATCGCGGCCATTTACCATGTGATCGCTCTGTCAAATGACGGAGCAATGACTTGTAAACAAACCGGCGTCATGTAATGACGCCGGTTTTCTCTCTCTCCTCTGTGTACCGATAGGTACATTGTGAGAGGAGAGGGGAGAAAGCGGATGGCAGCAGCGCTGCTCTATGACAATTGAAGTCACAGATCCATCCATCCCTGCTCAGCCATCCCTGCAATACCCTGCCCATACTCTACAATACTCTGCCCATACCCAAAGTCATAACTGTGTAAAAAAAAAAGTGTTTTAATCACTTCCGGCCTGCCCCCTGTCATATGACGTCCTTGACTTTGTGTGGAGATATCTGAATGTTGCCTGCAGCTACAGGCATCATTCAGATATCAGCTTTCTCTACACCATAAGAATGATTATAGCAGCTGTTCCACCGCTTGATCGTTCTTAAGGGAGGCGAGAGGGGGTGTCCCCCCCTTCTGTCGCCCTCCGGTGCTTCTACCGACTCATGGCTACGATCGTTTATTTTATTTTGTTTCAGGCTTCCCAGGCTAAAGGGGAGATGTGGGGTCTTATTGACCCCATATCTCACTGTAAAGAGGACCTGTCTTGTCATATTCCTATTACAAGGGATGTTTACATTCCTTGTAACAGAATAAAAGAGATCAAAAAAATATTTTTTGTGGGAAAAAAAGTGTCAAACTAAAATAAATAAAGTAAAATGAACAATAAATGTATTTTTTATTTTTTAAAGTGCCCCTGTCCCCGTGTTCTCGCATACAGAAGCGGACGCATACATATGAAAACGGTGTTCAAACCACACATGTGAGGTATCACTGCGAATGTAATGCCGCGTGCATGAAAAAAAAAACTACGTTTTTAAAAATCATGATCATGTGTGGGCTTCACATCGTTTTTCATCTTCTGAAAAACGACAAATAAAAAAATTCAAACATGCTGCATTTTTTCACATCGTTTTAAAAAATCTAATTTTTCGGGTTGTAAAAAATTATTGTGTATGGGCTAAAATGACGTTTTAAACCCACGAATGCTCAGAAGCAAGTTATGAGACAGGAGCGCTCGTTCTGGTAAAACTACCATTCATAATGGAGTAAGCACATTCATCACGCTCTAACAGACAGAAAAGAGCGAATCGTCTTTTACTAACAAGGAATCAGCTAGAAGCAGCCCAAAGGCGAATAGAACTTCCCCTTTTAGAGTGCCGTCGTACATCTTGTACGTCACCACTCTTTGCTCATCATGTTTCAAAAACGATGGTGTGTGGGCAACATAGTTTTTAATGATGAAGTTGGAAAAACGTTGTTTTCTTTCATATCGAAAAGTGATCGTGTGTACGCGGCATAAGAGTGAAAGCAATAATTGTGGCCCTAGACGTCCTCTGTAACTCAAAACATGTAACCAGTAAAAAAAAATGAAAGTGGATTTCTAAATAGCGAAGTTTGGCACAATTCTATGAGCATGTGCAATTTTGAAGCGTGACATGGTAGGTATCTGTTTACTTGGCGTAACTTAATCTTTCACATTATGCAAAACCATTAGGCTAACTTTACCGTATATTTTTTTTTAAAGCACAAAAATTGCTGCGTAAATACAAAAAAGTTGCAACAACCACCATTGTATTCTCTATGGTCTTTGCTAAAAAAAAAAAAAAATGTCTTGGGGTTCTATGTGATTTTCTAGCAAATAGATGAATTTTACAGGAGAGAAATGTCAGAATTGGCCTGGGTGCTCCAGAACGCCTGATGGTGCTCCCTGCATGTTGGGTCTCTCTGTATGTGGCCATGCTGGGTAAAAGGCTCACACATGTGGTATTGCCATACTCGAGAGAAATAGCAGAATGTGTTTTGGGGAGTAATTTGTGGTATGCATATGCTGTGTGTGAGAAATAACTTGCTAATATGACAATTTAGTGAAAAAAAATCTTGATTTTGCAAAGAATTGTGAAAAAAAATGACAACTTCAAAAAACTCACCATGCCTCTTTCTAAATATCTTGGAATTTCTTTTTTCCAAAAAGAGGTAATTTGGGGGGTATTTGTACTTTTCTGTCATGTTAGACCTCTTACACACAGATCAGTTTTTCTTCAGGTTTTTCTTTTCAGTTTACCAAAACTATGTAGTACAAGGGCCTGCCTGATTGCATACAAATTGAGACTCTTGAGGTTTGACCTCATATTAGATGGATTTGGTAAACTGAAAAGAAAAACCTGAAGAAAAACTGATCTGTGTGTAAGAGGCCTTAGGGTCTCAAGAAATTAGATAGGCCGTCAGTACTTCAGGTGTGATCAATTTTCAGATATTGGCACCATAGCTTGTGGACTCTATAACTTTCACAAACACCAAATGTGTACTTATTTTTACCAAAGATCTGTAGCAGTATACATTTTGGCCAAAATATATGAAGAAAAATTACTAATTTTATAAATTTTATAACAGAAGTGAAGAAAAATTCTTTTTTTTTTTACAGAATTTTCAGTCTTTTTTCTTTTATAGCGCAAAAAAAAACAACAGTTATTAAATACAACCAAAAGCAAGCTCTATTTGTGTGAAAAAAAGGACAAAAATATCATATGGGTACAATGTTGTATGACTGAGTAATAAAAAACAAAAACAAGTTTGGCGCCAAAAAAACAAAGATGACAATTATAACACGGATATAACCATATGGTTAGTATGACGGGGAATAAAAGGTAATCAGAAATAATTAAAATCCTGGATGAGCAGCTAGAGGGATATACACATCAGGAGTGATGCAAATACATATAAACGAAACAAGTATCCATAAGAAAAAGTGCTTCATCAAAGTCAATATTAGAGTCCAAACAATAATGAAAATAATATTTATTGACTGAAAACACGTTTAAAGATACCAGCTTGAACTTCAGAGTGTTCATTGATAATCGTTGCCAGCCAGTATTGTGATTATTATCAATGAACACTCTGAAGTTCAAGCTGGTATCTTTGAAACGTGTTTTCAGACAATAAATATTATTTTCATTATTGTTTGGACTCTAATATAGACTTTGAGAAAGCGCTTTTTCTTATGGATACTTGTTTCGTTTATATGACTGAGTAATTGTCATTCAAAATGTGAGAGCACCGAAAGCTGAAAATTGGTCTGGTTGGGAAGGGGGTTTAAGTGCCCAGTGGTCAAGTAGTTAATAATTGAAAAGAAAAAGTAAATGTTGAGATGTGTTGCAGCAATGCATCCTACTGCCAGTACACAATGTACATCAGTGCGTATGTGTTTTAGGGTGTTATGTGAATGAGCCCTTAAAGTTACTACAATCAAGATATAGCTCCTAAAATACAATTTCAGACAAAACACTTTTTTTTTTTACATTGTAGAAAAATTAGAACCTCTGACACATTTTCATTCCACTCTGTGTCATCATTGGAGAAATGCACTCTCACTTCCTGTCCTGAGGCCACGACATTAAGTGAGGGGAATACCTACAAAGTAAATTTCCTCTTTAATCCTATAGTGGTGAAAACTGTTACATTTTAGAATTACCCAATTTCTGAGTGACAATGTTCACCTGCAAAGGTAGTGAGAGTTAATCTTTTCCATGGGGACACAGAAAGCAATAAAAACCTGACAGAGGTTCTAACCTTGCTCCACCCTGCACACGACAAAACATTGGCTGGAGCTCCAATTTAACAATTAGAACCCTTTTTTGAACAAGGCTCCATATATTTATGCTATATATTGTAAACTTGTGTTTTCTCAAGTGGGATTTACTCTTTAGTCTATGAAAATCAAAAGTAATTCAGTGATTATATATAAGGATAAGAAAGGCAGGAACAACAAAGATATATTTCTGCATTTCAGTTGTCAGTTTTTGCTTGCATTTTCCAATTGATCTCCCAATAAAAAATTCCGTTAGAAATTCTGTTAGCCGTAAGCGAGATCCATTATTGTTTAGACTTCTGCAACAAATATAATATAATCTTGTTGTATTTTATTATTGGAATTTTCAGAAAACATCTTCTGACTTTATTTGATTTCTCCAGTCTCAATTAATTTTCACAGAGATAAACATTATATTAAAACTTATATACAGGGCAGCAGAAGATATATCAATGAGAAACCATGAATGGCAGTTAAATTAGATCTGGGAATAGAAGCTTGGCTGAAATTGTGAATTGACTTGCAGTTAGGCAGAGAAAGCAAAGCTAGGGAGTGCAATAAAGGTTATTTTAATAACATTTTTTTTTATCCTTCATTCTCTGATATAAAAATGTAATGTTAACGTGAATCACAACAAGGAGAAGAAAACTTATTTTTCAGGACAGAAAAATGGAAAATTGTTATCAAATACTTACCGTAATTTTATTTTCATGGTCCATCCTCATGTCAGCACACAATGGGTTAACACCTGCTCTGGAGACCCACATGACCACCTGTATCTAGGTGAATAAAAGACATCCCCTCCCCCAACTAATTAGAAAAATCATATAACATCATCACTCACAAAGGAGCTGAACAGGCTGGCTTATCTGTGGGGGTATATAAGTTGTTTTCATCCACTCTGCATCCGTTTTGGGATCCTGAGAGATGGTGTGCAGGTACACAGGAATTGCTGTGGGTCACTACCTCCGTCGGCAGCGATGATGGAACCCTGGGCGTTCGACACGGGGAGGAGCTGGGGTTTCAGTGCTTAGTCATAGCTATGACTAAGCACTGATACCCATGTGTGAAACGCATCAGCTATACACCCCACTGCTTGCTGTGCTTTGTAGTGTTCCTTTTTTTTACCATTAAAAGCCACCTTTTTAAGGTTTTTGTGGTGTGCGGCTGTCCATATTTTCTCTTCAAAGAACAACCTCAGGTGAAAATCCCTGCACCTCTAGTGTAGCCTATTCCATAGCCAGGCTATTAAAAGTAGTCTCATTGGATTTGGGTGCTGTTACTGACCTTGCCATAAAAGATATCATTCGACCAGAAAGGTTACAAGGTTGTTGTGAAGGTTACTCTGGCCATCCTGAAATGCTTGTTTTCTTCCATTCAAGATACTTGGGGACTCTGCGCTTCACTGCGCTCAAATGGCATTGCACTTGTTTCTTCAGATTGTGGACTCCCCAGCACCGGATTCATCCTATCTCCTAGGCATGCCTCTGCAAGAAGCACGGTCGCTATGTCCAAAATTCCAGTTCTTGTTGAATTTGTATAGGCACAAAGATCCATAGACAGCCCAGATTATAGGCTAAAGGCGGCAAATTGAAACACACTCATGTACCACCTGGCCCAAGGTACCACCACTGCTAACAGGATCTTCAAAAAGATTCCTGGGGCTGTGGCAATTCTGTAAAAGGCGGACACTTGAACTGGAAGTGACATTTGGCCACTGCAAATCTCTGGTGCTTGGTATTGATCAGTACATGGAAGTATAAGTCGGCCAGTAGATTGATACCAACTAGTCCTCAGGCGGAATCTGCATGGACTCCATCTTGAACCTCTTGGTGTGCATGAGAAAATGTGATTCCTTCAAACTGAAAGGCCAGAAGGCTCCTGCCTTAATTACTAGAAAACTGGGGAAAAAGGCCCCCAGGTAATTCTATCACTGGCATGATGGCCTTGTATTGTATAAAAATTTAGCAAACTTTGAGATCTGTTGAACATAAATTAAATGAATTCAGTGGTCAATTTTGAAATTCTCCCTTGTACTCCCACCTGTCTTCTGGACCCACTGGCCTTTGATGATTGTCGTCCAAACCCTCCAGAAGGAGGCTACAATCATCAACTTCACTCAGGCCCCCTGGCCCCAACTGGGAAAGACACACCTTAATATCCACGATCTCCGCTGGTATCCAGGGTAAATCCACAGTCAGCTCTGAAAAGTATGGCAATGTCCCAAATCTCCCCAGTAACCAGACGACACACAGCTCTGAGAGTCAACTGTCAACAACAACTCTTTATTAACAGGCTTCTATATTTATACAATTCCCCATGCAAGGGGCTTCCAGACAGACTTAGGGGTAATACAGAGTGGACCACACGGGGAACTTAAAGCGGAAGTAAACCTATTGATCTTACAGTTTCAAAAAGCAGTTACATTTCCGGAATGCGAAGATTGCTAACTGTCACATTGGTTGTGCTCTCAACCAAACTGTCAAACCATCCAATGACTGGTGTCATAACTGATCACATGTGCAGCATCATGGCAATTGAAGATTAAACATAAGCCAAGATGGCAGCTTCCTTGCCTGAAAATGATAGGTGGGTTTACTTCCACTTTAACATTCTGGATATTTCTCCCATCAGGTATTGCTGCGGCATACGAGTTATCATGCCCACCGAATATCCAGCAGAATACATAGCATATAATACAGACAACCCTTTGACATGTAACGTCCAGTGCTCCAGAAGTGGCTAGGTTTGCCACAATGCTCCCCCAGAACCAAGCCGGCATACACAGTCTGATGTCTTGCGCGGCATATACCGAGCGCAGTACACTCGCGTATAGTCGGGCAGGCTCGGCTCCTCTCGCGCTTACGTCCTGGACGTAAAGGACGTGAGCACGAGAGCAGCCGAGCCTGCCCGACTATACACGAGTGTACTGCGCTTGGTATATGCAGGCGCAGTATTCAAACTCGGGAAAGCGAGGATCGAGCGGGGAGGACGCCGCAGAAGGACGCCGGACCCGACGAAGGGGACACCTGAAACCGCCGATGGACGCCGCGCAAGACACCAAAACTGTAAAGCCCCGTACACACAACCGAGAACCTCGGCAGAATCCAGCGAGAAGCTCGCTGGGAGACATATTCTGCCGAGGTTCTCGGTCGTGTGTACACTTCCGACGAGCGTCCCGTCGGGAAGATCGTCAAGCCAAAAAAGAGAGCGCGCTCTCTTTTTCCTCGTTGTTCAATGAGGACTTTGGCTCGACGAGCTTTTCCGACCGCTCACAGTTTTTCTCGGCGGGAAGAAAGAGAGCTGGTTTTCTTTTTTTTTTTGTCTGGCGTTTTTTGGGCAGTTTTCCCGTCGGAAAAACTGCGAGGAGCATACACACAGCCGGGATTTCCAGCCAAAAGCTTTCCTCGGAATTTTCCTGTCGGGAAAACCGCCCGTGTATACGAGTCATAAGACTTAAAGACTCACTTACTGTTAATTTCCACAAGGAATAGAAAGCAGCATATGCCTTTTATGTTGCTTTTCCGAAAAGGTACTAAGGATCCAGTCATACTGAAGCATGACAAATGTGTATATAGTGTCATAGAAAAACAATGCATTCTTTGTTGTAATAGCTTCTGTAAACAGCATGCTCTCAGTTGCATTCAGATACGTTTCTGACACTTTCTGAGTTTCTTCTGAGGTGCTCCTGACCTTCTTTTGAGCTGTTTTGAGCTGCTTTTACATTCTTGTTGTATTTGAGGGTGAAAAAACTGTTCAAATGAAAACATTACTTATTGAGGTTATCATTTTGTTGTACATCTATGCAAATACATCATGAGCATTCCAGGCTAATAAAAAAATAAAATTTCTAGGAAAATTTGTCAGATGTTCTTAGTTTTTAATATCTTTCTATAAACATCTGTTTTATTCATAGTCTTAAATAATTAAGGATTTTTTGTAACTTTGGAAATGTCAAGCGCTGGTAGAGATTTTCCAGAATGAAATGTAGCGCTACCCCCGCAGGAGCCGCAGGTTAATTGTTGGGATCGGCAAATTAAGTTACCCTATCATTGTGTAGGGGTGTGATGCAGGAACAAAATAGTGAGCGGAGGTCCAGACAGTCAATGAAGGTTTTTCCAATGCTTTATTTCCAGGCCAACACAGCCAACATCAACTTCAGTTAGGAGAGAAAAGGTTAATGAGAGGAAAGAGGTGAACTTGCGGTGTCAGGCCTGGATGTGGACGGGCAAGCCAGCCCTTAGTAGTACCGATTTGTAACTCGTCGTTGCTTCTGTTAAATGAGTGAATAGGGCGAATCCTTCCAATGGACTCTAGCCCAGGTCACCGGGAGACAGTAATGCGTACCTGTAGTATCCCGGTCACCAGATCCCCGATTGGTTCGGCGCTCAGCCTGAGATCCACTTCAATGGAACCTGGAACCCAGTGGGTCACTGGGGTCTTCTTCCGCCTCCGGTTGAGGCTCAACGAAGCCTGTAAGCTTGTCAAGGAGGGCCACGCCGGCGGGGGCCCATAGGTGTGTGCACCCTAAAGGTGGATGCCGCACCCAGCACTGGAACCCTGCGAAGATTTTAGAACACATGACACCTGTCACAGATATACCCCTCCCCAACATGCCCAGGAGACCTTTCTGGAACGACAGAAGTCACAATTTAGATACATCACGAATAGGAGCAATGTAACTCTCCCATTCCAACTAACTTTAGCGTAGTGCCCATACTGAAAGTAAGGGGGCGCTACAGAAATTTAACTTGCTGTAAAACAATAAAAAAAGACAGAAAACTATTAATTGCTGACGGTACAAACATAAATAAATAAAATATTTAAAAAAAGCCACTTTTTGACACAAGGTTTCTAGTTTCCAAATGCAATAATTGATTTTTCTACTGCAGGCTTGATTACATATCCCAAACTGCGAAATATATAGTAACAACTTATTTTGAAAGTGACCTTTCCATCTACTAATTTCCGGAAAAAAATCTAATATAAAACCAATCTATGCTGTTTCTATTACATTTTTATGGAGACATCAAAAGAGGAAGGTTAAAGATTCCAGTAATCTGCTATCTGATTCTAGAATGTACCAATCTTGTTGAATCGTTCTTTTAATCTTCTCTGTAGAGAAGATATCACAGAGAACTCAAAGGGCTGATTGGAGACCTGATTCATTCCCTTGTAGCCTCTCAGGTATATGTGACACGTCTCATTCTCTGCCGCTTTAGTCTTCACTAAGTTTACCATCCTTTCATCATAACCTTTCGTTTCTGCCATCTGTTTAAGCCTTTGAAAGTACTAATTTTCATCTTTTACAGTCTCTTTAAACTTTTAGAATTGGCTTGAGAAAAACCCTGTCTTTTTGGCTGCAAAACTAAATTCATCAAAAAAATAAATAGAAATAGATTTTAACCCTATGCTATGATTCACTCACAAGGGCATGGCTCAGTTCAATATGCATACTGCTGTATCAGTACATGAGGTTGAGTAAGAGCTTCATGTGACTAGCACTGAGATTCAAAAGAGCTGCTGGGGGAGTGAAACAGTAATAGAGAGAGACACCTAGACACTTAGAAAAATGATATCACTTTTCCATAACTTTTCTTACCCAACATGGCACAGTAATACACACACATACATATATATATATTTCCATGTTGCAAGTGACTGTCTCACAGACACAGTTAAACCTTAAGAAAAATAACATTCAATCACTTAAGCCCCGAGCCTGTTTTTCAGATTCAGTGTTTACGAGACTAAAACATTTTTTTTTGCTATAAAATTACTTAAAACCCCCAAACATTATATATATTTTTTCTAACACCCTAGAGAATAAAATGGCAGTCATTGCAATACTTTTTGTCACACCGTATTTGCGCAGCGGTCTTACAAGCGCACTTTTTTGGAAAAAAAAATCACTTTTTTAAATAAAAAATCACTTTTTTAAATAAAAAAATAAGACAACAATAAATTTGGCCCAATTTTTTTATATATTGTGAAAGATAATGTTACGCCGAGTAAAATGATGCCCAACATGTCACGCTTAAAAATTGCGCCCGCTTGTGGCATGGCGTCAAACTTTTACCCTTAAAAATCTCGATAGGCGACGTTTAAAAAATTCTACAGGTTGCATTTTTTGAGTTACAGAGGAGGTCTAGGGCTAGAATTATTGCTCTTGCTCTAACGATCGCGGCGATACCTCACTTGTGTGGTTTGAACACCGTTTTCATATGCGGGCGCTACTCGCGTATGCGCTCGCTTCTGCGTGCGAGCTCGTCGGGACCGGGCGATTTAAAAAAAAAAAATTGTTTTCATATTTATTTTCATTTATTTTACAATTTTTAACACTGAAATAAAAAAATTATCACTTTTATTCCTATTACAAGGAATGTAAACATCCCTTGTAATAGAAAAAAGCATGGCAGGTCCTCTTAAATATGAGATCTGGAGTCAAAAAGACCTCAGATCTCATATTTAAGCTTATATGAAAAAAATAAAATAAAAAATTTAAACTGTCATTTTTTTAAATGACAGAAAAAAAAATGTTTCTTTAAGATGCTGGGCGGGACTGACGTTTTGACGTCACTTCCGCCCAGCAGAGCTATGGGGACGGGTGAGGGACATTTTTCCCTCATTCGCATCCCCAGTCAGCAGCCAACAGGACCCGATCGCCTCCGTCGCTACCGACGGCTAAGGTAAGCGGTGGAGAGCGCGGGAGAGCGGCGGGAGGAGGAGGGCCCTCTCCCGCCAACGATAACGGCAATCTTGCGGCGAATCCGCCGCGGAGACCACCGTTATCGTGTGCAGGACCGCCCACTGAAGAGATGGATCTCTCGGTTGTGGCAGCAGCTGCTGCTGTTACCGAGATGTCCACCTTTAAAGTGCTGACGTATAACGGCGGTGGGCGGTCGGTAACTAGTTAAAGAAATGAAACTCTTCCATTGTTGAATATTCTGCTTGCTTACTGTCCCCACATCTCCCACTTCTGTCAATTTTTAATTGTTCCATTTTCCCCCGGGACTGGAAAACACCAAGAATTTCCATTGTTGGTGCCAACAAGGCCTCATCTTTATTGCCTGTAGAAGGCATTTGCTCTTCAAAAACACCTCCAGGATTTTACATGATATACCTGAGTTTGAAAGGTTCTTTTACCTCCAAATGTGTCACTTTCAAAAATAGGTGTTAAAGTAGAAGTCCAGCCTGAGCTTTTTAGGCTGGGCTTCTCCTATGGGTCACAGAAGTGCAGTTCGTTTTGCACTCCTGTGACCCTTTTTCAGTGGAGAGCAGTCTGAAGTCCACTCTTTGATGACATCACTGCCATAAGTTGGGGTGGCGCATTATCACAACTTGCAAGTCGGAATCCGCCAGTTGCCCTGATTGATGGCAGTTTCAGTGTCTCATTGAGCCTCTGAGACAGCCGCTCCCCACCCCTCCACGGCTCAGCTCATCCTCAATGATACACACATCAAATTCTTACATACTTGGCAGCCTTGGCTTGACCAACTTCTATCATCACAACTGACCGCCCGCTTCTTAAAGTTGTAATATAAGCAAACCTGTGCCTCTGGGGCACTTCCCACCTCCTTCCTCATTCTTGCTTCATCCCGCTTCTCCATTCTTGGTTTACCCAGACCTTTCTCTTCTCTTTACCATGCCAGTCCTTTTCCTGCCCTTCTTACTTTCATCCCTTGCCAGCTTTCTTCCTTGCACAGGTGGTTCTCCTCTCTCTCTCTCTCTCTCTCTCTCTCTCTCTCTCTATATATATATATATATATATATATATATATATATATATACTAGAACTATCTTGAACAAGCATTATCTTGCTCCAGGTCAGCCATGTATTTACAGACCATTTTATGACATTGGTGGTTATAATAATTGATGCTCTAAACCAAGGATCTCCAAACTACGGCCCTCCAGCTGTTTCGGAACTACATTTCCCATGAGGCATTGTAAAACTCTGACATTCACAGACACGACTAAGCATGATGGGAATTGTAGTTCCTGAACAACTGGAGGGCCATAGTTTGGAGACCCCTGCTCTAAACAATACGCAAGCACAACTAACATTTAGGATGTGAAAGTGCTAAAAAAAAAAATTAATTATCATATAAGTGCAAAAATATATAGTTCTTCAGAAACCGATGTATAGTGGTGACAGACCCAACACTTAGGCTCTGTACACACGATCAGACATGTCTGATGAAACTGGTCTGCAGACCAATTTCATCTGACCACTTTGATGGTGTGTATGGCCCATTAGGTTAGTACACAAAAGCATCGGACTAAAAACCGGCACATGCTCAGAATCAAGTCGACGCATGCTTGGAAGCATTGAACTTTGTTTTTTTATCACGTCGTTGTGTTCTACGTCACCGCGTTCTGGTCTGATCGGATTCTGGTCCAAGTTGTCTGATGAAAACGGTCCGTCAGACAAGTCTCATCAGACATGTCTGATCGTGTGTACAGGGCCTTAGGGATTATAGGCTTGAATGTTTTCCTAATTGCCTCCAACCACTCTGGTTTGTGTGCGAGCTGCGAGTGCAATCCTGGACAGCGTGTTGGCGTCAGCATGCTAGCCCCAACCTACGTGTTTCATCATATGACGTCTTCCTGCCAACACGCTGTCCAGGATTGCACTCGCAGCTCGCACATGAACCAGAGCAGATGGAGGCAATTAGGAAAACATTCATGCCTAAGTGTCGGATCTGATACCTGTAACATGTGAGTAAACCTTTTTAAATGTTTTAAAAATAAACTTTTTTGCATCGTAAAGCAGTTTGCTATCCACTCTACCATTCGGAAGTGCCCAAAATAAACTTTTTTAAATGTTAATTCACTATTGGAACTTCCTTCTTCCCTTTCCTATGTCCGGATGAATTATAACATGACTTAATGGAGTGGACCTTTTGTATCTGCTAAAACAAACATCTCTGAATGTAAGCATTTGATTGCTAAAAGGCACAGACGCTGGTTTATAATTTTACAAGCTGGTGGATCTGGGTTAATTTAGTACGTCTGGTGGAGGATCATACCTGGTTGTCACAGTCACATTGAATCTATATACAAGTTCCCACTATACATTGGTTTCTGAAGAACTATATATTTTTGCACATATATGATAACAATGTTTTTTTAGCACTTTCACCTCCTACCAGGATCATGGATTGTTTAGAGCATAATTTATTATGGACTATATTGATTTTTTTGCATTTATGAAATTGTTTTGAAGCGCTTTAATGTTTTATATTTATATTAATTGTTCACTAAGTTATGTAATGTTTATGGTGTTAATGAAATCTTAATAATCTACTAGTACACATAGGGTGTTATAGTTATTTTGATCAGCGCTGCTTTTTTACAATCTTTGCACACAGTTTTTTGGTCCTGCCATTATTCAGAACAGTTGCGATCTTTAGTTGTTTCTTTCTTTTGAGAAATCCTTGGCGCTGTATTGCACATTTTTTCTTTCATTTTATGACATTGCTTTGCTTGCATCCACGACATACTACTTTCAGATGGTCACCATTTAGTAAGCTTCCACTGTTTAAGGGACTATCTCTGTGCTGTGTAGCACACCCCCGTAGGGACCACTGAAGAACTTGGATCACCCATTCCTGCACAGTTAGGCACATCAAACTTTTTACAAGCACCAAAAATCAGAGGACAGTCCGTGATTTATTTTTATTTTTTTAATATTATTGAGGATTAATAACTTGGATAGGTTTGGGAGGGTATGGGATGCCCACTTGACTATAGCAACACTTCAGGGACATCTTCCTATATAAGTCTATATACAGTCTCATTCATTTTCCTCCTGCAAAGCACTTGCTTGTTCCAGCTGAATAACTTTTATTTATCTGACATACTTCTCAACACTGTGGGGGTTATTTACAAAAGGCAAATCTACTTTGCACTACAAGTGCACTTGCAAGTGCAGTCACTGTAAATCTGAGGGGGGCATGCAAGGGAATTAAAAAACATAATTTTAGCTTGCACATAATTGGAGCTTCCCCTCAATTCAGATCTTCCCCTCAGATCTACAGTGACTGCACTTACAAGTGCAGATTATTGAGTGGTCTCAGCCCCCTGCCAGCCTACCTCTGAGGATTGGCTGAGGCTCCATGAATATTCAAGGTAGCTTCACCCACTAATTCTATAAGATTATCCAACCTTCTAGACCAGGGGGAGGCACCAGAGAGCTGCCAGAAAGAGTCACCCAGCCCTGAACTTTAGTAAACCCTGACCCAGATTCCATAGCTCAGGTTTAGCCCTGAGCTAAGCTATGTTTTTTCCTACTCTACTACTAGCACACACTAGAAGGTGCTACATCTGTACCACTTGTGGTTGATGTACAACTTGCACTATATCTTGAAGATGACTTATACTGTCAGTGTTCGTGTTTTTATTGTAATGTTTGTAAGGATGTTTTTATACATACTTTATCAAATTATGTGTGTTTTCCTTCTGTTCCCTTTTCAATGAAAACAAAGTGAAAGAAACTCTTTCCCTACCTATGATTTTAAGTACAGAGAATATAGACATTTGCGGCTTCATCAGACAAACTGATCGTGTGTAGGCCCCATCGTTTTTTTTCCCATTGGTGAAAAAACTTAGAACCTGTTTTAAAGTTATCTAATGGTTAAAAAAACAATAGAAAAAAACGATCGTCTGTGGGGAAATCCATTAGTTAAAAATCAACGCATGCTCAGAATCAAGTTGACGCATGCTCGGAAGCATTGAACTTCATTTTTCTCAGCACGTCGTTGTGTTTTACATCACCGCGTTCTGACACGATCTTTTTTCTGTCTGTAACTCCACACAGTAATGGGAGGCTTTCTCCCTGGTGTGAAGAAAGCCTCTTGAGGGGGGAGGGGGCGAGCAGGCAAGTCAGGACACTCTCTACTGCAGATAGAGAAAAGAGCTATGTGTTAGTGGGCATCCTGACACTCCTGGTCGCCCCCTCAAGAGGCTTTCTCCAAACCAGGGAGAAAGCCTTGCATTACTGTGTGTAGTTACAGACAGAAAAACATGAAGTGAGCATTTTCTCGTGAAAAATAAGGACATTTCCAATCAAAATTGAAGGATGAGGTAAGTGAAGGAGGACGGTAAAGGAAGCTATTTAGGGGAAAAAATTACCTTTACAACACCTTTAAACAAGCTCTATACTTAAATTTGTTTTTACTCTTCTGTCTTCTATGGGACAAAGTATGTTTCTAAATGTTTAGTAAGGAGGACCAGCTCCCTACCCCCTACCCACCTACCCACAGCCAATCTGTCTACAGCTAGAAAGGAGACAGCTTCTTTATAAATGCAGCTCATATCAGCTGTTTGGAACAGACAAGCAACTTCTTAAGGAATGCAGAGGGAGTAGGGTGTTTCAGTCTTTGCGTTTCTCTTGCTGTTGCTTGTGGAAAATGCTTTGACAAGGGGCAGATAATGCATAAACTGCAGGAGTCAGAAGGGCACATGCATTAAGAAAACCAGCCCCCCACCCACAGCCGATCTGTCAACAGCTAGGAAGGAGACAGCTGCTTCATAAATGCAGCTTATATCAGCTTTGAGCATGTTTCAGAACAGACAAGCAACTTTAGGCCTCGTACACACGATCAAATCTGTCCGCTGGAAACGGTCTGCTGGACCGTTTCAGCAGACAGATTCGATCGTGTGTACGGCCGAGCGGACGGATTTGGCCACCCGACAGATTTCAAAGCATGCTTTGAAATCTATCGGGTGGGAATTCGTCCGCCCGACATGTCTGCTGGTTAGTACACTTACCAGCAGACATGTCGTCCCGCACCGCCGCCGCACCGCCGCCGCACCGCCGCCGAATGGATTCGGCGCATGCGCGGAAGTGTTTTACTTCCTGGTGCGGTGACGTGGCGGCGTCAACGTCACCGCCACGTCACCGACACGTCAGCGCGCCGTCTGCTGGCAGGGATTTTGGTTTGCTCGTGTGTACATGCGAGCAAACCAAAATCCCAGCAGACAGATTTGTTCAAATCTGTCGGACAGACAGATTTGAACAAATCTGTCTGCTCGTGTGTACGAGGCCTAAAAGGAATGCAGAGGGAGTAGGGTGTTCTGGTCTTTGCGTCTTTTTTTCCATTGCTTGTCTGCGAAAAATGCTTAGACAAGGGGCAGATAGGGCACGTACCACATGTAGTGCAGGAATCAGATATATGCAACACTAATTGCAGGGGTCAGGTGTGTGTAATGGATCACATGCAGGGGTCAGATGTGTATAACACACAGAGTGAAGGGGTTTTAATTGTGGCATGCAGTTGTCAGGTGTGTGTTATGAATAGAGGGAAAGAAGCATTCAATACTCCTACATACTTTACCTTTTCAGCAAAACTGCCCCTCCTAAAAATCAAGCATTAATTTATATGCATTAAGGTGAAAAACCTTCTGTGCTGCAGATCGCCGATAACCACCCCTTTTTCCTGAGCCTGTTTCGATCCAGCGATGTGCATGAGCACAACGGCTCTAGCCGCTCTTGCTCTCCTCATTAAACAGTTTAATAGCAGCAGTAGCCAGAGTTGGCTCTGTAATTAGGCGGTAGCCTAAGGCCTCGCACTCAAATGGGGCCTCGCAGCCGCCTAATTTGCCTGTAATCAATGCTAATGTCGGCACCATCGGATCTCTCTATCACCCCTCTCTTACTCACCTCCCCCCTCTTACATTGGCTGAATATGTCTAATGGGTGAGGAGGGGGCCCTGGAAGTGGTGCTGATCACCTGTGTGCTCGATCCGTGCATTTTCTGCAGCCATTTTTCTTGCTTGAATTATTTTTCCCATTATGGGCGTGAGTGGGGCCTCATGTCAACATTTTGCCTAAGGCTTCACAAAACCTAGAGCCGCCTCTGGCAGTAGCCATTTGCTCCCACTGCTGTCAATCAAAAAGATGCAGCAGTAAGGCGGCGTACACACGACCGGTTTCCTCGGCAGAGTTCAGCAAGAAACCGGTCGTGTGTACACTTTTCGCCGAGAAACCCACCGAGGAACTCGTCAAGCCAAAAAGAGAGCATGTTCTCTATTTCCTCGATGGGCAATGGGAAAATTTGTCTCGACGATTTTTTTGACTGCTGAACAAGGAACTCGACGGGGAAAACGATGTGTTTCTCCCGACGAGTTTCTCGGTCGTGTGTACGCCGCCTACGACGGGGGTGCTCCCATGGAAAATGGCTTTCCATGGGGGCACCTTATGAAGAGGAGGAGCCAGTAGCGCCTGCGGGGGACCCTAGAAGAGGAGGACTGGGGCTGCTCTGTGCAAAGCCAAACAAAATAAATCAAAGGTTTACAATTACTTAAAAGCATATCTGCAAGTGTCTTTGGATTCTCTTACAATCTTCTGCAACATTGTATTGTAAAGAATAGAATGTATGGCTCTTTGGTGATGACAAAACCACACTTGAAGATCGTTGCATCTACAATAGTATGTTGACAACCAATGATACAAATAAAACTATGCTTTGTTATGCTCATGTGCACACAGAAGAATCATATGAACACATGGTCTAGGCACAATGTACACAAGTTAATTAGAAACAGTGTAAATCATTTAACCAATAAGGTCATTTTTGGCCTTTGAGAGAAAACTGAAGCACTTTTAAAATTTGCAGAAACCCTGGGAAATACAGGGCTTGCATTACTAATGTATCAAGTGAGGTGAAGTGCCGTGAAGTAAACAGAATATAAACATCCAATCACGCACAAGGGAGTTTAAATAAAATAAGCTTCTCTTTCCTCTAATTGGATGTTTGACATGAACACTGTTTCACTTGATCACTTCATCGCACTTGATCTGATTTAGTATTTTAGTAAATCTTGCTCAGAAACTTTTTACAAATACTAATGACTCAGCCGTACTAATGATGCCTTTACCTAAAAAAATAATTATGAAATATCTATCTATCAGTTTTACAATATTAATTTAGGCACAATATAGCAAACAAAAAATCTGTTCTTATAAGATCAGAAGAAATACAAAAAAAATATATATATATACTTGTATATTATAACATATATATATGTTAATTTCAGAATTAGTTTGTTAACCATTGGAAAAAGCTGCTTTTCCATACCAAATCAGAATAACATTTCCCCCATCCCAATGTTATTAGGAATGGTTGTGTGTTTCCATCCACCTTGGCAGAAAACACATAAAAAATATTATTTCCTCTAGGAGCTGCAATATGAGGAAATTTTGTTAGCCTCATTTGTGCAGTTAATAGTCTGCAAGAAAACTATTATCACCATGAAATTTGAAAAGAATACTCTGGAGAAAATATAGCCAGAGTGTCAGCATTCATTGTGCTTGCAGAGACACTCCAACTTCAGAAGGGAAAGTCTTTATTCTAATAAAGTTTAGCAAACTAAATGTTCGGAAATCAGAAAACTGAGGGTTTATATTCATTTATAATAATAAAATAATAATAATAAAAAAAACGACCTTGAAAAGTGTCTACATTACCAATGTAAAAAAGTGTAATGCCGCGTACACATGACTTAAAAAATTATTATATTTTTAATGTCATTAAAAATGAATCGCCGATTCACAAACGTACTTGCACCTGTCGCTGTAATCTACGCCTTTTACGTGAGGCATACGTCCGGCGTAAAGTTACCCCTGCTATATGAGGCGCAGGTAATGCAAAGGTATGGGCCAGGGAAAGACGCCGTCGAATTTTACGTCGCGTGCGCTGTTTAAGTAAAACTTTGTGAATAGGGGTGTGAGTAGGTTACGTTTACGTCGTAGGCGTATCTTAGGCAGCTATTTCGACGTAACTGTGAGCATGCGCACTGGGATGCATCCAAGAGCCAACGCATGTGCAGTTCGTTTCTTGAAGCTCAGCCCATCATTTGCATGGGGTCACGCTTCATTATAATATATCACACCCACTTCCAGCCCACTTCCACCTAATTTGACTTACGTCGGCTTACGCCGACAACTATACGCTACGCCGGCGCAACGTTGAACGCATATTCTTTGAGAATAGCATGCTTGCCTCTTAACGTTGTGCCGGCGTAGCGTAAAGACGATGCGCTACGCCGGCATAAATATATATATTCCTCTACCGCTGGCTACATTCAGAACACTGATGCTCTGGTATGGCGGTTTGGCAATCTGCGATCTGGGTTTGCAAACCTGCTATCCCAAAGCAAGAGGTCGCGGGCCACATGAAATGGCTCCGCAGGCCACATGTGCCCCCCCCCCCCTGTCATAGGCCAACACAAGTGGCACAAAATTGTGAAGTGGAAGGGAAATGATAAATGGTTTGCAAAATTCTTTTAAATATAAATAAGTGAAAAGTGTAACGTGTATTTGTATTCATCCCCCCTGTCAATACTTTGTAGAACCACCATTGACTGCAATTACAGCTGCAAGTCTTTTTAAATAATTGTCTCTACCAGCTTTGTACATCTAGAGAGTGACATTTTTTGCCCATTCTTCTTTGCAAAATAAGTCAAGCTCTGTCAGGCCGCGTACACACGAGGGGATATGTCCGCTGAAAACGGTCCGATGGACCGTTTCAGCAGACATCTCCGCTCGTGTGTATGGGCTAGCGGACAGATTTCTCCACCCGACAGATTTCAAACAAGCTTTGAAATCTATCCGGTGGGGATCTGTCCGCCCGACATGTCTGCTGGTTAGTACACTTACCAGCAGACATGTCGTCCCCCACCGCCGCCGCGCCGCTGCCGAATGGATTCGGCGCATGCGCGGAAGTGTTTTACTTCCTGGTGCGGTGACGTGGCGGTGACGCGGCGGCGTCAACGTCACCGCCGCGTCACCGCCACGTCACCGGGCCGTCCGGCGGCGGGGAATTTGATCCGATGGTGTGTACACGCCATCGGATCAAACTCCCGATCGGACATATCCGATGGAAATGGTCCGCGGACCGTTTTCATCGGATATGTCCGATCGTGTGTATGGGGCCTCAGAGATAGAGATCGTCTGTGGACAGCAACTTTCCAGTCTTGCCACAGATTCTCAATTGGATTTAGGTCTAGACTTTGACTGGGCCATTCTAAAACACATCAATATCCTTCGTAGCTCTGGCTATATGTTTAGGGTTGTTGTGCTGCTGGAAGGTGAACCTCCACCTCAGTCTCAAGTCTTTTGCAGACTCTAAGGCCGCGTACACATGATCAGTCCAAACTGATGAAAACGCACTGAAGTCCAGTTTCATCGGTCCAAACCGACCGTGTGTATGCCCATCAGTCTGTTGTCCTTCAGTCCAACGTTTTAAAACTTGCTTTAAAATCGGACCGATGGACGCCTACCGATCGGTCAAAACCGATGGTTAGTACGAAAAAGCATTGGTTCAAAAACCCGCGCATGCTCAGAATCAAGTTGACGCATGCTTGGAAGCATTGAATGTCGTTGTGTTTTATGTCACCGCGTTCTGACACAATCGGTTTTTGAACTGATGGTGGGTACGCACATCAGACCATCAGTCTGTGAACCGATGAAAATGAACTTCAGTCCGTTTTCATCAGTTTGGACTGATCGTGTGTACAGGGCCTAACAGGTTTTCTTCTAAGATTGCCCTGTATTCGGCTCTATCCATTGTCCCATCAACTCTGTGAAAAAAACATAAATCGCGCTACCTCTAAACCATGTGAAACAAATGTTTGAATCACAAAACACACAAAAACTATGTGATATATATTGATATAAATCATAAACTATGTGGTATATGATGGTATATATAAATCACTAATATACCAAAAAACAAGAGAGGTTAATAGCCACTAGAGGGCACTATATAGCACTCTCAAGTCCCTCAATAGTGAAACAGTGATAAATGAACATCAAAAAAAATAAATAAAAAAAATTAGATCATACCATTAGATCAGTGTTTTTCAACTCCAGTCCTTAAGGCACACCAACAGGTCAAGTTTTCAGGATTTCCCTCAGATGAAATGGCTGTGGTGATTACTAAGGCAGTGAAACTGATCAAATCACCTGTGCAAAATAATGGAAAGCCTGAAAACATGACCTGTTGGTGTGCCTTGAGGACTGGAGTTGAAAAACACTGCATTAGATCACAATAAAAAGATATATAGACATGTGAATAAAACAAATATTGTAGCAATAAAGTCCATAAATGTTTAACACATGAATTGCCAAATGCCCGTGATCTGTGCGAAATTCCAAAATCAGTTGAAAAATTGTCCAAAGAAAAGTGATGTAACCTCCACCAAAATATAGATTGGCTCCTTACCAAATCGCCATGATCCCTTATGACAGGGGATCATAAACAGCATATAATAGGTAGTCGCTCCCAGTCTTGCATTTCAGACAGATACGATCCTTCACATTGGGTCTCATCCACAAGTGATTAAACTTCACCAACATCAATGCCCACCATGTAAAAAACAATAACAGCTCCACATAGCGCATTAAATGAGTAAAAAAAAGATTTACACCCTGTTCCAAATTATTATGCAAATTATATTTTTCTCATTTACCTAAATAATTGATGTAAACAACAGTCAGCATAATTCTCATGTTATCAACTATTAAGAGTACAATTCAATTTTTATTGAACAAACCTCCTAATGATAACAGTTTTTTTTTTCCAAATAAAAAACTTACAACACACTGTTCCAAATGATTACGCACAGTAAGTTTCAAAACACTTTATAGGTTGTAAAGAACTGAAAATAGTCATTTGTTGTGTTTGCAGCATATTTACTGAAATCAAAAGCTATATCAATCAAACTTTGAACAACATTTTAACTTTGAACACATTTTAACAGGTGACGTTACATTATAACACAGGACCTCTTATTTGATAGCAGTTTCACAAGTCTTGCATCCATTAAACTTGTGAGTTTTTGGACAGTTTCTGCTTGAATTTGTTTGCAAGATGTCAGAATAGCCTCCCAGAGCTGTTGTTGGATGTAAACTTCCTCCCACCCTCATAGATCTTTTGCTTGAGGATGCTCCAAAGGTTCTCAATAGGATTGAGGTTAGGAGAGGATGGAGGCCACACCATGACTTTCTCTCCTTTTATCCCCATAGCAGCCATTAATGCAGAGGTATTCTTTGCAGCATGAGATGGTGCATTGTCATGCATGAAGATGATTTTATTACGGAAAGCATCGTTATTTCTTCTGTACCAGGGAAGGAATTGGTCAGTCAGGAACTCCACATACTTTTCAGAGGTCATCTTTACACCCTCGGGGACCCTAAAGGGGCCGACCAGCTCTCTTCCATGATTCTGGCCAAAACATGACTCCACATCCACCTTGTTGATGTCGCAGCCTTGTTGGAACAGGGTGGCTGCCCACCAATCATCCACTACTCCATCCATCTGGACAATCCAGGGTTGCACGGTACTCATCAGTGAACAGGACTGTTTGAAAATTAGTCTTCATGTATTTTTCTGCCCAATGCAGCCATTTCTGCTTGTGAGCATTGGTTAGTGGTGGCTGAATGGAAGGTTTATGCACAGTTGCAAGACTCTGGAGGACTCTCCACCTTGATGTTCGTGGGACTTCAGAGGCACCAGCAGCTTCAAAGATCTGTTTGTTGCTATGTAATTGTGTTTTAGCAGCTGCTCTATTGATCTGATGCATGGATCTGGCAGAAATCTTCCTCAATGTGCCTTTATCTGCATGAAACCGTCTGTGCTCTGAATCAGCCACAAATCTCTTTATAGTGCGATGATCATGCTTACGTTTTCGGGAAATATCGAATGTTTTCACATCTCGTCCAAGGCATTGAACTATTTCACTCTTTTTGGCAGCAGAGAGATCTTTTTTCCTCCCCATATTGCTTGAAAATGGTGCTCTGCTTAATAATGTGGAACACCCTCCTTTAGTAGTTTTTCCTTTAGTTGGGCTCAACTGGCAATCTAATTATCACAGGTGTCCGAGATTGTTTTCAGTGATCAAAAGAGCTCTGAGACACATCCATGAGTTAACCTGAAAATTAAAATATTTAATCTTTGTGACACTAAAATAGAATTTGCATAATAATTTGGAACAGGGTGTATTAAAAGTTGTGTTGCACTTACAAACATGCGGTAAAAAAATGCCTCGAATCTGATGTGCTGGCCGGTACACAAATTCCCGGACACCCGTCCACTGGGGGAAGGTTTGGAGCTCTTGGGTGACGACAGCGCACCACTCTGCCTTACGTCCGTTTCGTAAAAAATTACTTCTTCCAGGGGCCCATCAACTCTTACCAGCCTCCCTGTCCTTGCTGAAAAAAAGCATCCCCACAACATGCTTCCACCACCATGTTTCACAATAGGGATGGTGTGTTCAGGGTGAGGTGCAGTGTTAGTTTTGCGCCACACATAGTGCTTTGCATTTAGGCCAAAATGTAAAATTTTGGTCTCATCTGACCAGAGCACCTACTTCCACATGTTTTTTGTGTCCCCCACATGGCTTCTCTCAAACGGCAAATGGGGCTTCTTATGGCTTTATTTCAACAATGGCTTTCTTCTCGCCACTCTTCCATAAAGGCCAGATTTGTGGAGTACACAACTAATAGTTGTCCTGTGGACAGATTCTCCCACCTGAGCTGTGGATCTTGGCAGATCCTCCATAGTTACCATGGGCCTCCTGGCTGCTTCTCTGATGAATACTCTCCTTGCCTGGCCTGTCAGTTTAGGTGGACGGCCATGTCTTGGTAGGTTTGCAGTTGTGCCATATGCTTTTTATTTTCAGATGATGTATTGAACAGTGCTCCGTAAGATGTTCAAAGTGGGATATTTTTTATATCTTAACCCCGCTTTTAACTTCTCCACAACTTTATCACTGACCTATCTTATGTGTTTCTTGGCCTTCGTGATGCTGTTTGTTCACCAAGGCTCTTTAACAAACCTCTGAGAGCTTCACAGAACAGCTTTATACTGAGATACTGAGATTAAATTACAAACAAGTGGACTCTATTTACTAAGTAGGTGACTTCTGAAGACAATTGGTTCCACTATATTTTAGTTAGAGGTATCAGAGTTGGGGGCTAAATACAAATGTACACCACACTTTTCAGATATTTATTTGTAAAAAAAGTTGAAAACCATTTATCATTTTCCTTCCACTTCACAATTATGTGCCACTTGTTGGTCTAGCACATAAAATACAGTTACAATTTTGGTTGTAACATGTCAAAATTTTGGAAAATTTATGTAAATGATATATAACCAGGTCTATACAGGTTATAGTGATACTTATTTTTATAGAAGTGTGGCGAATCCCACGTAGGAGCCGTTGGTGAATAAGGATCCCTCACCCTGCAGAGCCAGGCACTCCAAATCTCCATAGTATCCCAATGACTGAGGGGATAAAACTTGGCTAGGCTAGAGGGAAAATTATGGGATGCTCACTTGACTTAGGCCGCGTACACACGACCAAATAAATCTGTTCAAATCAGTCTGACAGACCGATTTGATCAGATTTGTCTGCTGGGCTGTTTTGGTTTAATCGCTGTACACACGATCAAACCAAAATCACCGCCGGCAAACAGCGCGGTGACGTGGCGATGACGTTGGCGCCGCCACGTCACCGCACCAAGAAGTAAAATACTTCCGCGCATGCGTCGAATCCATTCGACGCATGTGCGGGCAGATATGTCTGCTGGTTAGCGTACTAACCAGCAGACATATCGGACAAACGGATTCCCAGCAGACAGATTTTAAAGCATGCTTTAAAATCTGTCTGCTGGAAAAATCTGTCTGTCTGCCCGTACACACGATCTAATCTGTCTGCTGAAACAGTCTGTCAGACCGTTTCCAGCAGATAGATTTGATCGCGTGTACGCGGCCTCAGAGACAACTTAGCTATTTACAGTCTATATTTACAGTCTATAATACACTCCTCTCCCTTCCTCCAGCACTCACTTGCTTGCAGGCAAAAAGAACACATATATAGCTGGAACACTGAATCTGACAAAAAGGCACTAAACCATATAAAGTAAAAGCCATTTACAGGCAGGGACCGTGGGGCCCCTTTGGTTGTGAAGAGAAAATACATTGTCCAACTACATTCCTGTGGCCACTGAACCTAACAGCCAATCCACTTGGCTGCAGTTGCCTCTCTCACTAGCCCTTCTGACTACCACTCACAGTCATCCCTGATTGTCACACTCCCCAGCCCCCAGGCTTACATCTCCTGGAGATCTCCTGTACATGCTAGCTGTCTCCTGCTGTATCCACACTTGCTCCCGTGCCTCTGGACAGGAGCCTACCATTTGTTTTGAGACTATCCCTCCAGCACCCGATCCCCAGGCCCAAGGTCACCCCCCAGACACTTCTCAGCACTTCTCCTCAGCACTTTATCTGCAGCTTCCATCCGACTGTCCCCTGCTGGCTTGACTAAGTTAAGAGGTGCCCTTCCCCTGTCAGCCCACTTGCTCAGGATTGGCTGTGGCCCTCCTCAATACTCCAGGCAGCTCTTCCTTACCTCCATCCCATTCTTCTGGAAGCTTCACCAAGGTTCCAGCAAGTAGGGGGAGGTACAAAAGGTGCTGCCTGATGAGCCATCCAGCCTCCCTGAGTCACTTACCTTGACCAGATTCAACACCTTGACCGTTACCTACATTATCAGAAAAAAAAAAAAACATGTACACTAGCACCTAGAGGGTGCTACATACGCTTTACAGGATTCCTATAGTTCTTAGTACTAATGACTGTCTTGGAAGTTTTGTGCCAATAACATTTATTATTTTTGTATATGTACTCCAGGGGATCACTGTTTTTTTTTTTACAGTATGTAGCACTACCGCTTCAAGTGTCCCTGATTTGTATCCCAGGTTTTCTTCCTGCTAGTGCAGCAACAACTAGGCAAACAGCAGATTTCATTCTTCTGGTTCCACAACAGTCTAGAGGTAGCCCTTTTTTAAAGTGTATTGCAGATCAACTTGGATGGAAATTAGGGAGCTGTGAGATACTCCAGAACACTAACCAAGAATGTAAGGACATTATCTTCTTAGAAACAGCTTCTTAACACAGTCCTCTAAGTATTATAACATGAACTGGTACACCATTGGCAATGTCCCTGGCCAGGCAAGCCTTAACTGAGTGTGCCAGTGGTTAACAACAGTAACAGTCACAAGGATCTCTCTCTCTCTCTGATCTGTACTCAGTGTCCCCAGAGCTTTGGTGTCTATCTCAGACTCCAGCAGGCAGACTCCTCTGTTTGGTCCCCAGATAGGGGCATCCCTCTTTTTGCTCCCAATGACTTGTAAAAAGATAGCCCTCCCCCAGCTAAGCACAGCTGGGACCATGATGAACAGGATGGATTCTCAGCGGGACAGCCAGGAAGGTTTAATAGCCAATTCTGGCTGGGGACATCCCCCCCAAGGAAAAAAGCCTGCTCTCTGAGATTCCAAACTATTTATGCATTTCCCAACCACCATCTGGACACATCTCCCCAGAGACTGTCTGGAGCTGCATAAATAATAAATATTCGGCTCACCCGCCCACTATGTTTTGGAAATCTCCAGAAAACAGGGGCAAGCAGTCAAACTTGCAGTCTGCCAAGCCCATTTCGATCTAATGCCGCGTACACACAATCACTTTTTGTGATGAAAAAAAACAACGTTTTCAAAAACGTCATTTAAAATGACCGTGTGTGGGCAAAACGTCGTTTTATGTCTTCAAAAAAAACGACCAAAAAAAAATTCGAACGTGCTTGAATTTTTTGTGTCGTTTTTCAAAACGTTGTTTTTTGTGTCATAAAAAGTGATGGTGTGCGGGCAAAACGATGTTGAAAACGACGTTTTTAAACCCGCGCATGCTCAGAAGCAAGTTATGAGACGGAGCTTAAATGGAACAGAGTGCCGTCAAATGTGGTGTACGTCACCACGCTTTGCTAGAGCATTTTGGAAAAATGATGGTGTGTATGCAACGTCGTTTTGGAAAATAAAGTTTGAAAAACGTTGTTTTGTTTCGTCACATAAAACGTCGTTTTTTTCATCACAAAAAGTGATCGTGTTTACGCGGCATTACTTTAATTATTTACAGAGTTTGCATATTTACAGTACAGCTGCGGTGGCCACTCAAAGACCCCAATTGAGCTTCTGCCCTAATACAAGCAGTTAATCACTGTAAAAGACATACACTGTATAGATAGATAGACAGATAGCTATGCATCAATCACTGTGAAGATTGTTCAGGTAGTGTGGCTCTGCTGAATGAGATTCCTTGATTTACACATTTATCTGATATGCCCATAGGTTAGCAGATTAGCTTAAAAAGACAGCATGTTGGGTGCAGTCTTCCTTCCAAATAAAGTTTATGGCAATGATTGCTTTAACAACAGAGAAGATAACGAAAATATGTTCATTCACTTGACCGATGCTTTTTTACATGGGAAACCCCTCAAACATGTTGTCTATTTACAATAGTTAATAAAGAATATAGTGAAAACCCTACAGCCAAGGTCATGCAAGTGTATTTTTTTTTTAGTTTATTATCTAAAAAAATCAGAGGCAGAAGATGTATTTCTTTCATCAAAGATACATCACAATACTCTTTCCTGATACTGAGATATACTAGAGGCTGTAGACATTCTTCAATATAACCAAGGGTGCATGAAATTACTACATGTCAGAATAAAAACATTTTAGGAATTTCTAGGAAACATACACTGTATTAAACATATATCCCAAAGCTTTCAGAGAAATAGTGAACACTGGCAATTGATTAAATCTTTCAAAGTTGAAAACTGCAACCAAACCAGCAACTAATCAAAAAGTTAAAAACATAAAAGTACACCCACAGTATATTAACTGGAGAAGCCTTCTAACGTGAGAATGTAATCAATAATAAAGCAGAGAAGATTTCTTTACTCAATATCGATATTTACTCAATATCGTAGACATTACATTTATCAAAATTTCTTTTATACTAGCAATTCCAATTTTTTTGGGGAGAATATACAGCCATGTTGATCTTCCAGTGACCAGTATGAGAGTGTGAGAACGATAACATCAAATTTAACACATCTGGAGGCGCATGTGCGGCAGCTCCCAAGATGGCCGCCGGATTCTAGAGCTCCGCTCCACCACGGCCCTATTTTAGCCACCGGAGCGCTCTCACCGGGACCATCGAGCAGGGGAGACCCCCGGGAACAGGTGTATGTCAGCGGCGCCGGTTAGGAGGGACCTATCGCGGCAGATGGCGGCTCTTCCGGGACCCCTCAGCTATGCCAAGATGGCGGCGGTGGCGCAGCAAGCCATACACACAGCGGAGGACTTGGGGCACACTGGGGAGTCTATAGCAGACCAGGACCTGATCCAGCCGCCACCCCCAGTTACCGACTTCCCCCCCTGCCCCTGGCTGCTCCCCCAGCTTCCACGGAATCCCTATTGGGACGGCTGAGCGCAGGGCCCCCCTCTACTCTCATGCTAGACCCCCATATAGGTCTTTTACTGGAAGTGAATGAGGCTGCAGAATCCACTCCTATCCCCACTGACTTCTCTTCCATGATGGAAGCCTTTGCACAAATGCTCTCCAAGAGCTTGGCTCTCAATGCAGCTCAGATCACCTCATCCATACATGCAGATCTGCAGCAGATTGGGGCGAGAATGGACACAATAGAGAAAAAGACTGATCAGGCTGTGGTGCGCAGGGCTCTGCAACCCCCCCGCTCAGACGGCCTCCCCAGAGACATTATAGTGAAACCTCACTTTTATTCGGTGAAGGAAATCCAGGAATGCCGAAAACCTTACTCTGAACGGTCACAAAATCCAGATTTTTGCTGATCTTTCCCCATATACGGTGCAGAAAAGGCGATTGCTTAAACCGTTGTTGCAGCTCCTGATGGAGAGAGAAATAACTTACAGATGGTCTTTCCCCCTATGACTGAACTTCTCCTTCAAGAACAAAAGCTATGGCTACTCATCCCTGGCTGAGGGTGAGCGACTGCTGTCACATCTGGGGATCCTGTCTCGGGACCTCCCACCCATGCAGGTCGGCAGAAGCAATCCGGCCTCTACGAAGAGACCATCGCCAGCAAGCCCACTACAGCACACTTGGCTCAAACAGGGCTACAAGCGTTCCAAGGAAAATTTTCAGACCTGGTGGTCTCTCCCCTCTACTGTCCTCTTTTTGGATCCATGACTTTTTCACATTACATGTTACTAGCGTTCTGGCATGATTTACCCGCTACCCCCCCTGCTGGTGAAGATATCTTGCCTACAGCAATCAGACTATTGTTTTCATTAACCATTCTTTTGTGCAGGTAGCCCGGCTGGGCCTCCTCTCCTGGACTGGGGCTGGGGCGTGTGGGCTTTGCCCGTGGTATGCTCTGGGGGGCTTGCGGATCGCCCAGGGCGGTCTTTTCCCTTTAACATGCTGTTGGCCCCCTGTGCGACTCCTTACTTCTCGACTGCATTGCAATGTTATGCTTGGTCAATTTCTCCTTTCTTGTTTTTTGTGTCTTGTCTCTTCTTTAAAATTATTGCTCTATTTTGGACAGGACTTCCCAGGCAGATTCCTCTGGGCTGCGGGTGGAGGCCTGCCACCCGCGGTCGGGGGCCATCCGGTTCCATCAAATTGTGGAGCTATAATCTCCCAGGTCACTTCCCACAGCTCAGCTGTGTGGGCCTTTTTTTAGCACATGTCCTCAATGGTACCAGCAGCAGTTACCCAGGTTTGCAAGATCTTATAAGGCAGGCCAGAAGAGTCTGTAGCCATTTTAGACAATCATACACAACCCGTGTTCAGTTAACTGAAATTCAACAGGAATTCCACATTCCCACCATGTGGAACCATTTGAGGAGGCAACAAGGATGGTATGTCGTGACAATGCACGCATCAGTGACACAATTCATCTTGATCTTCATCAATTATTTTTGTAGCGTTGGTTGCTTGTCAGCTGCCACGGCTAAACAAGTAGTTTGCGCCCCTAACCCATGGATATTTAGCACTCCCTGAGTCCTTTCTACTCATACAGTATTAAAACCCCTTATGGTACATTTTTGGATGTATCTCTCTTTCTCTTTGTTCTCCTTAATTTCCCTTTCATCTCTTGCTATCCTAATTTCTTTACACTGACTGACAGATTCAGTCAGTCAGTCAGTGTCAGTGGGAGAGTAGGACGCTCCATGCTTCCGCACGAGTCTGCTCTCGCCAGGGACCAGACAGACAGTCAGAGATCAGGCAGACTGATAGGCAGGTTCTCTCTATCCCTCCAGAGACCAGAGACTCACCATCTGGCTTCCATCTGGCCTCCCCCCAGCTTCACCAGATCCCCCCTGGCTCCCCTTCTTCACCCCCTCTCCAGGGGAACCAGCAGGTAAGCCATCCACTGTAGGTGCAGGCGGCCGTCCTTATCAGGACAAGCTGCTGCTACCTGCTCAATTCCTCGGCTCTTCCCCTCTCCATAACTCCCCTCCTGTACCCCCACGCCATCTCCCCTACTCTAGTTAACCATCCGCCACCCATCCGAAACCATTTTACGCCTCTTTGGGCGTTTCCCATTGCTCCGCGCCGGCCTGGAAGCATTTTCGGCAGCCGCAACTTGGAAAGGCCGCGGCTTCACCCGAGGCCTAGTGGCGCGCCGCTTCTCACCCCTGCCAACTGTCACCAAACACCTGATACGGCCCAGAAACCCCCCCAGACCCCTGGAAAGTATCTTCCACCCCCTGTCCACCGATCCTGCCCCCCACAGCAGCACCGATCCACTTAATCTGGGTGCTCACCAGTCTGGATCCTGCTGCTGGATCAGTGGCCATCTTACTACACCCAGCCCTAATCTCCCCTTTCTCAACACCATTACAACTTGATCCAGGGTTCACCCGATCGCCTTTCAAGGGGTCAGGAAGGAATTTTTTTTCCCTACCGCAGCATATTGGCATAGCACGGTCAGGGTTTTTTTTTGCCTTCCTCTGGACCAAGTCAGGATAGAGGATTCAGTTAATCCTTGAAAATCCCCCCCCCTCGGTGTTGGCGACTATGGTTAATCTGCAATACTCGGCAGAGACCATCTGGGGTCTGAGGCGATTTGCCGCAATACTACCAGCCATCACCAAAAAAGCCCTTCGAACTGAGCAACTTCTGAGAATCGATCGTCGATCGACTATCAAAAATCTCAGCCGTTTGCCCCAGCCTAAGCACATATCGTGTGCTTTGATCAACACAAGATCGGCAGTAAAACACCGACTAGAAATCCATGATTTCCTCCTACAATACGATGTAGACTGCCTCTTTATTACAGAGAGCTGGCTCACAGCCGACTGTAACACCATTCTAGGAGAAATGGTGCCAGAAAATTATCGTATCATAACGGAAAATAGAATAGGGCAAAGAGGAGGAGGACTGGCTGTGATCCATAAGACTCATCTTGTGATCACAAAACCAGTACTTCAAAACCCTCTTCCATTCATGGAAACCCTTACTCTACAACTGCAAGTAAACTCCCAGGAGACCGTCCGGATTCTACTCTGCTATAGGCCACCCGGCCCAAAATCGCAGCTTCTCCCTTCATGGACGGACTTTATCTCCACCTATACCCTGAACAGCAAACGCCTTCTGCTGCTCGGGGATTTCAACCTCTGGGCCAACTCCTCACAAGACCCCGTTGCTGACGCCTGTATTGACCACATGGAAGGATTAGCGCTACAACAATTAGTATGTGGGCCCACACATGCTTCAGGTCACACACTTGATCTCATTTTCAGACTAGATCTGGAAATAGAAATCTTGGGAAATGAACCATTGCCATGGACAGATCACCATGCAATCAAATTCATTATCCCCAATTCCCCCCCCCCTAACAAAAACATCAAATCCATTGACAACTCACTGGACTAGATGTCAGAAGAAGCTCCACTCGGAATTCTTCAAAGCCACATTAAGGAAAAAAATAGAAACAATTCAGCCGCATCAAACGGCTGAAGAAACACTTGAGGCCATAAACACAGCCCTATCACAGGCAGCTGACTTAACAGTGCCAAAACGTAAAACCCACATCCGAAAAAAAAACTCCAGCTGGTTCAACAACCAACTGGCGTTATTGAAGCAAGAACGCAGAAGGGCTGAAGCCGCCTGGAAAAGAAACTCATCTGATGAGAATCTCTCCATCTACAAGGCAATAACAAGGACATATCATAAAGAAATCTTCAAAGCCAAGAAAGACTATTTTTCTGAGGCTATCAATAGCGCCCTGAATCGCCCCCACGAACTCTTCAAGCTGGTCACTCAGACCATGAATCCAGGATGTCTTGAAGCCCCCAATTCCGACACACAAGAATTTTGCAATGAATTGTCGGATTACTTCATCAATAAAATTGAGGGTATCCGGCAAAGCATTCAGCAAAACAATCCCCCCCGTAGTCCCCCCCCCCGTGATTATTTACACAACACCTGTAGTAATTCACCACAACCAGGTAAATTCAAGCTGGAACTCATCTCTACCCAAGCCACTAAAAATATCATCGGCACTCTGCGCAACAGCACTGCGCCGAACGATATTATCCCTACTAAGCTGCTGAAGGAATGCGCCGACATCCTGGCACCTCCTATCACGCAGCTTATTAACCAATCTTTCATGGAGGGCATAGTACCCTCCCAGTTGAAGGAGGGCGTAATTAGACCCATCCTGAAGAAACCCACCCTGGATCCCAAGGATCCACTCCACCGCCGCCCCATAACAGGCTTAAGCGCTCTCTCTGAGGTCATGGAGAAAGTAGTGGTACAACAGCTGCAACAGCATCTAGATACCCACAACCTACTTGATCCATTTCAATCAGGATTCCGCCCCGGACACGGGACAGAAACAGCATTGCTCAAGATTTGGGACGACGCTCTCGAGGCCGCAGACGAAGGAGAATCTTGTCTTCTGGTTTTGTTGGACCTAAGCGCAGCTTTCGACACTGTAGACCACAAGCTTCTATTGACTCGGCTAGCTGAAGTAGCCAAAGTCGCAGAAAGCGATCTATCTTGGTTCTCCTCTTTTTTGGAAAACCGGTCGCAAATAGTGAAGCTAGGACCTTTCACTTCTGAAAAACGCACGGTGTTATGCGGAGTCCCTCAAGGATCCCCCCTGTCGCCGGTGTTGTTCAACATTTATCTTCGTCCTCTTTTTGAAATTATTAGCAGTCAAAAACTGCTTTATCACTCATACGCAGACGATACGCAACTGTATTTCCGCATTTGCAATAAAAAGGATCACCACCTCAATCTAGAGACATGCCTCTCTTTGATAGAGGACTGGATGACAAAGAGTTATCTTAAACTCAACGGAGCGAAAACAGAACTTCTCCTGTTTCACGCCAAGCGTAAGAATCTACCTGCAACAACTTGGAGTCCCCCACCCATTCTAGGGAAAATCATCACCCCCTGTGCCAAAGTCAAAAGTCTCGGGGTCATTTTCGACTCCTACATGACAATGGACGCACAAATAGGGTCAGTTGTCAGCGGATCTCACCATCTGCTGCGCCTACTACGTAGACTCATCCCTTTTATTCCCAAAGAAGACATTGCGGTCGTGGTGGGAGCAATTGTGAACTCCAGATTGGACTATGCAAATGCCCTTTACCTCGGACTCCCTAAGTACCAAATCGCTCGTCTACAAGTCGTTCAAAATACGGCCGCCAGACTTGTGACTGGGAAAAAACCCTGGGAATCAATCTCACCTTCACTGAGATCCCTTCACTGGCTGCCAGTAAAAGACAGAATCACTTTTAAAGCACTCTGTCTAACGCATAGATGTATTAATGGGAATGCTCCCCATTATTTATGCGAAAAAATAAAAGCTCATAATCCCAATCGCGTCCTGCGATCCACCAATCAAAATCTACTCCAGAAACCGAAAGCCAACTACAGGTCCAAAGGAGATAGAAGATTCGCGGTCCAAGGTCCCAGACTATGGAACGCTTTACCAACCAGCATTCGGTTGGAGGAGAACCACTTAGCCTTCAGGAGAAAGATCAAGACTCATCTCTTTTGATACCAAAGGAGACAGGAACAACAAGCGCCCAGAGGCGATTTAGTTCGCATGTGCCGCGCTATATAAGTTTTCATTCATTCATTTTTTCATTCATTCTTGTCCCCCCATCCCTCTAGCCGTCTTTCTTGTTCTTTCTGTTATATTGTCTCTCCCTTTTTCTTTGTTCCTCCCCCTCTTTTCCTTGACATTCCATGTATTCTCTATCTTTATTCCTTCTCCTGATCCCTTGGTGGGGGTGGGGGGAATGGGATGAGTGGCAGTGCTTGGGGGTGTTCTGATGAGCCAACTTAGGTGCTCTTGATCAAGGTCATCTGCTGATCTCAGAACTGTAGTGGTGACTTTTAATGGCAACTCTAATCACAGGTAGTGTCTCCGGCTTCACTGTGTCGCCGACTTTGTAGTGTCTCACAGCAGTGACACCTATGCCGAAATCAGGAGATAGGGTCTCTTTCAGTCCCTCCCACTTCCCATTCCTCACCAGTCAGCTGACCTCTAGTCTCTGCCCCCCAGCCATGCCGTGAACTGAATGGGTGGCTGTGACTTGTCGATATGGTTCCCCTATCGAGATGGTTCCTGTAAGGACTGCGCAGGCGCAATCCTTGCCGACGGAAATCTCCGAACCTCGGTCGGCATCCAGGCTCATTCCTTAACATCCCCGTGGATTGGACGATGTTAAAAAAAGAATTACCTCAAATTCCACGTTGCCCTGGAGGTTTGGTTATTTCCGTCTGCAAGGATTCCGCCTGCACAGTCCTTACAGGAACCATCTTGATAGCCGAACCATATCATCAGATCAGGCTGCAAAGAGGCTGAGTGGGTGGCCGTGGACTAAAGGGACAGCCCAGCTGGGCAGCCACAGACTCCAGGGACAGCCCTGCTGGGTTGGCCGCAAAAAGGCTGGAAGAGAGGTGCAGGCTTCAGGAACAGCCCAGGATTCGGGAACCACTGGAAAATCGTCATTTGACCCCCAGGTTGGGAACAAGCGACCTAGTGATATACAAGTTGTGGTATTAGGTCATGCATCATGTTGTTTCTCAGATCATCATAGAGTGTAATAGATTCTGATCTGATTCCAGTCAAAAAGGCCATTAAAATGGATGTAAACCAATTCATGAAATTTGAGCTGGGCACATATATCTGCAGTATTTTTGTTATCTCCTTCAACGAGCTATGTCCTTTACCTGTCTGCTGAACCGTTCCTCTGTTATCAGATTAATAACTCCTGACATTCTCTGACACATCAGATAAAAGCAGCCTGAAATTTCTGTTAGGGGAGGTTGATAAAATAGATTAGGAGGGAGCTCGCCCTGTTACAAAACACCTCTGAGAGTCTCTGCCTATGTGGAGAGGGCGCGTGTGCCTTTCACCAATCAGAAATTTTAGCTATCTTCGCTTAAACAGGAAGAGAACATTTCCTAACACGACCTGAACTTTCTAAACAGTATATAAATGTGAAGACAGCGGATATAATTGGAGGAAGATTTGGTTCATCTCTGTGTATCATCTGAGGCTGTTCATTTCACTGGGTGTATAGAGGGTTTACATCAGGGGTCTCAAACTCTAATTACCTGAGGGCCACAAGACATGTTTTCATATCCCATGGGGGGCCGCATGCAAACTTTCCAACTTCAAAAACAGTACTGGTGTCAGCGAACGCATTATTAACCCCCCAGCACCGGTGTGAGCGGACGCATTATTAACCCTGGTCGCTAGCCATCCAAGTGCATCGAGGACACAATAGTCACAAATGTACAGGTAGCAGCACAGGCTACCCCCCCCCCCGGGACACACGAGACTTTCTCTCTACTAAGGCTTCCAATTTTTTGGCTCGTCCTATATTGGACATTGCATCGTGGCTGCCTGTTTTTTGGATCTAAATTCCTTCCTGGCTTTGCCCCATGCTCCCTGCTTTACTGGTCCCGGTTCATTTTGGTTCTGGTCTTATTTCAGAATCTATCCATATTTATTTACTCTTGATATACTACGGTCTATTGCCCACTATAGGAAATCTCCTCTTCCTATTGGGCTGCATTGAGCTTTCCTACAAGCTATATACTACCTGTACATCTGTGACTATTGTGTCCTCAGTGCACTTGGATGGCTAGCGACCTATCTGATTTATGAAATTAGCAATACTTTATTGTCAAAACTCTCTCTCAAACTCGTCCTGAAGAAGCCGTTAGGCGAAACGCGTAGGCGAGACGAAAGAAAATATTGCTTGTGAATGTATTTTATGAATTTATTTTTTTCTAAGAATTTTTTTCTATGGATTTTATTGTATGTATTTTTTGTAATTACATTTATTTTTCTAAATCCCTATGTCCCTGTGATTGCCTGAAAAAGTCCGCCTTGTCACTACCCTGTGTAGTTTCTCTTCTTTGATATACATTTATCAAACATTGATAAATTATCTAATTTCAGTTCTCAGAGAAGAATCCTCTCCTCTAGCACCCTTTTTATGAAGTGAAGAACATTTGTTCTCAGAAGGAGATGAGAGGAGAAGTTTCTCCTCTAAAAACACTTGAGTTCTGAGTAAAAGAGTAATGCTCAGCCACCTGACGAGTCGCGTCCCATTCAATGCAATGGAACCGTTCTAATAGGAGCGACGCAAGTCGCTCCGACTTAGAAAAAGGTTCCTGCATTAATTCGGGGGCGGATCGGGGCGACCTGCATTGACTTCTATACAGAATTCATTTTGCTGGTCACCACTGAAGTCGTCCTCAGGGTGACTTGCAGAGTCGACCCCGAAGTGGTGCCGCGGGAGTGTGAACTGGCTCTAACAGTAAAAGAATGGGTTATGAATGTTGATTTTTAATGTTTCAAAAGCAAATGTGTGGTGCTAAGTGAACAAGTAAAGTGAGGCAATGCAAAATTGAATATGAACAAAACCAAAACATAAAAGTCAAAAAAGAATAAAAAACACCTAATGGAAGGTCCATTAAACTTCAAAATAAAGTGAAAAGGTCTTTCTTGGATAATCTGGAATGAATCTTGAAAATACTGCAACAATGACACATGAGTCTCACACCCCAGATGATGTCCAATAGGACGAAACGCATCAGTTGATGGTCTTGGAATCGTTGCCTATACTCCATTTTATTTACAAGCTTGTGTTATTGGATTTGCTGTAAGTGTAAACCCCCTTTTGTTACCAATAAATGTCAAACAGTATCACACTATGCGCGGATCATTTGTTTTTCATGCACACTATTTGATGTGATTCATCGCATGTTTTGGAGTCCATCATGGATACTTTACAGTCCCCATTTAACATTGGATGGAATCGTTCTTACCATTGTTCCAGTGGCAGGAGTTCCTGTTTGAGGTCATTCCCTCAAGAGTGCCTTCTTGACCCACGTGTGTCTATCGAATCTGGTAAGCATGAACACTTTTTACTGTATTTTCAAGATTCATTCCAGATTATCCAAGAAAGACCTTTTCACTCTATTTTGAACTATAATGGATGGTGTTTTTTTTTATTCACTTTCGGCTTTTATGTTTTGGTTTTGTTCACATTCAATTTTGCATTGCCTACCTCACCTTTTCAGGTTCACACGTTAATTACTTGCTCAATTAGTGCCATACTTTTGTTTTTATTTCCACTTTGCACTGTATGCCTAGTGAAGTGTCGCCTGCTTTTTTTTTATTTTGTTTTCTATGCGCAATTTTTTCCTTTTTTTTTATATTTGATCGAATAACTATTGCATTTGCATGAACTTTATTTAACATTTAAGAAATCTTTGGTTTATGTAGACCTAAAAAGTAAAAAGTCTTAGGCCGCGTACACACGACCAAATACATCTGTTTAAATCGGTCTGACAGACCGATTTGAACAGATTTGTCTGCTGGGCTGTTTTGGTTTGATCGCTGTACACACGATCAAACCAAAATCCCCGCCGGCAGACAGCACGGTGACGTGGCGATGACGTTGACGCCGCCACATCACCGCACCAGGAAGTAAAACACTTCCGCGCATGCGTCGAATCCATTCAACGCATGTGCGAGCAGATATGTCTGCTGGTTAGCGCACTAACCAGCAGACATGTCGGACAGACGGATTCCCAGCAGACAGATTTTAAAGCATGCTTTAAAATCTGTCGGCTGGCCAAATCTGTCTGTCCGCCCGTACACACGAACGAATCTGTCTGCTGAAACGGTCTGTCAGACCATTTCCAGCAGATAGATTTGATCGTGTGTACGCGGCCTTAGTGATAAAGGATATGCTGGACAGCTCTGTTTTTGTTAGTTTTAGAATGTAAGAGAGAAGGTGCTTTGGGAGACACTAAAATGGGAGAGATAGGTATATGGGGTGTTAAAATTGAGTGTTTAATATCAAAGCCATATTCCCAGAGTTAAATAAAAGGGGGACTTAGGGTGTGTGTGTGTGTGTGTGAGGGGGTTAGAGGTCTTTTGTTGTTAGTTTATCTCTTTTATTTTTTCTGTAAAGGTGGACCAACATTTTAAGTCTAGTCTTCTAGAGTGTAATCTCTAACGAGCAGGGCCCTCTGATCCCTCCTGTATTGATTTGTATTGTGACTGTACTGTCTTCCCTGATGTAAAGCGCTGCGCAAACTGTTGGCGCTATATAAATCCTGTATAATAATATTAGGTCCAGCCTTTTTCTTTGTTTTATTATATGTAGAATGGGTTGGATCTAGAAATCTTTATAATTTCTCAACATTTAAATATGTACTATGATATTTATGATGTACAATATTTATCAATGTTATTTTTGAGAGATTGTATTTCACTGTCTTCTGTAATAGAGGCCAACTGTAATAATCTCTTCGGTATGCTAATGAGGTAATATGAAAAAGGCTACAGACTTAACATTTTCCTTGTGAACGTAAAGGCAGAAAATTAATCAAATGCTACACTCAGTGTCATTGTAGGCCAAAACTAACAGTTCTTTGTGGCTAATAAATGAGAAATGTAGGAAAGAGATAACTGCAGTATCTCTAAGCACTGTGTTCATCCGATTAGTTTTCATAGCCTCAAGTGAAGCCAGACATAAGAAACATTTTAATTTTTGTTTAAAACCTGTGGCTCATGTTTTAAAAATGTACTGCTTTTCAAGCATTGTTTTCTCCTAAATATAGTGGTCTTCTTATTCCACAAACACAGACATAAAATCCTGGAGATAGTCAACTTTTTTTTTAGTTTGCAACAGCTGCCTCAGAGACATTGAAAACTAGTTTAAGTGCAAACTCCTAAAAAAAGCATACCTTGAACATGCTTACAAGAAGAAACGTAAATATTATTAAGGACAATCTAATGTATCAAAAAAACTTCACTTTTCAGGTAGAATAAATTATATGTTAACAGGAAAATTTAGCAGCACTAAAGTTTATATTTACATGAGTCAAATCCTCTGAATAACTGAAAATGATACAAAAAAAAGAGTTTAGGTTACCAAAGTGTAAAAAATATAAAAAAAATAGTCACAATAAATTGGTTAAAATCCTTCCTTCAACGATACATTTTTTGATTATTTGCAAACACTTTTTCTATAAAAAAAAATTCGGAAAAATGTGTTACTACACTTTCTAAAGCATTATTTGGTTAAGTGTTTACTGAAGGAGGTAGCATATTGCTCCCATAATGGTAAGAAAAATACAATTAATTAAAGAAGTCCTGCCGACTATCATAGCCCTTAAGAGTGCTTTCACACTGAAAGCGATCGGACTTCGGCGGTAAAGCGCCACTATTTTTAGCGGGGCTTTACCGTAGTTTTTGCAGTGCTTTTCTGAAAAAGGGTTAAAAGCTCCCGCAATTTGCCGCCACATCGGCGCTTTTCCAGCGGTTTGGCAGAGCTTCCGATTGATTTCAATGGGCAGGGGCATTTTAGGAGCGGTGTATTTATAAGCGCTGCAAATAAGCTGCTGGCAGGTCTTTTTTTGATGCCCTGCCAGCATAGCACTCCAGTGTAAATGCACTCGGGCTTTCACACTGGGATTGCTGCTGAGGCTTTTTTCAGGTGCTTTACAGGCGCTATTTTTAGCGCTAAACCACCTGAAAAACACCTCCAGTGTGAAAGGGGTCTAAATGTTTTTCCATTATGGACAATTTCATGAATGAAATGGTGTAAGCCCTAAATAATGCTCTACTGTACCTACTAATTACAAACAACACAGAGCTGATTTCAGATGTGAAAGTAAGGAATAACTTAGGAAACAGTGATCATAGAGTTTGCCATATAATGTTTGTCATAAAATATAGGAAAATTAGACATGAGGGCATAACTAGAACACAAAATTTCAAAAGAGCCAAGTTTACTGAGCTGTGCTCCATACTACATCATACTAAATGGTATCTGTGACGAGACCCTTGCTTGCTCGGCTCTGCTCTCCCGACACTCCTCTGCTTCTATTGGATCAGATTGCCGATTGCAACGTCTGATGGTCCAGTCATCCAAAGTTCCGGGATCCGAACTACAGCTATGTGCCGTTCGGACCCATTAGAACAGACACCAGGCAGGCTGTATGTATGTTCAAACAGGACTCATTTATTGAAAGTACACAGCACACTTTTATACAGAATTTGGAACATCCCGCCCCCAACAACCGCTTTCCTATTGGTCAATTGTAAAGTATATGCAGTCTCCACTCAGGTCCTCCTTAACCATGCAAATGATGACTTGAAAATTACGCAGCAGAGATTGGTCCCAAAGCTTGGATAGCACGACTGTTATGTGTATCGAGACGGAAGCCCCACGGGGTAATCAATGTACACAATAGCCCGGTCTATTTAACAGGGCTTCATTATTACCTCTGAGAGGTCACATTCGTTTAGATAATGACATGCTAATTCAATACTCCTGACAGGAGACTTCTGACCTTTAGAACAATACCCAGTCTTTTTAGCGTAAACACATACATCTGAAAAGATACTGCTAACTACAACACACATACAATGAACTTCAATCACATTCTAAAAGACATTTAGTTGAGGTAATTATCTCCCAGAGACATCCCGTCTCTGACAACAGCTATTCATCTGCAGAACACAATAAAAAGGTATTTCACAAGCCGGCTCCACTTAGCATTTCAATAGCCTGAGCTAAGCATTGAAGGGTCATTGTCCTGTTGACCTAGTCAGGACAAAATAAACCACTTGTAATATGTCCAGTATCTCCTGAAATGAACTGTCAGTAATGTCCCATCTTCTGAAATACATGAATTAGGATTTCAAGTAGAAACACTCCAGCACTCCAAGATCCATGACAGTATCAAATTCTTGAAACAAAGAACACTGAATAAAAGTGGCAGTGCTTCAAGAGGGAGTTTTTAAGTATGCCATGAAATCTTTCACGACCTTGAAGGGAAACTCTCATTGAAGTTGGTCCCCTAGTAAAGAAGAGAGGTTGGCATATAGTATTTCAGATTTGTAAGCATTAACTTTAAAATTGCTTAAATTACCAAATTATTTCAATTTGGCCATAACGTTGTCAGATCTAAGGGCTTCATTAAATTGAAAAGACAAGAATGTAGAGCAAGGAGGAAAAAGGGCAACCCTGCCAGGTATTATTATGAGAAAGGACAAAATGCCGAAGACAAAATGCAATTTGAGTGTATCTTTGCTGACAGATTGTGATAAAAGGCCATGATCTTTTGCATTAGGGAGTTTCTTAGGCCAATTTGATGCAGAGAAGCCTCTAGAAAGGGTCAACTCACTTGTTTGAAAGCTTTCTATGAATCAATGGGCAGGAGAAAAGGTGGATAACGTTGGGAGCATATATGGTCTATAAATATCTAATACTCAAAAAGTATTACCTCTTGCTTTAATGAAACGAACTTGGTCACCATAAATCAAAAATTGTATAAATGCAAACAATTAGGTTTCAGCTTGGCAAATATCTTTGCATTAGTGTTAATGAAGGAAATTTGCCAGTAACTGCCACAGTTAGTAGGGTCTTTCACTGCATTAGGAATGAGAGTAATCCCAGCCTCTAGTGTCGTCTGGGCGTAAATGGGCATTGTGTGTCTTTCCATCACCCATCATGGCCGCATCTCTTTCTACTTATAGATCATAGTGATCTCTTTATACTGAAGTGTCTGTTATGGAACAATCATGTTAATAGTAGACATGTGCATTCGTTTTCGTTAGAATGCATTTTCGTCCGAAAATTGGGTATTTTCGTTATCGTTTTAACGAACGAAAACGAAAGCGCAAGAAACGAAAACCAAAAGATCCGACATAAAAAATGCTTTATTTTCGTTTTCGTTCAGACCCGACTATTTTCGATGCTTTGTCGAATTTCCGTCGTTCAATTTCACAAAGTCATCTAAAATCGTCGTTCTGAAGACAGAGAATATACCTATTCCCTGTCTTCAGAACGACGATGTTCGATGCTTTGTCGAATTTACATCGTTTAATTCGACAAAGTCTTCAAAAATCGTTGTTTTCGGACGAAAACTTTCCCGACGAAAACGAATTAAATCAAAACAATTTTCGGGAGTAACTAAATAAATTTATTTTCTGGACGAAAACGAAAAAACAAAACAAAATATTCCAGTCTGCACATGTCTAATTAATAGTACAATGGGCATGCTTGCTCTTATTATATTGCAAATATTATTAATAATTTCTCTCCAAAACATTTGTATTTTTGGACAGTGATATCGTTTCTTGAAGATTGCATCACCTCCAACAGAGAGGTGATTTTCCTGGCTGAAACTTATGTGGCTTTGGCGTACACAGATGCACGGCTGGGCTACGCAGATGAGCAACAATGCTAACGGTCATGTGCAGATGCGCAATGGTGCCTCCTGGCTTATATGAGCCTGCTGCTGAGACCTGTGCATTGCTGGATTGTCATCAGCTCCCCTGTGTTTCCTGATCTTTCACCTCCCGTTACCGACCTGGCTTGCTTAACCTGTTATCTTGATACTCTGCCCTTGCAACACATGTAACCTATCTGACCCCTACACTGACCCGCCTTACCTAACACATACACTGACTCCCCTTACCTGACACATACACTGACCCCCCTTACCTGACACATACACTGACCCCCCTTACCTGATCCCTACACTGACCCTCCCTTACCTGACCCCTACACTGACCCCCCTTACCTGACCCCTACACTGACCTCCCCTTACCTGACACATACACTGACCTCCCCTTACCTGACACATACACTGGCCCCCCTTACCTGACACATACACTGACCCCCCCTTACCTGACACATACACTGACCCCCCCTTACCTGACACATACACTGACCCCCCTTACCCTGACCCCTACACTGACCCCCCTTACCTGAAACCTACACTGACCCCCCTTACCTGACACATACACTGACCCCCTTACCTGACCCCTACACTGACCCCCCTACCTGACCCCTACACTGACCCCCCCTACCTGACCCCTACACTGACCCCCCTTACCTGACCCCTACACTGACCCCCCTTACCTGACTCCTACACTGACCCCCCTTACCTGACACATACACTGACCCCCCCTACCTGACCCCTTTACTGAACCCCCCTTACCTGGCCCCACCCCCTCCTCCATCCATCCATATGGTCTGTCTACACGCAGTACTTATCAATCAGCGGTAGCTGCAAAAACAGCAACTCCTCCTCTCCCCCTCCCTCCCCAGAGACTCCTCCTCCCCGCACCTACCTCCCGACTCCGATTACTGGGGTTGCTCCTTCCCATTACCCGCACCAGGTACACAGCACTAACTGAGAGCCGGAGGAGAGCGGAGCGGCCACATCCCCCTGTCACATGGCACACGAGACATGGAGGAAGCGCAGGAGCTGTGATGAGTTCAGGGCTGATCGCAGGGGGGATAGCGGGCGATGTCCGATGCTGTACAATGTGTGCTCAGCGTGGAGGAGGGAGGAGACTGTTCCTGATGAGCCGCGCTCTGTGGTGCTGGCGGCACTGCTTGACATGACCTAATTAATCCACCTTTACTCAATTTCACTGAAATTAGTGGAAGCTGAGGAACCAACATCTACCCTCCTATTAACACAGGGTATCTCTCCAATTGCACCCTAATTCCAGCCAAAAGGGGGGCCTATTACCATTGGGCTCACCCCACGGATATACCCGACAAAGATCCTCTCCTGTGCCCTCCTCCGTGCCCTCCTCCTTCTGCGCTCATCTAAAGTCAGTAGTATAGCTATTAGCAGGGATGCCCCTGGCATGTTGGCATACAGATTAATGTCCTGCAAGTGTGGATGCTCAGCTCGGCCCTAATGGTGTTGCTTTTGCTGACATGTAGACGGATTGTCTAATTTTAAACCACCTTTTATTTGGTCTAATTTTAGACCGGCCGTGCAGCTGATAAGCACATCGTGTAGACTTCACCGCACAAACTTACTTTTGTGGATCGGCGTATCTCCTTCATTTGCATAGCAAATCAATGGTGTGTCTAGTGCAGTTTTGCACGCACGCTGCGCCGGTCTATCCAAATTACATCGGTCTAAAAAATGTGGATTTCAGGCGTATATCGTTTTGGGGATACGGTGCATAGATAAGCGTGTGCATTTTTAGACTTACGCGTGCCTAACTCGTGATACTCCGGAGTAAGTGCTTTGTGAATCTGGCCCTAAGTTTCTAACTTAGAGTCATATTTTCCAACAGATATTTTAAGGGAACTTAGGAAATTTTAGAAGAGATATGTGATCTGGAATTCCACTGTCCGATGTACTATAGAGCTCAAAAATTCGAAAGGTTCAAAACCAGCTTATGGCATGAGGACACAAACAAACAACCTGAAAAAAAAAAACAAGGAATCAATTTCAGTCACAACATCAAAGTACTGGTATGCTGTAATTTATAATATATTTGTTTTTGGGTATATTTTTTTCCACCTGTCCAGTTTGCCAGTTATATTTGGACTTCAAAACATAACACTTTCCGTTTATTGGTAAAAGCACACATGTTCTCCCTGTGCATGTATGGGTTTCCTCCAGGTACATTGGTTTCCATCCACACTTTAAAGACAGGTTGGAAGTTTAATTGGATACTGTCCAAATTGGCGCAGTATGTGTATGTATGCATGTGAGATAGGGACCTTACTGTAAGCTTCTTGGATGCAGAGACAGATGTGAATGTACAGTTAGTGAATCTTTTCATAAACGGATGGTTCTATAAAAATATCTGTAATGAATAATACATGTAATGTATAAACCACAAAAGAAAGCTAGATCCATAGAATAGAATCAGTGGACAGAGAAGTCTATTTTTGGTCATGTGAGCTACTAAGTTACTACTTAGCCCCCAGTGTGTGCTTTGTGGCAAATAAACCACGCTGGTCCCAACTTACATCATATGGGCCAGATTCAGGTAGATCAGAGCATCTTTGCTCTGGAGTAACGCTTCTCATTTACGTTACTCTGACGACCCTTTCAGCGCAAGTACTGTTATTCACATAGCAGTTGCGCGTAAACTTGCGCCGGAGTAACGATAATGCGCTGGCGTAACCCGACGCAAGTGGAAGTGGGTGTGATCATATGTAAATGATGGGCGGAGCCCAGCGCAGAGGCTTACGTTCAGCGCATCATCCACGGAGCATGCGCAGTGAGTGCGGCTCCACTCGCCCCCTTGTGCGCATGCTCACAACTTCCGTCGGCACCACTTCCCGGGAAACGTCAGCGCAATGCCTTCCGTTGGGCGCTTAAAAGCGCAGGCGGAAACGCCATTCCGGCGCAAAAGTATATCCGTTTCCCCCCACCCCAGGGAAGATACTTTTGTGCTGTGATGGCTGTTCCCGCTACCCCCAGAGAGAGGAGGAACCTCAACTTTAATTCACAGGAGGTGTCTGTGATCATATCCGCGATGGAGAGTTTTAATCATTTTCTCCATGGGAAAAAAAGCCGTAAGACCAGCCGGGAGAGGAAGCAGGGCATCCTGGACACCATTGCTGGCCGGGTCAATATTTTGGGGTACTCCACCCGGACTGCTTCTGACATTCAAAAAAAAAATAATGATCTGCGGCGCAAGGACAGGGGCAAGGTGGCCACCATCAGGAGGCATGAGAGGGGCACAGGTGGTGGTCCCCCATGTCCGGTCACCCTGACCGCGGAGGAGGAGGTGGTCTCTCGCTGCCTGGAGAGGGAGCAGGTGGAGGGGGTCCCTGGCTATGACTCCATGGAGGAAGGCTCCAGGACAGGTAAGTGTTTTTTATCCCCTATTTGATGTGTTGCATTTGGGGGGGGGAGGGTACATGTGCCAAGTGTGTGGGACCACCAACATGTGTCTGCTTTGTGTCATCCACAGATGATGGAGCTGGGCCATCATCTGTCAGCATCCAGTCCACCCCATCCCCCCAACGCCATCGTGTGCCAGAGCCCCTGGGTGGTAAAGACACCGAGGTGGAGGAGGAGAGTGGCCACACCACACCTGCCGAGGTGGTTGTGGAGGATCCTGCTGCGGCAGAGCAGGACTTTTCTTTAGTTTTGGAGGTCTCCTCCCCTTCTCCAGGGCCGTCTGTCATCCCCTCCCCCATCCTTGGAAGCCCCTCAAGGGCGACTCCATCCCCCCGGGGACAACCATCTTCTGGCCCCAGGAAGGCGACCCAGAAGACCAGGGGGGTGTCGGATGTTGTCCAGGGCCAGTTGGCGAGGGATCACGCCAGACAGACCCAACAAATGGGGGAACTAGTTGGGCACTTAGAGAAAGTGGCTGACAGCCTGGGCTCCGTTGCCCAGATAAGCAACGCAGTGCAGGATGTCAGCTGCAACTGCGCTGCAGTGGTGACCAGTTTGGGGGAGGTGCAGGGGGATATTAGGCACCTCACTGCAGCCGTCCAGGCCAACACTGCTGCCATCCATGGGAACAGTGCTGCCATCCGGGACCAGGGGAGGCTGAGTCGGCGGGCCCAGCACTACCAAGTGACCCGGCAGCTCAGGATGCAGGCCCAGCAGCTGAGGATGCAGGGCCAGACAAACAATTTCCTCGGCCGGATAGCCATGGCCTTGGAGGGCATGCAGGCCACACCTGCCAGGAGTGGCCCACCCGGGGATCAGCCACCTCCAGATGCCCCCCCACCCACTCCATCCAGGCAGCTGAGGAGCCAGAGAGGTTCGGCAAGAAGGAGCCCCCGGCATCTCCGATGATTTTTTTATTTTGGATTTCTGATTTATACTCAGGTTATGAGTTTTTTATTTTGGATTTTTGATTTATACTCAGGTTATGAGTTTTTTATTTTGGATTTCTGATTTATACTCAGGTTATGAGTTTTTTATTTTTGATACTGCACACGTTGCAGTGTGAATGGTGTGTGAATGTGAGAGGGTGGCACTCCTGACAGTAAGGGGTGTCACCCTCGGCCGTGGTGGTGAAGTTAACCCCACGGCTGTATGAATGACGTGTGAAAGGTGTATGAATGGACAGTGACATCATTGGGGCCTTGACGCTGGCGTTGCTGCTCCCAAGTCCTACATGCTGGACTTGGGCTAATCCAATGCGATGTGCATGTGGTGTGTGTGATCTAGGGACATCAGTGGTGTACACGCGTGCATTCTCTGTGTGATCAATGTTTTGGTTTAGTGTCCAAAGATGCCTACGGCGAGGACCCTCCTGACTGCTCTTCCATCAGCAGACTGGTTCTCCTCTGGCAGGGGGGGATTGTCTGGTTCGGGGGTCAGGTCATCACGTATGTCAATCTGCAGGCCTTTTCTCATAGCAAAGTTGTGCAGAATGCAACATGCACCGATGATCTGACACACAAAGGTAGGGGAATACAATAGGGTCCCCCCAGACTTATCCAGGCAGCGGAAACGGGACTTCAGGAGCCCGAATGTTTGCTCCACCACTGCACGGGTTTTGATGTGTGCTTCATTGTATTTTCTCTCTCCTCTGGTTTGGGGGTTCCGGAAAGGAGTCATTAGATGGGGTCCCAGTGCATATGCAGAGTCACCTGGAAGGGAAAAGACAGGAGGATGTTAGTCATGCATGTGCCACTTCTGTTGTGCATCACGGGAGGGGATAGTCATGCCTGCCACCCATGTCACTCACCAACCAGCCAGCTGTCCCCATACATGTTCTGTTCGAATTCTGCTGGGATGGGGCTCTGATTGTATATGAAGCTGTCATGGCTGGACCCGGGGTGTTTGGCACGGACGTGCCATATGAGGCGTTGGGCATCGGCTATCACCTGTACGTTGATGGAATGCCAATGCTTCTGATTGCGGTATATGTGCTCTGTGGCACTGGGGGGCTGGAGTGCCACATGTGTGCAATCAATGGCCCCCACAGTGCGTGGGAATCTGGCAATGTTGTAGAAATCTGTCATTGCCTTCAGCCGCAGCTCCTCAGTGGTGGGTCTGATGAACTGGTTGGACATGCGTCTGAGGATTGCAGGGACAACCTGGTGCTTATGGAGGACTGTGACATCCCAGCCACCACTCCACTTATACGCTGGAATGATCCACTTGCAAGGAAATGGAGTGTTGCCAGTACCTTCACCAGTGGCTGCACTGCTTGTGAGCGGTGTGTCTTGCTGGTGATGTCATCCTGCAGGGTTGTGGTTAGTTCAAGTATTGCAACAGGGCTGAATCTGAAGAGGCGATACACCTCCTCATCCCCCATGCCAAAGAGGCTCATACGTGTGCGGTATATCCTCTCACGTGCCCGCCTCCTTCGTTCCGGGGGACCCATCAGTAGTTCTAGGACCACGATTGCCCCTGGCATGTTGGCACACAGAGGTGTTGTCCTTGCAAGTGTGGGTGCTCAGCTTGCTAGTTTCGTCGGTAACGCTGCTGTAGCTGCTCTCCTGCTGACCTGTGACCATCTGGAGTAAAGATAAAGCAGCCTTTTGTAGAAATAACTTTGCGCCGGACGGACGAGATACGCGCGGCGCATGTAGCCAGCGTATGGTGCTAATCCGTTCGCAAATTGGGAAATCTCCCTCATTTGCATATTTGCAGGGGAAATCAATAGGCGCGACTGATGCGCCAAACGAAATTATGCGCTGATGGGACTCTGGCGCCGGAAAGTTAAGCCGATCGGAAATGGCCCGTTTTCCGGCGCATCTAGTTTGGTGGGTACGACCACATAGAAACGACGGCGCATCTTCACAGTTACGCGGCGCATATCGAAATACTCCAGCGCAACTCTACCTGAATCTGGCCCTATATGTGCGGCTTGTTTCCTTGCATAGAAGCGGGCTCCTGTTCTTAGGTAGGGAAAAGAAGTTGTGGAACTGACACAAAATGAGGTTTCTTTTAGCAACAATAATATGATCAAAGTCGAAATACTTGAAAATTCATCATGTTTATTTCGATATCAAAAATTTAAATATGAAAGAGATTTAAAAAGGTGCAATTTGATGAGCCAAAATGAAAAAAATTGTATCATATAATTAATAACCATGAACATTGATGACAGGCAGGACACTCACTAACAAACAAATAACACAACACTGGACTGGACGCTGAGGTTCAACCCAGAATATTGCACATCCCGTTCCAAATCGGAAAATATATGATTCCCTATAAAGGGAAAAAATAGTAGTTCACTAGGTGAATAAATTAAATTCACTCAGAATATTCAATGGGTGTGACTAGCAAAGGGCTGAACCTGGGGTGGGGGAGGGAGGCAGGGGCCAGGGGTTAGGGAAGCCCTGAATAAGCCTAATTGATGTTGGATAGTACTACACATGCAGTCCTGAATGGTTAAAGTAATTAAATAGATCCTGTTGATGAAATGCGTCCACTGGAAGCAGCAAAATTACTGGAGTATTGGTTTTAATGACTTGTTTGATCACAATGTAAAGCCTTTAGCTCTCCCCAGATGGTCACCAGTCATCTTTATGACCGTCGGAGGCCCGGGCACGATGTGATAATGTATCGCCCGGGTACCCATAAGTAAACAAAACCGCAATTGCGGCTAGTTTAAATAAGATCTGTGATTTTTTTTCACAATCTCATTCTTTCCAGCCTGGAGGAGAGATGTGGGGTCTTATTGACCCCGTATCTCTCCTTAAAGAGGACCTGTCACACACTATTTACTGTCACGCTCTAACACACATGCGTGCGTTAGAGCGTGTGCAACAACTCTAGCACTAAACCTCCTGTGTAACTCTAAACTGGTAACCTGTAAACATTTTAAAGCGTTGCCTATGGAGATTTTTAAGTAACAAAGTTTGGCGCCATTCCATGAGTGTGCAAAATTTTAAAGCATGACATGTTAGGTATCTATTTACTCGGCGTAACATCATCTTTCATATCTTACCAAAAAATTGGGCTAACTTTACTGTTTTGTTATTTTTTAATTCATGAAACCATTTTTTTTACAAATACCGTGCAAGATAAAAAGTTGCAATGACCGCCATTTTATTCCCTAGGGTGTCTGCTAAAAAAACATATATCATGTTTGGGGGTTCTGAGTAATTTTCTAGCATAAAAATGATGATTTGTACATGTAGGAGAGAAGTGTCAAAAAGTGTCAACATCGAATATTGTGTATATTGAATAGGAGAACGATAACAGTAGATGGAAAATAGATAAATAATAGCCGTCCATCTTATAATAATATGCCATTATCCAAAGATTAGTAACAGGATAGAAAAGTAAAAAGAACAGGGGGGAAAAAAGGAGGGGGGGGGGATGAAGCAAAACAGGATTAATACTTTGGAGAATAAAATAGAAGTATGGGAATGTGTAGTTGGTTATCTATTTTGGGTATATAGATACTGATCACATCTATTATATAGATGTACTAATTACATTTTTAGGTATCCAAAAAAACCTGCAGGTTTAGCTCTGTGTTTAAGCCAATCGGTGCAAGTGACTTTAGCCGGTATAACCACCATTTCTCTTTTTGTAAGCGAATCCGATCAAAGTCGCCCCGTCTATTGGGTAGTTTTAGGACGTAGACCCCCTTAACAGTGAGTCCCATGGAGCTCCGGCTGTGAAACTGGGCAAAATGCTTGGCCAACGGTTTCTCATGAATTTTCTCTTTCTCATTTATCTCTCTTAGATGCTCCCCTATCCTAACCTTAAGGGGTCTTTTTGTCTTCCCTATATATATATCTTAGGACAGGGACAGGTGATCATGTAGATAACTCGAGAAGTCGAGCAGTTAATTAAGTTCTTAATATCAAAAGTCCTGTTACTCTGAGCATCTGTAAATGTGGACGTTCTGTGAATCAGCGGGCATAACTGAGACCTATTACACAGTAACATGCCGGTTGTATGTGGGTATTCGGAGAGCCATGTGGTTTCCCTTTCCCTGAGGAACTCGGATTGTATCAACATGTCTCCAAGGCTCCTGGCCCGTTGGGCCACCAGCATGGTAGAGGCACTAACAATTTTGGCCAGATCAGTAGTGTAAAGCCCCGTACACACGGTCGGACATCCAACAAAACTTCCCTTGGATTTTTGTCCTAATTGATTTGTCCGATCACACCCATAGCATACACACACTCGGACTTTTCCGGCAACCAACACGAACGTAGTGACGTTTGAACGTAATGCCGTGCGTTTAAAAGAGGAAGTGAAATTCTCCGACGTCACCCGTTGCGTTCCTTCAGCTACTCTATAGTTAGTTGATGTTTCGTGTGAGTGCTTTCCACATTTCCAGTTTCGTGCGTTTCAGAACGTTTGTGTCCGTTCGCCAAATTCCAAGATGTTGCGCGATCCTGCGAGAGAGCGTGCTGTTTACGGTCTAGGAGTTCTGGCTATTGCTCAAGCTCGGTCCAGGTCCAGGAGTAGGAGGAGGACTGTTTGGACCAAAAATTGGTTGCTTCGCCGTGAAGAATTTTCCCATATGCCATTGCTCAGGGAGCTGCAGGAAAACAATCCTAATGATTTTAGGAACTATCTTAGGATGTCAGATTCCTGCTTCCAGCGTCTTTTACATTTGCTGTCTCCGTATATCACCAAGAAGGACACATGTATGAGGCCTGCTATTCCTGCAGAGCAACGGCTCATAGCCACTTTGCGCTATTTGGCGACAGGGAGAAGCCTTCAGGATATTAAATTTACTACTGGGATCTCTCCCCAGGCTCTGGGACACATAATTCCTGATACTTGCTGTGCCATTATTCAAGTCCTGCAGAAGGACTATATTCGGGTAAGTTATTTTATTTGATATCACATTATATCCATTTCCACAATGTTCAGTCCCATTCTTGTTAGAATCTGTCTAAATAATTTTTATTTGGTGGCATGCTGACTACTTTTCCTTGCCCTAAATAGATATGTGCCTTCACTTACCTCCCTAGCAAGCTACCCTGGGACCCCAATTTGTTATTGGCCTTCCCTTAACAACCCTTATAAACTAGGGCATCTTAAAATGTTTATCCTTAACTGGCAGCAGAGTGGCAGAGTAAATTTTTTGGGGTGCACAAACTGTTTATTAACCTTCCCCTTCCCAAATAGTGAATCATCTGATCCAAATATTTGTGTACTCTAGCTAAACATATCTTCATTATACCCCTTTTCTGCTTGTCATATTTGTCCTATTTTTAGAAAATTATATTATTTTTTTTGTGGTTTTTTTTGTATATGGTATGTTATTCTGTTGCCTCTGGTGTGCCAAGCCCAAAAATCAGAATGGCTTGCAACAAACATGAACCTTCATTTGTTCACCATATTGGTCACATTGAAAAGGAGAGATTTTTTTACCACTCCCCAAACTTTAAACATTCAACCTCATCTCCCTAACATTTTTGGAATGTGCCACCAGAGGGAGTCATGAAGCATATAAATGAGAATTATATCAAATTTTTAGTCCACAAACTGCTTGAATTGTTTCCTTGTTATGTTGCCCCTATAATGTATGTGTAAAAATAGGTTGCAATTTATTATGCTGAAGTAGTAACTAATTGTTCTTTGTTTGACTCCACAGTTTCCTTCCAACCCTCAGGAATGGCAGGATGTTGCGGCCCAGTTTGCCAATCTGTGGAATTTTCCCAATTGTGGGGGTGCCATTGATGGCAAACATGTCAGGATTGTTCCTCCGCCGGCCTCTGGCTCTTATTTTTATAATTACAAGGGCTTTAACAGCATAGTTCTTCTTGCTATAGTTTCTGCAAACTATGAGTTTATGTATGTTGATGTTGGTATGAATGGGCGTCATTCTGATGGAGGTGTGATGTCTCATACCGAATTCTATCAGCGTCTTACTAATGGCACCTTAAGTTTGCCACCTGCGCAGGACAACGTGGAGGGCCTCAACTTTGTATTCGTGGCAGATGAGGCCTTTGCTCTTGGGGAACATCTGTTGAAGCCCTTTCCGATGAGGAACCTCACCCCTGAGCAACGGATCTATAACTACAGACTGTCACGTGCCAGAAGGGTGGTTGAAAATGCCTTTGGCATTATGTCAAGTCGTTTTCGGCTATTTCTTACTGCCATTCACTTGGCTGAATACAAGCTGAACCACGTGGTGTTGTGCTGCTGCATCCTCCATAATTTTCTACGGAGGAATGCTACCAACTACATTGGGTCTGGCAATACTGATGACCCCTCAGGTGGACAGGCAGCTGAAGACGCAGTAATGCCAGCCCTGCAACTTACCCGACCTGCTGTCTCCTCCCAGAATGCACGTCTTGTGCGTGAGCAGTATATGGACTACTTTGTTGGTAGAGGGGCAGTGCCTTGGCAGCAAAATTTCCTGTAGAGTTTGTTCTATCTAGTTTATTTTCCTCTTAAAAATTAAAATTTTGAGCTACTGTTATCTGTGGTTGGGTTTTTATTTTTGTATGTCCTTAGAATTTTGGTGAGAATTGTCAAAACTTTAGGGAAACAAGCAGACATGCAAATACACCTTTCTAAACTTCAATACATCTATGTTGAGTATTATTATGTTTTAGGGCTCTGCTACACCCCTTTTCGAATAATACACTGTCAATGTTCTTACCCTAAATTCAAAATATACTGGTAGTACTGATCTTATAAATAAGAAGCCACACCTTTTTTAGCAAAAACATTATTTTTCCAATGTGCCATTTTTTCCTTTTACAAAAGTGCAAAACAGTGGTAGGTCATGAAGAACGCAATAATTCGGCTGTTATTATTTTGGCGATAAACATGCATCTTTTCCAACAGAGCAATTTTTGGCAGAATTCTCGGCCCAAAATATTATTATACACACACAATGTATGACCAGATGCAGTTTTGTTTATTCTGTGGCGCTTTTTTTGTGGGTCAAAAATGCATGCACAGTGCTCTCCATGCGCTACGGGGGTTCTGGTTGGTTGTAGCTCACAACATGCAGTCATCCTTAGCACCTGAAATGGAACTACCATGTTGTGAGCTAGAGCCGACCAGAACCTTCATGGAGTGCATGTCAAACACTGTGCCTGCATCCTTGTCGCATACACAAATGCACCCCAAAATGAACGGAACTGCGTTTGATGCAAAATGCCCCTTAGCACAGTCTTTCTCCACTCTCCTTCTCCTGGTGCATTCCCAGATGTTTCACTTTTGCCATAGGTACATATTTTTTTTTGGGATGTGCATATGTCAAAATTGGTCAGGTATAGCCCTTCAAAATTGTAATACTGTTTCTTGAAAGCACCAGAAGAAGAGGAGTAGATAAAAACTCAGCTGAGACACTTAAATCACACCAAAACATTATTTTTGTAAAAATTACAGTATTGAAATAGCCTCAAAAGTCACATTTGCTAACATCTGCGTATTGCAAAGTGAATTAGTGCCATTTCTAAACAAATAACAAAACTCAGCCTGTGCTAACAAGTCTAGTTGCATCAAGTTCACTGAAAAGTTAAATAACAGGAAGTACAAATGTAAACTATAAACCTACGTCACAAAAACAGCTAAAATTTAGCTAACAGGTCGTAATAATCCCTGATTCGTCTCTGAACACCAGTGGCAGCCTCTTTTAGATTTTCAAGCTCTGTCATTGCCTGCAGCATATCAGCACTGATCCGACCAATAGTGCATCCTGGTAGTTGGTGGCCTTGGAAGAAGATAATAAATTAGAATGTGTTTGATGGTCAAGTGACTGAGGCAAAAAACATAGGGACACATTATTAATCAGGGCTACTTTATGAAAATACATACCTAAACATAGACACTCAATTGGTGCTTGCAAACTGCTTGATCTTCTAAATACAGCTACACTACTAGGTAATGTACACACTACAGATATACTCCGAAAATCTTGGACCAGGTGCATATGCATGTGTCTTCACGTGCAGCTACCTAAACAACACTGCCACCTCTCCCTTGTGCTCAAATGTTGAATGCACTACATAATTTGCTAGTGTGTTGTGGGCGTGTTTGTAGCGGACATATAATCAGTAACCATGTATTGATTGTGGAAAGCACATGTTAAAAAAACTTACTGGGGCAAACAACAGCCTCCAAAGGGTCATCTTGGATTTCTTGCACTCCTTCACCCTCAGCATATCTGGTGTCTGGGGATGTGCTGTCCACTGGTGGCTCTTTGCTGGGTCCGGCACTATCATCATTATCCTGCAAAGGTTGGTGCTGACCACACTCCTGATCCTCTAAAATTAAAGAATAAAACATCCATGAAGCCGCCCCTAAATGACATTATCTTACCAGAATCACATTTGCTGCTTTTTAACTATATACCAACCTTGCCCTGGTGACAAAGTTTGCTCGAGACAAGTGCACTACACTATGCATTATTATAATATACAAAATGTTATGGAACAGGAGTATGATGTAATTTAAAAAGTGGGTACAAATCTCTTTAGTGGCCACATTCAAAAAATTAGACAGATGACACGCATCACTCTTGTTTGCAATGGCAAGATGGGATATATGATGTGAAATCTAGCAGGTGTGACTCTCTGTGACTCTGATCCCCAGGGCCTCTCCTCTACCCATGTCTATCATTCAAATGCATCATTAATGGTCAGTGATGAGCCACACATCTAACATAAAGTTGATTTTACCCCTTAAGATATGGCCTGAGCCCACGGTCTTTGTCCTACCTAGAAACACCCCTGTCGCTGTGAAAATGCTAATTATCTAATTTTGTGCTTACGTTTTGGGGGTGATTTTGGGCATGTTGTCTCCCCTGTTGGAGCCCGGCCAATGGAAGCCTCCTTTTGTCCCCTGTGGTGTTTTTCTCTTTGCCTTTTTTCTGTGGAAAACATTAAAATACAGTATATTATTTATTACAGAAAAGAAGACAGAAAAAAAGAACAACTTTCACATTATAATGAACTACAACCACTTTAGCCCCGGGCCTGTTTTTGAGATTCGGTGTTTACGAGACTAAAACATTTTTTTTTGCTATAAAATTACTTAAAACCCCCAAACATTATATATATATTTTTTTCTAACACCCTAGAGAATAAAATGGCGGTCATTGCAATACTTTTTGTTACACCGTATTTGCGCAGCGGTCTTACAAGCGCACTTTTTTTGGAAAAAATTCACTTTTTTAAATAAAAAAATAAGACAACAATAAATTTGGCCCAATTTTTTTACATATTGTGAAAGATAATGTTACGCCGAGTAAAATGATACCCAACATGTCACACTTAAAAATTGCGCCCGCTCGTGGCATGGCGTCAAACTTTTACCCTTAAAAATCTCGATAGGCGATGTTTAAAAAATTCTACAGGTTGCATTTTTTGAGATACAGAGGAGGTCTAGGGCTAGAATTATTGCTCTCGCTCTAACGATCGCGGCGATACCTCACTTGTGTGGTTTGAACACCGTTTTCATATGCGGGCGCTACTCGCGTATGCGTTCGCTTCTGCGCGCGAGCTCGTCGTGAAGGGGCGATTTAATTTTTTTTTTTGTTTTCGTATTTATTTGTATTTATTTTACCAATTTTTAACACTAAAATAAAAAAAATAAAAAAAATATCACTTTTATTCCTATTACAAGGAATGTAAACATCCCTTGTAATAGAAAAAAGCATGACAGGTCCTCTTAAATATGAGATCTGGGGTCAAAAAGACCTCAGATCTCATATTTAGGCTAAAATGCAAAAAAAATACCAAAAATTTTAAATGTCATTTTTCAAATGACATTTAAAAAAAATGTCTCTTTAAGACGCTGTTTGGAACTGACGTTTGACGTCACTTCCGCCCAGCAGAGCTACGGGGATGGACGAGGGAAATTTTTTCCCTCACTCGCATCCCCGCTGAACAGACGAGCGCACCCGATTGCCTCCGCCGCTACCGACGGCTCCGGTAAGCGGCGGAGAGCGCGGGAGCGCAGCGGGAGGGGGGGGGGACACTCACCCGCCAGCGATAACGGCGATCTCGCGGCGATTCCGCTGCGGAGACCACCATTATCGTTTACCCGACCGCCCACAGAAGAGATGGATATCTCGGTTGTGGCAGCAGCTGCTGCCGTTACCGAGATATCCATCTTCAAAGTGCCGACGTATACCTGCGGTGGGCGGTCGGGAAGTGGTTAAAACTTGCATTATCTTCTTCTGGAGCCCTCACAATAACAAATCACCATTAAATTTAATCCATCTCTAATGTACAGACACATATTGACATAATTACATGTACTTACTTTTTTTGATAATGGTGCGGTGAATGGAGTCCAAATGATCTTGCTCTCTGTGCTTTAAATCTGACCATCATTTTCTGATTTGGTCTTTTGTTCGTTTTACCCCATAATCTTCTTCCAATACTGCAAGGACCTTCTCCAGAACCCAGTCTTTATGGCTGTTGGGTCTATCATAGTTCTCCATTTTGCAATTGTAATCGTATTTCTCAAAGATGCGCACCATCTCCACCATCTCCCCCTTGCTCATGGGGGTGGCCTTGTGCTTAATATAAACTCCTCCACTGCGGGGCCTGTTCGTATTCGTTGACTGCACCATCATCTTCTCCCTCACACATGTACCTCACAGAATGGCGCAGGAATAAAAAAGAATGTGGTCACGCCCCAGCGTCATGACGCACGTAGAGCGGAGCTTCACGCATGCGTAGGCTATATAAATCAATAACGAGCAGTCGAGGTCCCGCACGCATGAACTGATCCATTGTTGCGACTCCACATTAAGGCAAAGGAATACACTAAACAAAGGTAGGTGAATACATTGTGACACTAGTGGTTACTGCATGATTTAGCTTAGAGAACCAAACACACATTGTATAAGCATGTTAGGAACTCAAAGCAAGCACTTATTGGTTGTATTGTAACCTTTATTGCAGAGATCTGATCAAAAACATGCCAAAACCTAAGGGTGGAAAACTAAATTCACGTCAATTCGTCAGTGCTTTTATCGAACTCTACAGATCGCAGACCTGTCTGTGGCAGTCGTAACATAAAGATTATTCAGATAAAAATAAAAGACAGGCAGCAATAGATACATTGGTGGCAGAAGCAAAGACTATGTACCCCAGGGCCAATGCAACATAAATTAAAGCTAAAATTGGGAGCCTGAGGAACACGTTTCTCAGAGAGCTAAAGAAGGTCGAGGGATCGAAAAGATCGGGAGCTGCAGCAGATGACGTGTATGTACCCAAACTGTGGTACTTCAACAGCCTGATGTTTTTAAAGGACCAAATTGAGCCAAGAAAACATCTATCCACAATACCCTCCCTATCAGCAGAGGCCACAGATACTGAGGCAGAACCAACAGAGGAGGAGGAGGAGGAGGAGGAGGAGGAGATCAGCTTTACCCAGGTCTAGTATTTTTCAACAACTGGCCATTCAAATATACTATGATGTTAATGTGTTGTTATGATGGCAACAAAACTGAAATGATGCTCCTTTTTCACACACAGGACCTTGGCAGCCAAGAAGAGGCTGGGCCCAGCAGCTTGTCAACACAATGCCAAATCCCTACACTAAACCCTCCTCGAAAAAGGGCCAAGAAGAGGCAACAGCTAGATGACGCCACTGCTGAATTTCTAAGTAGGGCCACATCGGTCATCACCTCAGCACCCGATAGTGCAGAAGGGTTTGGCTGTTTCATTGCCAACAAGCTCCGAGAAATAGAGGCAGATCAAAGGGAGCTGTGTGAGGGGATGATGGTACAGCTCCTTAGCAAGGCCAGGAAATGGGAGCTAACCCCTAATTCCCATGTCTGTGATTTAGATCACACACCTCCAGCTAATCAACAACAGGCCTACCAACCACAGCCAGCCTACCAAACCCAGACAAGTTACCAAGCCCACCCAGCCTACCCACACCAGCCAACCTACCCACAACAGCCATCCTACCCACAACAGCCAACCTACCCACAACAGCCAACCTTCCCACCCCAGCAAGCCCAACCACCCCAGCAGCATGGGGGTCAGTGGCCAACTCAGAGCCCAGATTTTAGGGGCTACTAATTTGGCCACCAACATAATGGTTTGGTACATATTTAGATGGGTTGTTATTTTTGGTTAAAAATTTTAACCATTTAGATCCATTTTAGGGATAATTTTATGTTTGGCTTCAAAAATGGAACGACAAATAGGCGAAAACATGTATCTTTAATTTTTTTTGGATTTTGTATTATTGTGATGGGAGTGACAAAGAAAAAAAATGGCCTCAGCTGATGGGGAGAGAAGTGTGGATAGTGTTGTTCTTGGTTCAGTTTGGTCGGCAAAAAATATCAGCCTGTTGAAGTACCACAGCCTGGGGACAGACATGTCTTCTGCTGCTGCTCCCCATCTTTTGGAGTCCATGATCTTCTGGTGCTCCCTATAGTTATTGTAATTCTCAGGTCCCCAAGTTTGGAGATTTACCAAAAAAAATTTATGTATGCCCTGGGGTACAGAGGCTTTGCAAAGTCCACCATTTGTTCTATTGCTGCCTTCCTTATGTTTTGGATTTTTCCTATTTTAGGAGATTTTTTTTTTAAATAAATGGATGATGTGAAGGTGTCTTGAATTATTTGTGTAAAGTCAAATGTCAGTTTGTGAGTAGGCAGGTCCTTTGCTCAAATTAAAGGGAGACAAATAGAGTAGTTGGTACTTTAACCATCAAAAATAATAAGGAATAATGGGGTTGTTAGAAGTTGACACACAAAAGAATCTTGACATTTGCTTGATTCATCTAAACAAAATACACTAATCAAAAGTAAATTAATTTGTTTTTAATCCATCCGTATAACCAGCAAAGCAGGTTTTAAGATTATTGTCATTACAAAGAAAAGGATAATATGCGCTGTTTTTCGAGATTTCGAAACTAGCCGCATCACGAATGTTCTTTTTCTAATACAAACGCTAGTTTTACTAGACAGAAGGCTTCCGGCTGCTCTTTACTTCGGAGCATGCGCATTTTAACTTTGGACAATAGTCAGATGGTTTGCTGTACACACGGTCGGATTTTGCACCATCGGACTTTTGTTGCCTGAAAGTTGGTCCGTTCGCAGACCCAACTTTTTGTCCGATGAAAGCCAAAAAAGTTGGTCCGATGGAACGTACACACGGTTGGACAAATGCGAAAAGTGTCGGATTTTGATGTTGGTTGGGCAAAAGTCCGACCGTGTGTACGGGGCTTAAGTCAGAATACCCCAATGTTTGTCTAAGACGGAGCGAACAGAGTCCCACTGTGAACCAAAAGGCGTAATGATTCATATTGGTTCATCAGCGTCATTTGGAAGCTCTTTGACCAGTGGCTTTTTGAGTAGAAGATCTGAGTGGTCTCTGATCGCTGCTCTCTTTTTAGCCCTTTTCAGCTGTCTATGTGAATAGCCAAGCTCACGATATCTAGCGTACAGCTCTTGGCTTTCACGTTTATAATCATTGACAATTTCTTTTTATGCGCAATAACTGACCGAATGGATTCCCATATTTCAGCCAATGGGTATAGTGACTTGTCGCCTATAGAAGGGTGTTGACTGCCGTATCTTAACGATACGTGCAAGTACTGAGCTGGCCCTGTTTCAAAGAAATGTGTAGGTCAAGGAATGACAATTTTCCCATACTGAAAGTATAAGTAAGGCGTATGTTACGTTGGTTCCTGTTGAGTTCCAACATAAGCTGATGTAATGTATCGGGTGTACCCCGCCACAGCATCAAAACGTTGTTGATGTAGTGCCACCAGGTAAGTACATGGCCGCGGTACCTTGACGAGGTATAGACGTCCTCCTGTTCCCATAACAGAGGCAGACATAGGCAGACATAGGCAGGTGCCCACGCTGCCCCCATCGCCATGCCGCAAATTTGATGATAGAACGTGCTCAAGAACTGGAAAAAGTTATTGTGCAAAGCAAATTCCAGTAGCTCAATTATTAATTCATTTTGTGGTCCCGACGCCGGGTACGTATAGTCAAGAAATCTCTCAACGGCGCGGATACCAACTGGATGAGGTATTGACGTGTTAAGTGATTCAGCATCAATGCCCACTAGCAACACCCCATCCGGTTGTTCATGCACTCTCAGTTCATCAATTCTTGCCAACACATGTAGAGTGTCCTGCACAAAGGATTTAAGATCATTGACCATCTCTTTCATAAGGGAATCTAAATATTTCCCTATTCTTTCAAGTGGACCCTGACAGGCTGAAACTATTGGCCTCCCTGGGGGATTTAATATATTCTTTTGGACTTTGGGGATAATATAAAATGTTGGAACATTAAGTTCCTGAACATTTAGATAGTTAAACTCCCTTGTAGTTAGGAGGCCCTCGTCTTTGGCTAGTTTTAACTTGTGGTTTAGCTCATCAATGACCAGAGGAAGGGGATTGTGGTCAAGTTTCTAGTAAGTCAGCTCATCACTGAGCAGGCGTTTGACTTCATTCTCATATTGCTGTTGATTAAGTAAGACCACCCCCCCCCCCCTTGTCGCTGTTTTTGATAACAATATTTTTCCTGCCTTGCAGGTCCCTTAAATGCCTTGCAGGTCCCTGTATTTCCCCTGCTGACAAATTATAAGAGGATTTTTTAGTCCAATCAGGTGTAGCCATCTGTTTTTTAAAATGGAGGCATCTTTTGAGACCTTATTCTCAAGTTAGCACGTCTAACGACCGGAGTACTGTCATCACTGGATATGTCATTCTCTATATCAATTGCATTATCTTTTTTGGAGTACAGAGAACGAAAGAAGACCTTTCGTAGAAATAAAGTAACATCTTTGAACACTGTAAACTCATCCATGTTGGCCACTGGTGAGGTTATGCCCTTTTGTAAGAGATTTATATGGTCGGAGTATTGTGAGGTTGAAAGCCTTGTCTTTCTCAAAGTCAGCTAAATCCTGCCGAAATGTACCCTGTTTAGTATTTTTTTAAATTTAATTGTACCTTTTCTATATCTTTTTTGAGTAGGTAATTTTGTTTACTAAATTTCCCCTGCTCTTTCAACTCCTCCAGGCCTCAAGTGCCTTCATGAATTTGTTGCTGTATGGAAATTGGGTTTTTTCCTCGTCAAGAATTAGTTGCATCACACCTATTCCATGATTGATACAGATTGATACTCTTTCCATTTGGGCAAGAAACTGTCCGTATGGAGATGCTCTGCTGGAACAATCCTGTCTCTCAAACTTCGAGGAACTATCCATTGTGAAATGTAAGTTTCCAGTGATGACACATCCCACTTCCTATTTAAATGTTTAATTAGTACTTTTTTTCATGTATTTTTGATTTTATCATCCTGATCAATGCCACGTACACACGATCCATAAATTGGAAGACAGATCGTCCGACTTTTTCCGTTTACTAGTCGCAAGTAGAAATTAAATAGGTTACTAAAGTAACGAAAAATCTCGTACGACAGAAAAAAATCGGAAGTGATGTCATGTGTTGTAATGTATTTGTGTTGTATTTTTGGACGACAACTGTACTGACCAAACGAAAATTGTACGATCTGGTATCGTACGAGGAAAATTTTTGTGCATGTCCAATAAAATAATATCGGATGAGCTGTCATGATTGGCTCACGGAAGCCCTGTACTAACGATCTGATTATCGGACGATTCTTTCTCGGACTACAATTTTCGTACAATATTTGGATAGTGTGTACGTGGCATTAGGGTGTGTGGTGTGTCACTTTGGAAAGCTGTTCTGATTTCTTGATCAATATTGTCTCCTAACATAAAAGCCATCCCCTTTATAGGGTAACACAGGTGGGTCAGGTGGTACCAAACTGCACTTAATTGGTAAAATTGTGAACTTGGAAGAAATGACCGTAAAGATCACATTGATTGTATAAGGGAATTGGGAAATTTTGGGGGAAGGGAGAGTGCAAGTGTAGCCACTAGTAGTCAAGCATTCCAATGAAATGCCTGTATATATACAGGCATTTCATTGGAATGCTTGACTACTAGTGGCTACACTTGCAATCTCCCTTTCACCAACATTTCCCAATTCCCTTATCCTGTTCTTAGGTACCTAGTTGTCTCACAGGATGATGGAGCGACTGGGTAACTTGGCAGCAGTGCGGTGTGGGATGACTGTCTCACTACAAAACTTTGTTGAAATTGTTTTAGTTGTTTAGGCCTCATGCCCATGGATGTTTTACAGCCACTTTTATGAGCGTTTTTTGCAGCTTAAAACGGCTCTCCATGTTAGCCAATGGCCTCATGCCCACCATAACGTTTTGGAGCTGTAAATAGCTGAGCTATTTTTAAGCTGTAAAAAAAAAAACAGGGCTAGTGCATTCTGAAGCTCCAGCGTTAGAGCTGTGAAGACTGTAAAAACGTCAGACCCTGGCAAAGGGTGTTAAATGCGATTTAACAAGGCTTAACGCTGTGTTAAGCCTTGTCTGGCATTTATTTCTCTATTCAAAATCAATGGTTTTCTATGGGAGCCCATTGATTTGAATAGAGGTCGCACCAGAAGTTGGATCAAGATGATCCGACTTGCGGGGCGACTCATGTGCAGAAAATCTTGAAGGGGAGCCCGTCAAAAAAACAATTTGAGATTTTCCCCAGGATGATACCAGACCCTTCGGTATGGATGTTAAGGGGAATCCCCCACACCAAAAAAATTAAATGGCATGGGGATTCCCCCAGGATCCATACCAGACCCTTATCTGAGCATGCAGCGCGGCATGTCAGGAAAGGGGGTGAGCGAGCGAGCCCCTCCTAGACCATACCAGGCCACATGACCTCAACATGGGGGGTTGGTGCTTTGGGGCCCTGCTCCCCCCACCACAAAGCACCTTGTCCTCATGTTGTCCCCATGTTGATGAGGACAAGGGCCTCTTCCCGACAACCCTGGCCGTTGGTTGTCGGGGTCTGCTGGCTCATTGGAATCTGGGAGCTGGCTTTAAAAAGGGGGCCCACAGACCCCAGCCCCTCACCCTATGTGAATGAGTAAGGGGTACATCGTACCCCTACACATTCACCTGGGGGGAAAAGTGTCATTAAAAAAAACACACTAAACAGGTTTTGAAAGTAATTTATTAGGCAGCTCCGGGGTCTTCTTCCGACTTTGGGGGTCTTCTTCCAACTTCTCCGCTCTCTCCGGCATCTTCTCCCACTCTCCGGTGCCTTCTCCACGCTCTCCACTTCTTCTCCCGATCTCCGGTGCTTTCTGCCTTCTGCTGGGCTCCGCTATCTTCTTCCAGACTTCCCCATCATCCCGGTCTTCCCCGGCGTCTTCTTCCCTCTTCTCTTCTAATGTTGACTTGACGATCTCTCTCACTGTAATGCCGTGTGCGCGTGCCGCAATGATTTATATAGGCATGGGGCGTAGTCACCAGGTGATGTCACCCGTGATCCTGCCTCTTATGACGTCACCGCCCAGAGCATGATGGCACTGTGATGTCATAAGAGGTGGGGTCACCAGGTGACATCACTCGGTGACCATGCCCCATGCGTATATAAATCGCTGTGGACCGCGCACACAGCATTACAGTGGGAGAGAGGGGGCTCCTAGATTCCGATAAGCCCCCTGCCCGCAGACCCCGAAACCAACGGCCAGGGTCAGGAAGAGGCCCTTGTCCTCATAAACATGGGGACAAGGTGCTTTGGGGTGGGGGAGCAGTACCCCACCCCAAAGCACCAATCCCCCATGTTGAGGGCATGTGGCCTGGTATGGTCTAGGGGTAGGCGCTTGCTCGCCCCCCTTTCTGACCTGCCGAGCTATGTGCTCGGCTAAGGGTCTGTTATGGATCCTTGGGGAACCCCCATGCCTTTTTTTTTTGGTGTGGGGGATTCCCCTTAAGATCCATACCAGACTAAAGGGTCTGGTATCATCCTGGGGGGCGTCCCTTGGCATGTAGCCTTACTTTTAAGTAGGCACTATCAGCCTCACCCTATCTCAGCCTCACAATCTTTAACCAGCAGAATGACAGTGCTTGTCCCTGGGGTCAGTTAACCCTTTACACACAGACAGTAACTGCCACTCCGGAGTTGATTTACTAAAACTGGAAAGTGAAAATTCTGGTGTAGCTCTGCATAGAACCATCGACTTTCCATTTAATTGTTTTGCCAAAGCTTAAAATAATACAATTTTTTTTAAAATAACACAGGTTATACTTACCTGCTCTGTAAAATGGTTTTGCACAGAGCAGCCCTGATCCCCTTTTTTTGTCCATTCACAAAAGTGTGGCTTAGCCCCACCCCACCCACGCTCTCTTGTCATTGGCTCACTGACTGTGATTGACAGCAGCAGGAGCCTGAGCCCATGAGTAGAGGTTGACCTGGGACAGCTGCTGGTCTCATGCACATTGTTGGATGGAGGTGGTGCTCAGGTAAGTATAAGGGGGGCTGGGAAAGATGCACCCCAAAGGTACTTTACCTTAATGCATATAATGCATTAAACTGTTACTAAACCCACAACAGTAAAATCAGTCTGTATATGCAGTAAAGCGTGTTTGTTATACTCACTGTGGAACCTAAAGGGTTAATCCTCTACATTGTGTAAAAAGGCTGTTTGATCCTGTCTTCTGATTCTACTTTTCTTTTACTGTCCCCAATCCATCTGCTGATAGAACAGAGCTTTGGAGGCACTCTGCACATGCTCAGTTTGGTGTGTATTGCTAGAAACATATTTTTTTGGGGGGATGCATATGATAAGCACAGGGCCAATAAAGACTCCTCTTACAAACGTTAACCAGTGCTCAGCCGGACACTGATAGAAGTCATAAGACTGAGGGGAAAAGGTTTTTAGCAGTTTGTATTTACTATTGCAAGTTTCCTCTCTCCTTTGTACAGTTTTTTTTAAATATGTGTTTTGTTAAATGGTTTTCATGGCAATCAGGCCTGGGGCCCCGATCTGGCCAGGGGCCCCGAGCTCGCCAGGGGCCCCAGCAGGGAGGGCCCTTGCCGCACTGCTGCGTCCTCCTGCAGTCTGGTCGGCCGTGTACCATAACCGCACGGTACAGGAGAATCAGGTTCCTGTTCCCGTCCGGACTGACAGGAAGTGCGCACTTCCTTTCAGTCCGGCCCCGAGAACAGCCAACTGAATCTCCTGTACCGCGCGCTCATGGTACACGGCCGACCGGACTGCAAGAGGACGCAGGGATGCGGCAAGGGGCCCTCCCTGCCGGGGTCCCTGTGCGGACACCAACATCTGCCGGATAGAGGTAAGTCAACCCCCCCCCCCCCCCCGCTTCTCAACTAGAAATTTCACTTTTTTTTTTGCTTGGGGCCCCCAAATGTCTTCAAACGGCCCTGATGGCAATACCCAGATTTCCATGCCCTGTTTTGACAATAGCTTGCCTGTTATCTTTAAAAATATTCTCTGCTTTAGTGATGATAACATTTTCAAATTATAAGGCATATCCAATTAATATATTGTGGGTGTGCTTTTATATTTTTTCCTTTCTGGTTTGTTACTGGTTTGGTTATGGCTTTTTTCTTTCTATTTCAAAAGATTGATTTAAATGCCAGTGTTCACTATTTCTGTGAAAGCATTGGGATATACTGTATGTTTAATACAGTGTATGTTTAATACAGTGTATGTTTACAAGAAATTCCTTCCACGTCACTGCAGAATCCTGGGTTTGTTGTTGTTTAGTCCTTTAGTCGTCGCTTCCGAATCTTCGTGACCTATACACGAAGATTCGGTGGGTGATGTCTCTGCTTTTTATAATGTTGTCCAAGTTTGCCATTGCTTTCCTTGCACGAAGCAAGCGTCTCTTAATTTCATGGCTACAGTCCCTGTCTGCTGTGATCTTGGAGCCTAGGAAGATAAAATCTGTTTTCTGTTTTCTCCATTTGGAAACTAAAGAAAAAACAAAATGAAAGACACACACATCTAGTGCATTACCAATGATATTTAATAAGTGATAAAATCAATGAAAAGTGTGTGCTTTTATTGATTTTATTGATTTTAGAATTTATTACATACCATTGGTAAAGCACCTTCCTTTTTAGTTTTTTCTTTGCTTCGATCCGATTATCCCGTCTGAGGAAGGCAGCATCCACTTAATCTTTGAATGCTGATGTTCAGCTGAACTTGCACGATTTCCTCTTAAGCATGTCAGTCCCGATTTCGGTGGCGATTTCACAGACATCTGTGTGGGTTTCTGCACAGACGTCAGTGGAAATCGCACCCCGAAAATTGCAAAAAGTAGTACAGAAACATTTTGAAATTGGAGCGGCGCCGCAAATGCTGTGACACACCGATTAGGACAGTGTCATTGCCACTAATTGCCGCCGATTTGACATGCAATTTGACATGTTAAATTGCATGTCAAAATGCACCAATATGATCCACGGCTAAAGAAATGTCTGTGACACTGGCTGGCACTCACAGGTGGGAATGCATTGAGTTTAAACTATGGCAGCTTTATTCAAAGAGGCAATACATTCAAAATGTTCTGTTTTAGAGCATTTAGAAAATCAGCCTAAGGCCGCGTACACATAGTTTTCCCCGTCGAGTTCCTTGTTTGGCTGTCAAAAAACTCGTTGAGCCAAATTTTCCCATTGCCCATCGACAGTTCCTCGACAGTTTTCTCGGCGAAAAGTGTACACACGATTGTGTGTACACGGCCTAACAGTTAAAAAAAAAAAGGTTTATTGAATGAAAAGAAAAATGCTGAAAGAAAATCTTTTACAGAAAAAGATGTTACAGAAACAGACATTAAGCAACAACAAAAAAAATAAAACTAAATATTGTATACTCACCTTTCCGTAATTTTCCTTTCCTGACGCATCTTCATGGCAGCCCACACTGGGTTGTGACTCGGCCCCCACAACCTGACAGGATTGGTTAGCTATAAATTTGAAGGGGAGACACCCTGCACCATTCTCTGTATATATCATCATTAACAGCGGGTGGGCATCTGTGTGCTGTCATGAAGATGCGGCAAGAAAGTAAAATTACGGATAGGTAAGTATACAATTTTCCGTTTTCCCGACGCATTCATGGCAGCACACACTGGGAAATAACTCCCCAGTCGGGAGGGTGCAAGAAAAAAATAATATTTATTCCCGACAGTGCTGAGGAATTGCCTCTAACAACATATCTGACGAAGTCGGCAGTAGCCAATTGAGTAGAATCCACTCTGTAGTGAGAAATGAAGGTGTGCCCGGAAGACCAAGTTGCTGCTCTGCATATGGTCTCCCGTGAAATCCCGCAATATGCTGCCCATGAAGTAGCCACTGCCCTTGTCGAGTGAGCCCTGATGCCCTCAGGAGCCGGAAGTCGCTGAATGGAATAGGCCTCTTTGATAGCTTTAACTAACCAAGAGGAGATGGTACAGGAGGTAGCTGCTTGACCTTGTCTGCTCCTGTGTGGGATAATCAAGAGAGAATCCGTCTTCCTTAGATGAGCTGTAGCTGTGAGGGAACTGGAGATGGTTGACTTGACATCCAGGGCATGGGGCTCGCCCCTCTCATTAGTGAAAGACGGTAGGATGATGCCCTGGTTATAATGAAAGAAGGAAGCTACCATTGGTCTAAATCGGTCTGAAGGTTTCAGTACCACTCTGTCAGGGAGGAACACTAAATAGGGTTCCGTAGCCATAAGTTCTTGAATCTTGAATTTTAGCTGAAGTCATAGCAATAAGGAAAGCCAGCTTCCAAGTTAGGTTCCACAGTGAAACTAAGTTGAATGGAAAAAAGGGTGGATTGGACAAGGCCTCGAGTACTACTGAGAGATCCCATGTTGGAAAGGCTGGCTTCCTAGGTGGTCTGATCTTCATGCAGGCCTTCAGAAATTGAATGAACAGTGGATGAAGAGCCCATCTATTACCTGTCTTGGCAGAAAGGGTGGATACTTAAACCTTCAGGGTACCCGAGCTTAGGCCTTTGTTAAGCCCTGACTGAATAAATTCAAGAATTTGAGATGGTTCTCGTGAGATAGGATTCCAATCTCTTTGCTGTGACATCGACACAAAACTCTCCCAGATTCTAGTGTAGGTGGTATTAGTGGAGCTCTTTCTAGCTTGCATTAGGGTCGATATTACTTCCTGGGAGCATCCTTGTTGCCTTAACCTAACCCTCTCAACTTCCATGCTGTCAGATGCAGCATCTCTGGGGCTGGATGGAAGAATTGCCCTTGATATAGGAGATCCCTGGTTACTGGTAGATGAATTGGAGGCTGCATACTGATTTGTAACAGGCTCGTAAACCATGGCCTTCTCGGCCAAAACTGTGTTAATGCTATAACCGTGGCTGAGGACTTCCGAAGCCAGGACAGGAATCTCGCAATCAGAGGAGTTGGAGGATAAAATGTACCCCAGCTCAAAGTTCCATGGGTGGACTAGGCAGTCTGTTCATTTGGCTGATGGAAAGTGGGCTCTGGACAGGAACCTCTGACACTTGGATTTTTTCGGCGAGGCCTCTAGGTCGATTTCTGCTACTCCCCAAGTCTTCATGAGAATGGAGAATACATGGTGGTTCAGGGACCATTTGTTGTTCGAAAGTGTCTCTCGTCTTAGGTAGTCGGCCAACAAATTCTGTGCTCCCGGGACGTATACTGCCCTCAGATCTAACAGGTGCACTTGGGCCCATTCCAATATGGGGCGAACTTCCTCTAGAAGTGTGTGACTCCTGGTGCCTCCCTGTCGCTGGATATATGACACCGTTATTTTGTTGTCCATCCTGATAAGGACACTTTCCCCCTCTAGAAGAGGCGCAACGATCATGAGAGCCTGAAAGGCTGCCCTGAGCTCTAAAATATTTGACACTATGCCCTGAGCTTGAAAGTGCCACTGGCCTTGGGCTACTTTGTCCAGATAATGTGCTCCTCTGGCTGGCATGGCATCCGATGTTACTATTTTTGGACTTGGGGGAACTATTGGTCTGAACTTCCTGAGGTTGAACGGGTGCGTCCACCACCACACTGATTGCTTTAACCACCTTGGGATGTGAATGGTTTGGAGCATTGACGTTCCATTCCACTGCCTGAGAAAGGAGTTTTGTAAGACTTGCATGTGCCATTGGGACCACTGACCATGGGTATGGTCGCAGACATGGACCCCAAGATACTAAGGCAGGCTCTGGCTGGTAGGCGTCTGAATGATAACAGATTCTGCATCTTCTAAGGGCTTCAGCTTCTCTTGAGGGAGTTGTACCCGGTTCAGCCTGGTATTTAATTCTGCCCCTAGGAACACCATGACTTGCATGGGCTGGAGACTGCTCTTTTTCCAGTTGACTAGCCAGCCAAAATCCTGCAGGGTCGTGAGCAATATCTACCGGTGATCTTCCGATAACTCCCACGTTCACCACCAACAAAATAGACTGAAGGCTTTCCATTTTGAAGGCCTCTATTTTGATCCTCTTGTTGAGTGATTTTAGGTCCAAGACTGGACGTAGGTCCCCTGTTTTCTTTCGTACCAAAAATAAAGGGGTATAAAACCCCCTCCCTTTTTGGTAACGTGGTACTTCTATTATTGCCCCCTTTTGTATCAGCTCTGTTACATATTGTAGAAGTAACCTTCTTTTGTCTGGGGAAGATGGTACTTTGGTAGGCTGGAATGTGTTCTCCGGCAATGTGCCCATGAATTTCCATTTGTGGCTGGTCTTGATTTGTGGATAGTGTCCATGGATCTGTTATGTGACTTGCCCATATCTGGGCGAATCTCTTAAGCCTGGCGCCCACCTGAGCTGGGTGGACAGGCAAATCTTCAAAAGGACTTCTGCTGTTCCCCAGCTGTGATGGCCTTGGCCTTCTGTACCCTCATGAAGGAGGGTCGAGTATTCTTCCAGTCCCTCCTGAATTCCCTGCCGGGACGGTAGGATCTAACGTCCCTGTACTTGTCAGGAAAATTACGCCTGTAAGCAGGTCCTTTCTGGGACTTAGGTCTCCTATCGGAGGTGATTAGCCTCGATTTTCCTCCTGTGACTTTGGAGATAGCTGAATCCAGCTTTGCGCCAAATAATTTTGAGCCGTCATATGGAGTCTTTCACCAGTTTGATTTTGATTCTGCATCAGCTATCCAGGGTTTCAGCCATAGGGCTCTTCTTGCCATAACTGAGGCTAGCATAGCCCTTGCTAAAGATCTGATAATGTCGACTGAGGCTCCTGCCATGAAGTCGCCTGCCAACTTAATTTCTTGCAGGGAGGAAATTACTTTCTCCTGGTCGGCTCCTTTTAGAATGGACTTCTCAACATTAACCACCCATGCAGAGATGGCTTTAGCTACTGCAGCCATGTAGATAGTCGGCCTACAAGGGCCTTCTGCCGTGGAGTTATTTATTTTTCTAGTTCTAGATCGATTTTACGATCAAGTACGTCCCAAAAGGTAACTGCGCCTTCAATCGGCAGGGTAACGTGTCTAGCAAGTCGCATTAAAGATGAATCGAGGTGCATTGATCAGGGAATTGATTTTGGACTCCTTTAAGACACGAGCAGACAGATTTGTTCAAATCGGTCGGACAGACCCATTTGAACAAATCTGTCTGCTGGGATGTATTGGTTTGATCGTGTACACACGATCAAACTAAAATCCCTGCCGGCAGACGGCACGCTGACGTGTCAGTGACGTGGCGGTGACGTTGACGCCGCCACGTCACGGCACCAGGAAGTGAATTACTTCCGCGCATGCGTCGAATCCATTCGACGCATGTGCGAGAAGATATGTCTGCTGGTTAGCGTACTAACCAGCAGACATATCGGGCCGAAGGGTTCCCAACCGACAGATTTGAAAGCATGCTTTCAAATCTGTCGGCTCGCCAAATCCGTCGGCTCGTCCGTACACACGATCGAATCTGTCTGCTGGGACGGTCGGGCCGACCGTTTCCAGAAGATAGATTTGATTGTGTGTATGTGGCCTAAGGGATACAATTTTGCAAACTTGTTGCTAAGACTAGGCCGCTTATCCGATCTCTCCCATTCATCTTTTATGAGGTCCTCCAGCTCCTTGATGAAACGATTCAGGATCCCTTTTTAGTTCTGCAAAATATTTCTAAACCTTCTGAGGTTCTGCCTTATCCTCCTCCCAGCCGATCGCTTCTTTGACTGAGCAAGCAAATGGTTAGACTAAACAGAAGTGGAAGCCTGACGCCGACTCACGATCCTCATTCTCAGAGAGGGTTTCTGAAACCTGGGCGTAATGGCCTGGTGCTTGCGACGTGCTTGGGGTAGGATCATCCACTAGAGGAGCCGTAGTTCCCATAATTGACCTCCGTCGTGACTCTCTTAAGAGCTCTGTTGCTACTCTGGCATCCGATTCCTTCTCTTTGGTTGCTTCATTGAAGCAAGAGTGGCAAGCCAATTTTCCTGGCAAGGCTAGAGCCCCGCATACCCAGCAAGCGTTTGCCGTGGGGCGGGTATGATAGCTCCGTTCGTGGTGGGATGAAGGTGATCGTCTGTGGTGGGACCGACTATGACGGGAGCGGCTGTGACGCGAGCGGCTATGTCTTGAGCGATGATAGCGAGAGGGTGACCTTGAGCGACTTCTGCGTGACCTTCTGCTGAAAGCATTGCTTGATCTCCCTCTGTGCCATGAACTTGTGTCTCTTGACCTGATAGGGCTACCAAAAATGCAGCGTAAGTGGTCAGCTCTCTTTTTTGTCTCTTCTCTACTTACCACCTTCTGGACAGCCTCCTACCTAGTTTGCTGGTGGTGGTCTGTGAGGGCAGTGGCCTCCATGAGGAGATAGCAGAGAGACAGCCTAGGACAGTCTGGAAATGGGAAAAGAAAAAGGGAAAGGAAGACGTTTAAATATATATCCCCCCCTTTTTTTTGAAAATTGTTTAATTCCTTTATTTTTTGGGAGGGAATTGGGCTGGAGACAATGCGCAGAGCAGCGAGAAGGACGCGGCGGTGATGTACACAGTATGGGGGTGCCAGGAGCACCACAAAGCTCAGTAAGAGCTCAAAATTTACATAAAGGTACCAAGCGTGAATTTAAACACTGAATGGCAAATTGTAAAGGCTATAAAGGGAAAGGAAAAAGCGGGGGCCACTGCGAAAATTGAAGCTTCTTTAAAGCTTACTACAGTTCTGCCAGAATACTTTCTTGTGCCCCTGAGACCACCAGAACGGGGTTCCCTCCGTAAAAGCTCCTTTAGAGACTGTACAGGAGGGACTTCCAAACAAGAGAGGTTTGAACCTGCTGGGGCGATGTGCAGTAAGAGGCATTGCTGCATGTCCATCCAATCTGTCAGGTGAGGATAAAAAAAGAAAATGGTGCAGGGCGTCGCCCCTTCAAATTTATAGCTAACCAATTCTGTCAGGTTTGTGGGGGCGGAGTCACAACCCAGTGTGTGCTGCCATGAATAAAGTACTTGCCAAAGTTTGCCTTGGTTGCTATACAGAGTACAATTTGCTCACTGGCCCTCTGAAATTAATATGGTGGACCCCCTAGAGCAGGGGTCACCAAAGTACGGCCTGTCAATAAAATCACAGCTGTAAGCTACTGTAAGCCAATTAACAAAAACTGGCTTCTAAATACCAAAAAGAGTTTCACCAGAGTTTTACTGTATGCGTGCAAGCAAATAAACACAACATGACATTTAACTGACCTAAAACAAAATAACAGGTGTTTGTTCAAGCTTTGTCAGGTTGCGGGACCTCCACTGCATACTCATCCCCCTGGCAGTATGCAGCACAGGTCATGCAGCCTGACAAAGCACGCCCCTCTCTGTGCCACACGCATAGCTAGGGTGAAGTGGGAGCAACCTGTAGAAACATTGGCACTTTGCTCTGATCAGGCAAAACTGGCACATAAAAAAAATACAAGATACAGGGGGCATGGGCTGGACGGAGAACGAGATGGCAGCTTAAGCCTTGTGCTCCCGCAACCCAGTGATCGAATCCAGCTTTTTGGGATACCCACAGCCCATTCCTCTGCCATGAGTAGAGCCACCCGAAGCTCTTCTGCCTCCCGTGTATCGGGCGAGTCCAGCTCGCAGCTGATTAGGAACATCCCGGAGATATTCCGCTCCCAACGCATGGCGGCACATGCGGCCTCGCAGGCCCAAGCCCCGAGCTCGCCTAGTCTGGACCCCGGACTGCGGCCCCCGGAGTCTGTCTCGGCTGCAGGGCGTTCTCACCCCACAGCTTGTTCGACCTGGAATCGATGACCGCGGATATTAAGAATGCAGTCACGGCAGCAGTTACGGCAGCAGTTGCTGACCTAAAGACGGAGATCCGCGCGGTCGCTCACCGGATCAGGGAAGTGGAACAAACCACCCAGACACATGCAGCCGCAATCCGACAGGTTCAGAGCACCTATGACTCACAGCTTCCCCACCCATCCGCGTTCGGGGAATACCTAAAAATGTGGACCCGGGGACCCTACAACAGACATTGTGCACGATCTTTAATGACCTGATGGAGCGCCCGGCGGACTCGCCCATTGAGATGGAGAGGGCCCACCCAGGGATAATGAACCACCCAGGGACATGATTTCTTGCATGGTCAACTTTCAACTCAAGGAGGAAATCCTCCGCAAGGCGAGGGTGAGAGGCCAGCTCTTTCACAATGGAGCGGAGGTGAAATTATTCCAGGACATTTCCCAGATTACGCTCCAGAAAAGACGCGCCCTCCGCCCCCTGTTGGAGGCCTTGCGTACCAGGAATATACAATATCGTTGGAAGTTTCCCTTTGCCCTGTCGGCGTCCACCAGGGGTCGCTCAGCTATTCTGCGTACGCCAGAAGACCTCTCCAGCTTCTGCGAACAGCTGGATATCCCACCCGTGGACCTTCCGGATTGGTATTCATTCTACTTCCCTTCGGAACCTTGGCTCCGGTCTCCGTGAACCCATCCCCGAAGTCGCAAAAGCACAGGTCTCGCAGACACCGAGTTGGTCTAGCCTCTCCAGGAAATCGTGCTGCTCGACACGATCTATACCACCGTGAACCGGGCTCCCCCTCGACACCACCTAGGGGTAGAGACCGGGTCGAGGCCTAACATGGCTGTTTTGCTGTTCTCCCCTGATCTCTCGCTGCCACCAGGATTTCTCCCTCTCCACCGCTGCGCACTGCCCTCGCCCTTTAGTAACTTGCCGAGTCATTCTTGGTGTGACCCTACGCATTGGAAGTCGACAGGGATCTCGCTACCGTACCTACGACAAGACTCTCCCCTCTCTTGATCCGTCATGATTTTTACTTTACCCACGGCTGAATGTTTGCTCCCGCCACTCCCGTTTTCTCAACCGCAAGGATCTTGCAGCCACGGAGCCATCTTGTCCATACGCACAGTGTCACCCATCCCTTGGTGGCCCCTGAAGCCCCGGCCTCCCCTAGGGGTTGAACAGATCCCATTCCACCTAATAGGCTGCCGAAGCAGATTTGAGTTGCTCCTACCCAATGGAGGAGGACGCGTGTCTGACGACACCACCGCAAAAGGACCTTTATTGTTTTTCTTTTGTTCGTTTTGTTTTTTAAGATTTTTTTTCCTTTTTCCATCCTGCCTTTTGTTGTGGACTGGCGCTGGATGCGGAATGTCTCGGTGCCCTGACTTTCTCCTCCATCCACTACCTAGCCGCGGGATGGACTGTCACTTAAGTATGCTGTTTCATTGTCGCTCCGCAGCCTCGAAACGCGCGGGAGAGGTGGGGGATGTATGTATTCATTATTTTGGAACCCCCCCTCACCCGTTGGACATGACCTGCGTGCTTATGTAACTTTCCCCTCTCCTTCTCCCCTCCCTTCCTCCCCCCTCCCCTTTTTTATTTTTCCTTCTCCTCTTCCTTTCTTTTTTTTTCTTTTTCCTCTCCTTTCTTTCTTCTCCTCCCCTCTCCTCCCTTGCCCCCCCTCTCCTCCTGCCCTCCCTCCTCCTCCCCCTCTCTTCCTCACCATCCTTCATTCTCCCCTCTCTTTACCTCCTGCCCTCCCCTTCCTGGTTTCCCTTTCCCCTTCACCCCCTTTTATCTCATGTGGGTTGGGAATTGATCTGTTTAGTTGTCATGTATGATAGTCATATTTGCTCTTGCTGACCCTTGTACTTCGGTGCTCTGGCTCATTGTGTGGGGGCCATGTGTTTCATGTGGCCTCCACGGATGATGCTTGAGTTCTGTTTTTGAGTGCCTATAACCCTGAGTGAAGCACCTCGTATCGTGTGGGGGTGGGTTCTCTGACCCCGTTGCTCAGGCACCGGAGCTGAGTTACTCCACACCCACCCATAGCATTATACCCCTGCTACCTCGACTGGTCTCTTTAGTCTCGCGCCCGGTGTTTCAGACGCTCAAACCACACCAATTCGCCTCCCCTTTTGCATATGCCTCCTCCCCCCTCCCTGTAATTATTTGTTGGTCTCCCTGAAGGTACGCATTGGACTGGGCACAGTGAGATAGATAACTGGTGGCACTTGAGAACCCGGGGTGAATTTACTGTAATTTGTTAATTTGTTTGTTTTTGCTTACACGGATTGCACTGTTCTATATACTTCTACTCTGTGTATTGCTGCCTCCTAGACCTCATTCATTTTGGTGGGCCCCTCTACTTTAACCTTCCTCCAATCTCCTTGGGACCCCCGCAGCACCTTCCCTTAGCAAGTTCTACATTTCGATCCCTGGGTTGCCTCTGTCTTTGAGGTTTCCGTCCCTTGTCTCGCACCCACACAGCAATCCCACTGGGATTTTGTGCTGACCCTCCAGACCCCTCTTTTCCCAGGTGATTTAGCAGGCTTAATATCACCTCTGGTTAAACTCTCATTTCTCCCCCGCATCCTCTGCTTCTTACTTTGATTTTCTTTCGACCCTCTTTTTCCTCCTACCTTTATTCCCCTCTATCTACTCTCCCCTTTCCTCTTCCCTTTCTTTTTTCTGGCCTTCACCCTTAAAGCGGAGCTCCACCCGAACTGCAACATAATCTCAATATTACAGTTGCTCCTAAATATTGCCCAAACGGATATTTTTTTAATAATAAATGTACAGTACCAGATATAATATAGCTCCTTCCGGTCTGCAGCCTTCGGATTTTTCTCGGGCATTTCCTAATTCTGGGAGCTTGAGTCATAGCTCCCTTGTGATCGCGCGATTCACTTGTAGTCCGTTGTTTCTATTGAGTTGTATTGGTCTATGAGGCTGGGTTAACATCAGGGGCGGTAACGCCTGCCGTTGTCACAGCAACAGAGACGCAACAGAGACGCTGACGCCGCTGCTCGCCGACGCGAGCGTGCAACCAGGAAGTCCCTGCTTGTGGAATTATAATGCCCACACTTAAAATGGCAACGGCGGACCGAAGGGAATATAAGTGTATATTCCAGACAGAAACAGAGTGGCGTGGACATTGGACACGAGAAACGTGAGTTTTTTGAAGCCTTGCTATTGGCTATTTAACTCCCCCCCCCCAAAAAAAAACGTATTTGCATGGGAGATCCGCTTTAACTTTCTGCTCTTCTGTCCGGTTTTGCGCTGGCCCTCCCGGTGACCTACCTGACGAGCTCAGCCTCCTCTCCCTCTCCCTTCTGATCCGATTTCCACTGCATTGACCATAAAACATGCCTCCCTTGACCCTGAAATGCCTATCTGTAAACGTTAAGGGCCTTAACCTGCCTGAAAAACGATCCCTCACCAAACACAAGGCCCACTTTATTTTCCTACAGGAAACTCATTTCCGCTCGGACGCCATTCCTAAACTCTCTAATCATGTTTATCGGACGGCTTTCCAAGCCGCTAACCCCGCCTCCAAAACCAAGGGGGTCTCTATCCTGGACTCTAAGCACGTAAACTTTCACTTGTCTGAATCGCTTACTGACCCGGAGGGCAGGTATGTTTTCCTTAAGGGCACATTTGAATCGAAACCAATCACACTGGCCAATATTTACTGCCCTAACGGACGTCAGGTGCTTTTTTTTAAGACGACCTGTGACCTACTGGCCTCTTTTCAGTCAGGTATCTTGCTTTTGGGGGGAGACATCAATGTCCCCTTAAATCCTCTGTTGGACTCCTCCACGGGAGCTTCCACTATGACTTACAAAGCTCTGAGGCAGATCAATCTGCACCTTCAGTCCCTTTGCTTGCACGACACTTGGCACACACTTTTCCCCTCGGATAAAGACTACACCTTCTTTTCTGTCCCGCACCAAAAATACTCCAGGATAGATTATTTTTTCCTTTCCCTCCTCCAGCGAGACCTCTCCCTCCTCCAGCATTCCACGATAGAGCCAATGTTTCTGTCGGACCACCACCCGATCAGTGTCACTTTAGCTTTCCCTGAAATGTCCTCAAGATCGAAGACCTGGCGTTTAAACTCTTCCTTGCTTAAAGATCCGTCTGTGATGGACCAAGTTCGCACCCGCATTCAGCATTACTTTGCAGAGAACTTGAACTCGGAGATCTCACAGGTCTCCTTGTGGGAGGCGCATAAATGCGTAATCCGGGGAGATCTGATTGCTCTAGCCACGAAGGCCAAAAAAAAACAACAGGAGTGTATAAACTCTCTAATCAAGATGATTAGAACCCTAGAAGTGTCCCACAAGATGACCTACGCACAAGCTACCCTACAGGACTTGACGTGCGCCCGGACGTCACTTATGGCAGAGTTGGGCAAACGCTCTAGGAGGCGATACATCCTCGGTCAGAGGATCTTTTGCGAACAGGGCAATAAATGCGGACGTCTTCTGGCCCGCGCAGTACACAATTCAAAGCCCACTTCCACGATACACCACTTCCACAGCCGTAGTGGCGAATGCTTAGTCAGGAACGAGGATATTGCCAATGAGTTTGAGGATTTTATTCTAAACTATACAACCTTCACCCACAGGCCCTCTCTCGGTCCCAGACTAATTCACGGATTGCGCAAATTAAAGACTTCTTATCCCGCTATAGCCCCAAGCCAATTTCTTCCCAACAATCCCTTGACCTGGAACGCCACATGTCGGCAGCGGAAGTGGAGTTGGCCGTTAAGCAAATGAAACCTGGGAAGGCCCCGGGCCCGGATGGCCTTCCCCTTCAACATTATAAATCTTTTGGCGACGTACTTACCACTAATCTACTGTATATATTTAATGCCCTTGCTGATCCTCAAAACAAGCCTGGTCATATGCTGACCGCACATATAACAGTAAACCCTAAGGAGGACAAGGATCCCTCCCTGGTGGCCAAATACCGTCCGATATCGCTCTTAAATGTGGATATTAAAATCTATGCAAAAGTCCTCGCTAACAGGTTGGCTCCCTTGGTTCCTGGACTTATCTCATTAGATCAGGTGGGATTTGTCCCTGGGCGCGAAGCCAGGGATAATACCATTCGTACTCTGAATCTACACCACTGGCTCACGACCTCGAAGACCCATGGCTTTTTTCTCTTTCTCGACGCCGAGAAGGCGTTCGACAGAGTGGCCTGGGACTACATGCGGGAGGTTCTCGCGGCTTTGGGTCTAGGGTCCCGCATGTTGGCACACATTCTGGCCCTGTATGCGGGCCCCTCGGCCGCGGTTAAGGTTAACGGCCACCTGTCGGGCGCCTTCCCCATTGGCAATGGCACGCGCCAGGGATGCCCCCTGTCGCCCCTGATATATATCCTAACCCTGGAGCCCCTACTTAACAGGATTAGGTATAATCCCGACATTGTGGGGATCACCATGAGGGGGAGAGAGTACAAAGTCGCTGCTTTTGCGGACGATTTCCTCCTCTCCTTGCGGTATCCCCGGATCTCCTTACCCAATCTCCTTAAGGACTTGGACTATTTCGGCACTCTTTCGAACCTGAAAATCAATCATAAAAAATCGCAAGCGCTGAATGTTTCCCTCCCCGCCCAGGAGGTCTTACACTGCCAGGACTCCTTCTCCTTTCAATGGGCTCGGGATTCAATTACCTACCTCGGTATTCATGTCCCGTCCAAACTAGCGGACATGTACACCAAGAATTTCCACCCTGCCCTCCTTCAGGTGCAAAAACGCCTTAAAGACTGGATGGGCCTGAATGTATCCTGGTTTGGTCGGTCTGCACTGGTTAAAATGGGTATTTTGCCCCGCTTACCTTATCTTATGCAATCAATTCCAGTCTCTCTACCCTCAAGCTTCTTTTCATCATATAGGAAAGCATCCTCCGCCTTCCTTTGGAGAGGCTCTCAGCCTTGTATAGCGTTCTCTCGCCTCACCCTCCCTAAGTCGGGGGGGTATCGCCCTCCCTGATCTTCGAAAGTATCACAGCGCGTGTCACCTCACGAGGATCGCGGACTGGAACATTCACGCCTCCACCAGAGTCCCCTCCACTTACTCCCATGGATGACCTCCAGGAACTGGCCTCAACCCGTAGTAACCCATCCATTTATCTATCCATCACTTCTAGCCTTCAAGAAGGCCCCGACACTGGGTTCTTCGCCTTCTCACCCAAACCCCTTGACTTCCCTGAGGGGGAACGCAGATTTTACCCCGGGCATGTCGGGAGAGTTCTTGAGTCAGGAGTGGCCTTTTGACAACGTCTTGGCCCTCCAATTTTACTCTGGTGGAAGACCTCTAACTTATGAGGGTGTGAAAGCCATTACTAGGACGTCCTCCCTTTCATTCTGGACGTACAGACAGATTAGGCACTTCCTTTCGGACACAGATAACCAATCGCTTTGGTCAAGACAGCTAACTCCCTTTGAATCCCTGTGTCACCGTAAAACCCCACAGCGACATCTGATTTCCCTTTTTTATACCCTTTTGGTGGAAGGCCCGTCACAATCTCCCACCCCGCCACAGCTCTCATGGAACAGAGATTTCCTGACGCCCCTGTCAGTGGAGGACTGGAGCACTGTTTATGAATACGCCCACAAAGGTTCTGCAAATGTGGCCATCCAAGAAAATGGCTACAAACTGATCACTAAATGGTATTGGACTCCTTCGCGGCTTCAATGATTTTCCCCTAACATTCCTGACACTTGCTGGAGATGCGGTGCAGGGGTGGGGACTATGCCTAATGTATGGTGGGACTGTGGAGCCCTTCAAGCCTTTTGGAGGGAGGTACACAAGCTCATCTCGCATGTCACCACCTATACTCTTGATTACACCCCGCCCAATTCCTCTTGCACCACACGTTATTCCCCAAAAAATACTATTTCAGGTCCCTGGCCATGCATATGGTCAATGCAGCTATCGCCAATATGTTTCTTAAACTGTCTGAGCCACTGGAGGTCCATCATCCCGCGTTGTGGGGGGCCGGGGGGACGGGCGTGTATCCATTCCTCTCAACTCTGTCCCTATTCTTACTGTGTCCTGCTCTCCCTTCATCCTTGTCTTCCCTTTCTCCTCCTTCTTTCTCCTTCCTTCCCCTTTTGTACTTTCTCCTTATCCTCTCTCCTTCTTCTATATCCTCTGCTTCTGTCTTGCCCTCTTTCTAAACACTTGACCTTGTAGCTGTTATGATACATTGCGCCCTCTGCTTTGACTGGGTAGGGTGCCTTACGCTCCCCCCCCTCTCCTACAGCTGATGGGGGGGTGTGGGGGAGGGGAACATTGAAAATCACGATCCTCCGCCCCGATCCCGCTTCTATATACCTCTTGTGCCCTGCCTACAGTCTTAAAAGGTCACTGGATGCATTTTTGCTGTATTGTGTAACTTGTTCTATTCATGGTCTTGTGTTATTTTCCGATATCTTATGTTTATCTTGATTTGTATTTCATGCTACGTTTTGATTCAATAAAATCTTTTATGGAAAAAAAAAATACAAGATACAACATATTTGTTGAAAAAAAATGTAACCTCTCTAAAGGAGAGGTAGGGGCATATTATTTTAGCCCTACTTCTCCTGTGGGCCACATGCATTTAGTCCTACAGTCCTGTGACATGGTTTCAGCTGACAGGGGGCTAAAGCCCCCTGTCAGCTGACGTCGGAGTTGGTCCAGATTCTGAAGAGATGCCAACTTTACTGTCGGGATCCACCTAGGTGCCTGCACTGGCAATTGGTTTAGCCTCTCTTAGAGTGAACAGCTATCGTCTCTCGCTGAAAACCCAGAATTTTCACTGAAGACCCAGAACTGAGTGATCAGTGATTTTTTGTATTGCTCAGTTCTTGGTCTAGAGGTGGCAGGGATAGCTGCAGCTGGGATGGGTGCTGCAGACATTTACAGTAGGTGAGTATGATTGTAGAATTGGAGGTTAACATCATTATGTATTATCTTGGTTAATCTGTAGATTACAGGCTTTTAGGGGCAGATTCACATAGAAATGGATTATCGTAGCGTATCAGAAATACACTACGCCGCCGTTTTTTACCTGGCTCTACGTGGAATTCAGGTAGATTTTGTCCAGTAAACGACGGCGGCGTAGTGTATTTCTCCCGTCGCAATCCATATAGACGAGTAGGGGGCGTGAATCATTTAAATTAGGCGCGTTCCCGCGGCGATCGATCTGCGCATGCTCCGTTCGCAAATTTCCCGCCGTGCATTGCGCGAAATCACGTCGTGACGTCATTCGTTGTTTAGGTAGCGTCGTTTACGGGCGATCCTAGTCCCGAACGAGTTACGTAAACAAAAAAAAAATTAAATAAATTTGAAGCGGGAACGACGGCCATACTTAACATGGGCTACGTAACGTTAGAGCAGCAAAAAGCTGCTCTAACATTACGTACACAAAAATAGACGAAAGTGATTGCGACGACCACTCGTATCTTCGGGAATCGCCGTAAAAAAACATTTGCATATCCCGACGCATCAAAACTACGCGAACTCCTCCCAGCAGCCGCAAATAGATGGCAGCGTAGATCCGAAGGCTTACGAAGACGTAAGCCTCTCGGATCGAAGCCCGAAGCCGCCGTATCATGGTTTGAGGATTCAAACTAGTGATACGGCGCGCAAAATTTGAAATTACTCCTGTCTAACACCAGTTAGACAGGCGTAATTGCTCTATGAATCTGGCCCTTAGATTTTAGTACTATGGACATTTTTTAATTACCGGTATATGCGTTTTTCACACTTGTGTTTTATAGGTGAAATACATTTTATCTCTTTTTATTTTTATTCTCATTCTCACATTTATTGTTTTATATATATATATATATATATATATATATATATATATATATATATATATATATATATATATATATATATATATATATATACACTGCAGATTGAAAAGGAAAGGTAATTTTTTAACAACATTCAATTACAAAATTAGTGTCACAATCATACAATCATATGTGCTATATATATTTTTTTATTATTTGCAATATTTTCCCTTTAAAGTGGATATTGGAGATAATGGGAAAGTACTTAATCCACTTCTCTAGTATATACAGTACTCTCTTTCTCTCTCTTTCTCTCTCTCTATGTATATACAGTATATATATATATATATATATATATATATATATATATATATATATACACATGTTCTATGAGGTATTTAATTATGTTCTTGGTTTACATTAATCTGTGAGTTGTATGAATTATTTATTTTTGAATTCATTCACAGCCTTGAAATCAACGTGTCACATTGACATAATCCATTTTTTATTTGCAGTTGTGTTTGTTTGTTTATTCACTGATAATATACATGCTTATTTGTAAAGGTTATTGTGATTTAGCAGCTGCATGTGTGTCTTCCCCCTCGATACCTTTGCACTCCTTTTATCCTTAGATGTCAGCAGTGTTCCCACTCCACCCCCTGTCCTCTCCCCCTTAAGCCTATATATTTACTCCTTACACTTGGTGGGCCAGTTGTAAAAGGAGGCAGGGTTTCGGAAATGCTTTGTGGACTGCCCTCTCTGCCAGTCATGTCCTCCTTGCATCATCTCATTTCAGTGGTGCGAATGAGGGGAGAGATGCTGCCGATATGTCATTCCAGAGTGGAACCATCCCTATGCCCTGCAGCTGCCATTGGTTCACCCAGGTCACTAAGAGGTATTCCTGCTCTTCCACTCTGACTTTGGAGCAGTACACAGGTTTTTTATATGTTAGTGAGATTGGAATAAAGTACTATTTATTTGCATCACACTAATCTGGTGCCTTGCTTTGATTTTTTTTTTACATGCACTAAGTACCACTGGTTGGAACTTGCCCTAGGACCACTGAGCTACATAAAATTAAGGATCTTAGATTTTTTTAGTTTAGGATATTTTGTAAATTAATTTGAGTAGTTTCTTTTGAATTCTGCGGTATCAAAACCAAAAATGTATTATATTGCAGCTGCCACGTACCTGACTGTGAAAACCAAAATGACAAGGGTGACCTCTTGCACAATTTTCGTCCAAGCACTCCTGGCAGTGGAGAGAGGGACTTCTAGGGCAGTGGAAGGGTGCAGGTGCCAGGAAGCTGCAGTAGTGACTGCTGAAGCTTGGAAACACAGCAGTCCTTCCGGTGGTGGTATAAGGTTCGGTCACAAGCTATGTTCAGCAGCAGGTCAGGATCAAGTTCAAGGTTAGGAAAAGACAGGAGTCAATAACATGCAGGCAGCAAGGTACCAAGCCAGGAGGCAGAATAGTGTTCAGAAATCAAAGCCGAGGACACAAGCCAGCAGCAGACGTAACAGGCAAGGGTTATCCAAGAGAGATGTTAGGTGTAGCAGGATCAGGAACAAGGTAAGCAGACTTTGAAAAACCAGGAATACAGGAACCAGATCTGAAGACAATCCAGCCAAACTCTTGGTTTAAATAGGCTGCCAGGTGCCACAATCTGAGAATGTGTTTGCACGCGTATGCGCACGTAAGCACATATGCACCAATGCTGATGCGTCCATGCATGTCTAGTTAGACTTCTATGCTCAGGATCCTGCACATGCATGACCCTGCACACAATTAGCATTTGATGTATGAGATCCCTGACAGCAGCTTACCGATCATTAGATGTGGTGGCGACATTCATTTTTATTTTTTAGGCTTTTTTGCCTCTGTTTTAACCCGGTGATCTGGCCAGTAACACACCTCCTGTATTACAGTGCCCTACTTTGGATGAAGGAGCACAAAGGCACCTTTGGACAGCAGCATTGTCAGTCTAGGGCAGGGGTCTCAAACTGGCGGCCCTCCAGCTGTTGCAAAACGACAAGTTCCATAAGGCATTGCAAGGCTGACAGTTACAAGCATGACTCCCACAAGCAAAGGCATGATTGGTCTTGTAGTTTTGCAACAGCTGGAGGACCGCCAGTTGGAGACCCCTGGTCTGGGGGGGAAGGGGTGTGTTAGATGTGCTAGCAGATGTAGATACACTAACACATTGAAGCCAAACAAAGTAGTTAAAGCAACATTTTTTTTCCTTCTGGGTAAAGGTTTTACATAAATAAATAAAAACTGATCATTGTAAGCACCCCTGTCATTGTTAAATTAGTTGTCTCATTCCTGTAACATGATACATCTGTAAAATATTTTGTTTTAAAAAACAACAGGCTTAATGGCTAGATCACCAGATGAAGTGAAGGAAAGAAAACCTAAAAAAGAAAATGAATGCCGCCACCACATCTAAGAATCGGTAAGCTGCAATATAATAAATGTTTCCTTTTGGGTTTAATACTGCAGTATTGCAGAACGTCTTCAAATTCAAATAATTTATACCAAAGTCTTATTTTCGTCCAATATCAAGTATATCTTCTAAAAGTGCCTACAGGCATTAGAAAATATTAGCGGGATCTAGCCACTTACAGCTCACTTGAAGAACCTATATATGCTTACAGGAGCCTGCTCTTCGATTAGGATAGACGCTTCTTACTTACCAATCACATATTTTTCTTTGAGACAAGGAGCCCCCATCCCTCTCTCATTCATAAGTACAAACACGCAAATATACCCAATACAAACGTAAGGAACACGAGTGGATTAACAGTTTGGTTTGGTACAAAAATGCCACCTTTACTATGATTTATGATTTACAATAATCTTTTTATACATTTGTTTATTGTAATTATTATAAGTTTTGTTTTTTTGCCAGTGGAATGTAGTATACTAATCCTTTGAAAACCAAAGACATACCATGTGTTTAAATTGCCTCTAAGAAATATAGATCTGTTATTCTTTGACAGATGCAGGAAAGATATCTTGGGTTTTAATGTGAGGGTATAATTAGCCAACAAATTACGTATTACATGCAGGCGATTACATTCGTGAGGGGTTAATAATAATTGTGAATGCAAAGCACACATTACATTAACGGGATCTCATCAAGAATGGCAATTCTGAAAATATTGTACAGGCTAATTGAACTGTGAGGATAGTTTGCCTCATTATCTGTACAACAAATCCTACACTGTGGTATGTGAGGAGCTTATATTATTATGTGGTTTCTTGGGCAGAACAATTACTGTGAGGAAAATTTATCAACAGATTACAAAAAAAAACTGTCGCAATGAGACTGTTTTGTAACTGAATGGAACAGTTAGGGTGCATATTTACATTACTGCTTTGAACCTTTAAGTTAAAGCATAAATTAAAAAATACCATATCGAGGAGCAGAGGTCTCATACCTTTGTTAATGAACTACATTAATATATAGCAAATTGTTTTTAGTAATAACAACATTAAATATTTGAATACAAATATGGAATGGAAAGGCAGGGATATTTGGTTTAGTGCATATTATTAATGCTTAATGTTGTAAATACTGACAATAAGAGGATACGATGGAGCCAAATACAGGACCATTCTGGAAAAAAAACCTGATGGAGTCTGCAAAAGACCTGAGACTGGGACAGAGATTTGTCTTCCAACAAGACAATGATCCAAAACATAAAGCAAAATCTACAATGGAATGGTTCACAGATAAACATATCCAGGTGTTAGAATGGCCAAGTCAAAGTCCAGACCTGAATCCAATCGAGAATCTGTGGAAAGAACTGAAAACTGCTGTTCACAAACGCTCTCCATCCAACCTCACTGAGCGCGAGCTGTTTTGCAAGGAGGAATCGGCAAAAATTTCAGTCTCTGGATGTGCAAAACTGATAGAGACATACCCCAAGCGACTTAGGCGGCGTACACATGACCGAGCTTCTCGGCAGAATCCAGCGAGAAGCTCGCTGGGAGACATATTCTGCGGAGGTTCTCGGTCGTGTGTACACTTCCGACGAGCGTCCCGTCGGGAAGCTCGTCGAGCCAAAAAAGACAGCATGCTCTCTTTTTCCTCGTTGTTCAATGAGGACTTTGACTCGATGAGCTTTTCCGGCCGCTCATCGGGAACCTCGTCGGGCGGAACGATGGGTTTAGCTCGACGAGGTTCTCGTACGCGTGTACGCGGCCTTACAGCTGTAATCGCAGCAAAAGGTGGCGCTACAAAGTATTAACTTAAGGGGGCTGAATAATTTTGCACAATTTTTCAGTTTTTTATATGTTAAAAAAGTTTGAAATATCCAATAAATTTCGTTCCACTTCATGATTGTGTCCCACTTGTTGATTCTTCACAAAAAAATACAGTTTTATATCTTTACGTTTGAAGCCTGAAATGTGGCAAAAGGTCACAAAGTTCAAGGGGGCCGAATACTTTCGCAAGGCACTGTATATAAGTCCGACAAACAGTTTATGGTTTTTGGATATCTACCCAAGTAGCTGAGACAATGCAATGTTACTGATTATTGAGGTTACCTGAATTGCATTTACTGTTAATTGGGTAGGAGGAAAAGTTTGTGAAACACTGGGAAAATGAGTTCAATTATCCATAGGTAGGGATGAGCTTAAAGTGGTTGTAAAGGCAGCAGTATGTCAATCTGCAGGCCTTTTCTCATGGCAAAGTTGTGCAGAATGCAACATGCACCGATGATCTGACACACGAAGGTAGGGGAATACAATAGGGCCCCCCCAGACTTATCCAGGCAGCGGAAACGGGACTTCAGGAGCCCAAATGTTTGCTCCACCACTGCACGAGTTTTGATATGTGCCGCATTGTATTTTCTCTCTCCTCTGGTTTGGGGGTTCCGGAAAGGAGTCATTAGATGGGGTCCCAGTGCATATGCAGAGTCACCTGGATAGGAAAAGACAGGAGGATGTTAGTCATGCATGTGCCCCTTGTGATGTGTGCATCATGGGAGGGGATAGTCATGCCTGCCACCCATGTCACTCACCAACCAGCCAGCTGTCCCCATACATGTTCTGCTCGAATTCCGTTGGGATGGGGCTCTGATTGTATATGAAGCTGTCATGGCTGGATACGGGGTGTTTGGCACGGACGTGCCATATGAGGCGTTGGGCATCGGCTATCACCTGTACGTTGATGGAGTGCCAATGCTTCCGATTGCGGTATATGTGCTCTGTGGCACTGGGGGGCTGTAGGGCCACATGTGTGCAATCAATGGCCCCCACAGTGCGTGGGAATCCTGCAATGTTGTAGAAATCTGTCATTGCCTTCAGCCGCAGCTCCTCAGTGGTTGGTCTGATGAACTGGTTGGACATGCGTCTGAGGATTGCAGGGACAACCTGGTGCACACATCTGCTCATGGAGGACTGTGACATCCCAGCCACCACTCCACTTGTATGCTGGAATGATCCACTGGCAAGGAAATGAAGTGTTGCCAGTACCTTCACCAGTGGCTGCACTGCTTGTGAGCGGTGTGTCTTGCTGGCGATGTCATCCTGCAGGGTTGTGGTTAGTTCATGTATTGCATCTGGGCTGAATCTGAAGAGGCGATACACCTCCTCATCCCCCATGCGCGTGCGGTATATCCTCTCACGTGCCCGCCTCCTCCGTACCGGGGGACCCATCAGTAGTGCTAGGACCGCGACTGCCCCTGGCATGTTGGCACACAGAGGTGTTGTCCTTGCACGTGTGGTTGTTCAGCTTGCTAGTTTCGTCAGTAACGCTGCTGCTGTAGCTGCTCTCCTGCTGACCTGTGGCCGTCTGGAGTAAAGATAAAGCAGCTATTTGTAGAAATAACTTTGCGCCGGACGGACGAGATACGCGCGGCGCATGTAGCCAGCGTATGGTGCTAATCCGTTGGCAAATCGGGAAATCTCCCTCATTTGCATATTTGCATGGCACATCAATAGGCGCGACGAATGCGACGAGCGGAAATATGCGCTAACGATACTCTGGCGTTGGAAAGTTAAGCCGATCGGAAAAGGCCCGTTTTCTGGCGCATCTAGGTTGGTGGGTACGGCCACATAGATACTACGGCGCATCTTTACAGTTACGCGGCGCATATCGAAATACTCCAGCGCAACTCTACCTGAATCTGGCCCAATGTTGTTTGACCAAGTATTTGTCAATGTAACACAACTTGCATGCTAGTCTGTATTTGCTCGCTAACGGAGAATTCAAGTAGAATTATTGATGAGTACCTGAACCCCCATGTACAAAGTCTTTTTTCTCATGTTAAGGACACGATTGACCTACTGAAAATTGTTGATGGACTAAGCATCCCTAAGGAGGCCTGGTTAGTAGCCATTGACATTGAAGCCTTATATAATTCAATTCCACATGGTTTTGGTGTACAGGTCATTAGAAGTTTTTTAAATGAACGTGACAAGAATACCTGCAAGTATAACAACTTTATTATCGAGTTGTTAGAATTCATCCTGACCAATAACATTTTTTTGTTCAAACGCTCCCATTACCTCCAGGTACAGGGTGTAGCAATGGGGGCGGGCTGTGCCCCCTCATATGCGAACCTGTACCTGGGGGGATGGGAGCGTGACCTCCTTGGGGAGGACTCCCTCGATGATCTATCTGCCAATATACTAACATGGCATAGATACATTGATGACGTGTTTATGGTTTGGGCAGGCCCCAAGGAGAATTTGATAACGTTCCTGGACAGGCTACAGGTGAATCAATACAATCTCAAATTCACCCATAGCATTAGTCAGGAACGGATTACATTCTTAGATGTCAAATTATATATAGATGAACAAGGTACACTTTGTTCGACCCTTTACAGGAAACCGACGGCTGGCAACAGCCTCCTACATGCCACCAGCTCACACCCCAAACCCCTAGTCAACAGTATCCCCTACAGCCAGTACCTAAGACTGCGACAAAATTGCTCACTAGACAAGGACTTTCAACGTGAGGCGGGACTACTATATGCACGTTTGAGAGATAGAGGCTATACCAAGACTTGCCTTCGCAGAGCTTTCAACAAAGCCAAGAGCTTGGAAAGAAATTCGCTCATCTATAAATCAAAGACAGACATTAAATCTAACACTACCAGAATTATCACCCGTTTCAATAGACAGCACAACTCGATACGTAAAATATATAGCAAATATTGGTATCTACTAACTTCTGATGACAAGATCAACAAATTCATCAATACTTCCCCAGAAATTACATTTAAAAGGTCTCCTTCCATCAGAGATAGGACAGTTTCAAGCCACTATGCCGTACAAACAATTCCAAAACCCACTCAGACGGGCACGTTCCCTTGCGGGAAATGCAATTTCTGCCGCTACATTTTGAGAGGTCCAAGTATTAATTTTGTTTTGTTAGTTTTGACTCCGAAAATCCGTGTGACCTGTCAGACGTTGGGAGTGATATATTTGATGAAATGCGACTGTGGAGCCTTTTACGTAGGCAAAACCAAACGCAACTTTCTATGTAGAATAAGAGATCATATACGAGCTGTTAACAAGAAACTGATGGAGACACCCATCAGCCGTCACATTGGGCTCTTCCATAACCATAATAATGCAGTCATGGGCTTTTATGCCCTGGCACATATACCTCTTAACGAAAGAGAGGGTGACGCAGACAAACGTCTTCTGCAAATGGAAGCAAGATGGATCTATTCGTTACGAGCCTCCCAACATCCTGGCTTAAACGAGAATATCAGCTACAAGCCTTTCCTATAGACTTCTCACTGATATACCTATATGTATTTATTTTTAGTATGTTTATACATCTTTTACATACTTGCTACTGTTAACGAGAGCCTGTTAACAAGCATACTGTCTCATAATTGCTGAATTCTATATGAACAATACATCCACCTTTCATCTCCCTTGGTTCCTTAGAATATTGTAGGTGAGGTACATTGATATATTATCAAGACACCTCGACTATTAATATCTCTATTTGTGGATACCTTTATTAATTAATAGATCACTGTCAATCTCTGATTCTCCTGACCATATTAGCCTCATAAAACTCTGAGGAGTCTCTTAGTCACCAGCGCCCCCATTATCGATCGGGGTTCTGTTGACACCGTTTGTTATTTGATTGACCTTCTCCTCTAAGGCAGAACACCTGCTACTCTAGTTTTTAATGCCTTCACTAGACTTGACCTAGTGTAAACAACACTATAATGTCTCGTTAGGTGGAGGCTTATTCAGAGTATCATCTATTTATTTATTTTTCCTTTTTTCTTTTTTGTATTATTTCTCTATGACTTAGGCCATGTATTATTGTGTCTATCTATTTACGGTTTAATATTTAAAAATATTTAAAAGATATTTTTTCTTTCATATAGTGGGTGCTTTCTAGCACGCTCTATCATATAAACCTTAACTGTTGCTGTATTATTTGTGAGTCGGGGCATCTTGCTATATACCCTTGATTTTCAGGGCGGTGATGACAGCCATGTACTCAGGAGTCTTGCTGTCCTATTCAGGACGCATTGATACTAAGCAGACAGTGTGTTCCTAATTAAGTGTAACAGCCTATTTGGGCGGTAGGGGGCCTGAACCGATGCCTGCTGGCTTAGCATCGAATCCGAGCGGAGGCTCGGATGTTGTTTAGGTCCGCCTTACGACAATCCCTAGGGGTTGAGGGACGCCTACGCCCCTCCCTCAGGTAGTCTTCGCTGTTCCCGGATGCTGTCAGCCTAGTCGCGTGCACATTGCGCCAGCACGTTTGCACGCCTCCATCAGGGCTTCCTAGGGAACTCCCCTTAGACATGTCATTTCCCCGCCCAATACCATCAGGCTCTCCGCCCTTTCAACAGCTGAGGCGCGTCTTACCTGATAGGAAGGACTATTTTAAAAGCTCCATGAGCTGTCAGCATTCAGCGCTGGGCTCATGGAGAGATCGGATGTGTGTCCTTCTAACCTACGCTGCATACAGGTATCGTTCATTGAGAATAGCAAACCGAGATTGCTCCTTTTTGATAGCGATCTTTAATTAATTTCAAATCCCGTTCATCTCTCCCTGTTTATTTTAAAACTTATCAGGGGTAGTTGATGTCCCGATAAGCATAGCACTGAAAGTCTACCTTCTACCAATTAGCCAAAAGGTCAGTAAAATTCTAGTAAAATTCTAATAGACACCTCTATGTACCCTTCTTACAGTCTAGCACTGCTGCAGCTAGTTATATATGCACTCCCCGATATATTTTCTGGGAGATGTGCTAATGACTGTTATTTTCTGTCCTTTAAATGGGCAGTTATTTCATTCCTTATATTTATATTTATATTTATATTTATTGTTACTTCTAGTTTATTTTTCCTAAATTGGTGTATCACTGTTTCTTACAGTCCGTTACCAATCTCTTTACTTTATAGTGCTTATGGATTAAACTGTCATATTATTATCCAACGGTTGGGATCATTGTACCTGCGGTCTCGGAACAAACGACCATTTGCAATAGCCACATTTGTCTATGAATGTGCTTCAGTAAGCAAATCTGTTTTTTCATCACGCTAATATTGTCGTGTTTGAATTGACACATGCCATCTCAGATCCCTTTTAACCTAGTTTCCTTCAATCAGGTACACACATAGGAACACACCTGTATAAGGACCTACCACCTGTTCATTATCCATCGCACCCACCAGGGGTCTTCTCATCACTTTTTGAGAACACGTCCTAGTGGGCATCCCCCTCCATGGTTCTCCCTTCTTTGAAATCAAGGTATGCTTTATGTTTCCTGACTCACAATATTATGTGTCATTATACGATCATTACTTTGTAGTTTTTCATCAAGGATGTTACCTCTTTTGATCGCAATTTTGGACCAATATTTAGTATTTCAGTGTTAAGATTCTCAATAATACTTTTTTTGATATGCTTTTTTACTGTATATTTTTCATCTATATAGAATACATTCTACTGTGAGTTCCTGACGAAGCCCGATAGGGTGAAACTAGTAGAACCAATCACACGACAGGAATGAAGAAGCTGTTTGGCAAATATTTGCTCTATCAAACACCTTTCTCCAAATTCTAAACTCGAATGGTTTTTAACATATTGTCTGTTTATTATGTATCAATAAATTTTTGTTATTATTTTACTAATATTATCTGGTTTCACGTCTCAGTTGTTTTGGGTTTGATCAGACTCATTTTTCTATATTTGATCTATGGTGCATCAGCAAGAATCCCTATAAATTCTACCCTTAACTGGGGTAACCTTTTTTAGTCTGTATTTGGTTAATGAAAGACAATTTATCTGATTGTAATGCTTTGATTGTTTCTCTTACTTACAGAATAAGTCATCTAAAATGGTTGTAATAATTTCCATTGAAAAGTCTTATGCCGCATACATCCGTCGGAAAAACCTTGGATGTTTTTTCCGACAGAATTCCGTTCAATCTTGGCTTGCATACACACTTTCGCACAGAAGTTTTCTGAACTTTCGTCCGTCAACAATGTGGTGACGTACAACACTACGACAAGCTGAGAAAATTAAGGTCAAAGCTTCCGAGCATGCGTCAAATTGCTACAGACGATCGGATTTTTCAGCTCTCAATATTTTGTTGGTGGCAATTCAGACAGAAAAAGTCCTATGGAGCATACACACGGTCAGAATTTTTGTTAAAAAGCTCACATCAGACTTTTGCTGTCGGATTTTCCGATCGTGTGTACGGGGCATTAGCCTAGAAGAGTGTGCCATCAACACTCAAAAAGAAAAAGTACCAACCACACCACCGATTCCCTTGCAAGAAATCTCACCTAGTTCTTGGAGGGCTGTTTGAAAATCAGAATGGGATAAAAAAAATGTAAATATGCAAAACGTGTAATGAACTACACCTCGGAGCAAACGTTCAGAACAGGGTTTCCATACAATAATATAGAACCCAATAAATGTAATAAAACATATAAAATGGACAGAAATACATAAATAGATGTATACAAATGCATTATAGATGCAACAACTATGACCAAAATTCATTTGATGAAGGTAATGAAAAATGAAAAATGAAAAATAAAATAAAATAATAAAAAAATATAAAACTATAAAGAAAGATGTATGCACTGTGAGGATGGGACCCTGTCCGGGGTGAGAAATGGCTACTTTACGCCAGATTCTCTAAAGAAACACATGTTAATGGGTCAGCTGTGTTTTGGGCTTTTTAAGGCTCACCTGAACAGTATTCAGGGCCCCACCCACAGACAGGAAGTCTGGTCCCTGGGAGCCAGGTGAGCTCCCAACTCTCTGAAAGGAGTCAGAGAGAGGCTGCATGGATTGCAGCTAGTGTGTGCAGATCTGCAGGTTGCAGATGCCGCTTTATGTTTGAGCAGCAAGTCGCTGACTAGGAGAAAAGCAAGGATTGAGCTTATCTCTGGGAAACGCTGTGTGTTCTGAGGAACAGAATTTGGGCTTAGGCTAGAGGCCTGAAGCCGTCGGATGCCAGGATTGAAAGCCAGGAGGCTAAGCTCTTTAGTTTGTACAATGCAGTAATGGTGGAAACCCCCTGCGAGGGATGCTATTGCATATGTGAACCTTTTGTGAGTTTTTAAATAAAAGTGGGCTACCAAGCCCTTAAAAACGCACCTGCCACTGGAGTCTGATTCCCCAAATCTTACAGCACATACATTGTGAACCAATTGCACCCAGAATTCGACCAATGGTAGAATAATATGAGCCGTCATCAGGCTTTGTTGATGAAGGCATTAATATCCCACTCTGTTTAACCCTAACGGAGAGTGGGGCTGTAATTCATGTATCCAATATGCTTTTAAACGCCCCATGCCATGGGTCCTCCTCTCAATGGAGGGATATATTTAGCAATAATGAGAAACTGTGAACCTTTTGGGTAACGGCCATGAAGTTCTCTATAGTGCCTAGGTACATTGTGTTTGAGGTTGCCACTTTTAATCCTAGTGATATGTTCACCTACCCGAATGGCAAACCCACTTATCGTGCGACCTACATATTGCTTGCCGCAAGGGCAAGTGATTATATAGACAACGTGTTTGGTGGCACAAGTGCAAAATGATTTAATAGGATACACTTGGTTGCTGACATTCGATTTAAATTCCAGGGTTTTGCGCCTCCAACATGTGTTGTATTTGCATACTACGCACTTCTTACAGGGGAAATAGCCCACCAAAGTATGAAAAAAAGGATGGCGTACTGGAGGATTGATGAAGTTGGGGTCTATTTTACTTTGTAAGGAAGGGCCCTCACTGAAAATGACTCTCGCTTGTTCTGGCAAATGGAGCCCAAAATTCCATTGTTTTTGAGTATGTTCCAGTGACGATTAATAATGGTTTTAATCTCTCTATGTTGAACTGAGAATGATGTAAGCATGGAGCATTTAAACGAATCATCTGGCTCACATGTTTTTTTTTTTGATCAACCGGGAACCTGTCAACTTCTGCCACATTTTGTAGTTCTAAATCTACTGTAATTGGGTCGTAACCCTGCTCAATAAATCTTTGTTTGAGTGTTGAAGCTTGTACTATAAAGGTGTCAATATTAATGCAATTTCTACGCAGTCTCAAGAATTGGCTGCGGGGAACTGAATGAATCCAAGATCTATAATGGCAACTGTCAATGGATATAAAACTGTTGTGATCTGTAGGTTTAAAGTATCTTTGAAATTTAAATTGGCATGAGCTAATCTAAAAAGTGAATTTTAGTGAAACTAAATTTATACAATGAAATGCCCCGATCATTTTCATTCATATAAACAAAAAATTATTTTAGGGACTCGGGGGTACCATCCCATAGGAGGAGGATGTCGTTTATATATCTGCCCCACAGAACCAATGATGGTCTATGTTCAGAATAGACTTCATCCTCCTCCCACTTTGCCACAAACAAATTAGCGAGACTGAGGGTAAATTTTGCCCCCATGGCTACGCCTCTCTGTTGGTGTAACGCCATCTGCGTTACTCTTGGTAGAACGAGCGCAGCTGTACATTGTATTGACAGCCGCGCTCCGTTCTACATCTCGTCCGCGTCACTTCCGGTGCGCGGACGTCTGCGCTCCACGCTGGAACGCGGAAGTGCGACCCGCACAATCTCGCGTTCCAGGCGCCCTATTTAAATCCCCTGATGTGGCGGCAGGGTGTTCGTTTATTCCTGTTGGACGCCTGCCGCCACCAGGGACCCGGACACCAACCCCCAAAGACCCAGGTTGTTCCTCAGCAATCTGCCACAACCGCAGCACCAGCCAGCCTGTACCCACATCACCTGTTCCAACCTGCCTGGACCCCCACATGCTTATCCGGACCTCAATACCCTGAAGGAAGGATTCCAACTATCTACACTTCAGTACCGCAAGTACCCCATGTGGCTAATACTGCCTTGCTAAGCTTTATCTATTATGCAGTATCTTTAGGACTGTGATCTTTCTGTGTGTACTGTTATCTATTGGTGTAAGCTGTATCACCATAAGGACTGCAGGGTGCCCCTACTGTTTATGTACAGATCTATTCCTGTAGCAATCCACACACCATCCTAGCCTCCTTCAGACCATACATTATACTGCTTCGCTCCCTATATCTACATGTTGCTTATATAAGTACCCCAGTATAAAGGTTATATCTCTTTGGAGGCTGTGATGACCAAGACCCCATGATCTCTGTGTTTCTATAGAGTAACTGGTGGCTCTAACCTGAGTAACCTCCGCAGCTGAGATCCAGACCACTATCCAGTGTCCCAATATCTCGCAGGGTCATAACATAATAAACGAACCAATAAAAGGAAAATGGATCCAGCGGAGCTTGCAAACCATTTGGTTGGACTTTCACAAAGGGTAGATACCCTTACCAATTCCTTAGCTGAGTTACGATTAGAGAATGACGCTCTTCGCGAGCAAAATTTAGCCAGAGAGAGACCTGAACCCAAAGTATGCCCTCCAGAAACTTTCTCTGGGGATAGAAAACTTTATCGACAGTTCGTAAGTTCGTGTCGACTAATGTTTGAGTTACGGCCCCGCACCTACTTCTCCGATAGGGTCAAAATCCTCACGCTAGTCTCTTACCTTAGGGGTGAACCTAGAGTCTGGGCTGACTCTTACCTAGAAGAACATGGAGAGCTCCTGGGTGCTTTTGAAACCTTTCTGGAGGAGATGTCCCAGCTTTATGAGGATTCAAACAAACAGCTAACTGCTGAGAACTCAATTAGGAATCTTAAGCAGGGAAGAAGACCCGTCGAAGACTACATAACAGAATTTAAATGTTGGTGCAGAGAGACCCAGTGGTCAGATGTTGCCCTACGGAACCAATTCCGGTTAGGCCTAACGGAAGCAATGAAAGATGAAATTGCCCGTGTCGAGCTTCCTCCTTCTCTAGAGGATCTTATGCAACTTTCTGTTGCTATTGACCGACGCATTCGTGAAAGGAAAGCGGAACGTGCTGTCACTTTTCCACCTACTCCGTTCAAGAGAGCCAGGTCTCCACCCAAAGATGTTCCAATGGAGCTTGGAGCAATCAAGGGACCTTTATCTTCTGCTGAAAAACAGCGTCGCAGAGCTCAAAACCTATGCCTGTATTGCTCAGCCCCTGATCATATTGTCTCCAACTGTCCCCTTCTAAAAAGAAATTCTGAAGGTAAAGATGTCCACATTAATAAGCTCAATACCTCTGGTTCTATCTCTAACCAATACATCTTTATTACCCTTACATTACAGTGGGAACAAAGAAGGATTACCCTTGACGCTATGGTCGACAGCGGAGCCTGTGGGAATTTCATAGACTCAAAAATTGTAGATTCCAATAAAATCCCCTGTGTGTTAAAGCAATTTCCTGTGTCACTCACTTTTATTGATGGCTCTTCATCCCTTTCTGGTCCGGTTTCTCTTCAAACCTCCCCCCTTTTGGTTACTAATAATTCAGGTCATACGGAGACCCTTGTTTTTGACATAATCTCGTCACCTATATTCCCAATTGTTCTAGGTCTACCATGGCTTTGTCTACACCAGCCCACTTTTCAATGGGCAACCAGTTCGCTAACACTGCAGTCCAAATTTTGTAAGGAGACTTGTTACTCCAACTACTATATCTCTTTCACGGACTCTCACCAGGCTCAACTCCCAGTACACCTACTTGACTTCACGGATGTCTTCAGTAAGACTAACGCAGATAGACTTCCTCCAAACCGCATTTATGACTGTCCAATAGACCTCATTCCCGACAAACCCATCCCGACTGCGCGTATTTATCCGTTGTCGCAACCGGAGCTTGCACATCTCAAAATTTACCTGGACGAAAATCTCAAGAAAGGTTTTATTAGACCTTCCACCTCTCCAGCAAGTGCTGCAATGTTTTTTGTTAAAAATAAAGATGGTTCACTCCGACCAATAATAGATTACAGATCTCTTAACAATATCACTGTGAAGAATAGATATCCCTTACCACTAATCCCAGAGCTAATTGAGCGTCTCCAGACATCCAAAATTTTCACTAAGTTAGATCTTAGAGGTGCCTATAATTTGATAAGAATTCGCCCAGGTGATGAATGGAAGACTGCCTTCAAAACCCGCTATGGACTATTCGAATATACTGTGATGCCATTTGGCTTATGTAACGCCCCAGCCACGTTCCAGTGGTTCATTAATGATATCTTCCGAGATTTACTTGACATTTGTGTCGTAATCTATTTGGATGACATCTTAATCTATTCTGACACTCCTGAGGAACACACCAAACACGTGCGCTGGTTTCTGACTAGGCTCAGAACACACTCCCTGTATGCAAAACTTGAGAAGTGTGTTTTCAGTCAATCCAGCATCTCTTTTCTCGGGTATCTAATTACCCCAAAGGGCATTCAAATGGACTCTTCCAAGGTAGACTGCATTCTTTCCTGGCCGATACCGCATACAAGGAAGGCTTTACAAAGATTCCTTGGGTTTTCAAATTATTACAGAAAGTTCATTAAGAACTTTTCCGCTATTGTGAAACCACTCAGTAGTTTAACTAGCACAAAGACTCCTTTCTCCTGGTCAAAAGATGCTCAGAAATCTTTCGAGATGCTCAAGGAAAGTTACACCTCTGCTCCCATCCTCCAACTTCCCAATCCACTTTTCCACTTCACACTCGAAGTGGATGCCTCACATTACGCTCTAGGTGCTGTTCTCTCCCAGCAACCAACCCTATCCGAGCCTCTGCATCCTGTAGCTTTCTATTCCAGGACTCTATCTACAGCAGAAAAGAATTATCCCATTGGAGAAAAAGAGCTCCTTGCAATCAAGGATGCCCTCAGTAATTGGAGACATTTATTGGAAGGTTCCACCCACCCAATCACCATCCTAACAGACCATCGCAATCTGCAACACCTGAGGGCCTGTAAGACACTGTCTGCTCGTCAAGTTAGGTGGAGTTTGTTCTTCGACAGATTCGACTTTGTCATCTCCTACCGTCCCGGTTCTCAAAACCTTAAGGCGGACTCCCTTTCACGTATCTATGAAGACCAGACTACGGAAGATCCTCCCCAATCTATTATCCCTTCCAACCGCTTTGTTGGAGTTTCTGCTTCTTTTAAGCATTTACTTACCCAGAGCTATGTTGAAGAGAGTACGCAATTACCTAAAGGTCTCACCAGACACTCTGACGGTCTTTATACCTTCAATAACAAGATTTATGTACCACCTCAATTACAACTCGTGCTTCTTAAACAACTACATGATGCCCCTTTAGCAGGTCACCTTGGCATCAGTAAGACCATCCACCTAGTTAAACGTGATTACTGGTGGCCCCACTTGTCAAAGACAATCCATGATTACATTAATTCCTGTGTTACTTGTGCTACTAACAAACACTCAAGAAAACCTCCCTACGGCCTCCTGTCTTCGATTCCAATTCCTAACAGACCATGGGATGTCATTTCAATGGACTTCATAGTCGATCTTCCCCGTTCCGAGGGGGCTAACACCATCATGGTCACAGTTGACGTCTTAACGAAGATGGCCCACTTCATCCCTTTAAAGAAATTACCCACATCTCTTGAAACAGCAAAAGCTTTCATACTTCACGTTCTTAAGCTCCATGGCTTACCCTCTCAGATCATTACTGACCGTGGTTCTCAATTCGTATCCAGGTTCTGGAAAGCCCTATGTCAAAACTTAAAGATTAATCATAAAATGTCCACCGCTTACCACCCACAAACAAATGGACAAACTGAACGTGTCAACCAGACACTTGAACAATATCTTCGTTGTTACTGTACCCATCTACAGGATGACTGGTTCCATCTACTTCCCTACGCCGAATTCGCATATAATAATGCCAGGAGTTCTTCCTCTCATCTCTAACCATTTTACGCCAACTATGGATTTCATCCTAACAGCTTACCATCCTCTTTTCCCACAAATAATGTTCCCTCTGTGGATAATTACCTGACCACCTTGAAAAAGAACCTGAGTATTCTTCGTTCCAACCTTGAAACTGCCCAGCAGAAACAAAAAATATATTATGATTCTCATAGGACAAAACCTCCTATTTACAAAGTTGGCGATATGGTTTGGCTTTCCACTCGGAATTTAGGCCTTAAGATTCCTTCAAAAAAACTTGGACGTCAATTTGCTGGACCCTTCCCAATCTCTCATGTAATTAACAAAAATGCTGTTAGGTTACTCCTGCCTCCTGATTGGAAGATACATCCCTCTTTTCATGTCTCACTTGTCAAACCTTTCACACCAAACCCGTTCCCTAATAGAGATCCTCACCCCCCTCCTCCTATAGAGGTTTTGGGTGAGACAGAGTATGAGGTTGAGAGAATTCTGGATTCCAAAAAGAGAGGTTCTACCATTCAATATTTAATTCGCTGGAAAGGATATAGTCATCTTGATGATTCCTGGGAAGATTCCTCACACATTCATGCTCCCCGACTCATTAAACAGTTTCATCACAAACATCCTGATCGACCAGCTCCTATTGGGTACTCTGTTGGTACCCCCTTGAGGAGGGGAGTATGTAACGCCATCTGCGTTACTCTTGGTAGAACGAGCGCAGCTGTACATTGTATTGACAGCCGCGCTCCGTTCTACATCTCGTCCGCGTCACTTCCGGTGCGCGGACGTCTGCGCTCCACGCTGGAACGCGGAAGTGCGACCCGCACAATCTCGCGTTCCAGGCGCCCTATTTAAATCCCCTGATGTGGCGGCAGGGTGTTCGTTTATTCCTGTTGGACGCCTGCCGCCACCAGGGACCCGGACACCAACCCCCAAAGACCCAGGTTGTTCCTCAGCAATCTGCCACAACCGCAGCACCAGCCAGCCTGTACCCACATCACCTGTTCCAACCTGCCTGGACCCCCACATGCTTATCCGGACCTCAATACCCTGAAGGAAGGATTCCAACTATCTACACTTCAGTACCGCAAGTACCCCATGTGGCTAATACTGCCTTGCTAAGCTTTATCTATTATGCAGTGTCTTTAGGACTGTGATCTTTCTGTGTGTACTGTTATCTATTGGTGTAAGCTGTATCACCATAAGGACTGCAGGGTGCCCCTACTGTTTATGTACAGATCTATTCCTGTAGCAATCCACACACCATCCTAGCCTCCTTCAGACCATACATTATACTGCTTCGCTCCCTATATCTACATGTTGCTTATATAAGTACCCCAGTATAAAGGTTATATCTCTTTGGAGGCTGTGATGACCAAGACCCCATGATCTCTGTGTTTCTATAGAGTAACTGGTGGCTCTAACCTGAGTAACCTCCGCAGCTGAGATCCAGACCACTATCCAGTGTCCCAATATCTCGCAGGGTCATAACAGTTGGAGAGAATTTTTTTTTTATCAAACCAAAAATAGTTGTGTTTCGTAGCGAATTCTAATAATTCAATATCATAGCTACTTTGTCTACCTGTGAGAGAATCATCACGATTTAGACAATGTGTAACCACCTCGATACCCAATATATGGGGGATACAGGTGTACAACCACGCCACATTTGCGGTGGCCATTAAGTAGTCACCCAGTATTTCCACATTTTCTAACCCAGCCTAAAGGAAAATTACAATTACACCAGAGATTTGACAGATCTCATTAAAAAATAGAGGTCTATTTTTATATTTTTTACATAAGATTCACATAACTCTTACCCAAGATTCACCAAGTTCTCTAATTAAACCTTATGTAGCACTTGTCAGGGGTGCCTGTTGTCGCCCCTGTTTGAATAAATGTGTAATGTGTCACCAGCGCAAACAATTATATTTATATTTGTTGTATACTGAAGATCTGCTGCAGTACTGTGTACACCTCCAATATAATAAAGTGTATGAAATATGTGTGAAAAATGTGTTACTGCGCCAATCCTACAACCTTATTATTGTAATAGTGAACCCAATATAGTTATTATACATGCTGTGTGCACAAAGACATAATAATATCAATAATGGCACCAAATACCCGTGAGGTTAAATAAATAAATAAATAAATGCCATATACCTAATGCCCGTGTGGTTAAATAAATTAAATTGTGTCTATACAGAAAACCCAGTAATAAAGAAAAAGCCAATAACGTAAAGAAAGTCCAATGTTGTAGTGCTCCTTGTTGTACAAATAGGTGACTGATGTTCCACCAAAACGTGCCACAGTCACCAACTTCTTAAGTGGGCACTCACCAGAACTAGGTCTAAAGTACGCCTGTAGTTTTATCTTAGGCAAGTCTCTCCTCTCCTCGCAGCCAATGTGCAATCCACCTCCAATACACTCCAAACAATCCTCTCACAAGGATCCTGGTTTCAAGTCGGTGACGGTGATAAGTTGGTGAAAGTTGGTGACGGTGGCACGTTTTGGGGGAACAGTATTCACTTATTTGTACAACAAGGAGCACTACAACATTGGACTGTCTTTACATGGATTTTTCTTTATTACTGGATTTTCTGTGTAGACACAATTTAATTAATTTATTTACCCCACGTGCATTTGGTATATGGCATTTATTTATTTATTTAACCTCACGGGTATTTGGTACATGACATTATTGATATTATTATGTCTTTGTGAACACAGCATGTATAATAACTATATTGGGTTCACTATTAAAAAAATAAGGTTGTAGGATTGCCGCAGTAACACATTTTTCACACTCCTGTTGTTTGCCCTAGCAGTAGAACCACTAGCCATACTAATCCATTATACACCTTATATTGTGGAATTGCTCAAAGGGCTCTCATGGGAAAATATTTTCCTTAACGCCGATGACACCCTGATTTACCTGGGAGGCAACCTCTTTACAGACATTGATGGAGCTTATAACCAAGTTTGGGAAATTTCCGTGCTTCTCAATAAACTGGTCAAAATCTATCCTCATGCCCCTCAATCCCCTAATGAATCACTTGCCCCCGGGAGCTGGACAAATTACCATTGCCAATTATTTTAGGTATCTGGGTGTAGTGGTATCTCCAGACACCTCTAGCTATCTCAAATCAAAGTTGGGACACTTATTGGATAAACAAAAGGAAAAATGCCTTAGCTGGTATAAATTCTTCCTATGGGTGGTAGGGAGGGTGAACTTAATAAAAATTATCTGGGCCCCGCAGCTTTTGGATGTTTTTCAGAACTCCCCTATGTGGATCTCTAATAAATGGTTCAAAAGGGTGGATTCCCAAATGCGAGACCTTATCTGTAAAACAGAAGGGAAATAGGATCAGTTTGAATACCCTACAATATGGTAAGGACAGGGGGGGGGTCTGGCTGTACCTCATCCTAAATTGTATTTCTTTGTCTCCCAGGTGCAGCAAGTTACTTGGTGGGGTAAAGCGGAAGCCTTAGATGACCCCATTATACAGTTAGTAACTCAGTCCAACCCCGCTTTGAATTCCGGCTCCCATTTGGAAATGGATCTACACAGTTTGCCCCCTGCTTCCCCAACAGCGGACCTCCTTAGAAAAGTGTGGGTGGCAGCTCGAGAGACCTTGAAGGTTAAGGGCCCCTTGGGATTCACTCCTCTGTGAAGTAATCCTAGATAACCAAAACTGAATAAACCATGGGGTTTCACCTGGGGGATATAGTTCTTTCCACAGATATATACAGTGACTGTATTGAAGTCTTTTTCACAACGTTGTGCAGAATTTACACTAGCCACTAGTTGTTTCCATCAATATCTCCAACTCCGGCATGCTCTACAGGCACAGGGGCAGACAATCTCACTGGCCATAGCCTTGTTTCCACTCTTGATGGAGATCCTCCAGGCAGATGCCAGGAGGGGACAGATCTCTAAGGTATACTCAGTACTGTTGTCCTCTATTCAGGATTATGCCTCTTTGAAGTGTAGAGTTAAATGGGTGAATGACATCAGAGAGATTGATGGTGACCAGTGGGATATGGCCTTGGAGTCAATCCATCTCAGCCTTCCATAGGTTGTCACAGATTTTTATCCTGCATAGAATCAGATGCCTGAGAAGCTGCATGCATGG